>JALGOQ010000012.1:0-1200000 GCA_023078705.1 Venturiaceae sp. KMAF11
ACCGTTCCTCTTAGATAGGTAATTATAAATAGGATCTTCTTTTCGTCGGTTGGGAAGTCGTTAGGGTAGTAAAATATATATATATTATACTAGATAATAAAGGTCTTAAGCTTCTTACGCTTGCCCGAGAACTCCTTCGGGGTATTTACTTTAGCCCTATTCCGTAGTTAAGCTACGTTTCCTCCCTAGGGCCCTAGTAGTCTAGGCGGCCTAGGTAGTCCTAGTAGACCGTTACCTTTAGGTAGTCCTAGTAGATTAACGTCTATATCGTTGCTATTATTACCGTTATCGTCGTCGCTAGAGTTAGCTAGTAGTATTTTCTTTAGTAGAACGACCTTTACGAAAGGTATCCTACCGGCTAGTCTAGGAGGTAGTTTTTAGCGTTTAGGTACGGAGGTTTCGGCGGTAATAGACGTAGGTCGTTTATCTTAAGCTTTTAGAGAAAGTATAGTAGTTAAGACCGTAGATATACTTCGTTAATATACTACGTTAAGATAGTAGTTTAACTATATTACGCGGAGACTATATATTCTAGTAAAGTAGCTTAGAATATCTCCTAGTATAGTATATTTAAGTAATATCTATAGATAATAACGTATCAATCGAGTAAAGCGAAGAGCGATTAATATAAGAGTCTAATTATATTTTAATAACTAAAGTAATAGTAAAGTAACTAGAGAGTTAAACTATAAGACCTCTAAGAAAGTAAAGTTTTATTTATTAAGTATATACTACTAAAAGTAGGCTTACCCTACTCGCCTATAAGCCCCCCGAGCCGCTACTTATCGGCTTATAGTATAAGTCTATAAGTAAAGATAGCTCGTCGTAGAACGCGACGAGTTAGTACGTAATAAGTAAATAAAATTCTAGGTACGCGTAGTCTATAGTATATAGCCTGCCTAATAGGGCTCTTTAATATTAATAGGCGCTATAAATTGTACTAGATCCGTAATTAGCCCTCGCTATTTTAAATAGATCGTATTCTAAATTAATACGCGCTCCTTCTTTTTTATCCTATAATATTTCCCTCCTAGATATAAATCTACCTCTTTTAGCTATACCGCGTGCTTATATTTATTACATATAATTAAGTTATACTTTCCTAAATATATAAAATATTTTATTGCAATATTAGGCGTTATAATAGGTAGGCGTAGAAAATAAGATATAAATTAGATAGTAATAAATATATAACTCTTAATAATAATAGTAATCGATCTTAAAATAAAATATTAATTACTTACGACGCGTCCTCTCTATATACTCGCGTTCTACCCCTATTACGACTGGTTTTCTCGGTACGGTACAGTTCACGTGTCCTTAGAGTATCCTTATACTCCTTTCACTTAGGAACGCCTGTCGTATCATACTTTCTTCCTAATAAGGGTTTAGGGTAAGGGTAAGAGTTAGTAGAGGGACTTACCTTAAGTCCTTCCTTCTTTCCTTATTATACTTAACTAGCTTCGAACTATAGTTATATTATGGACTGTAGAGAAGCGTAGTAGGGTTAAGGGAGAGGGGAAATAGCGTTAGCTTTAAGCTATACGTTCTTCCGAAGTCTCTCTAGGTATAAGGCCGGGGGCATATAAGATAAATCGGCTTTATATTTAAGTAAAGTATCGTTACTACTTATATATCTTATAAACCTCTAACTTAAGAAAAGTAATATAAGATAACTATAAAGAAAGAAATAAGAGATCCTACTAAATACCCTCCTTATATATTCCTTCATCCTATAGGTTACCTATACTCTTAGTAACCTTCCTATACTTCCTATACTTTCTAGCCTATAGGCACCACGCCAAGACTATAGGAACTATAGGTATATCACGTAACCCTATTTAGTACGTACCGTTAGAGTTATCGCTTAGCTCGTCCTACCACTCTATCTATTCGTCCTCCTAATATTCTAGGTCCTCGGTCTCTAAACCTTCCTATCCTATCATTTCTTCTAGTACCTTTCCTATAGCTTATTTACGATCTATAATACTACCCTCCCCTTCAGGAATTCTCGTCCCGAGGATTTAGCGTCGGCGGTTCTCCTATTAACGCCGAACTTATAGTATAGGGGGACTATAAGTACGCTCTCGTTCCTACTACTTATCTACCTCCGGTTCTAACTCTTTTCTAACTATACTAAAGGCCTCCTCGTTAAAGTCTCGCGAAGCTCGTTCCGCTACCGTCTAGGCTAAAGGCCATACCATGCCGTTTCCTTATAAGCGCTGTCGTAATGCCAAACTAGAGTATCGGATGGATATTACCGTAGGTAAATATTCCGCGTGTATTAGAGCAGATCGAAGCTATAACTTAATCCTATCCAAAGCTAACTATACGTTTACGAGTACTCTTATTACTCCCCTTAATTACGTAAACGTTTCGTCCGTTCCGTAGTTGAAACCTTGTTCTTCCTATTATTCGCGATCGTAATAGTAGAGATAATAGTCTATCTATACGTCGTATAATAACCTTTTTATTCCTCGGGTGGATTCCTCTTAAATCTCTTTCTTAGCTTCCCTAAGCTATACGTGTCCTAGGTTCCAGCTCTCTATCTAAGTAATTACTGTACTTTTAACTTACTTTACGAGGTACTACTACGAACCTTCTTAGAATACTCCTTAGAGTCCCTTATAGACTTCCTTAATCTATTCCCTATCGTTCTTCTATCTCTCTTCCGTTTCTATCCTTATAGCTCTAATAACTCCCTATAGAGTATCCGGAAGTACTTCTTTTTCCGCTAACTATCTACCGATATCTTTCTTATTTTTCTACGTCAAGCTCTAGTCCGACTGTCGTAACTCGTGCGCTAACTATTATCTTAGGGGATAAGATTAACGCGTAGAAAGAAAAGGTTCGGAAGGCGCTAGAGGCTATAGAGGATAAGCTAGCGATCGAGGAGCGTTAGTTCGCGTAGGAACTAGAAGAGGTTACCGTACAATAACGACGTTATCTTTAAGCTTAAGCTACTTATCGTTAGAAGAAACTCCGTCTTCGTAACCAACTTAGTCTTCTTTCTAATTATAAGAAAGTTTTATAGGCCGACGATCTTCGTGCCCTAGAAACGCTAAAGCGAATAGAGTATAAGGCTACCCTTCGCGGCGAGATAACTCTCTATAAGGGTTATCCTTACGAACCCGCTCTATCCTATAGATTCCTCGTTCCTATAGGCCAGGCTCCTCCGTCGCCGTCTCGAGTGCCTAAATCGGATAACCAATTACTTCCGCTAGGAATACCTATCTCCTTAGACGCCCCCTTAGTCGATTAGCCTTCTATACCGGGGATGTCTAATCCTAATTCTAATTTTTAGACGTCTATAGGTTTTGGCGGTAAAACTAGGCTATCGCCTACTAAGTATATATTAGGTTACTAATTAGTTCCTATATATTTTCCGCGTTATTATAACCCTTCTATTTTACTAGGTAGTACGTTTCTTTTCCGATTACCTAATAATCTAGAATTTATTCCAACTCGTACTCCTCTTCTTTATTATTAATAATGGTTACTATTAGGTCTACCTTTGCTCCTTCTGGCGCCTTTTCTAGTAGGGCTATATAAAATACCGGATGTATTCTTATATACTATAGAAGTCGTAGCCTATAATTAACCTTACCGATTCGCTCTTCGACTTTAAATGGTCCTAACTTAACGTGATCCAGTTTTGCGCTAGGTCATTTTATTTTAATATTTTTTCGGAGCAGGAAAACTTTATCCCCCCCTTTAAAGGTCGGCACCGAAGACCTATTACTATTATAATATTTTACTACTCTATAGCTAATAAAACGTAGGTCTTAGGTTAATTGTGCCTATATTTCCTTAATCTACGATACTCGAAACTTGGCGTTCTAGGACACCTATCCTAGTTCTAGTAGTTCGTAGTACGCCTTAGGTTAATATCTATACAACGCTTTATGTAGAGATATTTTAGTTAGTTCGGTAACTGCGCTATTATAGGCGTATTAGGCGAGTAGTAAGAGCTCGACCTAATTATTTTACCGATAGTTAATATAAAAGCGTAGGTATTATTCTAACGTTTGATTTAACCGTTCCGTTTATCCGTCTATCTATAGGTAGTATACTATAGACATCTTCTGCTTAATTCCTAGCTAACTAACTAATAAAGTCTAGAATTTCGATATTAACTACTTATCTCGGTCCAAGATAATTCGTTATAGCATTCCGTAATCACCGAGGACATTTCTCATAAACGTATATAAGAGATCTTCCGCTGTCGAGCTTTCTCGATACGGGATAAACTTGCCGTTCTTAGTAAGTTTATCTATAATAACTAGGATAGAGTCGTATACTACTCCTATTATTAGTTCCTTAGATAGTAGAAACTTCGTGATCCAATCTATCGCTATATATTACCATAGTTATATAGGGATTTCGGCGATCTACATTTCGCCATACGGTGCGTATCTATTTGCCTTATTTCTTACGTATTCTATATAATTCTTAACCATCTCGGTCACTTTTTGTCTTATTAGAGGAAAATAATATATTTCCTTTAACCTATCGTAGGTTTTCTAATAGCCTTAGTGTCTATACGCCGGTACGTTATGTACTTCCTTAATTAGCGCTATTCTTATAGACTCTAGTACGTATACCTTCTTATAGAATCTAATTAATCCTTTATCGTCGATAATAATATAAGCATCTTCGTGTTATCGTTTACCTAGCTCCTTAGCTATAGTATCGACCTTATATACTTCTTTAATTTTCTTAGTAAACTCCTTATTAGATATTACCATTACTACTGCGAGGTCTATTTCGTCTAGTAGTTCCGGTAGGTTCGCGTAACTAAGCGACCTATCCTTATTCGCTTTAAGGATCTAGTAACCTAGTATAGGACCGTTATCTACGTAATCCGGTCTTCTACTAAGAGCATCGGCTCTTCCATTTTCTAATCCCTTCCGATAGGTAATCTTAAAGTCATATATAGCAATTTATTCCGCCTATCGAGCTTGCCTTCTATTAAGCACCTTAGTCGTAGTATAATAGGTTAGATTCTTATAATCCGTAATAATTATAACGGTATATATAGCTCCCTCGAGGTACACTCGCTATTCCCTAAGTACCGCGATAATTACTAATAACTCTTTATTAAATATATCGTAGTTTTGTTCTACCGGAATTATTTTTCGGGAGTAAAACGCGACTAGGTAAAGGTAACCTTTATTATCCTTCTAACTAAGATATACGCCGATCGTATAGTCTAATATATCCGTCTCGACGATACACTATTTATTAGGTTAAAAGTTTACTAGGATTAGATATCCTATAAACGACTTTTTTAACTAATTAAACGCCTATTAACACTAGTTTATCTATATAAACTCTTAGTCCTTTTTTATAAGTATAGTAAGGGGACTAGCCTTACTCGAGTATCCCTTAATAAACTTCCGATAGTAATTAGCTAACCCTAAAAACGACTATACTTCCTTAATAGTAGTAGGTTTAGGCTATTCTAGGATAGCTTTAACCTTCTTTAGGTCCATTACTACTAATCCTAGCATGATGCGGAATCCTAGGAAATTAAAATCCTCTATATAGAATTCGTATTTAGATAGCTTTGCTCGAAAACCTTTTTTTAGTAGTACTTCTAGAACTATCCGAACCTTCTCGGTATATTCTTCTTTTATTCCTTTGGTATATATAAGCACGTCGTCCAAATAAATAACTATGAACACATCGATAAACTACCGAAGTACGTTGTTTATTGTCGCTTAGAATGCTACTAGTGCGTTAGTTAACCCAAATGGTATAACCAACTACTTATATAACCCGTACTTAGTTCGGAAAGCCGTTTTCTACTCGTTACCTTCCTTAATTCGAATATAGTAATATACATCCCGTACGTCGACCTTAATAAAGTATATAGCTCCTATAAGTCTATCCTTAAGCTCCTCAATTAATAGAAGTAGATAGGAGTTCTTCTTTATACTATCGTTTAACTTTCTAAAGTCTATATATATCCGTTTTTCGCCCGTTTTCTTTAGTATAAATATAATTAGTGCTCCGATTAGTAATTAGGATTCCCGTATATATCCCTTCGTAAGTAGCTCGTCTAGTTGCGTCTGTAGCTCCTTAAGCTCGGCCTTATTCAGTCGATAGATCGGTTATAGCTTTAACTCTACCCCTAGTAAGAGTTCTATTACTAGATCCTATAGCTAATATTCTAGTAGGTTCTCGTCATCCTTTAATTCTTTAAATATATCTTCGAGATCCTAATACTCCGGTAGTATCTAACTAGTAGCGGCGATCTGCCGTTCTTTATAGGAAGATTACTTATTATCTTCTAAGATTCTAGGGAGCTCTTCCTACTCGATCTTACCCTCCTTACATTTAGGGGGTTATCCCGGACTTTTATATATACCTAGTGCGGTATAGGTTATCTCGTACTTCTTAGAGAATATAAAACTTCTTTTCTCCTAGTCGATAGAAGGATTATACTGCCGGAGCTACGGTACTCCTAGGATAATTTCGTATCCTTTTATTATAACTACGTCGAAGGTAATTCGTTCGATATATTAGTAAAAACGTATAGTTAACGGGAGTATTTCGTACTTTACTAATCCGTTTTCTCCTATCGACCTATCGTACGCTCGTGCCTTATATAGTTTCTTTATCCTTTAGATTCTAAACTAATTCTTTTCAACGTAGGTTCTACTAATAAAATTCGTATAGGCTCCGGAATCGATTATTACCTTAACCCTTTTACCGTCTACCATAATATAGAATTCTAGTAAATAAGTATACTTCGATACTACGTAGGCTATCCTTAGCTCTAATCTAGGTATAAGTCCTCGATCCTTCTCTAACCGATCACTATCTACTATAGTTATCGCGAGATCCCGGGTTTACTTACCCTTCGTCTATTTCTTCTAAAGTACCTTAGGGTACTATCCCGCATCCTCCTTACTTAAGATATACGTCTTACACTAATCGTTATAGTAAGCCGTCTAGCTTAGACGTACGTAGTCTAATTCCTATTTACTAGCTTCGTTCGATTAGGCCTTCCTAACTATATTAAACTATCTAGCTTTCCTCGGGCACTAGCGCGAGAAATAGTCTCTAGCTCCACAGTTTAGATATTTACCGTTCTTAAACCTTTTCTCTTATTCCGGTAAGAACTTTTTCTTTAGTACTCTTACTATACTAAGGTCTATTAGGTCCCCCTAATACTATACTAGTAGTAGCTATCGAGTAATCCTAACGTTAGGTTACTATAGCCCTTTCTATTAACGTACCTCCTATCGTCTTAGCGTATAGTTTATAAAAGTAGGTATACTTCCTATCCTTTTTTCTAGTTACCTTTCATAGTATCGGTTGTCGATTTCGATAGCTAGAGTAGTAAATTCCGCTATATTGTCTAGTCGTTTTATTCGTATAAGGTCGTCCTTAATATAAGGTTTTAGTCCTTTATAGAAGTAGGTAATAAGTAGACCGTCTACCCAACCTAACTTACTTACTACCTATAGGAACTCTAATATATACGTAGTTACTAATCCTCGTTATTAAATGGTTTATATTTTTCTTTTAGCTTCTCTAGTCTAGTCCATACTTCCAAAGAGTTTATTAAGTTCTATTATAAAGATTTCGTAGTTTCTAAAGATGTCGCTAGTTTTATCCTTCCTATATAGGTCCTCGTAATCTATATAGTCGCGAAGGATAGGTTCGAAGTAGTTAAAGGCGGCTCCTATAAGTCGTCCTATAGTATACTTTACTTATTCCTTAGGTATTGGTAGTATATCCCGATTTACCTCTAGGAATAAGTCGGTTTAGGTAAGGAACCTCTTAAGTACCCCTAGTTCTTTTCCGTCGAACTTTTCTAGCGGTTCTCTCTTTATACCTCCCCTTCTTTAACTATTCCTTATAGCTATAATCTCCGTATCCTTTTCAGCCAGTTCTATTTCTATCTCTTCTAACCTGGCCTTTATAGCTAGGACTATCGTGGTTATCTAGGCCATAGTGGGAGTAGACGTGGTTCTACTAGTTATCGACATATCGCCTATATTAACTCGTATTTTATAATTCGGTTTATAATTAACCTACTAACTATTGCACCTCTACTCGTAATAAGGGTAGTTATAGTATTACGACTAGTTTTCTCGGTACGGTATAGTTTACGTATCCTTAGAGTATCCTTATACTCCTTTTACTTAGGAACGCCTATCGTATCGTACTTTCTTCCTAACGAGGGTTTAGGGTGAGGGCGAGAGTTAGTAGAGGGACTTACCTTAAGTCCTTCCTTCTTTCCTTATTATACTTAACTAGCTTCGAACTATAGTTATATTATAGACTATAGAGAAGCGTAGTAGGGTTAAGGAAGAGGGGAAATAGCGTTAGCTTTAAGCTATACGTTCTTCCGAAGTCTCTCTAGGTATAAGGCCGGGGGTATATAAGATAAATCGGCTTTATATTTAAGTAAAGTATCGTTACTACTTATATATCTTATAAACCTCTAACTTAAGAAAAGTAATATAAGATAACTACGAAGAAAGAAATAAGAGATCCTACTAAATACCCTCCTTATATATTCCTTCGTCCTATAGGTTACCTATACTCTTAGCAACCTTCCTATACTTCCTATACTTTCCAGCCTGTAGGCACCACGCCAAGACTGTAGGAACTGTAGGCACATTATATAACCCTATTTAGCACGTGCCGTTAGAGTTATCGCTTGGCTCGTCCTACCACTCCATCTATTCGTCCTCCTAATATTCTAGGTCCTCGGTCTCTGAACCTTCCTGTCCTATTATTTCTTCTAGTGCCTTTCCTATGGCTTGTTTGCGATCCGTAACAACCCCCTAATCTACTTAGATAGCGCGTTAGCTAATAACGGTTATTATATTATATCGGCCCCTCTTCTTTAAATTTATACGCGATATAAATAATATTCGACTCTATCCTATTTCTAACTATAATCTATTAGCGATGGATTCTCTAATAAGCGGGATAACGGATAGTTTTTAAATAACGGTATATAACTATCGATCTTTAGTATTATTAACTCGTAACTAAAACGTATATAAACTCTCTCTCTCTCTTCCGATATCACGTGTAATTCGAGCGATAACGATATAATTTTTCTTAATATAAATTTTAGTTATCGTATTAACGGGGAAATTAAACCAAATTCTTAAATTTAAAATAATTTATCTTATTTTCTCTACGCGTTTTTAATATTCTACGTACCTACGATAAGCTAGATTCTAGTATTCCTCGCTAATTTTACCTAATACCCCGTCTTAACTTTACCTATATCTTATATAATAACGACGGGGGATTTTTATATATAACTTTACTAAAGTATATATATCTATAATCCTAACGATATTCTCGAGTTTAAACCGAATTAATTAAAGTTAAGGGTAGATTAGAGTAATATCTAGTTTTACTCTAACCTACCCTCTCGCTCCTAATAAATTATTATTAGTGGTCTATGCTCCCCTCTACTATTTCACCCCAATCAACCTACCTTGGGGTGACCCGCTACGAGTAAGGGCGTATCATCATCGGGAAAGCCTACCGCTAAACAGTAAACAGGATGCAGTCTTTCTTCAGGCTCTCGATATGTGTATTTTCGATCGTATTGGTGAGTTTTCGACAAGAGACCTGACGCACGAATTCCGATAGTTTGAAAGCGATGTTGGGCATTTCCCAGACAAATTAGAAGAGAGGGAATATCAGATATTGTTGGGATGTTCCATGGGTTTGGATCGATCGATGCGCAAGCTTTACGGAAGGTCTGCCCTGGGACTCGGCCTCTTATTCACATGACAGGACACGAGAGCTTCTTAGCTGGTCTTGCACTAGTTCGAATCGTCGTCTTCCTCCTGTTTGATATGATCATGACCATTATGTGCAGTGGGATACTCATCTTTCCAACATATTTCGTCCACTGACAATCTTTGGAAAGACACCTCAAATTGATATTCAGTTCCAGAATTCCAATATGATTGATTGTCACGAGTTTCGGCGACAATCATCGTGTGAGCTATCACACTATATCTATGTCACATCGTTGATGATTGAGTTAGACCTTCTGGAATGAGCAATGCGGACGGCAGACTTCATGTACACGATTTAAAACATCCAGTGCTTCATCTGGGCCGGACCAACTTCCGGTATCTTTCTTCCAAAGCGCTCGGGATCATATTGGCAACCTATCAACAAGATTGGTTATCATGTCTAGCCGTCGGTGCTAACGAAGACGGAGATATGGAGCGCATCCGTAGAAAAATGCGTATATACCGCTTGTGATATCGCGATCCGAGAGCTCCAGTTCCATAGTTTGGCGGACCATCCGCCTTTGGCAGACTTATGACAGTCATTGACATCAGCTATATCTTCACGCGGTGCGGGACCTCGGAGCTTATTCGATGTTCAATTGACATAGGAGTAAGATAGTTTGTTAAATGAGTGTATATACCTTTCGGAGTACTATCGAATTCTTCCACCAGCCCCGGAACTTCGCAAAACTGATCTGGAAAAGATGATGTTCTTCTTTTCCACTGCTCCCTCTTCTTTCATGGGGCATCACCGTATCCTTCATCACCGTACTGTCGCTTCATCTTTCCAGGAGAGTCACCATATCCTTCATCTCCGTACTGTCTTTTCGCCTTGCCGGGAGAGTCTCCGTATCCTTCATCGCCGTATTGTCTCTTTATCTTTCCTGGACTGTCGCCGTAACCTTCGTCTCCGTATTGCCTCCTCATAACTGAATTCTTGATGTCGAGGGCGCTCTCGTACGGTGTTGGGAGTACCATTGCTTTGATGGAGGTAATGGTAGAAAGGAGAAGAATGATGCCTTTGAAATGCATTTTCGGTGATGAGTCAGAGTTGGCTGTCTGAATTTGAAGATTTGATGTTGTTCTTCAATTGGAAATCAGATTTGAATTGAAGTGGTAAACTCTTTGTTCAACGGAAATCGATCGCAACTGAAATGGCCTGATCTCTTTATGTAGACACATATCAGGATTATGGTTTTCTCCTTCATGCGAATACTAACTCTTAGATCCCGGTTATACTTTTTCCCATCGTTCCTATTGCAAGGGCCAGATAATCCTCCAATCTGGTCCAAGCTTTGATCCGTGATTGCTATACACGTCGTCGATGGTGCTGATCATCCTTGGAGAAGAGTATTCTCATATGCAAGTGTCCTTGTAAAAGGAAGGCTGGATTGAGTCGGAACAAAGACAGCGTCATTCATGGACCGGAGTTATTAAGCCCGTACTTCTTCCGGCAACTGGGAGACTTGGTGTCGACAAAGACGAAACGCGAATCTGTGGAGGATTTGGCGTATTTCCATGGTAAAGGAAGCTAGCAATTACATCATTGGATGTCGTACTTCCCGGCTCGCTTTGTTGGTCTTTCATATCAAATCAGAAATCCTTCCCAATGCTTCGGATGGAAATACAAGGAGCGCGGAACGGCGTGCCGAGCGTTCATGTGTTTTTGTCTCGGAAATGTAAGGTTGATCTGTACCCACGATCATGATCCTTTGAGACGGCGAGGCAATCTTACTACCTCGCCGATTATAGTTAAGATTGACACTTCTCCTCGTATGAAAGCATACAGTATTGATGAGGCATCCCGTTCAAGGTTCACGATCCCATCACTTGCAGGCTGCCACGAGGAAGTCCTATTTTTTGGGTTTGACTTTCAATGCTCGGGGTTCCAGAGGAAGCAACATCTTTGAAATTCGATCAAGCCCAAACGATAACAGTTCTGTTTCAAACCTTTTCATTCTTCTTTGTTACAATGAATTCTGAGGAAAGTGCACATCAACTTTTGCCTCGACAAGAGAAAGAAGAATTCACCGATTTGAGCTATGATGACATTTCTGAGACTTCAGAGCAATGGCCGTTTGCAAGAGAATCGAATCGTACGAGACTATGGCCAATCGCTCTTCACGTACTCGTTTTGCTCTTCTACACATTCTTTTTCGCGTTCGCATGGCTTCGAATACGAGGCAAATGTGAAATGAAAGATGCTTCCATATACTGCAAGTTTCTCTATTTCACTTTTCGCCACTTGAAACTAATACCTTTCCAGCACCGGTAGACGAAGTAGTCAAGTATGAGCCAAAGATTTTCCAGAGAATCAATGGAAGCTTTTTTGGCGATTATGTCGGAGAGCCTCGACCAGAGTTGGATGCTGCCTGGCAAAGACTGCTTAAATGTAAGTTTGTTTCTCATCTGTATTTATGTCGATATGAATGAACTGACAACATGAACCAGATTCCAACATTCGTCTTTCTGACTCAGAGATGGCACACTTCCCGGGCCGCGCTGAGGACCGAAGCGTTCAATTGTCAGATGGAGGATACTTCTCTATTCTCAACGTCTACCACAATCTGCATTGTGTGGTAAGTGAGCAAAATAACACCCTTTTCCAAGCTAATATCACGAAGCAACGTCTGCATCGTTACATGTACGAAGACCATTATTTCCCCAATCTCACTGCGAAACAAAAGCGCATGAATAGATATCACAGTCGTAAGTGTCCAGCCGTCTTGTATCAGGAGAAATATCAGCCGACTGACACGAATACACGAACAGAACATTGCCTTGACATGCTTCGTCAAAGCTTGATGTGTCAAGCCGACACGCAAGTCGTTACCATGAAATGGGGCCACGAGCAGTCGATTCCCATTGGAAATTTCACAAATGCTCACCAATGTGTCAGCTGGGAGAGTATTGACAACTGGGCGAAGGATCGTTGGATTGATGTCTTCCAACCTGGGTTGCTTATTCACCCAGAATTTGGATATCCGTATGAAGACATGGACAGCGTTCGCTTGGGAGAAGTTGAAGACCACTGAGAATGAGGCTGTATGAGAAGAGTCGGTGTGGTTGGTAACAGACTAGGGAGCGACTTTAGACATTCCTCCTCGCCTTTGGCTTGATGGCGATTTTCGCAGAATCCTGAGCGCGATGCCGCACACAATGGATCTTGGGGCAGTTTTCGGTCAGTGGACGTAATCGAAAAGGAGAACTCTCAGTCTCATAATCTCGTTTAAAACTTTTCTGCAGTGGCGTTGTGTGGCGATAATATTACTTGGCCGAAAACGTCACAGATCCACCGTCGACTTGTTGGATTTAGTCAGGGACTCCAGCACGATCAATGCAACCATTTAGTCCACTTCACCGTCCTGAAAGGTGAGGTCGGAAGGTAGTTCAATTGTCGAATGAGGATTTGCTAGGAATAGAACCCGGAAGATCTGCAGTGCTGCCCACAAGGGCACAATCCTTCCGTTACAAGATGAGTGCTAGCGGCCTCATGGAAATCGTTGCTCTTGGAATTCTTCGCACCAGATCTGAGTCATGCTCTTCGTGTTCCTGCAGGACTCTCTGACTCCCAGTTTATGGAGATCTGGACGACCTTCCTGGATAGGAATAGTCAGCCTATGGTGCTGTAGTGGCTGTAGTGATACAAGATATTCCCATGCTTGCACAAAAGAATTGTCCAAGTTGGTTCATCAGAGTTTCCTGGCACACTTTGACAAAGACCGCTTGTTAATTAAACAAATTTCCCAATATGATTACGCCTTTGACCTCACACGATAAAGAGCTGAAGTATAAGTGGGTGTCTCAGGAGGATGGTGATGCAGAAAGTGGAGCTACTCCTGATTTCGAAGATACGTGAGTTTGACTTGGAGCTATCATGTTCTACTCACTGAACCGAGAAGAAGCAGGAGTGAAAACCGAAATTGGAGATATGCATTCGCAGTGGTAATCGCCGTCGTGATTCTGCTGGTAGTTCCGGTTATCATCGCCGTACCAGTTCAGAAGTGCCATAATCCAAATAGTCGAAGAGAATGGAGGTCTTTGGTCGACTCGGAGCAAAAGCATTATATCGACTCCGTCCAGTGCTTAATGAAAAGCCCCTCGCGGTTCGAGCCCGAATCATTTCGATGGGATGATTTTGCATATGCCCATACGAAAGAAGGTACTGGGACACACTACACAGGAGCGTTCCTAACATGGCATCGATACTTTCTGCATGTATACGAGGCTGTTTTGATGGAGGAGTGCGGTTTCCGGGGCGCAATCCCGTAGGTAATTTATGTGCTTCATAACCCAGAGGCTAATGAAGCACAGTTACTGGGACTGGAGTCTGGACTCAGAAGATCTGGCAGCATCGCCGATATGGGACAACAAGCGGGGATTTGGTGGAAATGGCAAGCCTGGTAAGCCAACTCTTGCAGGAGGCCGATGCGTGGAAGAAGGACCATTCGCAAACACGACGCGATACTGGCAAGCACATGCAGATAACAAGTTGCATGTGTACAACGTATCTGCAGATCCACATTGTTTTAGCAGAGGCTTTGCAACCGGCGACACCAAAAAACGCTTCGAGTCTGATATCACGCCCGATCGTGTCAACGATGTTCTTGCGCAAGAAGCTTACGATGACTTCTTCGCGAAGCTGGAATTGGGCACCCACAATGCCGTGCCTCAATTCATATCTGGGGATTTCTACTTCTTCACAGCTCCAAATGGTATGCTCGTTGCCTCCACTCCTGCGGACAATAGGCTGACACAAAGATCAGATCCGGTATTCTACCTGCATCATGCTCAAATTGACCGTCTGTGGTGGATGTGGCAGCAGAAAGATCCTAAGCGCCTTCGTGAAATGAAAGGCTCAAAGAAAGACTTTCGACATTTCAAGAATCAAGCGAAAGAGGCCGCATTGGATGATGAGCTGTCCGTGGAGGGGTTTGAAGGCCGAGATGCTGTCAAAGTGAGAGATGTGATGGATAGTGAAAAAGGGATCTTGTGCTATCATTACTGACGTTGGCTGTTGATGGAGAGGCAGGAGGAGCATAATTGGTGTTGAGAAAGACGCGTCAGCTAGGGTCATGTAATCGTTCGGAGTTTAAGTATCCGACTACCCACTTTCTTCATTTCGTTCATCCAAACATTCTCCGTGAAGAACCATCAAAAACCATCAAATTTCAAGTTTGGAGATTACGCTTCGCCAAATGAGCGGGAAATTCTGCCTGGTTCGATAGATGATGCCATGAAGGGCGATGAGGGCTCCGTCTATGAAGGGGTCATGCACGACGCATTCACAACGTAGAGCTGCGTCCCACCATCAATTGAACAAGGAATACTAGATAGGAAGGTAAAGGATTTGAGGAGGATAAGAAAGCCGCCCTTCCGTTGATACCGACAGATTGTCACCTCAGTCACAGGACCTCGTCAACTTTGATGCATTTGACAAGGATGGAATCCTTCAGGATGCTACTGTCGCACTTCAGGCTTGCTGCATCTCCTTCGCTTTTTGCTCCCTTTTGCGAACCATACGGGCCAAGTGAGTTGACTCTAAACTCTGTATGAGTATAACGAAGATGATGAGCCATTTTGTGCCGCACATCTTTGTCGGCAATGTGGTGCAGTGGAGGGGCTGCGCACCATGGGTGAGAAAGACTCGTTATCGAAGCAAGTCGGAGAAAGCTAACAAAGCATCGAAAGGATTCTGAAAATGCGCGATTCTCAACTTGTGCCCTCCCTTTCGTCGCTCTAGTACCCCTAGTCATCATTTTGCTCATGGCAGCGTCACACTTTTGGCCTGATCGACTGCAGCCAAATTGGACCAAGACATTCTTGCAGAAAGAAGTTGGCTATGAAAAAGAGAAGAATCTTCCATACATTTGGGCTGGTCTTCTCACTCTCCTTGGAATATGTGCAGTGGCCTTGCACATCGAAGATTTGAGGAATGCTTCGACATTACAGGTTCGCGATGTACTCCTTTCCATTTCCTGGCTCTTTCTGGTACTCCTGATTTGTACATGTCGTCCTAAAAAGTGTTGGTCAAGTCTACTTCTCTTTTACTCTTCTGCTATTGTTGCGGAGCTGTCCTTTTCGGTTTCAAGGGCATCAAAGTGGAATACGTGGCCATGGCTCCCCGTATCAAGTATTGTTTGCGCTCTTTTTTCAGCCATCGTCATTTTGTGCATGCCTTTCCGCTATGGCTCTTCGAAATCAAGACCAAACAGCGCGGCTAATACGAACTCGTATTCCTCTCAATCGTCTCCTGAAGAGAACTTGCGATTATGGCAGTTCCTTGGTTCAACCTGGATATGGTCGCTCTTGGAAAAAGGGAGGGAGAGGGAGCTGCAAGTGGAGGATATCTTCAAGTTGAGCCACGACATGCAATCCAACACACTAGCCACTGGATTTCGCACCCTCCAACGATCTTCTGTTTTGCGCCGGCTTCTACAGGCCAACGCTGTGGACTGTTTAATTCTACCTCTTTTAGCCATGTCTGAACTGGTTCTTGAGTTTGCTTCTCCCATCCTACTCCACCAATTCTTACGTGCAATGGAACGAAGTGGTCCAAACAATCACGCTGCTATGGTTTATGCCGTACTACTTTTTCTACGGGGAGTCTTGTCAACTCAGCTCTCTATGCTGGAGACGTGGTATGTATATTTGAACTGATAGCAGCCACAGGCGCGCGCTTGTCAATGGAATCTACTAATCACATCTCCGCTACAGGGTTGGGAGACAATGCTATGAGAGGACACGAGCAATCCTCACTTCAGCTGTGTTTCAGAAGGCAATGACGAGGCAGATTGCTGTCGGCAGCACTAACCAGGAGAAATTCAAACCAAATCCGAATGTGGAAGGCGAGCAGACACCACCCCACCAGCCGGCCCAAAAAAACATAGCCCCCAAGCCCGATAAGATGGAAGTAAAAGGCAATCCCACGGACCGACTGGCGATGTTCAAGGAACTTCTGTGGTGGTCGGCTTCAACAAAGAACATTGGAAACGTTCCGATGACCATGGGCCAAGTTCTCAACATCGTCCGAAGCGATATCATGGAGATTGCACAGCGTTTTCGAGACACTTCAAGCCTGATCAAGACTCCTATTGGCTTGATCGTTGCCATCTACTTGATATGGGTTCTGCTGGGACCTTCTTCTCTCCTCGGTGTCCTCGTTATTGGCATCTCGCAAGTGCTCAATGCCACCGTAACTCGCCTGCAGATCCACTGGCGTCGCAAAGGGATGCAAGCAAAAGATGCACGAATACAAATCACGTCAGAGTATATCGAGGCCATTCGGCACTTGCGCTGGTATGCATGGCAAGAGGTCTGGCTCAGGAAGGTCTTCGTGGTTCGCCAACAAGAATTGAACGTGCGATTTGTTGGCTCTTGTCTTAGTCTTTTGACCTACACCATCACGACATCTGCAGGGGCCCTTTTCCCAGTGGCATCATTCATTGCTTATACTGCTGTTGCAAAGCAGGAGCTACGGATCGATCTCATTTTCCCTGCGCTGCAGCTGTTCTCAAGCCTGCAAGGTCGATTAAGACAACTTCCAACACTCATCACGTCGTTGCTAAACGCTTTCGTAGCAATGGAAAGAATTGAATACTATGATTTGGCGCCAGGGATGAAGACGAGGGACACTATAGATGAGGGTCACAAAGCCAAGGACTTCAATTTCCAGGATTGCAGCTTTGCATGGCCTGGGCAGCTCTCATCAGTTCTGAAAAACGTCAGCCTTGAGCTCGTACCTGGTTTGACACTGGTGTACGGCGACATAGGATCGGGGAAGACTGGTGAGTGGTAGTGATTGAGTTATGAATTATCCTAACATTTCAAAGCTCTTCTGTTGGCCTTATTGGATGAGATGGATCTGCTTCAGGGCAGACGTGAAATACCAAGTGGTGTCATCGGATACTGTTCCCAGACGCCATGGCTCCAAAGTACAACCATTCGCGAAAACATTCTTTTTTCATCTCCATATAATGAAGAAAGATATCGGAAAGTCTTGAATTCCTGTGAATTACTGCCAGACGTTGCCAGTTTCAAGAATGGTGACTTATCCCTGCTGGGAGAGAAGTAAGTGCCCTCTAAGTATTAATTGTCTAAGTCGCTAACAACTATGCAGTGGAATTGGATTTTCGGGTGGCCAACGTGCTAGGCTGGCTCTTGCCAGAGCAGTGTATAGTCAAGCCGAGATTCTGCTGCTGGATGATCCACTATCAGCTCTGGACCAAAGTACAGCAGAGAAAATTGTGCACAAATGCTTCGTTGAGACCAGAGAGCTCGTTCAAGATCGAACTGTGGTCATTGCAACTCATCGGACAGACTTGCTTCACCACTTGGCGTCACAATTTATCCACGTATCAGACGGGAGATTGTCAGTCTCTTCGAGTAGCCCATTCTCGCAACATCCCAATTTTCAGAGAAACGAGCCATTGACCAAGATTATGCAAGGGCAATCATCGACGACGTCAACTGATGATCATGAGCCTGTCGCCGAACAATTCATGACGGAGGAGAAGAGGGAACAAGGTGGTATCAAATTCGGCATGTTCAGGATATTTGTGAACGCTGGGAGGTTCTGGTGGGTCGTCCTCTTCGGGACTTTGATCCTTACAAGGCTCCTTGGTGTCACAGAGCAGTGGTTTTATAAGGTCTGGGGTGAGGCTTATAACGTGAGCTCTCTCTCGCAGAATTTCAACCCCTCACGAAAGAAAGACGAGCAGAAGCTACTTTGGAACCTCGACCTCAAAGATTATCTTCCTCCTCCTGCTGAGGATTTATCATCATGGCTCATCCTACTGGTTCTTGTAAGCACCGGCCGCGCATTTTCTCTGGGGATTTACGCTTTAAGCCAGGTCACCGCCATCTACTCGACCACACAATCCTTGTTTGAACAAGCCTTAATTCGGATATCGAGCGCGACGTTTCGATACTACGACATTACTCCCACAGGCCGAATCATGAATCAAATAACTTCCGATATCGAAAGGCTTCAAAGCGCTTTGGACTATTTCGGGAATACCATATTTTCCGCCAGTTTTTTCTTTGTCTCGGTGGGCGTCATTGCAATATTTTCGCCTGTCTTCTTGTTCTTTTCAACAAGCTTGATGGTTTTATTCGCTCTTCTTTTTCGATACTTCCTACCCACATCAAGAAGCCTGAAGCGAATGGAGTCTTCGTCATTGAGCCCGCTTTATTCGATCTTTGGCGAACTCCTTGGAGACCACGGTGCTGGTGGGGTAATAATTCGAGCCTTCCTTGCCCAGTCCACTTTCGAAAGCCGGCTGTTCTCTATTGTAGACCAATCTCAAGCTTATGGGCATTTCTTCTGGGCGGCGCAAACCTGGTTGACGTATCGATATGACATGATATCTGCCCTTTCTACACTTCTACTCACAGTCACTGCCTTGGCCACAAATCTATCCCCAGGTCTGACCGCATTTTTGCTCTTGAATGCGAACAACCTGGTCCAATCAACTCATATGCTATGCATGCGCTTTGGGGGCCTGCAAGCAGAATTTGTCTCCATTGAACGTATAGCAGAACTTTTGGACACCGAAAAAGAAGCTGTAGGCTCTATTCATCCACCAGATTCTTGGCCGAGGAAGGGCAGCGCTATAACTTTCAATGATGTTACTGTTCGATACGGACCACAGCTAGAACCTGTTCTGCACAACTTATGCATCTCGATTCCTGGAGGAAAGTAAGTGCAAATTCTCCAGCATCTTAAGGGCATCCACTAATAGAATTTTTGTCAGAACAACAGCCATTGTTGGTCGAACTGGAAGCGGCAAGTCGACGCTCGCTGCCACGCTTCTCAAAGTTGTTCACCCGGATCTCGGTGGAAACATCATCATTGACGATATTTCTCTCGCAGAGATGAACGTCAAAGATCTGCGTCGTCGAGTGACATTTATCCCTCAAGACCCTGTTCTCTTCCTCGGCACGATCAGAGAAAATATCGACCCAATGAGTGAATTCACCGACCAAGAATGTAATCGCATTCTTGAACTTATCTGCACCACCACCGCCTCTTCAGAACCTTGGACGCTAAATACAATTGTCGAATCTGGAGGACGGAATTTCAGCCAAGGACAACGGCAAGTTTTTGGTATAATGCGGGCGATGCTTCGTCGAAGTGCAGTCTTGATCTTGGATGAAGTGATGGCAAGTATCGATGTTGCCACAGCAAGGTTATTGCAGAGGGTGTTGAGGGAGGAATTGACTGGAGCGACTATTGTGATGATTGCGCATCGGATGGATGATGAGATGTTAGGGAATGTAGATTATGAGATTGTGCTAGAGAATGGGCATGTTGTGAAGCAGAGCTTCCTGGCTCGAAGTGGAGATGCAAGTATAATCTGATAGCTATGCTGCGCGTTGGTAAATAGTATTGCATGGTATACTTGCTGAATCATTTTGGGAAGTGACTTCGCTTCATTTTATACTGAAATCAGTTTTCACAACAATTGGTCTGAAGAGAATTTTGACCGGTTTATAGTCATGTTTATCATCACCCAATAAATGCTTTAGTGATCAATGATCGAGATGTATAGAGGGTGTCGTTCAGTATGTCATATCCGATTGAGAATGGAAGGTGATGAGTTCCTGGCAATTTTAAAATTTATTTTTGTAGAAATGAGATACCATCGCGGAGAATGTAAAGTACGCAGATCTAGTATAGAAAGATTAATTCATTGTTTTCTCACTAAAATCTCGTCTTATATCTGTATAACCGATATAAAGTACCTATTATCTCCATTTGGAATTCAAAATTCCCACCAATCAATGAGGAGAGACAGCATGACAGGCTGGAAATTGAAAACTTTCTAGAAGTCAAAAACATCACTCTTCTATTATGCCGCTGCCTAATCTTTATCAGGAGCCATGATAATCGTATCTGAAATACTGTTCGAGAAATAATTCGGGCCCAGAATTTTCTTCCCGTCACTCTCAAGAGCCAGCTTTCAAGCTTTCATAGAACAGTCTCCGCCCAAGGACCTGCTTCCCGAATTCTCCCATCCTCCATAACAACTACAGTATCAAACCCTCTCATGCTACCAGCCCTATGCGCAACTGCAACGATAGTATAACGTGCAAACTCCCTCAAAATGATATCTTGCATCATCTTCTCCGTATTTTCATCAACACTAGAGGCAATTTCGTCAAGAAGAAGCAATCCAGCACAACCCTTCTCACTAGTCCGAATTTTCTGCCTTCCCTTCAAAACAGCTCTCCCAAGGCCAAAAAGTTGTTTTTGTCCGTGGCTGAGAATGTCTGGTTTAGCAATCGTATCGACGCCTCCAGCATTCTTAATCGCTTCCAACAGGTTGACATCTTTCAAGACAGCTTCGCATTCTGCAATTGTGCTGGTCGTGGAGGGTTGAAGGTTTTCTTGCCATGTCAGATGTTCGATGATGAATGAATCTTGGGGTATGGTGATCAAGCGGTCGCGAATGGTGCGGCGATTCAAAGTTGTAAGTGAGATGCCGTCGATGGTCATGCTTGAATTTTCCGACGAGGTGGGATTGAGAAGACGGAGTATTAGGAGAATGAGCGATGATTTACCACTGTGTTGTGAGTTAAAAGATAGGCGGGGGATTAAGGACAATTACTTACCTCCCAGTTCGTCCAACGACTGCTACCTTCTCGCCAGCTTTGACAGACAGAGTGATGTCTTTCAGAACGATTCGGTCGTCAAACGAACTAGTTTCACTGAATGATAAAACCATTAGCTGCTCCGTTGATTCCGACTTCCGAGACGGCACCAGTAATGAATGATAAATTACTTACCTGTAAGATGCAGAGACTCTGACAACTTCTAGTGCACCATTCTCTGGCCACAAGAGAGGGCATTCTTGATCCTCGCCTGGCAAGTCCTCACTCTTTACATCCTCGCTAAAAATTTTCAACCTACTCACTGCCCCGATCGATGTCTCAAGAGACGTCCAACTGATGATGATCGCACCCAAATACTCGCCAATGGTCATCAGCGAAATGAGTCCCACGCTAGTGAAGCCGGCACTACTCCGAAGCTGAGTGGCCAAAGAGACAAGAACGGTCGCAAGAATGGTGATGATCCAATGAAGAATTGATTGCAGCCACATCTGAATCATAGCAAGCAAATAAGCGGGGTTTTGCGATGCATCCAGCAGAAGGTCACCTTTGTTGATAAACGTATTTGTCCAGCCGAAAGCACGAATAGTGGCGAGGCCAGCTGCAGTCTCGATGAAGTGGGTGCTGCTATCTCGTCAGATGACGATTTCTACTCTTATCTATCCTACTCACTAGAGAGGAGCTTTTGATTCTAGGTCCAGGAATCGAAGCTGTCGGGATGTACGCAGATACACTTTTTGCATGATGTACAGAATAGCGATGAGGAATGGGTAGCAAATCGCTAGGTATGGAGACGCCAGTGCCAGGATGATGGCTTGGCAACAGACCACAGCGCCTGTGACCGCTGTATTCGAAAGTCCCAAGGCTAAGATGCCATCAATGATGGTCATGTCTTGGGAAAATCGATTGATGGTAGTCCCCATGTCTGTTCGAGTGAAAAAGTCGAGGCTGGCTGCCATGACTGTGGACAAGGCCTTTCGATGGAGGATTGTTCCCGTTCTGACGGCCATAGACATGGAGTTGTGACGATTGAAAAGACCTAGAGAACCTAAAGCGCAGATTTGAATTGTAGCGTAGACTCCCAAGTAGTAGCCCTTGCGAACATCGTGGGGATGCGCGAGATTGTGATCAGACCAGAATTTCAACCATATGGTATTGAGGTTGAATAGAACCCCAACAGCCACACAGAGCAAAAAGAAATAAAGTACATATTGGTGACCAAACAAGGAAAAATAGTAGCGGTAGATGGCAAAATCCCCGGTCTGTCGTGACCAGTCTTCCGGATTGGGTATCGCAATTGCGGTGATCTTGTTGTCTGTTCCAACATCTTTCGCGTCGGATGGTGATATCGATTCTTCTTCCCGATCCCCGATGGCCAGCGAAGCAACATATTTCGGATTCAATTGCAGTTCTAAAAGACTGCCAGCTTCGAGCACTGTTCCCTGGCGGCTAAGGGCAATGATGTGGTCTGCGAAATGGACATGGCGTGCGTTGTGCGAGACCAACACTGCAGTGATTCCGCGAGACTTGATAAGACCGTTGTTGCCGAATAAATTTTCGCAGACTTGTGTTTCTGTTGCTTTGTCAAGTCCACTGAAAATGTCATCGAGAACGACTGTATTGGCACGAGCATACAAAGCCCGAGCTAACGCAACTCTGAGCTTTTGACCTCCGCTTAGCATAATGCCACCCGATCCAATCAAAGTTGCATCACCATCGGCCAGCTGATCGAGATCGTGCCGTAACTCGGTCGCTCCAAGAACCGTGCTGTACCATTCTTCGTCAATATTGGAGGCACCGAGGATGCTTGCACGGATAGTTTCGTTTGGCAACCATGCGGACTGGTCGCAGAATGCCATGTATGGCACGGCTTGTGGAAAGCACACCGCGTTGCTTGAGGGTGATATCTCGCCAAGCAGGGCTTTGCACAGTGTCGACTTTCCTGAGCCGACGGGGCCAACAATGAGCGTCGTCTTGGATAGTGGAATGCTCAAGGTAATGTCGCGAAGTATTAACTCGTCAGCATCCCAGCCAAATGACAAGTTTTGCATTGTTATACTGGTCCCTGGATTATCTGTATGCCCCTGTGGAGTGGGTGAGATACTGTCTGGCAGTGGTTGTGATGGATTCGTGGCGATCTCGAGACGGTTGGTGTCGGTATTCAGATCTTGAATTGCTACATCTATCAGCAAGTTTGTTTATCGTTCTGTACAAGAAGCAATTGGCACTTACATTCGATGATAACCCGTTTCGCACAATCTTTTGAGATTGACTGTCTACTTTCTGTGGAAGATGAAGTATCGTTCAAGGGATCGGCCGGTGGAAAGGCTCGCCGATCCATATGTGGCGCGATCTCCAAGAACTCTGCGATACGATCGAAGCAAGCCAATGTAGCTATTAACTGTGGTAAAAGCTGAAGAAGTTGAGATAATGGATTCGTGACCAATAGCAGAAACGCCAAAGACGTGAATAGTCTGCTGGTATCAAGAATCCTACCCGTGGCCGCAAATGCGAGCACCGGGGAGAAAAGTAGCGGACTGAAGCCAACAACGGCCGAGAAGACTGTGATCAGTCTGAATCGGTTTGCAAAATGGAGTTCTATGCTCCTTTGCTGCTCCACAGTGTCTGTTAGTTGCGCAGAAAGACCCATCATCCTCAAGCTCTTCATTCCACCAATGATTCTTGAAATGGAACCAACCCGTTTTTGCGTCGCTCGCATCCAATCTCCTTGTCGCTGGACTGAGAACTTCCCCAACATCAACGACAGGCCAACACACAGGGCGACATAACCAAGGGGCACCAGGAAAGCGGTCCCAATCTGACGCTGAAGAAGCCATGCTGCCAGTCCCACCTGGACAGCATTCGCCCAAATTTCGTGAACGTTCTGCATACCTTTCTGAATTCGTTCCACGTCTGTGCTCATCAACGTTAGGGTTTTGGATTTTTCGTTGTGCGAGAGACTGAGAGCGGTTGTCTGTCGGAAGATGCTCGACACTAAGTCTGCTCGCAATCGTGCTACAACTCTTTGATGGTTATACCAGTAAAGTGATGACGCGACGGCCATACCACTGTAAGCCAGGAAAGCAGCACAAATCCAGCCGTACCCATGGTTGATTGTCATAGAATCGGCGTTTTTTTGCAGGTCCTGTGAGACGCCTTGTATGACAAACGGTTGGCAGAGGGCAAATCCGATGTGCGCTATCCGTGGGAGCACAGCGTAGAAGCCACGGGGGCCAGCTGAGATAGCGAGAGAAGAAAGAAGACGAGGTCTGCCTTGACGCAAGGAGCAACTCCATGCAGCTTCGAAGCGCGGTTGTTGATGCTTGGCAGAAAGCGACTCGTCCAGCGGAGGTAAATCTTTCAATCCAAGAATCTTTCGACGTCCCTGAGCAATAAGACTTGTGAGCCAGGAGTAGGTACACAAACTGAAGACGCCACTGGTCACCTCTCCACTCCGTAGAGATTTGTCGTGATACCACATGGACTTGGACTGAGCTTCCAGCAAAAGGATAATCGCTTTCATAGCGAGGGCGACAGCGAAAAGTCGTCCAATTGGAGAGCCATTACCGCTGAGGAAAAGAGTTCGGCATCGCACGATATCAAAAAGAATTGTAAAAGAGAGGTAGCCATTAAGCAAGAATGATGTTCGAAGTGATCTCCCATGTTCCACCCACGAAAGGACCGAAACCAAGAAAGAAGTTGCCAGCGTGAGAGAGCTTGCCGCAATCGAAGAGCTTTGTGGAAGATGCGCACTTTTACAAACAAGAATCAAGATGGAGATACTCACAACTGAGTATAAAGCAATAGCAAACTACCCAGTCAGCTCAAGCAAAAATGAGAATCCTCTGAAAAGACTTACTTGCTTAGAAATCCTCAAAATCTGTCCCGAAACCACCTCATTCTGACGAGCGAGAAGTGAAATTCTTGTTATTCCTAGCAATATAAAGATACTCGACGGTGCTATTGTGAGGATGGTCTGTTCAAAAAGTAAAGTAAAGTCAAAGTTGGCCCGACATCCCCTGACGGTAGGGCCAAAGGAATCGTCGTTCAAGCATACACGTCCAGAGACCGACATGACGGATGGTAGAATCGGGGTAAGAAGTGTCGTGAAAGCAAAAAGCGTCCGCTAAGAAACTGGGGAGGTTAAGGAAATGAGAAATTTCACATCTGAAGATATACCTTAGATCTTTCGCCGGAAGGATCGCAGGATTCAGATCCTCGGTCAGGCCCCAACAGTTGACGAAAGACATTCTCCATTCCAGAATCCGTCAAATATAGTGCAGGAGAGTCGTGGTCCATCAGGCACCCGTGATACGAGCCGAGTATATTTGACAAGATGCTAGACACCGCGATAGCTGACTATACTCATCGTCGCGACCAATGTACAGCTTCCGGTATCCATATCGGGCGCGGGCGCAGACAGAATTTTAGCTGCAGAAATAGTTGTGTGCGTGTTGGAGGATGCCTGAATCCTGAATGCATGATCTGCATCTAGGAACCAAGTTCGACGAATCACAGCTGTGTGGACTTTGCACTCGACCTGAGTCGTTGATGATGAGGAGAATTGATTCGGCCGCGCTTTTCGAGGCATGAGATAATGATATTCATGGAGTAGAGAATTGCAGAGAAAGGCTACTCGTAGACAGAGAAGAAATGTCGAGCACCGACATCGGGATCGGCGTTTATTTCCCAATCAGGTAAAGATCCTAATCGCGAATTTGCTTTTTCACCGAGACACGTCTCCATGAAAACGCTTTCGTCGAACCTCCATCTGAATCGCGTTTCCTTTCATTTGTGTACTTTCCATTAACATCAAAGCTTTTCAGAAGCCTCAAACTGCATCCATCTATCCGCCCACCACCGCAAGCTTGCTCAACACAGGCACATTGTGCTGGGCTCCCGGCTCAGGGAATCCACTAACCTTCACTCTCTTCTGGAACAAGAGACAATGGGTACTGCCACCAAAATGGAACATACCCATTTGATCTCCTTTCTTGATTTTCTGTCCCTCCTTAACCGTAATATCACAAGTACTGACCTCACTCATTCCCACCCCAATGAACGCCATCAAACCAATCGCGGGATTATCAGCTTCGATGAAGATGATGCCACGCGTTGCAACAGCTGTAATGTATCCCTGGCCGGTAGCTTCCCCCTTGTAGTCGATACCATGCATCTTGCTCTCTGGATCGCCCAAGCCTTCAAAGAGTGGTTCCGAGTAGTACGTTCCATCCTTCACGAAGGCTTTGACGACCTTGCCAGACACTGGAGCGTGCCATCGGTGGTACGAGAGTGCAGAAAGGAAGGCCTGGTAAATCGTTCCGCCCACGAATTGCTCTGCTAAGGAGTCGTGCGCAAGCATGTCCAGGACGCTGTAAGGCTGACCTTTGATCCAGAACTGATCACGTGCTTTAACGTTGTGAGTGACGTTGTAAGTCTTCGACTCGCATGCATTCACGATGACGTTGTCATCTTCCGGCGAAGCAATCGGACGAATTCCAGGACGGAACAGGCGAGTAAAGAAGTCATCCCAACACTTGAATCCATGATGCGGTTTGGATGCATCGCATTGGAACATTTCTTCGAACTTCTTGTCGTTCTTTCCAAGACTTGCCGTGGTTGTCAACTCTTTGCTACCCGTTTGGCCGAACCAGGCGGATGAATTGTCATCGAGTACGTAGGCCGAATCAGGCGACATCAAGAAATCACCCCACACGTTCAAAACCTTCTTCAGCATGGCATTCACTTCCGGATCAAGGTAGAAGGCGAAGCCAGCAGGCGTTCCCATGGACCAGTCCAAGACAGCATTGATTGGAAGACCAACCATGCCCATCCTGTCGCCCTTGTCGTTCCAGGTTGGTGCCGTGGTCATAAGGTGATTTAACAGTTGAAGCAGATGCTATGCGATAAGTCAGCGGGCCTCCACTTTGCGTAGCTGCGAAATAAGGAGAAAACGGTCGCATCCTGAAGACGAACCTCATAGTCCTTGATCCTGGCAACATTTCCTGTCGGGTCCTTGTTGTAAGGATGCTTGTTCGGCACCTGCTGGAACATCGATTGCACCACTACGCAGGACATAAGTACTCCTCATATCTGCCTCAGTCCCGGACTCAATACCTACAGAGATAAACCCTAGTATTCGTCTCGATAAGTTTCTTGAACTCTTCCAGAACTGGATGCAGATCACCCGGATTACCCTCCACATGACTGATTACGCCTGAGAGCCATTCTTGGTGAACACGATGGTCCTGTGGCAGCCACTCGCCCGTCCTTCATAGCAGGTTAGCTTTCGGTTTTCCAGACGAATGTTTAAGACGCAGTACCGATGGACATGATGCTTGTTTTCGAGCTTCTCCTGGACCATGATGAATTTCGAACTTGTTGTTAATGTTCGAGAGAAAGAACGAGAGAATAAACGACTTGTCGCAGGATTGGTGAATGAAGAGTTGAAGAGCCTTGCCAAGGTAGCGCCAAGTACGTCATTCCATCGTCGTCAGTTCGTCACGTGGAATCGCCGCCTCTCGCCATCATTTAGAAACCTTCACCTTAGGTTAATTTCCTGCAGCTAACATTCATAGTACTTCGGGAGGGTCGAAGAAATTTGGGGCAGAGGAAGAGATTCCACGTAAACACTTGCTGCGCACAAACGGTCTCTCTCTGCCAGGTGAGTCGGGAACAGATCGTTCGCTGCAACATGTAGTGCTGGATTGATTGCAGATATCTTCAAGCTCATCAAACAATCGGCCAGTCTTGATGGTACGGCCTAAGCTGCCGCCAAAACCCGAGAGTTAATCTCAAGCATCTGATTCAACGTTGCAAGTGACAGAATGGACAGTTTGAAGATTCTAAAGGCACACTTTTACGACGCTCTGTTGGAATGCACTGGAGATGATACATTGACCAAAGCTAAGGCGAGAGCAAATCGAATAGAGAGGTACCACTTATCATATTACCCGGTGTTAGGCTCCTTCGTCGACCTTCATTCATTATGATTGCTTTGTGCTCACATTCACAGAGTTGATGCTGAAGAAACTGCAGTTCTAAACTATCGAAGGTGGAAAAACATCAATTAATCAAAGAATCTCAAAGCAAGATCGAAAGGTAGGAGAGTCTCCCAGCCTCGTCCAATCAATCTTGATTCTCAATCCATGTTCATTCTTGCATTAGCGTTACACACTGCCATGGAAGTAGATTAATTCATGGCGCTATACCCGAAGAGGAAAACAATAACTGTGGGGTCGAAATATCTGAGTTGGCCAATCCCATTACTTGCTCAGATTCCCCATGCCGGATGAGGTTCACAATCTTCAACTTGATTTCCATGCAATTTGGTTTCGCGTGGACTTTGACGGTGATAATGGATGTAAGCGGAGTGCCTCGTAGATATTAATTTCGATTTAAGAGCTTAAAGAGTCTGCTTCTGCTGCTCAAACTGGACCTCATCATCAGTAATATTATCAACTCCCTTTTAACGACTGCAGCCAAGTCTGAAATAAAACCAGCCCTCAAACAATCATGCCAACCTTTAGCACCTTCGTCAGAGCGCAATATAAACACCTCCCCATTGTCCCTACAGCCAAAGACTGCGCAGGAGGAACATATATCGTAAGTTTCCTCATGATCAGCCCCATCGCATCAGACCAACGCAACTAACAACAACAGATCACGGGAGCAAACCAAGGCCTTGGCTACGAATGCGCAAAACATCTCGTCACCCTCACCGCAAAGCGGGTCATCATCGCGGTCCGCTCCCTCGGCAAAGGTGAGGTCGCCAAAATCAAAATCGAGAAAGAAACAGGCCGACATGGCGTTGTAGAGGTTTGGCATCTCGACCTTAGCTCCTACGCTTCCGTCAAGGGGTTTGCAAAAAAAGTGGAGGGCCTTGATCGTGTCGATGCGATTATTGAGAATGCCGGTATTGCGATGGCAGAGCGTGTAATTGCTGAGGGATTGGAATCGACCTTGACGGTCAACGTTGTCGGCACAATGCTTCTGGCAGTTCTGGTACTGCCCAAATTGGAAGAAA
Source organism: Venturiaceae sp. KMAF11 (assembly GCA_023078705.1). Classification (NCBI taxonomy): domain Eukaryota; kingdom Fungi; phylum Ascomycota; class Dothideomycetes; order Venturiales; family Venturiaceae; species Venturiaceae sp. KMAF11. The sequence goes on from JALGOQ010000012.1 coordinate 29,431, forward strand.
GTGCGAAAAGATTTGGTATCGTGCCACATCTGGTTTTGGTAGGAAGCGAAGTTGCATTCCAGGCCGAAGGGGAGCTCGAAAAGGTTGATGGAGACCTGATTGAGGGCGTAAGTCAGGCTCCAATGCCAGGGAAGAGGTTTGTCGCAGAATTTTGATGCTGTCACGACGAGATACTAACGCAAATTCAGGTACCAGACTTCCAAACTGCTTCTCTTGTATGCTATGCGGGAATTCGCATCCCTTCATCCTTGTTCCAAGACCGGAGTCGCCATCAATTTCGTCAACCCAGGGCTCTGCAACACAGAGCTAAGCAGTAATGCAGGATGGGTACAATGGCTGATTATCGCGTTCATGCGAGCGCTGCTGGTAAGATCTGCAAAAATGGGGAGTAGGAATTTGATTTACGCCGCAGTGGCAGGAAAAGAGAGCAACGGAAAATATGTCTCTGCTTGTGAGCTCCACGAGTGAGTATTCTCTTCTACCCGAATCTTTGTGACCCATTCTGACAGCAATCAACAGAGACCACGTTGCCTTATGGGCAACAGATAGTGCTGGCAGCCAAATGCAGAGACGGGTGTGGGACAGTCTTTGCGACAAGTTGAGGGCAATACAGCCTGAATGTGTATGATCGCCGGCAATGCGGCGTTTGGTGGAAGGCGTTATGTCAGAATCCAGTATCAAAGACAATCTCAATCTATTGCCACACTACCTCTTTCCAAAGTTTCTCACCAGGCTCGTTGTGGAGAAGGGAAATCCAGGGAAACCGCTTGATCAAGCTCAACGCATCTTTCCAGCTGCTCAAATCGAGGGTGCGAAGTGAGACCTTGATTTGGGGGACAAGCCAACTTCTATCCTCAACCCCGAGCACGGAAATGCCACTGATAAAAAGGAGCCATAGATATGCAGGGCTTTCAACCAAGGAGAAATCTCGTTTATCACGAAGCCAATCGCGGATGAGCCCTGTAAGTAAGTCGTAAGAGAGTCGCTGAGATCGACCATGTTGGAAGAGCATCGTAGTCAGTAATGCTAGCAGTCCCAGGTAAAATAAAGTTTCTTGCTGAGTTGATGGTTGGTCCTCGCTTAGCGAACAGACATGCAGAAGTCGATAACAGACAGAAATCAGGATCTCCTGATATGTATCGGGCTCTAGTTTGAAAATAGAGCTGTTGTTGAGTACATCGGCAACCAAAAGCATGTCCGCGACGATGCCCGCAATGTAATTATGACATATGGATGACCCATATAATGAGCAATTGGTTGCGTTTGTCGAAAGATTAAGCGTTGTTTGAAGAGTTTGACGAGGAAATACATCTCGGTAGAAACGTGGGCGAGACCCGTTGTGGAGGGCGAACTCAATGTCGGCTCTGTTTCAATGCTTAGCAGCTGTTGTCAAAATCAACTTGAGTAAATGGTGCATAAAGTGGCATGGCTTTCGAGCGCAGTGAATGAAATATGACATGGGAGAGCATGCACACTTGTAGACTCACCTGCAAACCTTTTGAACAAGTCCGATGGCCTTCAGTGCATCCACACCACCACGGAGCTCAATCAACTGTTCTAAAGCGTCTATATGGATCTTGCTTCGATCGGGGTGGCCCCGAAAATCCTCCTGAAGGGCCATGGACATGACAGCAGCGACAGTGGAGTTGGTAGCGCCGCCAATCTGTATGTTCTGAGCTATGCAACGATATGTTTTCGAAAGATAAGACAGGGCTCGTGGCGAGGTCTCTTGTTTTCCCGAGAACGTGTCTCTACAGACTTCTGACATTGCAAGAACGCTGTAAAAGACTGCTCTTGTTAAAAACCATGTTTCTGATCTCGCAATGTGGCCACTTACAAGCTTCGTCAGTTAGCAGGCACTGGAACCAATATTTTTTCCGGGATCCGTCATCAAGTGGTTTGCAGAACTGGTTAGGATATACAGCTTGAAGAGATGTGTGGACGACTAAAGGTGTGAGCAAGTCCTGACTGGCAGCAATGCGTCTGAGGCCCTACACTGGTGTACAAGATCGATCATGGATGGTTCCACATCCCACGCGAATTCGAAGTAAGAAAAAGTGTTTCCCGGTGGAGGCGTTGGGGTATTTGCACTATTCGCAACGATTCCATGACCTTTTCCATTTGATGGTAGCTTCGAATTGAAACTAAAGCTTTGATCATCTGCTTCTTGAGGTGATCGAAGCCGCGTTTTGCCACTATTTTTACCCTTCATCACATGGCTTCGTATCAACTTGCGTGTCGTAGGATCTCGATTACCGTTCTCGATGAATTGAAAAACCATTCTGGATTATTTGAAGAGGAATCGATGCCAATGCTGTGATGGGCGACGCGTTGAGAATCGCACAGGTTCCTCGCGGCCTGTTGGTGGTGATCAAGCTTGCGGCATCAACGTAATACGATGCAGTTTTCGATCCGACATCAAGATTTGGGAAAATCAGATAGACGATCGCTAATATTATAGTTGTTGATGAATGTTGATGGTGGTGGTGACAGAACGGGTGAGACATAAGTTCGGAGACGAAAAGATCGCCGAAATGAGGCATGACTCGTGTTTCTGTTCTCCTCCTTGGATGGCGCACTCTCGGTCTTGGGATACAATCTCGAAGTTCTAGTGATTTCAAATATAGTAATTCAGAAATTTATTGTCAGAAATTTCGAGTCGAGCGTTTTTGATCGAAGTTTAGCCTCTCCAGGGCGGAATTGAAAGATGAACAAGCTGAAATGATCACTTCTTCACATTGAAATCGAACTTGCGGGATTGGTTAATAAATGCAGGGTTCTATGACTCTATGATGTGGCGCCAAGTTCATCGCATTATAAGCATCTCTTCAATTGTTCTTCTACCCTTAGAGCAGTTTTCTCGCTATGTCAAGTACAAATCGCCCTCATATTCGTTGGTGTACATAGCTTTGTATCTGTAGTACATTTGGCCTCCTAGAATTTGCCCAAAACTGTTGGTCAGTGGAGAATATTTTGATCTGTGTATTAGGTAAACCATACCTCGCCGCAATTGGAAGCATTATTCAGATCTTCATTTTTCGTACACCAGCCAGTTCCAAGATTCACCAGGCAGATCTTTGAAAGCAAATGTAATTAGCGGAATGTTGAATTGGACTGGGGGCCAGCAAACAATATGTTTGCTGCCAAAGAGAACGATGTCAAGAATGCGAGGGTGATAAACATCCTTATGTTAATGACCCTCTGTTGGATGTATTTTCGAGGCTTCGATAATATTTCGAAATTGCCGCGAGCGATGATAGGTGAGACACGAATTACGAAAGGTAATACAGCTGGAACCAGTGATTCAGCATGTTGTCCATATTCTCCTCAGGGATATTTAGACATGAAGGTTTTCTGCGGAACTTGATGAAATAGACATTATAGTGCAGCCAATTTGTAAATCTCCAGTTAGAAAGCACTCGTCCAAGGTCAGGGGAATATAATAACACAATGTGATAGTAAAATGGAACCCAAAAGCACAGGGCAAGATGATTTGTGGTCTGGGTCGAATCACACTCCGCATCAAACTGTGATGGATCGAGACCAGCATTCCACCCCGTAGTGGTTTCAACCTGTATCCGATAACTGGAGGAGAAACTTGATATTTCCTACACTGACAATTGTATGACATGCGATGAAGTTGATGGCGATAAAGTTGATGACGACGAACGACAGAGTGAAGGGGAGGTGGATGACGTAAGTCCACCAGAGAGATTTAAGCTGAAAATATGAGCCATGGCAAGCGAGCGCACTCTCGTTCACTATTACCACCTCTATCGCATTCCTACTACATTTCATCTTATCGCCATCAAAGCTCATTCCACGAAGAATCTTCAGTGTCGGCCAGTCATCGCACCGTGATAGGTGGACGGGCGACCCGTTAGAATGCGGGGTCTGGGGAAGTTCAAGAGCTAAGAGCCGCGTCGAAGCAGTGCAGGGCATCATAACGATGGAAATGCTTTACCGCGTCCTTCGAGAGCAGGATGCGCTTTTCCTGTTGACTGTCGTCCTTCCTAACCAGTCGTAAAAATATACAAAAGAGGCGTGTTCCAACATGATGGCAGAACGCCCGAGACTCCACATTCTTGGAGTAGATTCCAGATATGACACTTTTTGAAAGTCTAACAGGCTATTTGAGCTTCACAAACATCGTCCTCGCTCTGTTCTCTTTCATCGTGTACAAGATTCTTGCGCAGATTGTCTATTACCGTTTCTTCCACCCTCTGCGCAAATTTCCAGGTCCATTCTGGCCGAGTGTAACAAGGTTGTGGATAGGATGGCATTGCTGGCGCCAAACAGAACTCGAGACAATCTACAAGCTGCACGAAGAATACGGTCAGCTCTCCTCTCTCAATCGAACCATGCTGTTCAATTTGGCTGACTTTTACCATCAGGGCCAGTATTGCGAATCACGCCAACTTTGCTGCTCGTCAGTGACTCGACGAAACTTCCAGAGATATACCACCGTCAGGCCAACAAAAGTGACCACTATGTGACTGGAACTTTTGGCAAAACCGAGTCCCTATTCAACATGAAGGACCATCGTGCTCACGCTCGACTACGAAAAGTTGCTGCTGGTCCATACAGCTTCAGCAACATTAAGAAGATGGAGCCTCTCATCGATGCGCGCATGGAAGAGTGGGCCGATGCTATGGAGACTCGTTTCGCCAAAACGGGTCTTGCTTTCGACCTTTGTGACTGGGCCGTCTTCATGGCCTACGACATTGTCAGCGAGATTGGATTTGGTTCTCCTTTTGGTTTTGTCCCAGCAGGTGATGATATTGGTGGACTGATCCAAGGTTTCCATGATGGGATGACTGCGTTTGGTCTCATGGCTCGATTTCATCCGTTCATGACGTGGATCAAGCAGACACCGTTGGGAAGTATCTTCATCGCTAAACCCGAAGATGACAGCGGAATTGGGGTGCTGATGAGATATCGAGACAAACTCTTCAATGAGAGAGTAGAAGACATGAGACAAGGGAAGACCGGCGACCGTGTCGATCTTCTTCAAACCTTCCTCGATGCTCGCATGGATGATGGGCAGCCACTTGATCCAAATTACATCAAAGCGGAGATCCTTCTCGTCCTTCTTGCCGGAGCTGATACCACAGGAACGACATTTCAAGCCATGTTCTATTATATCATGTCTACGCCCGGAGTCTATGAGCGCATGATGACCGAGATAGATTCCGCTACCAAGGCAGGAAGATTGAGCGTCCCAATACCGCAGTACGACGAAGTTCTTGAGAATTGTCCATACTACATCGCATGTGTCCGAGAGTCAATGCGCCTTTGTCCTGCTGCCCCGAATATCTTCCCTCGAATAGTTTCTTCTCCCGGTATCGATCTGTTTGGCAATTTCGCTCCAGCGGGCACTGAAATTACCTGCAATCCGTGGATGCTGCATCGAGATAAGAGATTCTATGGCCCGGACGCTGACGACTTTAAGCCTGAGAGGTGGATGGAGAGTGAGACACGTACTAGAGAGCTACTCAAGTACAACTTTGCGTTCGGGTATGGGGCGAGGATTTGTCTTGGGAAGGATATTGCCCTTGTTGAACTATTCAAAGGGCCGCTTCATGTAAGTTTGCTTGATGGGCAATCGTTTGGTTGAGATGCGTACTTCGTTGCTGACGAGAATATCTAGTTCTTCCGGACATTTGATGCGAAGCTTGTTGATCCTGAGAAGAAAGGTAGGTTTGTGGTCCATGGTGGTGTTGGTTTTTGGGAGAACATGAAAGTCAACGTGAGGATGAGAAGGGTAGTCGCCGAACAATAACCAGTTATGGAATAATGGGTTGACTCTATATATCAGTTGCTGCCAAAGGATGCAATAGAAAGGACTAGATCATCCAAACATAGCTGTAGTATCGTTGCTTGACCAATCGCCATATAGTACAACAAAAGGGTCAGTCATTTATCGCTAATAATCCAGCTTCCTCCCCTGTAAGCGCTGCTTGTTCCGACCGACAAACTGAGACCATAAGAAAGTCCATCCTCTTCTCAAATCAGCACAACATCCATCTCTTTTGAGTTCGACTATCGCAGATTCTTCCAGCAACATTGTCTGAGCTGCTTCGGCTACAGACATATGCTTATTGATACTGTTTCACTGAAGTCCACGACGAATTGCCAACTTAGGACAGGTAGTTGCATGACACTTTCTGCTATGGCACATTTCCCATAACCCAGCAAATCTTATCACACAGAGATTTCATCAATTCGAAGCCCATACGGCCCGAGAGGATTGCGATACCAGTAATCTCAACCCGTTATCTCTCTTCTGCAGAGGGCTTTATTGGTTTCCGGAGAAATGGTTTTTCAAGACTGCCAGGAATCGAGGGTGATATAATGATATCAGTAGTGTCTCGAGGCGCAGTAACAATAAGTTGACCATGGATGTTTCGACAACACGTTTTCGCTTGCGATAAAGATAAATCCAGTGCATTCCTTCGGGGCTCTCCTTTACACCTTTATGGACTCGGGTTTCGACTGCTTTCTTTACCAGCCTTGCTTAAATTGATCCCCGAGCAGAAATGGCCACCGACTACCCCGCCCTCGATCCCTACCATGCAAGTATGGCTTTGGGAATCACGACTGGTGGTGACAATAGGCCTCAGACTTCCATTCTCAAAGTCCTATTCGAGATGCAACTCGACATCATTGACCTACTCGATCCCCGGGGGCTCTTCAACCTCCGCTTTGTCAACCGCCAGTTTTACTCAGTCGTCAAGGCTACCACCGACGACCTCTTTGCAGCTGAACAGACACCATAGGTCACGCAAAATTCCCTCTTCGCATGCAAATGGTGCAACCGCCTCCGTCCAAGATTCAAATTCAGTTACCTCATGACCCACGAGAGGAAGAACGCATTCGGCTCCAATCGACGTATTCGCCACTGTATCGAGTTCGGCATCAGTCAAAACATCTACTCGCTAGGCTTGTACGTCGACATTCAGAAGTACCACCATGACACTGACAACTACTATCCTCGTGGTGTTCGCTGTAAGAAGTGTCTGAGATACTCGCTCGTTGCTGCGTATTATGGGAAGTGCTCCGAATACGGTTGCTTTGAGCTTGTTCCCAGTAGGAGCTGCTGCGCCACGACAGGGATGTGTCAAGAATGTTGGACAAGTCAGAAGGCCTACAGGCCGTGAGAGTTGAAGACCAGGATCGTGGTCAGGACAGGATTCTGATTGAACATGATATACCTAGTGGTGAAGGGGTGGGACTAAAGTTTGATATGGATTGTGGTTTCGGAGCAGACAAGTTAATAATGTGGCATTCGATATGCTTAATTCCATAGAAGAGAAACAGATGTCGCTCTAGTAGATACCAATTTTGGCACCGTCGTAGATTCTAAGCTTTAGAATAGAAATACCACTTCGACTCAATTCGAAAATCCGCTGGTTTTTCCCATTCAGCCTTCCCAATGACCTCAATGAGGCTCAACGCAATATGCCTGATGGTCCCCAGCACAATCAGCCTTCGCAGTTGGATTCGACTGGCTCTGAAAACCCTCAGCAAGACCAACAGCGAGCACAAACGTCCCCTCCGATGGACACGTCTGAAGCTTCTGCACCTCCACCGCATTCAAACCCCGGAGATACAGCTACCTCGCAATCTCAAGTCCCATCGTTGTCTGCGCCCGGCAATTGTTCTAATCCCGATGCTTCTAATCCTCCGGTGGATATCGTCAAGGATGATGCAGCAGGTCAAATGGCTTCTCAGTTTGCATCTCCAACTGGAAATCTCAAATGCGTCTGGGAAGACAATCTGAGTGATGAATAGATGATTTCTGCCGTGGACCGGTGATTTGGGGTCATAAAGCGGAACTGTCTATAAGTAAAGCGTCGGTTCTCGGCACTCAGGTCATGGACAGGTTGGAGTATGAGGATTTGGCGCCGGCGCTTTTGAGAGATGAGATGTTGTTCAGTAGCATTCCGAAGATTGTGACGAATGGCTTTGCCGAGATCATCGTCTCGGTCAAGTGAGAATATTTAGCGACTAGGATTGAGTAGATGGTTTTTTGTGCGAATTACATCGTTTTCGTGCTCTTCGTTGTCTGTAATATGTAGGATGTGATATGCTGAGTTTTAGGTCCTTCCAAAAATAGGCTACACGTGTACCATGACTCGTGTCCATTCACAATCTCCACATCGCTGACATAAACAACTTTCAAACTCGGCTCCATTCTCTACTCTCTCCCAATAATCTCACCAACTTCGTCATATTCTCCTCCCGAAATCAATCTCCCTTCAGAATGTCACTATGTCATTAGGATTTTCGAGCCTGCTTGATGGGATTGAGAGGGCGCTGTTTGAAAAACATGTTACGTGAATCATGCCCTCAGGAACGGAGCAGAGCTAATAAAAGCACTGTCTCTAGGTTACAAGTCTCATGCCTTAGCACCAGGCTTCTTGAACGCAAAGACGTATCCCATGAGAGCCATCTCTTCTGCTTCCCCTCCACCATGTGCATGTTGTCGGCTATTACAAATATTAGCATGTGGAGGGCAGCGAGACAAAACTTCGACAAACCTACACAGGATGTTCTTCCAAATCGAAGTAAGCCTCAATCTTGAGGTTATCACCCTTCTTGACAGCAATCGGCTCGTTGCATTCCTTCATCCCGGACAAAGCTTTGACTTCCTTCCCGTCCGCGGTTTTGAATGACCCGTCAGCGCCATACTCCGCTTCGGAGTCGCATACTACTTGATCGTTGATTATCAATTTCATCCCCGTTCCTCCGTCGTGCATATGCCTAAACTTGTTAGCAGCAATATTGAGTGGTCATTTCAGCACACAACTTACCCTCTTCGTGAGAGCATAAATCCGTCTTGAGTAATTGTCAGATCCTTGCTCTTCATGTCAAAGATCTTTTTCCCTTCTGGAGGCTGCAGGAACGGGTTCGGCATACGGTCGCATTGGTTGATAGTCATGATTCCGACCGCGGTGTCCATCATATCTGGTGTGTCTCCTGGCAGGTAATCGATTTCCGTTACCGCATAAATATTTTTAGCCTCCTTGCCGTAGTTAACAAGCTCAGCCGACATGATAACCTTGGTTTTGTCACCCAAGAAGTAGCCGCTGTTGAACATTCCATCAGGAGTAGTGAAGAGTGATGGAGCGCCATCTGCAGCGCTGCCTCCGATGTATGCTCCTGGAATTTTGAAACCGCTGCTGATTTTAGTTGCGTCCGTCTTGCCGCACTGAACGGTTTGCTCCGTGCTTTTTCCAATGTCAAAGAGTTGAACGTGGTGGTTGTATACATCGTTGGCAATGGTAGCCATTGAGCCATCTTCGTACTGCAGAGTTGAGTTCGTTCTCAGAATCCACGAATTTGTTGGAAGACCTTGCAAGCTAAGCATGAAAGTGTTGCTGTTTGGATCAGACTTTCCCAATCCCCTGATCTTCGAAGCCTTTGCAGAAAATTAACATCTTCTAGTCAAATCACGAGCACACATTCAAACCTCTTCAGCTGGCAGCAATTTCAACGGCCCGTGGTATAATCTGATATTCTTCACGCCCTGCCGCTTCATGCTGCTTGTCCCCTCTGCGGTTTTAGCAGCTTTCATGTTGGTCGTGAACAGCGAAGTGGCGCTAGATATGAGACTTCCTAGTCCTCCAAACTGTCTCTTGTCTGCAATTTTGTTAGGACGATAGCTACTCTTCTGGAAAAGAGCCTTCGACCACTTACCAATGGCGGCCGCTTGTGTTACCAAAGGCGCACCGAGTAGAAGTGGTAATAATTTCATGATTGCCAAAGAGGTGTAGCCCAAGAACACTGCCTATAGATGTCGTCGGTATAGCCAAAGCGTTCTCACAGTTCTACGATGATATATGTATTCCTCTTATCGTATTTTCAGCACTTCTCAAGCTTTCCTCTACGAACTTATCAGGGGCGCGGTCTAGTGGAACCGTTGAACAGTCTTTATCTGATGCGCGGTTGTAGACTTTTCGAAATTGTTTACGCTTTGGCCTATGGGAATCCTGGTTGGATCCTAATCAGGTCTAGCGCGCTCTGGTCCAATTGCTACACGTTTTTATGTTACCCCACGGGCCAGATACGTCACCTTGCCCTCGGTCTCTTCCGTTTCCGACCTACATTCGGCCCTGAATGTTTGCCTCCGTTTGTGGTCCATAATTCTCGGAAACTGGTCTCTTCAACCAACCAAGATTGGGAATCTGCTTTACGAGGCTATATCCGCTGTTGCCCTTTGATCGATTCAATTGCATCTGAAGATCCCCCGAGATTCAAAGAACACTCGGAGAACTTAACGCCGAGCCTTTAAAGCAGTAAAAGCGCACATCTGATGAAATTGAAGTTGGATTTGCCGAAGTTGTGAGGCTCGTATAGCTGGGAGATGTTATACGTCCGAAACGCTTACAAGATACGCAAGCATCATTTGGCAACCATACTGATAGCGACCGCAACAATTTAAGGCTACGAAGATATAGATGTCTCCAGATTATAACATTTCTCCTCTACTCACCGCACCCCATCAGAAATCGCAAGACCAAGATACATCCAGCATGACTAAGGCAATATATTCAGCATTGTTTCTGGCAGCTCAAGCACTCGCACATAGCGGAGTGAGCAAGATCGTTATCGATGGCGTAGAGTTTGTTATCCCCTCTACATTTTTCAAACCGGACTAAGACAAACAATAGATACCCTCCATGGGATGTCCGAATCGACAGCTACCTTGGACCCGTTAAAAGAGTAGGATGGTCGTACCAAGCACCACCACCCCAGCCAATGATAGCTGCAAATATGCAGGGCCACCAATTTGGTCCTATCACCAAGATGAACATTCCAGCAGTAGCTTGTAAGGCCACAACTTGTCGATGATACGATTTCTCTTTGCTGATAGCTATTTCAGGTAACGAGAAGGCTGAAGCGCCTGCACTGAAAGCAGTTGCACGCGCAGGTGCGGAAGTCAATGTTACTTGGTCAAACATAATTCACATGCATCGTGGACCAATTCTCTCTGTAAATTATTTTTGCTGGCTTTTCTCACAAACGTTGTGCTAATTGAAATCCAGTACATGGGAGAATTGCCAACTCCCGATACATCTGTGAATGCCGTCAAATTTTTTAAGGTAGAAGACAAGGGCTATGACCCAAAAACCGGTAAGATCCCACAATCCCACTTCAATAGCTCTAATTAAAATTTCCTGTCACAGATACCTGGGCAAACGAGAGAGCGATTGCTGCTGGAATGAGCCACTCGTTCCAGATTCCAAGCGACATCAAACCAGGAACATATGTTCTAAGAACCGAGCTCCTCGCTCTTCATACCAACACTGCAAATTTCAAGATGACCCCACTTTCCGGTCCAGAATTCTATGTCGGATGTGTCAATATTGAAGTCACAGGCGATGGCACCGTTACACCCGAAGGCGAAACTTTTCCAGGCTGGTACAAGCCTACTGATCCTGGACTTACCTTCGTTCCATATTACGGTGACGGTTCAGGTGTCGAGCACAACAGCAAATACGTGAGTCCTTGACGCTCTTTTCGAGCTGCCACTTCTGATGTACTTTTTGATGCAGGTTTCTCCAGGAGCAAGGATTTACCAGGGCAAATACGAGGCCCCCAAAGCCCAGCGTGCTGAAGTGAAAGAGACTGGCGCATACACGGGCGAAATCAAGGTCAAATACGACTCTCTGCGAGATAGAATCTCAGAAGCCAACACCCATATCATCGATATGGTCAATAAGGCATGGCCAGGAAACAAGGAATTTAGCATGTCGATTGGCTTGAACTATATGAAGACGCAGATGTCGACTGAATGGAAGGAGGCGTGGACAAAGTATGACAATGTTCAGAAAGATGTGCAGGCGTTCAAGAGTGAGATCCAGAAGTCACAGTAGGTTTGAAATCATTGATGAGGTATTGTAATTATCGCATCGAATACACTCCTTTACTACTGTCAATACGAGCTTTTTTGTTAATGTCTGAACACCATTGTTCCCATTGTGAGCTAAAAGTTCTGCAACTACTCCGTTCCATAAACATCTCTAATATTTACAGAAGGATTTGTGTAAGAAAGTTTGCCAGAACATAAACTGTGTATTCGTAAGTCAGCACATGGGCGCAAAATATTTTGCAATGGCACAACGGCAGTGACATGTACTCCCACGTGCTGAATGTTCCCAGTACAATTCCTGGCCCGTAAACACATACTCACTTCAAATCCTTCAAATGTTAGTATCGAGGTAGTCAAAACAAAGTCTCGAAGTCGAACGTCCGGTATAGTCTCACGTGTTCAAAGTAGACCCATACTGTTCTGTTGTGGGTTTTCGGATTTAGGGTTAACCCTTTGCAATCCTGGGTTCCACTCATTCAAGGCACAACAAGCCCTAATTTGGCTATAAAACTATTGGTAGCGATTGTCGATACGATGTGTCTTTCAACATCACTCTATCTCGCGCACTACTACTTCTTCTGACGAGAGAACTTTTGGGCACTTCCACTAGACATGTCTACTATTTGCTGGCTCGTAAATCGAGTAAATGCAGGGTTGTTTAGTGGGTTTATTTGAAGTTCGTAGATTAAAAGATATCCTCGTCGGCTTCTCTGAACACGCACAAATTGTGCAAAGTTCAAAGAATTAAGAGTTCTCGTACACGCCATGGTACGTATCAATGCTAGATCGCAGATAACAGGCTATGTGGCAACTGTTTACGAGCAATCTTTCCTTGGCGTCCGCGGCTGACGATCCCGTGGCAATTGAGCATTGCTCTTAAATCGAAGCTCAAGATACACAATATTCGCATTTGCGGGCCCTCTTCATAGGTCAAAACTTATCGATCTCCAATTTGTTCAACATTTTCTACCAGTCAAGTCAGCACCAATGAAGAGCAGTGGTATATTTTTGGCCATGTCCATTACGGCATCTGCTGCCGTGGTGAGACTAGGTTAGTAGAACGTCCTGCTTTTCGGCCATCAATGCATCGCAGAAAATGGATAGTTGGCTAATTGTCAATACAGAAACCAGACAGTTTGGAGGAGGAGGTGGCCTACTCAGCGGCCTCACTGGCGCAATCACTGATAGATTTGCGCCCAAGGCGAAAGCCGTGAAGATTGAAGAGCTCACACCGCGCAATCCAGATGCAAAACGCATCCGCATGACATGGGGGCCATACAAAATAAAGGGTAAAAATGTATGTCACCATTCCGCTGATTCTGAGTGCTGTCAAATCACATAAGCAGCGACAACTTACCAATCAATTCATAATAGAGCACATCCAAACTGGGCAACTCCATTTCCATGGACGGTGATGGTACCGGCTACAACTTTCGTTCCGACTCCGACTTTCCCTCTGACGTGACCTTACTCGATGGCATCGTCCAAATTCATGACAAAGACGGCAAACGGCTCACGCTCGAGGAGAATATCTATACGCACCACTTCCTCATGTATGACATGAGCAAGCCACAGAAGACTTCCTTCACCTGCGAGAACGGACAGAAGATACGCTATGTGCCCGTGCCGGGATCCGTGATAATCGGTGGTGCAGCCGAGGATGCTGAGGCGCACTATGCGACGACCACAGTCCTGGCGGACAAAAAAACTGGTTACCATATCAAGAAGGACTCTTCGATGATGATGACCATTGATATTGTCAATTCGAATAAAGAGGATATTGAGGTGTATCCGACTGCTGATATGGAGTACATTCCAGGAAAACCGGCCAATTATCTCGATGCAGCACCAGTATTCCTTCCTGTTGCGGGTTGCAACCCGAAGGATTTTGCTCCTGGATTTGTGGCCACTCCTAAAGACCAAAAGAAGTTCAGTCTGAACAGTCAAGGCGTCATTGCTGCAGAGGATTCCATCTTGTTCGTATTCCGGGGGTAAGTTGGTCAGTGAATATGGATACAAGAACTGCTGCTTAAATTCTCCTAGACATATGCACGACGGAGGATCTAACATCGAGGTTAAGGTAAATGACAAATTGGCGTGTGATTCACAAGCCATCTACGGCGGAAAAGGACACGTTGGGACGACCCATGATGGAAAAACATGGCAGACAATTGGTGATATGAAGACCTGCCCGGAAGGCGTACTGGTAAAGAAGGGTGACAAGATTTCGATGAGCGCGAACTACGATCTAGAAGCGCATCCGTCGTAAGCTGAATCTTTCCCGAGCTGTCGACTGTCACTAACTTTTGTGCAGCCGTGAAGGTGGTCATGGCGGAATGTTGGGGGGTATGTTGGGCGGGGCTATCGGGGGCCTCATGGGAGGAGACTCGGGAGCAGCTGAGCAGATGGCAGTGATGATCGTGTTTGTCGCTCCCTTGAGTGGGAAGGAATAGTGTCCAAGCATTTCCTTCATCGTAGTTTAGCACGATCATTTCCTTCTCTGCATCCATGACATCCTAGTTTCGCCACTCGTTGGAGAATTTGATGAGGACTGAAAAGATTATCAAAGCCATGATGAAGTAAGAATCAGTGAATCATCCATCTGATGCTCTAAATGTGAATTTCGCTACCTTAAAAATTTCCTTATCTGGATGGGATCGATTCACTAATCAACTGATTGGTTGAACGAGACGTGGATGATATCGGACTCGTTTTGATCGGCCTTCGTCCCATGGATGAGGATGATAAATAGAGGCCCCTGGTTGATGTGCTCGATGAATGACTCTTGCAGCGCAAGAACGGGAAATAGCCAAGAGATGAAGATTGTTGCATTGAGGGAATCGTTAACAACTATAGAGAAGTAGGAGAAATGATGCGCTATAAATGGCTGATGTTTTGTCGAAGACGAGAGCGAGCACAAGGACTTTGTTGTGGTGGGAAATCTCGCCTTTTCATGACTCGTGCACTTCACAATCTTTACCCTCAACCCATCTCCCTCCAACTTTGTTCTCCATCAAGGTCATCGAATTCCATCTCGAGGTGAGAGATTCATTGCTGTTGGGACCGAGAAATTTGCGCTTTTGTCCTCTTGCCGGCCTGACTGTTGCTATCCGTCTTCTCCCTCGAGTGGGAGCATGAATTTCGCTGTTTCATCTAACCACAATTCTTTCAGTGTACAACAAGCCCAAGACTCAGAAGAAGTGGCCATTACGGCCGGCGCACACTGAATAGATATTCGCGCCGGCCAGCTATGCATGCCGTCATCACTTTGCATGAGTTGCTATATTGACCAGGTTCGCGATTAATCGAGCTGCGCGCACTTGGACTGACAATAGAAAATGGATTCCCATATTCTGATCAGGTCTCTACTCTTCTCTTCGTTTTCTACAGGCAACACACATCCTTTCTATAATGCTTGCCTTTAAGACACTCGTTTTTCTTTCGCTCATTTGTGTTAGTGTAGTTGCGAGTCCACTAGAAAGAAGAGGTGAGAGCATACGCGGAATTCGAGATAGGGCAATACTCATCAAATCTACACAGGAATGATCACTACCAGTCTTCTAAATTCTTTCAATCTCTACGAGCAATATGCCGCAAGCGCGTATTGTCATGTCAATACCCATTCGCCGATGAGCTCGAAGATCGCATGCACCACGGGAAATTGCAAACGTGTTGCTCAAGCAGATACTCAAAGTGTTCTTGAATTTCAGAAGTCGGTCAACAAATTCGCTTCAACGTTTCATCTTTTGCTAATCTCAACCAGCAAAACTCTTATGGGAGCGACCGGATTTCTTGCCTTTGACAAAACGAACCAAGTCATCGTCCTCTCGTTTCGCGGGTCCGAATCGGTCATGAATTGGGTAACGGACGTGGCTGCCGTTCCCATACCCACTGACCTTTGCAACGGTTGTTTAGCTCATGGTGGGATGTGGGCCAGCTGGCTCGAAGTCAGGGATGAAATCAAGGAGTCTATGATTGTAACTGCTGGGGTGCATCCGAGCTATAAGATTGTGGTTACTGGACACAGCCTTGGCGCTGGGCTAGCGACTTTTGCAGCTACAGAGTTTCGTAATATGGGACTGAACGTAGATCTGGTAGGATCCATTATTACGATCATCCGAATTGACCTCCAATCTGACTCCATCATAGGCATCTTTTGCCTCGCCACGCGTGGGCAACCCCGACCTTGCCCGCCATATCACTAATCAAAGCCCAAAACTTGGTCAGAATTACCGATTTACTCATCTCAACGACCCAGTCCCGAACTTTCCGATTGAAGCTCTTGGGTACCAGCATCCTAGTCCTGAGTTATACATCAAGACTCCAAACAATGCACCCGTTACTAATAATGACATCACTGTATGTGAAGGGCTTGGTAACTCTAGCTGTAATGCTCACTGGCTCATACCAGATGTCAACGCACATAATTGGTACTTCGATAAAGTGAGTGCTTGCTATGATGGTGAGATTGAGACGGGGATCTTGGGTTTAGGACTGAATCTTATTTGAGCTGCAAAAGGTGCTGTTAAGTATGTCATATCCCAATCAAGGCCGAGGTCGATACCTATCGGGTTATTTTGTGATTTGTTTGCCAGAAGTTGGCTACGATCGAGCAGGGTATAGAGTCTTCACAATGTCCATCTTTACGAGATTCCTCGCTTTTGGAACTGGAAAGCCTTTGTGTCGCTCAGGTATTGAGTCTTTTACGCCACCCTCCTCGTAATTGAAAATAGGCCATGCCAAAATGACTGGTAACACTTTTATCTTGAAAAGAGTATTGAATTTTTTTACTGACGCCCGATTTCCCTTCACGCGCGAGCCATAGCTATAGACGATTTGTCTTCATGCCTTAGCTCTTTTAAAACTTTCAACGCGTTGCGGAAGCCTTGTTCAAGTGCTCAATCGATGAATGCGCGCCACCCATACGCCTAGTCTGCGGAGGCGAAAAGTATGCTCCCCTGGCACTCTTACAGTTGGTCTTGATACTTGGACATGTAACCGGGCGCAAACTAACAAGGGCCATCTTGCGAGTCAGAAGTAACAATGAAACCACAGATCGTGTGAACAAATCACCAACTTTCTCGTCCCCATTGGATTGGAAAACTTCGACACCGTTCTCTGGATGCCCCTCAGCAGCGAAATTAGGCCTCTCATTGGGACCAAATCCTACAATATGGACATCGCTACTGGAGAGCGTCCCATCACCATCTTGTACCAGACGAAGATTCCGCGCAGGGGGCTTGGTACTTCTTCTTCTAACTGTGGCAAGCGATATTGCTTCCAAAGGATCGTCGACGAGATTCAAGTTGGCTTCTTTGAGAAAGGTCATCATTGTACTTGAATTGCTTCACAAAATGCAACGAGTGGGATCATTGCGTTGGCATTAGATGTTGAAGTGTTGCGAGTGAAATCTTATGGTCACCTGAACGTTGGTTTTTAAATTCTGCTCAAGTTAAAATTCTGGTATACGCTTCTCTATCCTGGAAATCTGGAACAGCAATTGATAACTGGACATTCGTGATTCGCAACTGATTTCAGGCTAGGGCCCGCGTATTTTTGACTAAAAGCGGTTAGATCCGGAATTGCTTATCTTCTGTCTGCGAAGCCGGCATAAAGGCCCAGCGGGATATGATACCATTTGGTTCTTAGAGGGGCATGCATGTACACCTGTGAGCAGTTAACTGCAGCATTAATGAGCATAATCCCATGCTCATGAGAGAACATTTCTTCAATTCCAATTCGGCAAAAAGCAATATTCTCGTCGTCATACTTTTGAGCATACGACAACATCATCCACAACAAGCTACCAGCAGTGTGTTCGTTCGAGGATCAAAAAATGCTCGCAAAGCCGGAGAATAGACCCGTCTTGCAGACTTTCAGCCTCGCCGGCAAGGTTGCACTGGTGACAGGTGAGAGGACCATCTTGATATTTCAGAATTGATTCCAACCACGGTTCACGGCTGACATATGAGTGCTATCCGAAGGTGGAAATCGTGGCATTGGTCTCGATGTTGCAAACGGATTGGCAGAAGCCGGCGCGGAGATTGCTATCGTATACCGGTCCTCGAAATCAGGAGGTGAAGCCACAGCAGCTCGAATCTTAGAAAAACATAGAGTCAAGGCTATCGCGTACCAAGCCGACGTAGCTGATTCAGCCGCCATCGCGGCAACGATAAACGACATAGTGAGCGACTTTGGTCAGTTGGATATTGTTATTGCAAATGCAGGGATCTGTACAGAAATTGATGCTCTAAACTTCACACCTAAACAATTTCGAGAGTTGATGGGGGTGAATTTGGATGGTGCTTTTTACACTGCTCAAGCGGCTGCGAAGGTCTTCAAATCTCAAGGTTCGGGGAATATAGTCTTCACTACATCCATGAGTGCGGTTGTTGTGAACAGGCCGGAAAGTCAGGCAGCAGTAAGTCTCTCCCTTGAAGCACTTTATAGGATAGGTAGTCTAACCGAGTAACCAGTATAATGCGTCCAAGGCTGGAGTCGTTCAATTGGCAAAAAGTCTTGCGATTGAGTGGATTGGTTTCTGTCGTGTCAATTGTATCAGTCCTGGCTATATTGCGACCGATATGTTGGCAGATGCACCTGAAGAGCAAAGAAATGCATGGCTTGCTGATTCACCTGCTGGTCGGCTTGGAGAGACATTTGAACTGAAGGGGGTCAGTAAGATTCTTTTCATATCACTAGTAATACTTTCCTTCCTGCGCAACGTTGCTGACAATTCCCGTTTTTAGGCATATGTTTTCTGCGCATCAGATGCATCGAGTTTCATGACCGGTGCACATATCATCGTCGATGGTGGATTCTCGCTTCCATAGGGTGGGGATACAAAATGTGGACCTGCTCTCGCATGCATTGGCCCAGAAAGTCATAAAAACGAGTCAAGAGTGAAGCCAGTCAAACAAAATCCGATTTATCTGCTTCATTCGCGCTTCAACAGTTCGACCACAGCCGTAGCGTGATCTTCCCTATAAAAAAGATCTTGTCATCCGTCGTCTTCACCGGCGTGCTAATAGCTTTAGACTTCCCAGTCCCAGTAATCGTATGCTGCTGATAGATCAAGGGGATTTCCAGGCATGTGATAAATCTCCGATTCGCGATACGCTGGCGACGGAAGGATTGAATAGTTGGCCTCGAAGTTGCTTTGGAAGTTTTGGTTTCCTGTGGACTAGTACAACTTCTTCACGAGGGTCGATGGTGCAAAAGCTATGCATGAACAAGTCGCATCCAATCAGATCATGATACCCGCTCATGGTAGCGTGGGCGTAGAAATCGAATCCATCCTTTAATCGCGACGAATTAGCCACAACTATAGCGACGTATTTTGCCCACTCTTCGCCGCATGTCACTTGTCTGTAATCTGCATCCTTTACAGGCTTTGGCGATTGTACTTGGCCGTCACACGTGCAAAATTCTTCGCTTAGACGCATCACAATGTGTAGTACACTTATCAGAATCGCTACAGTCGTTGTAGGAAGGCCTTGGCTAATGGATATGGTAATACTGGTCTCACAGGGTTCATTGTATATCGAAATATCTCCAATTTCAACACATGATACGTATGTCGTTGTTTCTGTCGTGAGGAAGTTGCAAGTTGCGCTATTTTGAGAACTGGTGAGTTCAGAGTCGGAGTTCTAGGATATCTAGCATTATGCGGAACTTAAAAGGGATGAGTTATAGGCGTTGGTGAAAAAGAGGGAGTCGGGAGGGCATGTTACTCCTCAAATAAGATTGGACTGGACTCTCAGTTCTTTGGCGATATGTCAGTCGTCGTACAAGAGATTAATACGCGTGAAGATTTACCCGATAGCTTCCCAAGCACGAATTGGCTGACCAACAAAGGCATTTAGATAATCCAAGCTATCATTGTGAAACGTGATTTATCGACCAACATTCAATCAAAGAGGGAAACATTCAAACTACCAGGCTGAAGAGTTGTGTTGCGCTTCGAGCGAATAACCAGAGGGTTTGGTTATTTCGTGAAGTGAAGCACACCCGTAGTGAAGCAAAAAGAGACAAATTTGTGCCCAGAGACTGTCACTGAAGAGGTTTAAATGGATTCATGCAGCACTATTTATTAGAAGGATTTGTTGGTAGCAAATCACTCGGCAATATATCTGCTGACCATCTGACAGATTTAGGAGCCTTGTGCCAGGAAACTACCGGTTTAACCACAGAATCTATGTGACCATGGCCGCTCGCTGAAGAATTGTCCGTTCCGAAATCCATCGTTGCTTCCTCTCGAATCCAGTCATCAAACTGATAGTTCGACGGATCAGGCTGTGAGGAATTCTGCATCTGGACATTGTGCTGTTCATGAGGCCTGCTGCTATTAGTGCTCAGTCAACTCACATCAGTGGGGCTCTTACCTTTGAGTATCGACTAGGTCTGTCCGAAGGTTTTCTGACCACCCGGTTTGGTTAGTTTCACGCTCTTCGACCATCTGGTAGTCTCCTGGAAAATCTAACCCGAATTGATCGATTGTTGAATTGGTGACTGGCTGCTGCAATCTATGGGTGTCAGTTTTTAGTTTCTTTTTCAATGTTCAGTGTAAATTCACCGCAAAGATATGTCAAGGGGCTGTGGGTCTGGCATTCCTTGACCCACCATCTGATCGCACACAGGCTCTGAAGCCCCAGGATCCTGATCCTCTTCCAACGGGGTGACCACTTCGTGTCTTGCATTGGCCGTGTCACACTGTTGAGCCGAATTTGCTGGAGTCAAGTGTGGAATTGCACCATCATTGTTGACGCTCAGAAAGCGTTCAGGAACTGAGTTGATGTTGCTCTCTTGCTCAACCTGAGTTTGCAGTGGCAACTGGCAGCTAATGATGAATGCTCCAAAAAGGCTTTCTAACTCCTCGACGGCTCTGGGTATTCCAGAGTCTCTAAATCTTGGGGCGACGATTTGAGGATCCTGAACCAACACCACGTCAAATCGGTGGCGTATCCGACGAAAAATATTGTCCAATTCTGCTGGATCGTATCCTGTTATTACCGCCGGTCCCAGTGCAGTCGGGCTTTGCAGAGGTTTGTATATAGTTGTGTAGTACTCGTAGTCTTGACAGATTAGCTGAAGAGATCAGTAGTCATGACGGTGAACATACATGGACACGGAATCTCTATCTCATCTGGCCACAAGATTCGATAAATCACCCTCCATTTGTCTTCTTCGGTAGGTGCACTATCATAATTGTGTCGAGCGTGGAGCTGACCCCATTGGTAATCGGTGACACAATCAGGCGCCATTGTTGGCTGGCACCCTTCAGGGAGGCGCATGTGATTTTTGAGGCCAGTTTGCGAATCAAAATTGACCCAGCACCTTGGGCAGCACAACGATCGCCGGTGTTTCTTTCGCCCAAGATGCTCCCTAGATGCAATCCGCGTCAGATAATGAGTGTTATCAGAGATCTTGAGTATTACTTCAACGATTTGATATCTTTAAAACCAGGTCCAACGCATCCTTCATTTAGATGCTGTAAAGGCATCCTTTGGAAGAATGGGCATGCAAATCGGCTAGATCTCCCACAGAATTGTGGGCTGCCAACCTTTTCAGCTGACCTTCTCCTTTTTTGATCATCATCGTCTCCTTCTTGACGATGATCCCCCTCGCGAACACGTTTCTTTCCCTGTGAAGAAGCATAACTCAACTTTGGCGATTCCTTTTGTGCTCCCTTGCTTGTACGGGCTGTCTCATCATTAGTTGCACATGTTCTTTGGCCCTGAGGTATGCACGTGGACTGGTGGCCAGAACTCTCATGTTCGTCGTCTGTAATGTCTGCGTCACTCCAATATTCGGGAGAACTATCAAAG
Organism: Venturiaceae sp. KMAF11; assembly: GCA_023078705.1. Lineage (NCBI taxonomy): Eukaryota > Fungi > Ascomycota > Dothideomycetes > Venturiales > Venturiaceae > Venturiaceae sp. KMAF11. The sequence continues at coordinate 51,136 of JALGOQ010000012.1, forward strand.
GTTTCATCATCAAGCCCACCCGGCCGTGAATTGTTCGTAGTAGATGGAGTTACGACGCTGTCTTCGTCCTTCATCGATGCCGGATGGGAGTAGTGGGACTGTGTGGGGGATTGAAATTCTCTGAACGACTCTAAAGAGCATGGACTGCGAATAGCGATGGATTGCAAAACAGGATAATCCGGGATTCCCATAAGAATCTCCGATATCAAGTCCGTGCTTCGTTCGGGTGATGCTGCGAGTGACTGGTCCATAATTTCAACCTCGGTCATTCTTTCCGCCTCATTATTGGGATACGTGAAATCTGCGGAGGCATCAACAGTCAAATGGTCCCAATGGATCAATAAATACTATTGGATGACACTAACCAGCTGCCTTTTCTGTTGTTTTGTCAATGTCAATCCGAATTTGCTCTACTTCATCCTCGCTCGAGGTGCTCGGGTCTTCCCAGATTGGTTCTGAAGAATGGTGTCCTTCATTGTTCCGAAGGATGGGGTCTAGGGACCTCTGCGCTGGCGCTTCTAAATCTTTCAAATATACATGTCAGGACTAGGGGCGGAGGAGATAGCAATGACCAATAGCCATACCTTTCCAATCTTCTTGTCCGGAGCCGTGCAGTTCTTTGGAAAACTTTTGGCCCACTATAGACGCTGTTTGAGAAGCATCAAGAGTTGTGGTCCTCATTATCTGCTCTGTTGTTATATCTTCAGGGCTCGACGTATTCCAGGTACTTTGACGAGTCATTTGGGTGTACGAGGGTTGAGCGAAAGATATATCCGGCGAACGGGTCAATACATAGTTTGCAGGAGAAGCACATGAGCTATCAGATGCTTGGTAAACGGATTCTGGTGGGTCGGGTAGACTTTAGACAACCAAATTAGTTTGGAAAGTTCAGCTATTACGTTCTTTCACCCACCTTCGAGGCTCCTGATGCGTATCAACTCCACGCAAATTTGGACACGGGTTCATACGTGGTGTGGGAATCGTCAGGCCGGTATCTTGGGACTTCCCTGCAAGACCCTTCTCGCGATATCGGTTCAAATCTATTCGCGCCTCACATCTACATGAAAGCCAATCACTGCAATCTTCGTGCAGTGTTTCACAGCTTCCTGATGCATTTGTGATCCCCAGACCAGAAGGGACCCTGAACACAGGTACACTCATGACGACGTACCCAAAGCGTTAGTGATAGACCTTGGCGTGAATGCGATCTCCGTGGGTCCCCTTGGAAATAGGATAATCAAATAGCCTGCGTGGTTTTTTTTTGAGGCGGGCGACAGCAAGAAGTAGAGGTGTTCGAATCCAAGGCGGCCTCAAAGGCAGATTCGATGAGCGAAATTCGACCACTGAGATGTGCAAGCTGACATGCATTGGGCCCCACCCAGATGGCGCAGCTGCGCGAGCAAGCAAGGATGCCAAAGAATATACGACGCTGCGCTGTTACTCAGTGGCTTCACGGCGCAACTGCGCGGTAATTGCCTCTGAGCCATGGCCACGTGAGCCGAGTCCAGTATACAGATCTTGTTCAGCCTTGCTAAACTTTGTAGAGTCGTCTCGTCCATGCTCAATAAAAAAAAGGGCTACACGTAAGTACATGTCACGGTCAATCATCCTCGATCGTGTCGCTGATGTGTGGTACTAGACAAAGCTATGGCGCAAGACAAAGCTCGGCCATGCAACGCTCCCTTCAGGAGTCTTCCGGGGTGGTAGAACGACTCCTCGCAACATCTTCGCTAATTACTCTACCAATAACACCGATAACAGCAGTGGTACAAGGCGGTTCGTGAAGCCAAGTAATGGCAAGTGACTGTGGCCGGACGACCTCGAAGATAACTAGGAGCAATTTGCGAATGCACAGCCACTCAGATCGACATGAATCAATACCTTCATGCAACTATCTTCAGTTGCTCTCTCCATACTCTTCCACTCCACACTCTTCCTTCATACTCTCCCCCCGCCCATAATCTCTTTATACTCTCCCTCTCTACACTCTCCCTCTCCACAATGCCATCCTCGCGGCTTATGACCATGTCTCGAATACCTTTCGCCTTGGTCTAGTAGGCAATTCAGCCTTGTGTGCTCAGCGCGTCCCCAATATTTTAGCAGCCAGACTTCTTAACAATGGCAACGGCACCATTGCGAAACAAGGGATTATCCTCCAATAACGTTTATACTGCCGGTACAACCAGCAGGACATAATCTTGGATCCAGGATCGCACAGAAAGGAAGCAAAATGTACTCCCATCGCTCATTTTCTTGATCTTTCCATACCACGTTGCAAACGATGTCCGGAGTTGGTCATTGTAGTCAGGGCGCATCGAAGCCGCCTACAAGTGAGTTTTATAGCATGCAACCTATGAATCTTGAATTTGCTGTAGAACAGTGTCTCTATCTGCCAAAACATACAATTCTTTGTGCACACGAAACCTAGCAAAGATTCATAAGAGCATATTGACAGAGCTTTTGAGACAGAAATACTACTCAAAGAGCCCAAAAGCCGCCTCGTCAAAGTGGTTATCGTCGTCTTCGATACTGACATTCATGGCCGGGTATTTTGAGTTTGAAAGAGTTGGTCGAAATCAAAGTTGGGCTCTTCTTCTGCTTCCAACACCAGGGGGTTTTGAGACTTGAAGGAGGTTGCTGGAGCATTTATCCCATCGCTGCCAGATTGTAGAGTTGGCAAAGGCATAGAAATCGACGTTGGGAAGGTATTGCCTCTATTTCTTTGGGGCATAATTTGTTCTAAGGGGTTGGAAGTTTGGCCTAAACTGTGTCTAAGTGCAAATCGGTCAGCTACGAGCCCATGATTTTGCGGCGTTACCGACCTGGTATTACTCTCATGGTCAGATCTCTGATGGCTCACAAAATCTAACAACACTCTTCTCTCAACTCTTCCAGGGTTTTCGGGAAGAGGGCAATGGTCTGAAACACTTCCCAGGCTTCTGTTGGACTTTTCCTCGCTGTATCTGCCTTCGGTGCTTGAGGTTGAGGTTCCTGTCGTCATACTCGGGGTAGATTCTTCTGATGACCCTTGCGCGGAGCTTGTCGTTTCGTCAGTCTGAGGACCACCGACCAGCTCATGGCTGCTCCCCAGATGCTGTCCAGCGTGACCCGCAGAGCCGTTGCGGATGATTTCGTAATTCCGCGACGCCTGCTCGGCACATTCTTGGTATAACCGGAGAAGCTGGGATTCGAATCCAGGAGTCACTTGCTCAGGTGTGGTTTCAAGGATAATTCGAAAGCGTTGATGCAACAATCTAGGATGCTCGATGGAAAAGAACCAGCTGAAATCTGGGCTTCTAGATGGGGAGGCTGGATCAGGATGGTTGAAAATCGTGTTCGAATAATACTGGTAGTCTTCGGATTATTAGCAAATGAGGGATCCAGATTACAAGCGAACCTACAGGGCGAGGGGACCTCGACGTCTTGGGGAAACAATAAACGATACACGATCCGCCATTGTTCCTGGATGGTCTGCTTATGCGTGAATAGACATCTGCCGCTCATTTTAATCCACTGGCGATCAGTAACTCCTTCGAGTACGTGTTCAGGACGTTGGAGACATCTTTCAGCCGCGTTTACGTGAGTTTCTACATTTGATTCAGTTTCAAAAGTGGTCCAACATCTACGACAGTGGAGGGGCATCAAATGTCGCCGTTTAAGATGTTCTCTACAACGCCGGGCCGTTAGCACATTCGTGTAAAATCGGGTTGGACTGCTTCATACTTCAATTTCTTCAAGTTATCAAAGCCAGGCCCCGTACAAACTTCATTTTGGTATTTAAGTGGACTTCGTTGGAAAAGGGGCATGCAAGTCTTTCGGATTGGCCCAGGAAATTCGCCCCATCTGAGCCTTCCAACTTTGGTCTTTTCTTTCTTTGTTCCTTGTCCTCTTCTTCTTGTCCGTCTTCTTGTCCAATGCCATGCTTCAAATTTCGTTTTTGCGATGAAGCTCTCTGGCCTTCGTCCGGGGCTGGAAATTTGGACGGCCCTTCAGCATCCTGATTCTTTGGGCACTTCTTGGCAACGGCGTGACAAGCTTGGAGCATCAGATAGTCAATGATCCTGTCATTGATGATATCTTGGACTTCCGCAGGGTCATAATGAGGTTCCTCGAAAATGTCGTCATCGGAGATATCCTCGAGATTCCAGTATTCATTCGTCGCGTCAGACTGGTCAGCGGACTGATTCCTGGTCCCGTCACTTCGACCACCACGTTTCCAGGCGCCTTCAAGCGGTGTGGGCACCATACCAGATGATTCCAAAGGATGGAGAGACCCCTTTGGTATACACGTTGGTTCGGAGTTGACGTCCTTCGAAGATTTAATTGTATCGATCCGTTGATTGAAGGCTGAATTTTCGATCGATGCGAGCCGACCAATGATTGGAGTGTTTGCAAGGTGTTCGTGGCTAACATCAGTTTTCACTTCTCCATCGACCAGTCCAAAGTTGTCTGAATGGGGATTTTTCGGAATTGTGGAGTCGCTCGTCGCAAAAAAATGCGGCAGAACAGATGTTAGATTGTGGATGACCGAGTCTTCATCACCAATCTTCAAGCCATCAAAGGCTGAAGTAATACCGAAGTACTTCAGAGATCCTGCAACCTTCGACGATGCTCGATCTCTATCGAGCTGCGAAGGTAGGTATGGGTCCACGAGAAATGCTTTCAAGATCGTCTCTGTTTCATGGCCGATCGGTCCTCTAGCATAATTCAAGTCATTGGAAACTCCGCTTCCAATGCTTTGACCTCCTTGTAGCTCTCGAGAATGATCTCTCGATTCTGCGGCTTCACTAAAAACAGTACTGGGGACCGTGCTATATTGTCCAAAGATGTCCAAGCGGATAGAGTGAAGGGGGGCCTTCGGCTCCAAATTGAAGGCTTGTACTTTTGTTTCTGTCTGTTCAGCAGGTTTGATTTGTGTTTGTAACAGATGTTTGGAAGAATCAAAGACTTCGGCTTGGGCCCTTCTAACAAGTTCCAAGACGCCGGGAGGGTGCTGGTCAAAATCTGGAATGCATCAATTAAGACCCGAGTATCTGATTATGGTCAACTTACAAGGCGAAGAAACAATTTCGTCAAATGGAAAAAGAATGTGATATATGGTGAACCAATTCTCTTGGGTTGATTGCTTTCTAAATGACACTTTTCGAAGGAGCTGCTCTTTTGTTTCATCGAAGCCATAAATGATGGGTTTCGCCGCACTTGATTTGATACAATCCTTGCTTGCTCTATGTGCTAAAAGCTCTTCTTCTGCATCAAAGACTTTGCCACATTGAGAGCACAGCGTTGCGGCCCGGTGGTTCTTGTAAAGATTTTGTCTGGCACAGTTAGAATTGTCATCTCGTTACAGAGGTCTGGGTATATAAGTTCCATCAAACTCACATCAGCCGAAAAATAGTGGGAAATCCTGAAACGGAGCATGAACAAGATCTCATGTGCTCTGCTGGATATCTTGTGAAATACGGGCACGCAAATTGGCGATCCGATATTCCTGATAAGGCTGAGGTTCGTTGTCGCTTTGGTGGTTGGGCTGCTTTCCCAGCCCCGTCACCATTATCCACCGGCTCGGTCAGATTTTCCTTCACTTTTTTCATTTTCGGCACCAAGCGACCACGAGCTCCTTGCATGTGTTTCTGGGATAGGAGTTGATCTGGTTCCTTGATGGCCGCGTAGACGTCCCAAGGGACGTCGAGATATGGCCATGACTTGGTCCATGTCTCGAGGTCCAACGGCTCTGGAGTCTTTTTCGGGAGATCCGTCCCATACCCCGAGTCACCGGCAGTCGAAGGCTGTCCACGTTTGAGATGCGGAATAGTAATGCTTTCGGAAAGGTACTGCACTCCTTGCGTATCCACTCCCTGCGTACTTTGTACATCCAGGCTGGAAACAGGGCATTCGGCCAGGAAATCATCAAAAGGGATGGAAACCACGGTGTTGTCATTTATATCGATGCCAGCGAGATCTGAGTCGGTCGATCTAGGAGTAATAGATCGATATGGAGTAGAGAAGGCTAGAGAATCGATTCTATCTCCACTATGGGCTAGAGGTGGGGTTAAATCTGTAAATCTTTCTGATAAGTTCTCGATCACCGCCCTTTGCCATTTGCATGTTTCTTTTAATGCCCGGTTCTCGTCCTCGGTCGATTTGGCTTTCTTCTTGGCCAATCTAGCCTGCTCTTCCGCGATTTGCAGTCGGTAAAATAGTTCTTCCATGTTGGCTTGTCGGTTCTGAAATACATCCCCGGTAGAAGATGGGGAAGCCGACTCGGCAATTAAAGAGTTGCTGTATAATCGGCTCGAAGGTGATACCGGGGCTTGGGGTATAGAGTCCTCCATGCTCAGAAAGGTTTTGATCCTAGGATCTCGGCCCGTTCCAGGACTTAAAACAGTGCGGTTGGGTTCCTTTGCAGCGAGGGTACTAAATCTATCAGGGATCAGCTCGTCGTCAGTCATTACTGACGACGTTATTTTGGAAGTTCTTGGCTGGCGAGGAAGTTGGCGAAGAGGTCAAAAAGTGAAGTTATGCACTCGCCCCCTCCTCCAAAACGCCACAATCGCCCTAATCGCCCTGGCATTAACGACGCAACTGCGTCAGAGTCCAGTAGACGCTCTAGTTATGGACTCTGTGATTTTCAGCCTTGCCTGAACATCCTCGACGCCGCAGCTGCGCCGAACCATTATGACCTTTTCAGAAGCAGCATTGTGCGAGCTCAATATGCCCCAGAGCTGAAATGCAGCACTCAGGTAACATGTGTGCCTCGATTCATGTATATATCAAGCGAAAAGCTCCCATGATGGACGGAGCCTTCGTTTTCGCAAATCCTTTCGTCCTCTAGATCAAGATCAAAGCTCGAGGTTGCATACTCCAACATCCAGGATTTACAAGAACAATATCCGGAAAGTTAGCGGACGCTCTACTTCTGTTTGAATTGTTACCGACTTACCAATCTCAGTCTGATCATCTCACCCCCATCACCATGCCTTCAACTTCAACATCGTCCCTCTTACCCCTCTGCGGCTGTCCTGCAAACGTGTCAGTTCTCATTCATATGTACCGAGACAACAATTAATGACCAACACCTCAGTTCCAATACCACAACCACCCCGAGCTACACCCTCACCCAATTCATCCAAGAACCACCAAGCCTCTCCGAACGCCTCATGAACCCTCGACTCGAATTCACCAAATCACAGACAACCGACAACTCCCAACCCACCATCGCAGACGACCATCTCTTCAAAGAACTATCCCAAATCGTCGCTAACTCAGAACAAATCAGACTCTAAGGACACCAAAAGCAAACCCACCAAGCCCTTCCAACCTCTCTGAATATGAAGAAGAAAAGCTAGGTAAGAAAAAGCAGGAAGAGCTAGTCAAGATCTAGAGAGTTCAGAACAAATAAAAGAAGAGAAAGCAACAAACATGGAATGACAGTAGCAAAAGAGGATAGAAGAAATAACAAACCCGCTAGGCTTCCACCTCAAAAAAAAAAAAAAAACGTTTTGACCAGAAACGCACAACACCATAGACAAAAGGACAAAAGATGAAAAGGAGTGGAAAGACTCACCTATTCCATAGCTAATGGTACTCTTCATCAACCACAAGCGCACCGAACAGTTACACACCTCACCTTGAACAAAAACAGTGCTGGTCCATTCAGTCTATCCTTCTTTCCTAGTGTTAGGATATCAACGCCAAAAAATGCCCCATAACAAACACCAAGCACCATCCCTTTTACCCATTCTCACAAACCTCAACTCTGATACTATTACATTTCGTGATTGCACTATCGTCTCCCCCCACCCAAACCCATTCCCAACTCAACAACCCCCTCCCTCGCCTCTCCCACACTGCCAGCAACCCTCAAAACCGCCTCCTCAAACCCTCTCATCGTACCAGCAAGCTCCCTCAATCCCTCTTTCCTAACATCAATGCCAACTCCATTTGCATTATTCCCATTCATCATCTGCCTCCTCCTAACCACCTTCTGGATGCCCTCCACGGCCGTGCCTTCGACCGTTCGCAAATGAGACTCCACCTCCACAACAACGCGCTGGTACTCGTCCAGATCCTTGGTTAGTTTGGATGTCGTGTTTGAGAAGTAGGGTAGGAGATCTGTTGAGCCTTCTTCCTCGTTTCCAGTAGAGCTAGAATTGAATCCACCGCCAATAGACGAGTAATGAAATTGGGTTGGTAACTTCAGATTCTCGACTGCTCTGAACACACGAAGAGCGTCCAAGGCATCGGCGTTGATGACTTCCTTCGACGCGCTGACTGCCCGGGCATCACGATTCAAGGCCCCTTCCACCGTCTCCAATTTCGTTTCCAATAATTCGACGTCGCTTGGGAGAGCTTCCACAGCAGCGCCGAGCTTTGGCATGGCCTCGGAACACTGAAAACTCTTCTCGATGCTTGCTTGGACGATGGCATCGATTTGTAATATCAAGTTTTGAACCTCGTCGTGTAATTCCGAGAATCGAGTTGTGGGTTTGATGTTTGAGGCGTCGACACGGACGGCTGGGACGGTTTGCTGTTGTTGGGTTTGATTTTGTTGTTGATTTGTGGAAGCATTGTTACCAAAGAGACCTCCGCCTGTTTGTTGTGCACTGTTTGTAGTCGAGCCGCCGAAAAGACCACCGCCCAAAGTGGCTGCAGGTGGAGGAGCCATGTTTGAGGTACTATTTCCGAATAGACCCCCCGTTGGTTTGGGAGGTGCGCCTAGAGTAGTGCTGCCGAACAGCCCGCCTCCTGCTGCTGGTTGTGTTTGTGCCATTGAACTTCCGAAGAGTCCACCGCCTGTTGATGCCGTAGTTGCTGCTCCACCACCAAACAATCCTCCGCCTGTTGATGCCGTAGTTGCTGCTCCACCACCAAACAATCCTCCGCCTGTCGATGCCGTAGTTGCTGCTCCACCACCAAACAATCCTCCGCCTGTTGATGCCGTAGTTGCTGCTCCACCACCAAACAATCCGCCGCCTGTCGATGCCGTAGTTGCTGCTCCACTGCCAAACAATCCGCCGCCTGTTGCTGGTTGAGATGTAGTTGTCGAGTTGCCAAAGAGTTTACCTCCTGCTGCAGGCGCAGAAGTAGTAGCGATGCTTGATCCGAACAATCCAGTGGCTGGTGCTGCTTGTGAAGTTGGAGCGTTGAAGCCAAACATAGAACCGGTTCCAGATGCGGCTGGCTGTGTTGCATTCGACGAAGAGCCACTGTGGGAACCCGAGAGTCAGTAGAAGGGAAACTCATTGCGCCGGCACATTCCATGAGTTTAGTGATGGACTTACAACAAGTTTGACGTAGTACTGCTATTGGCAGCTCCCGTATTGAGCGAGAGAGATCTCGGCATGTTCGACATGGCTGTGGTGGAATGAGCGACGATGGAATGCGGTGCAGTCGTGAGGGGAGGAATGTAGGAAGACGCGGGCGTCTATGAGTCGCAGTAATTATCTCGGCAGATTTGCAATGTTCTAGGTATTGTAGAGGGAGGAATTGGTGGGATAGAGTTGAATCTCCCTTCTGTTGATGTTTGATGGAGTTCGCGTCTGCAAACAATCTCGAACCTGTTTTGGCGGAGAGACAGCTTCACTGGAGCTCTACTACCACTGCACGACAATCCATTCACATCAAAACAAGCCCATCTTTCTCTTACAGTACCTCGATATGACAGATCAAGATATGGAAGAAGAAGAGGATGATCTCTACGGGACAACAGACGGAACTTACGATGGAGCTTCAGGACATGCGACAGAGTCCAATGGCAACACAACGAAAGCCGCCGATGCAGACGAAGATGAAGATCTAGAGGAAGGCGAGGAAGAAGAATCAGATTCGGATTCAGAATCCGTACGTCTCACAGCTTTATCAAGCTTCATTGGTGCAATACTAATACTCCACCCAGGACATTGAGATTGTAACAGAGCGCGCAGACTTGGCTGAACCCACAACGTGAGTATTATCCTCCTCCTCCTCCTCCTATTCAGACAAGATCCTAAATCTCATGCAACCAATAGGTCATCGCGATACCAAAAACCCTCCTCAGACCCAGCTCCCACAAAAGAACTACCCTCCCATCCAGCCTCCGCGCCGAAACAGCCCACCACAATCCGCATAACAGCAGACACCCATCCACAACCCCAAGCGACCACAAAACCCATTCTCCTCCCCGGCGACAAATACCCCGCCCTCCGCACATCTACAATCGATCTAGATCACGTTCCACTATGGAATGGCAAACCAGTCACCGAGCTAGACCTCGACGCAGACATAGCAGAACAGATGAAACCCTGGCGGAGACCTGGCGCAGATCAGAGTGATTACTTCAACTACGGCTTCGACGAATTTACTTGGGCAACATACTGCATGAAACAATCACAAATGGCAGGTGTCCTGAACCAACAAAAGGAAGAGAATAAAATGTTTGAGCAGATGATGGGAGGTATGGCTGGAGGTGGGATGCCGGGCATGCCTACTGGACCCGCTCAACAACAGCAGCACCAGCAGCAGCAAGCAGTCGGTATGGGAGGTATGCCAGGCGAGGCGGAGATGCAACAGATGTTTATGCAGGCCATGGCTGCTCAAGGCGTCAATGATCCGAGTCAAGTTGATGTGAGCGCTATGATGGCACAGTTTGCTGGTGCGGGAGGTATGCCTGGTGGAATGCCACAGGGAGTTCCCACAGGGCCGGGAGGCGTTCCTACGGGGCCAGCCGGAGGTCAATGGCAAGGTCAACAGCAGGGGTATCAACAGCAGCCTGGAGGGAGAGGTGGACGCGGAAGGAGAGGGCAGTGGTAATGTTCTTGTTTGGCGTTCAATGGTGTTTGGTGGGATTAGGAAAAGGGTCAGATCTCAAACAGGATCTCGAAGGAATGGTTATAGCACGACCTGTGCATCAAGTATCAATTCATTGTTTACATCTACCGTCTCCGCTGAAACGTTGGTGGAACTTCGAGACTCATTTTTCTGTTCACTGATCTCTCATGCTCCTCGATATCTTTATCTTTCCCGGTTCTATCATATATTCATCCCACCAACAAATCACCTTCTGTTCGCAGTGTTGTACCCGATGGCCTACCAAAGTCTTCAGGCTTGAGAACAAGTGAAGGGCCAGAGGATCAAGCTGTGGAGATTGCTCATTTGGAACGAAGACTTTCAATTGATCTGCCCCATGAGATTTCGACACCCTCATGTACGAAAACCGATGAGCCCGGTCATCCATTCTTGACTCGCAAGCAAAAGGCATCGCTGCGACAGGCAGCAATGCGAAACAGGAAACGAGAAATGAAACGACTAGATCTTAAATAGGCAAAAAAGATCAAAGAGAAGGAGAGGATACTCCAGGAACAGGAGCAAAAGAAGAGGGGAAAAGGAACGAAGACTGAAGAAATCCAAGCGAAAATAGCGCGCAGGAAGATGCAGCTAGCCAGTGCGGGAATCGAACCGCTGGAATGATGGAAACTAAACGCAACCGAAGGTCAGTCCAAAGCTGCTACTCAGCCGATTCTGTGCGAATGCTCACATACAGCATAGCCAACAAACATCCACCAGAGCAAGGAAACATAGACGCGAACCATCCAGACTAGCAAACCTTTTGCCAACAATTTTGAGACCTTTTACTCGACTCTGAGGAGTGGTTTGCCTGCGTAAAATACAATTTTCCAGGATAACTTTGGCGAAGAATCGACAAAGTCGATTGTGGGGTTGGTGGGAACAATAAGAGTGACAATAGGTAACACTAGGAGTGAAGCTGCGAAGATTCTTTCGATCGCACAACACCGAGTGTTCTTGCGACAACTGGAAATTTATTTCCAAAAAATTCGATCATTCAAATGAGCTTGAATACTTCAATTGAAGAAACTTCAATTGAAGAAAATAGTTATGCGTTCCCAATGTTCGAGTTGAGGCATTTCGCTGCTTCGAAATGACATACCAAGCTTCTTTTAGGATTTCGCAACACCATTGTTTCTGGCGCAAGATATCGAATTATCTTGCCATGAACTTATTAATTGTTCAGACGAGGATGAACACTCCATTTTAGTGGTGTAGACGTGATATCGTAGCAAGTGCAGATGGGAATAAAGTCTATCGACTTTTCTGATTGAGCGGTGTTGCTTGTTGACCACAAGACGGACAATAGGATACATCCGATTTCAACCTTGTAACGACATCAACACCTATTGATGGATTGGAAAGTTTGGGCGCTTGACAATAGGAAACAATACAATAGGCCTGCCTACAGATTGGTGAGAATAGAAAGATGTTGCTATTGACGAAAGACAGTTATAACCCACATCGCCCTTCGATCTGTTCAACAGATCAAGCATCCATTTCACACTCCTTGCTCTCAAGGCACACACACTCAGCACCTAAATTCCATACTCCTGCCCTTTTCAGCCTCTTTCCTCATCATACTACCCAAAATGGACGCCTCCTTCTTCCTACAACTAGCAGTATTACTGCTTTCGGTCATCCAAGTGCTGGCGCTTGGAAGTCCGAGTGTAGTAATTTCCGCTTTGCAACGTCTCTCCTGCCTCTCGATCCACGGGATTTATATCTACGCTCTCGTTGTCTACACCTCTGAATTCAATTTTAACAATCGCAAATTCCCTGGCATATATCGCATAATCCTGTCTTTCCTCTGTCTGGCCTCTCTTTTCTCGCTCGAAAATTCGAATGTGGCACTTTTGTGTATACTGCGCGTTTTGGACTGGTTGGTTGCTGGAATCGGTGGATACGAGATTTGGACTTTCGAACTTCTGAATGAATTGCGAGTGCGGGAAATTCCTGGCAATATTCCAGTTGTCGAATTCGATCGAACGACCTACCCAATCCTGACACCCGAGCAAAAGCGAGATTATGACGCCCATTGCGACTTCATCGAAAGTCTGCAAAAAACCATACAAAAGCAACAACTCGCAATTTCTCGCCGAGACGACATCATTCAGAACCAGAATGTGCAATTATCCCGGCTCGAATCCACAGTCCTTAACCAAGCCAGCAAGATCGATGCTCTCGAAGCCGAAATCGATCGTCTGCGCAGACACAAGTGTCCTCAATTCCCGACAACTGGATATGTCTTTGACAAACGGATGCCTCTAATAATTTCACCGCAATTCAACCACACACGAGTCATCAAGAACCTCGAAACTTCTCTCAACATGTCGAATTCAGCTCTCAAAGTATGTCAAAATGAAAATGCCGAGTATGAGGCTGTTTTTGGCAAGAAAATGAAGGATCTCAAACTCCAGCAATCGAGGAATACGCTCGTCAACAATTTTTTCGGGATTTCAAATAAGCAGGATGATCCCCTGCTACCTTCTGATCGGGAACTTGGCGAGCGTCTCTTCAAATATCTAAATCCGAATCAGTCAAACGATGTGGAAAGTTCCCACTGCAGCCCTCTTCAATCGGCTCCGAGATCTTTCAACATACCCAGCCAACAGCAGCAGCAACCACGGCAAACAGCTCCGGGAAATTTCGGCATATCCAATCAACAACAGCGACAGCAAACGGTTTCCGCTGGCCCCTCGGTTCCTGATTCCACAGCCCCAATCTTTCCAGGAGTTTTGGACACTCGCTCGCAGAATGACATGGCCACACACAATAGGGAGGATGATACCCTCCCCAACCAATCATCCCAGCCTTCTTCGTCAGGAGCCGTGGACACCTCATCTCATTCATCGCAAGCTCAATTGGATCCCGTTGACGACTCATTTCCCACAGCGCAATCAGTCCCGAGCTTTCCGGGAATCGTTGACCCTGCATCTCAGTCGTCTCGATCGCAAAGGGATCCCGCCGCCACTTCGGATCCTACTGCATCTGCGAATACTGAGCCTAACGATACAGAAGTTGATGATTGGCTTTTGAAGAATGCTAGAGATAGGTCAGAGGATGAGTTAGGTTCAGAGCCTGAGTGGACTAGTCCGCCTCCAGATGAGTGAGTGAGTGGTGCTAGGATTTTTGGGTGTGTTGAAATAGATTAGTAGATAGCTGTTTCTTGTGCGAGCTTGAATGACATTGAGGTTACCTTCTGATATGATATGTTCAATGCCTTGTGATAGTGTATAAATTCTTGGCGAAATTATTTCTTGGATGGTCAGAAATTTAGCAACTGCTATGCTGATCTAGATATAAAATCATAAACTCAGTGCTCAGGATGTCAATTGTCATTCGAAGGGAGAGCATGGTGCCGTGCAGAGTTTCTGCTCGTATCGAGCTCTCTAAATAGCAAGAGGGGGATCGTGAAGGAAGGATTAATCTTCAGCACTTAACTGTTCCTTGAGCTTTTGGATGGGTATCTTAATAAGCATCAAGATGGAAGAGATCTGGGTTGCAAAGTTGATGGATCGTTCACTTCGGACGTCGTCAGCTGAAGATCATGATTATGAAAAGAGCTTTGCAGTGTTGAGATTGGGAGTAGAATTCAACCCAAGGACGAGTTTTTGGAAGACCCAAGCATGCTTGATGGGACGATTTACAGGTACTTGAGAGGCTGGTATGACTGAATATCACTGTAAAGGCCATGTCCATTTCGGAAGACGTGTTGTTTTGGTGGCGTTCGGCATGGACAAGGATGTCGTTGTAGAGACTTGGCGATATCATCATCTATCACCAACTTCGCATCACCAGTCGGAGCATACTATATAATAGCAAAAACGAACTCAATATGGAGACAGTCGATAGGATGTCCTAACAATATCTCACGGGAAATATACAACCAACACCATGCCAACTTTGGAAGTATACGGAACCAAGTCCCGTCCTGTTAGCAAAAGCAAGCCGGATAACTACCTCCATTTCAATTTTCGATCACAACAATGAGGAACCTGACAATCACGTTTGCGCCGTCGGTGGACGACCTCTTTCTACTCCCACAAAGAGTCTCCCAAAGAGCCAAAGCCTTCGCCTTCCACTACGGTCTCGATGACCTCTTCGGTAGAATCCGCGGTCCTGGTAGCATCATCGCGGAACCGACCATCACTGAAGCAATGAACTCGTCCTCACTCAATTCCACGAACACCTTCCTCCAGGGTATTCCAAAGACTCCTTCCCCGACTCCCGGAGCTACCGCGGCGGTATCGACGACGGGTGGGTTGTTCACATGGCAGAGCTGGAAGACTGCGGGAGGCATATTCACATACATGTCCTCCAAATGGGCTATTGTTACTCTGCTTGTGGTATGCATCGCTCTGTTCCTTGTAATTCATCTCACTAACGCACCACGAAGCACTTCCTCAACAACCGAACCCAATTCTACGCCTCTCCCAGAGTTCCGCTGAACCTGAAATGGCCAGTCCGACTCGGCGTATACCTCCTTCCCATCATATCCATCCTCTACCAAATCCAATGGCTCCTACAAGGCATACGGTGTCAATCGTCTCCAAATTGGCCGGAGCTGCGGTATGGCAATCCTGAGAAACGCTTCTCGCTGGATTACGCCGGGGAAGGTGGCTTTCTTTACAACATGAGCTCGGTGGCACTCTTTTGGGAGACTGAAGAGGCATCTTGTGCCAGCGTGCATATGACAAATGCGGGTGGGCAACGCCCCGCTGGCTCGCTTTCCCTTCTCTGGCCTCTGTTTCTGTCCCTCTGCTTGAGCGCCTTTGTGGAGACACTGGTATGTGCCCTGCAAGGACGTCAACCCGTGGGTGACGTGAAAATGATGGAACTCTCTTTAGCCTTTGCTGAAGCCGAGTCTATGGTGTTGAAACCTTTCGAGCTAGCATTTGCGGGTAAGGAAGCATCACTTGACAAGCCAGACTCGATTCCGCTGGACAGGAAGATTCTTCTCCAGGCGATGAACGTCTCTCCAGAGATGCTCATAATCTCACTCCTCTGGGCATGTAACAATCTCACGAGTATGATTTTGTCTGTCTTCGGCCTCCGCAACAAATACCGTCTTATCAATACTGGATTCTGGGGCGTCACATATTTCGTTGCAATCAGCTGGAGCATTTTCCACCTCTACACTTCCTCCGAAGGCTTCAGCGATACGTGGATCTTCAGGTTCCCAACCGTCTTTCTGGTCGGCTTCTTTCCTCATCTTATCGTCATCGTGGGCATTACAGTCTGCGCGATCGTGTATTGTATCGCTATCCTTCTGACTGCAATCTCTTTGCCGTCCACTCAGGATGGGCCAACCACCTTCGCAGAAAGGATCGCTGCAGCATACCGCAACCTCAACGCCAATGTCCACTTTTCGCAAGCCACCCCGTTGATATTTCGCATGAGCGACGACTTTTACACCACTCTTCTTACAACAGGTTTCGCCATTCTCACTGCTGCCAGCGAGGCAGTCTATCTCAATGAAGGAGCTAAGGTGCGCGTGAGCAACTTGACTTGGCTTGAACGAAAGCGTGTGCAAGAGCTCCAACAAGGCCTTCTCTTCATGAAAACTCGAGCGTCGATTCCTCCAGAAATTCGCGCAGCAAGCAATGATAGAATCGAGGCGCTCTCAGGAAACACGATACCTTCAGGGTATGCCGTTCAACGTGCGACTCGCACTGAAGAGAAGGATGAGGCCATGGATGCTGTCAGGGGCGCTTCAAGAGGCGGCAGATGGCAAATGGCTGTGCGATTCTTGCATGGCACTCTCTGGCTCATTCTTGGTCTTCATGCGAAAATGTTTGTTTTCACTCTCGACAAACTCGGCGTCGCGTGGCGGCCTCAGTGGCTTTTGCGAGCGGTAGGCGAAAGTCCGAAGCAAAAAGCAGCCGCTCATGGAAGCGGCCGACACGCACACGAGTCCAAACGTGACTTTTGGATGCGCTCTGACGATGTCGAAGTCGAAGTCCGGCGTCGCTTTCCCTTTGCCAACGATGTGGACGACAAGCTTTATGATCGATGGAAGAAGGGAGAGTGGTGGGGCAATGTAGACACGAGTGGTGACTACCAAGCATCATTTGGTGATGACGATACATCAAGCGTGGTCTCAATGTCAACGAACGCATCTGAAGCAGACCAGGTTCAAGGGTGGAATAGTGAGTGGGAGGATGAGGACGCCAATCGTGATGGCGCTCGCACACCTACCCAGCAGGACTATGCAATCTCACACAGCCGCGACATCACGCCCGAGCCAATGTTTGATGCTGAACAATTGGCCACTCTTCTCGACCCACGCACGGCCGAAGAACAGCAAGAAGCTCGCATGCTTGCTCAACGACTCAGACGACCCGGCATCATGACGCGCTCCCAATATCGCCGCCAACAGCATCAGGAACGTGCCGCCGTCCTTTCCTCCTCCCGCTACGGGTCCCAACTCAATCTCGACGCCCTTGGATCACCCATCTCCACCGATGACGAGGAACGTCTACTAGAACGTTTCATTCTTTCCCGACGAGAAGCCAAACGACCTAGTACGCTGCCGCCAGTAGACGAAAACGACTGGAACAATGGTGCCGAGGGTATGGGATCTTCGGGTCCTCAATGTGTTGTTTGTCAGGATTCGCCTAGGGTGATTTTGTTGTGGCCGTGTGGGTGTCTCTGTCTTTGTGATGAGTGTAGGGTTAATATGGCGACGAGAAATTTCAAGAGTTGTGTCTGTTGTCGGACGGAGACGACGGCTTATTCGAGGTTGTATGTACCGTGATCGGGAGACTGATTCAATATTTTCTGGATTGATTGTGCGATATGGCATTCACGAGGGGCGATAGAATGATATGGTGGATGATCTGGTATGATAGTTTTACAATGCAAGTATTTCTATTCATGAGGCTGCTCGCCTTTGGTGGGTCGACGAAGGTGGAATTGGTAAGGTTGTTATTTCCTTTTCGCAATCGCTTTTTATTCGTTTTCGCAATCTCTTTTGTCTCGTCTTACATGTCTACCGTCAGAGAGGAGCAGGCTGCTTGCTAATTTCATTTTGCGCTTCTGTTTAGAGTAGTATTTGTTATTATTTCTTACGCATTCATCTTTGACGTTAACGTTCAACTTGGGACTTAAAGCCAATCAACTTGAAAAAAAAAAAACCTTTATTCTTCAGTGTTTGCAGCCAGGGTCCTGCTGGAACTTGTCGAAATCTGCGGCAAGGATTTTGGGGGGCCAGGACCCGCTAGACGATGAGGTAGAAAGGTCGCCTAAGGGCGCGGAATCGCTCCAGGCTTTTGAAGATTGTGGAATCGCGCCCCCACATGACAGAACGCTTTACCCTCAGATGGTTGATCAACAAGCCATTCTCGCAAACAATTGCCCGAGCCCTTCCCAATGGGTTTCAAATTTCCTGAAGAACACTGTGTTACCATTAGCAACAGCATGTGAGATATGCAACTGTCCGATTGCAACTCAAACGACGGGTCTGCATATCCAGACGAGGTCGAGAGTTTGCACAAGGTTGAATCGCCACCTCTGAAACCAAATCTGCTCGACCTTGAGGACCAACAGTTCTTGGTCAACCACAATCCACTCCATTGCGGAGTTGTTCTTCTACCTATACACGCCCTGAAAGATGAAGAAGGAGCCTCAACTGCCAGTCATCATCGCACCATCTTCGGAGTGACTCATCTCCACGATGCTTTTCATCAAGCGCAGCCCACGAAGATTAGATCGCCTGAGTTGGACGAGATCATGAAGCTGCACCCTGGGCCCCTGTTTGCGAACGATATCCCGACAACCCCTACCGCAATGGCCAAACGAACAAACTTCTGGTCAGGTGCTGGAATGTTACACAACACTGACACATCCAGGAGGAAAAATTTACGAAAATTTCCTGTCGCAGCTGCAACTCAGATCTTGAGGCCAGTTCTTGAAGAAAACAAGCCTCTATCCAAGACCATCCATCTCCTAGAGAAGCAGGTGCAAACGCAGGAAGGGCAGAAGTTGTAGCCAGTGGAAAGTCGGTGTACTGAGAAAGATGCTACAAAGGAAAAGAAGTTGATGCTCCGCCGCGAACCCCAAAAACAGATCTTGACAACCCGTCACCAAAGCCCTTTTCAATTCATCACACAGCTCAAGACGCATGTGCCAACAATGATTGACGATATGCGGATTGATTACTTTAGCATGATTGCCAAACGCCACGACGTCCTGAAGCGGGTACTTGACGATCTGGTTGACATAGGAATACACCCAAAGAATTACCTTGCTGCATATCTCGAAAGAGAGCCTCTGTCTCTCATATTTGATGTTATATTGTTAACTAACAAAGAAGAAGCCGATGGGTGGAAGGGAGAGGGAACGTGGCCAGGGAATATTGTTCTCAATACTGCCAAGGACGCTTTTGAAGCCGCACAACTTATGTTCCACTAAGCCAAAATTTCTCATTCACTTCTCAGCGACACAGATCCAAGCATCCATCCTCAAACTCCCGGTGCTCCTCTCCTCCCCAGACAAACACTCCCTCACAGCTCCAGGCCACTTCGCCTTCTCATCGTCACTCCAGCCCTGCTGGAAAGCACCCCAATACGGATGACTGAATATCCTCACCAACTCATCAATTCCTCCACTTGTTTGCCACACACTATTCCTCCCAACAACTTTTACCTTCTCTATCGCAAATCCACCCTCAGTCATGACATCCCTTATTTTCCAATCTTCGCTCCAATCTTTCCCTAAAGGATCAATGATTGGCTTATCAGGACGAATGTGTTTTTGCACCCGTTTGAGCAATTCTATAGACCCTGTATGTCTCCATGTCGTCACTGCAGCTACTCCTCCGGGTTTCAGGCTACGATAAATCTCTCTCGCCGCTTTCGCAGGACTAGGCAAAGCGAAGATGATAAAGTTAGTAATAGAGTGCGTGAACATCTCATCTTTGAACCCCTTCAATTCCTGCGCATCCATAATTTCCGCCTTCACGTTTCCCAATTTCCTTTTCTCAATGCCGGATTGTGTCGTTTTTATCATGCCTTCTGCTAGGTCTGTGGCGTGAATCATTGGGAGAGGATCGAGAGATTGGGTCGCGGCATTATCGCTGATAAGGAATGTGACGACGCCTGGGCCGCAGGCATTATCGTGGATGATTGAGGTTGAAGTTATGGGTGGCATATGCGTCAAGGCATCAGCAGCGACGGGACGAGTACCCGTTATAAAGGCCTTTTCGTAGAATGCGGGGAATTCATCGAATTGCGGGTTCATTTCCTGCATTTTGAGGCTGCTTGGAGAAGGTCGCGTTATGGGAAGAAGATATGTTGAGGCTGTTAATTTGTTGGTGAAGCGGGAGACTGGAATCTTGCTACCTGTCTGGGACCTGGATCCTTTTTGAACAAAACGTTCGTACCGAGTCGCGCGGCTCCTGCTGTGGTTACTGCTTACTCAGATGGCATGTTTCATCTTGTAGCCGATGGGAGGCCGCACTTAATATGTCCCCGAAAAGTATCCACAGGGAACAAATTCAAGCGGAGACATTGCGAGATCGTCATCAAGACGATTTGAAATTAGGCCTGATGGAATGATGTTGTCTACCCCAAAATCACCGGTGCGAAAACGATCCGTGAGGAATTAGCCATGACATAAAAATGGATTCCAATTAATCCCGTTACGAACTAAATATCGCTCCGGATAGTTAAGACTTCGAAATTTTATCGTACACCATTCTTACATGTCGATATAACGAAAGCACTACGCCCAATACTCGTGCAAGCCGTGGTTATTCTTATACTTCATGAAGCGACAGCAGAACGGGAAGAGCGCACTGTTGACTACGCCCCATGCGATCAATATTCCGAAGTCGAGCCCAATCCTCGAATGCAAATCGAACAGTATCGAGCGACTTCCTTCGACAACTACACGCAGTCTACTTAGCATGGAAGAAATTCTTGACCTAGGAAAATTACGCTTACCAGAATGTAACGGCCACGCATAGCCCCAATAGTAGAAGTGTGGCTCAATATCGATATCGTAGAACGCAGTCGACACATTCGTGATGACCCAGAAAATCAGCCAGAGCGCTGTCCAAGGTTGTCCAACGATCATGGACACGTTCTCGCATGCCAGACCCAACGCGATCATGCCCCAAAAGTTGAGCATCCAGTAGACCACAAATGTGCCATGTCCGTAAGCAATTGGATTTCCGTATGCAATTTCGGTGACCTCGGTTTGACTCGTGATAGGGTTTGTGTGGGTGAAGTTGATCTGGAAGGCCATGGATATGAAAGAGTATGCGAGTGAGAGAAATAGATAGGCGGTAATTGTTGCGAGCCAGCGCCAGAGGACTAGTTGGTAGAAGTGCAGCTGTGCTCGTATTAGCTCGAAAATTGAGATGACGGAATGGCAACATACTGGTGGATGTCCTTCCGGCTTAAGGTACTTCATATGGATGGGTAGGTAGAAAGAGAAGGAGAAGAAGGAAATAATGATAAGATCTGCGAGCGTCAGCATTGTTCTCATTTCAGGGAAAACTATTTTCAATGAACTTACAGATCAACCCAATGCTGACTGCTGGAATGGCGACGTAGGGATAAAATGGTCGCAGATTATATTGAGAAAACCCAACAGCGGGACTCACGGCTTGCGGCACCGCCTGTATGTTCCGCAGAATTGTAGGGTCGGATGCATTTCTTAGCACCAATTGTGCCCACTCACGTCCAACCATGGAGGTTGCCTCTGTCATAAACATGCTGAGTTGAGGCTGCAAGAAATCGTACCAATTGGTGTCGTCTCTGGCATCCTGGTAGATTAGTTGCATAGCACCCATCGGATCGTAACTTGTATTTCCGTTTTGGATGGCTGAGTAAAGCATGGCGGTGGCATTTGGGTTGACGATAATGGCAGCCCAGCAGTCCCAGTCGTAAACAGCCTGTCGGACTTGGATTGGATCGTTGTTGAATTTCGAAGGTGGAAGAGACCCATAACCAAGATGTACTTCAGCCTCAAGCATCTGTTGCGTGAGTTGGGTGACTAGAGGTCCCACAATTGGAGCATTGCCCGTATCATAAGGCGCAATACCGTCGAAGTCCACAACATAGACGACGAGCGATTCCAGATTTTTGGGCAAATGGAAGAAAACTGCCCAATCTGAGGAATATGAGCAACTAGCAACTTCTCCCAAGTGGCATATACTGACAGAGTGAAAGAACCGAAAGGATGAAGGTCATCAGAACAACAGCTAAGAACTGTCAGTTTCTACTTACTCAAATCAACAACGATACAACACACTAGTATATACCCATTTTCGCATCGCTTCTAGTCTGACAGCTTTCAATCGATGGTCCCAGAAACCCACCGGCTTCGGCGGTTGTTGATCCTCTCCTCCATTTTCTCCACCATCATTTTGAGCCTTTTCCTCACTTTTATCGTCGCTCGACGCGTTCTCGGATTCGCCTTCGCGTCTTTTCCTTAGGAAACTGGGCTTCATTATGATGGGAGTATTGGAAACAATAGAATAAAGATAGAACAGAGGAGGATCGCGATGAAATGCAACACGTTGTTGTGAGAGCGAACGGGATATAGTGGAAGGTAGAAATCTTTGAATGACGTTGAGATTATCCTACTAAACTACAATCTAGGTTAACCCAGAGCGGACAAACCCGAATCTAGGGATTCGTCGCACAATTCATTGTCGCGCCGTTGATTTAAATGATGCTGAGAGAGGTTGGATGTAAGTGGTGACATCAGAATGAATCGAAGCGCTTTGACTCTGAAAAGGGGTGCGAATCAGTAGGGTACTCCTTAGTTTTCAACTTCTTCATGCTCTGAAAGACAATCCATTTCATATCATTACTTCCCAATCACATGTTGACAACAGGCTAGGAACAGCAGCAAGCGGTATTCTAGTTCAGGGCCGATGAAGTTTGTCGCACTTGGTTGCTTCTCAAAACATTGGACACGGTCAATATTGTTCGGTGAAAACAAATGCATTCACAATTGTAGTCTAAGTTTTGCAATGATCATTAAAATTTTACTCTGTCGCTTCTATCGCGACTCCATCTAAAATGATTCCGGCTTCATTTTACTCTCTTTGTTTGATAGTGGCGAGGCAATAAGAGGTAAGAGGATGTCTACTATGAAGACTTAAAACTCAACTGCTTCGACAGGTAGGTATACCACGTTCGCTTTTCCTGTCGGTCCTATCGCCTCGGCTATCAAAGAGAAGATGTGTGCGTAGGTTGTGTTAAGATTCTACAAAAGATTGAGAGGATAATATTGTTCTGGCAAATTTTCTGATTTTCATTACTGGGAATCTCGAGCCCTTTTTGTGAAGAGTCTGAAATCGTTAGTTCCACTGAGCAACTGGAAGGAACCCTTCACCAAACTTACCAAATTTGCTCCACCTTCCCACCAGCACTGCAATAATACCCGTGATGTCTACTTTCATCCGATCTTCTCGTGAGGCGAAGTGTTGAGCTCTCTTTAACATCGGTGTCGAGGAGCAGCAGCCTCACGTTTTGAGTATGAACCGCGTGTTAGGTGGTCTTACGAGGTAGACCCGAAGATCTACGAAGTCTTTCTCTCCCACCAAACTCTTCCCACCTCAATCAACGAGTCAGAAGTCTATCCAAGATCAGTTGGGTCCCACTGCAAAACCCGGTCATCGTTGACAAGGCCAAGAACATATCAAATTCCTAGACACCACTATCCAACCGACTAGAAGCAAAGACAAGATGAAGCGCAAATCGAGCAACGAGGAGGACAAAGAGCGAGTTGTAAAGAAGAAGCCAAGAGTTGAGTAATCACGATACATTTTTCGTTTCTCTAACTCAACCAACCCCAAAAGCGGCAGCGCCAGGCATCAACAGCGCAAATGTCGAGCAAGAGACTGCCAATGTCGGTGAAGAGATGCTCGATTCAAACGCACCAGCGCAGATCGAAAACCCATCTACTATTCTGTCTCGTAATATGATGCACTACTTCGCCAACCATGTCAACAATGCCAGCTTTCAATAACTTCCCGAGGAGCTCCGACTGCTAGTTATGCGAGGTCAAGACCTCACTAAATTTCGTGTCAAAAAGTCGCGGGCCAGATTCTTGAGTCTACCACTCGAAATCCGCAGCCAAATCTAAGGCTATTGTCTCACCAGCAAAGATTTGATACACATCAACCGCATCCTCGTCTTCAGTTTCAACAAATCGATCAAGGCCCAGGTCCTGAACCAAGGACTGAACGACAAGGAAAAAGGCCTACTCCTTGTTAACAAACAAAGTAGCGAAGAAGCGCTACAGATTCTACATGGCGAAAATAAGTTCCATTTCAGCATCGCCGCCTGCTACAAACCCAACAACCCACTCTTCTCATGTTTCGCAGTCACGAACAAAGAGCGTATACGACACTTGTTGCTCGCAATCGATCTGGGAGCTGTCAAGAACACCAACTATAATCCAAAGAACATACATCCATGGATTCGCATTTTCCGAGGACTACACTCATCAGAAGTCATAGCCACGTTGGAACTCAATTTGGCTAACATGACGGTTTCACGTAGGGCACATCCCTTGTCGCACGACTTCAAGAAATGGTACATGGTTCGTGGGCAAGGTTCGCGAATGATGTCTTTTCGACTTGGAGCCGTGGATCTCGGAGGGGATGGGGATTTACTGTTTGAAGGCCTGGCGCAGGTCGGCTGGTTGGTTCCCTTGTGTGGAATCAGCATACTGTTGCGGTGTGAAGATCCAAAGGGGTAATTGATGTTATCTTCATGATCATTAACTTGCGTCATTCTCATCTCATAAGTCATTTGATTCCCGACTCCAATGGGGTATGTATCGTGATATGTCCAGCCATCGGAATGATCTTTCTCCATTCGAAAACCTGCCGTGAGTCAATGTGCCCATGAAATCACGAATCACCCTTCAACTTCTCCTCAATATCATCCAAATCCTCTGCCTCCGTGATCTCAATGATCTTATTGACCTCAGCCGTATTCCTCATCAACTCCTTCGCACCGGCATATAACATTCTCATCTCGGCGTTCGTTGTGACGGGCAGGTAGTACAGCATTACGTATGGTACTGAGAGCCGCCCAGATGCCTATATGAAGTCAGCATCATGCCCCTTCGCCAAACAACTGCATTGTAGAAAGTATGGAGGTGGAGAGATGGACGTACGAGCGTCAGTGGGTAGCTCAGCAGAACGAATCTAGGCGCATGATCGGGCAGCTCATCGGCTATATCCTGGACCTTTGTGTATGTTTCATCATCCGCTTGGGAGATCTCTAGTGTCTTCTTATCGATCTGATCTTGCTTGATGGGTCGTGGTCAGCTTGGTGTCTGCTAGGGAGTATACGGTGGAGGGTGGTGTACATATTACGGCCTGGGGGTCCTTGGCTCGTGATCTATTCACTGGTTAGCAAAGGGGAATGTTGGAGTAATGGTATTTGTCATACGTTCCAAGCCTGAACTTGCGCAGCTTGTCTTTGGTGGCTGTTGAGAAAGTGTATAGGCGTGATTCGGATGCCTGGTTGGATTAACAAGTGTGTCTCGTCAACGTAAGCAAGATATGTCGCACCATGATTGATCTGCTTCACGCTTTGGATAGTGTCTGTGATGGTGGTTTGACTCGGCGCAAGGTGACAGACTCGAAGGGTACGTGGTAGTGGGGGCAGTAACTTGCTGGATTCGGATATGTGGGGTTTATTTTGGGAGCCCTGTCGAAGGATGATGATGATGATGATGTCTTGCATTCGAGATATTCCACCATAAGACAATTGCTCCTCCAAAAGCCCTTCAACAACCAATAAAACATCTACATGTTCCAAAGACTCAACCAAGTAGCTCGTCACGTCCTCGCCCGTCCCCTCCCAGCATACACTCACACCTCCGCCTTCACTCGAACCGCCAATATGTCAGGAAACAAGAGCATGATACATACAGCCGGCTGCCTGATAATCGGCGACGAGGTGCTGGGCGGCAAAGTGAGCCCAACCTAAAATTCCCTCCAGGCGCTCACAAAATGTGACGACCGGCTTGCGAGATGCAATTGGACAGCGCTGATCTCCCCATCACATCCAGACTGTCGACACAAACTCTGCTTATTTCGCAAAGTTCTGCTTCTCATTGGGCATTGCGCTCAAGCGTATTGAGGTTATTGCCGATGATGAGGGAGAAATTGTGGAGGCTGTGAGGAGGATGAGCAAGAATTATGATTTTGTGGTGACGAGTGGTGGTATTGGACCAACGTGAGTGTTGCTTTTCATTATGATGGTGTATTGATGCTAATGATTGTGGATAGACACGATGATATCACGTATCAGAGTATAGCCAAAGCCTTCGACCTCCCCTTAATCCTACACGAAGAAGCGTATGCACGAATGAAGAGGCTCTCCAAGCCTCATCCATCACAACCGAATTTCAATTGGGACGAAGACTCGCCGGCGCTTAAGGCAAAGAAGCGCATGATCGAGTTACCGCTAGATAAATCCAAGCCGGACGAGGACCAAGTCCTGTTCCTGTCTGAAGATCTATGGGTACCCTTGGCAGTTGTCAACGGAAACATACACATCCTCCCCGGTGTACCCAGGCTATTTGAAAAAATAATAGATTCATACAGGTCGACTTTGCTCCCACGCTTAGTCGATCCCGAAGGCGGTGTATACAGAATTTTGATATCGACACCAATGGCAGAGAGCGCTGTGGCGCCAACATTGACCGAGCTGGCGGCTGAGGTGGAACCAAAAGGTGTGAAGGTCGGTAGCTACCCACGCTGGGGCAAGGCTAGGAACACAGTGACGCTCGTGGGACGTGATCGGGAGTACATGGATAGTTTGGTATCGCGAGTGGAACAGGCTGTGGATGGCAAGCGCGTGGAAAAGGAGGACGAGCATGACCATGATGGATCCGATAAGGATGCTTAGATAGGTTGCTCAAAACTGTACATACACGTCAAATGAAATGGGGGTGTATACGTATCTTCGGCGGTTGCTGCGTTCCTGGAATGATTATCTCAAAAATTGTCAGGAATTCATCGCCATCGCTGTCGATTTGGACATGACATATTCAATAGGACCCACCGTACGTACATATCAATTGAAATGAGTGTATATACAGATCTTCACAATTGAACCCGATTGCATGCACGATCGTTAAACGATAATCCGACCACATGTTGACCGCGAGCAAGGCTCAAACAAACTCCTTCCACATCCAGCCAAGAACAACCTCGCTAGAGGTCAACTATCTAGCTTACCTTGGAAACGTCCGATAGTAGTTACCACACGCGCATCTCTCAAGCCGTGGTGTAAATAGCGTGCTCCATATAATGCGACCAGTGGAAGCATAGCAAATTTCTAGTTTGTCAAAAAGAAGAAATTCGACGATGGCAACCTGTAGAAATATTGCACAGCCAGTAGTGCGGGATGTAGTCCCCTGCATGTGCACGATAACCGACTTTCCTTGTTTCCCACTGATCCCCGAGCGGCCAAGTTTGTCATAGCAATAAGGAAAACGTGCGTGGTGAGCCGGGTAGGTGTACGGACTACTATATTTCGGCACGAAACCGAAAGTGGATCAGTTTCCCGCTGCTTCGGGACTTTGGGAAATATCGAAGAAGGATGGAATCACGATCCCGGTAGAAGGTTTGCTGGAGATGTTTCGATGCTTCCTTGTCCTGCACGTTGCTAAACGCAGCAGCTGGGCGAGACACTGGCCAGATAGGATAAGAAGTGTTTCTACCAGGCCTACTATTGGGCGGTGCTGGCATTGTGACGCGCGGAGAATGAGACTCGCCTGCATTGGGGCCTGCGTTGCACATGCATCTGGGGTTTTGGATTTCTGCGTGCTTGGGATGGGGTTTGCAGGCTCGTACCGTTCGTTTCCCTCGTCGTCCGACCCTGAAGTAAGGCCAGACCAGATGGGAGAGAGTGCGAACAATGAACTGACTACAACTAGCTGGCTGCAGGCGAGTTCGATAAAAGTCGTCTTCCTCGCGCTCCAATCAATGGAGCCGCCCTCTGTCAGGGGAAGGATATTGGGACTCGAGTCGTTCGTGATCTAGATATATGTGCTTGCTTGAGCGAAGTGCTTGGATTAGTTAGCGCGCTGCCGTGAATCTCGACGGTCCTTTACGTTCATCCTTTTGATCAACATCTCTCCACCATCAATTCTAAGAGAATACAACGACAAAGACCCTCCCCCAGCCCCTCTTCACCCACAGGAAGGAACCCGTTCGCCGTTACGCTCCCGTAATCCGAGCGCTGAACCCCCTTTGACCACCATCCCTCACCACCCTACCTACGCTACCCTTCAACCTCAACAATTGGCCGCATCGCTCCGTCGCGACACTATCATCAAGACACAACGCCCTCACACGACCGACACCTTTGAGCCTCTGCTCTCTTCCTCGCCCTCACACATCTTCGCACCCTTGCGCATCAGTCTCAAGTTCTAGAAATGGCGTCAAAGGTATATACTGCGGCCGAGAGTCACAATCTCCGCATCTCGACTAACAACCACGCAGTTCCTTCGCGAGTATAAGCTCGTTGTGGTCGGAGGCGGTGGAGTTGGTAAATCTTGTTTGACCATCCAACTCATCCAGAGCCACTTCGTCGATGAGTATGATCCCACAATTGAAGGTCAGTGGCAGATCACCTTGTTTCTTTATACTATTACCAGTTTGACCTGGTACGTGGGTGTTGGCCTTTGAAGCTTCCTAGCTACAGGGGAGTCATCAACTTTGATGATCCTGGAGACAAAATCACAACCCCAAGTCGTCTCAGAATCCCCTTCGTTATCACCGAGGACTATGGTGCCATCCTCACTTGGCTTGCCTTTCCAAGATTTGACGAGTATGCGTAGCCGAAAGAGACTCGCTATCTCAACGGCCCCTCTCAAAATTTGGCGGCAACGAAGCAGATGGTGTCGTTTCCTACATTATTATCATAATATTCATCCAGTCACTAATCAGACATCACAGACTCGTACAGGAAGCAATGCGTCATTGATGAAGAGGTCGCCCTACTCGATGTCCTCGATACCGCCGGCCAAGAAGAATACTCAGCAATGAGGGAACAATACATGCGAACAGGAGAGGGATTCTTGCTCGTTTACTCGATCACGTCCAGGCAGTCATTCGAGGAAATCCTCACCTTCCAGCAACAGATTCTACGCGTCAAGGACAAGGACTATTTCCCAATGATCGTTGTTGGTAACAAGGCCGATTTGGAGGGTGAGCGCGAGGTTAGCACAGAAGGTATGATCTCCCTTCCTCAAGGCAGCAATGCGCCACACTACTACATCCATCATACCATTCAGCAAGCAATCATAAACTAACTCATGTTATCGCAGAGGGTCAAAACCTCGCTAGACAATTCGGATGCAAGTTCATCGAGACATCCGCGAAGTCCCGCAAAAACGTCGACTCGGCCTTCTTCGAGATCGTTCGCGAAATCAGACGTTATAACAAGGAGATGTCAAGCTATGGATCTGGCGCAACGACCAGTTCGCCGGGCGGAAAGTTGGAGATGGATGGTGAGAAGGAGTCAAGGAGCTGCGGATGCTGTGTTGTCATGTAGATGCGGATGACCAATGTACAAGAGCAAGGACGTGTGTGGATGTGAGATGAGAAAGTTGCGGTTGGCATAGTCAAGAGTTGTCGTGCATGACTGAGGAGGCATACTGGGAAAAAATTGGTGGTGATTTTTGGAAGTTGATGGCGATATACTATATGCAAAGTCTGGCATTTACTGAGCGATGGCAGCTCTGCGCAAGCAGGGTGAGCTTATGCTAGCCTATGCAGATGCAGGAGGAGAGAGAGCTTTTGCCCGTATGGTGAAAGTGTGGATACGATCGAATTTTTTGGCGGTGGATCTCATGAGCGATGTGTGTTTCTTCTCGATGATGGATTGCACATGGCCTACCATCTATCTGCCCCCTTTGCGACTCATACCTTTGAGACCTTTTTTCGGAAAATGGTATGGATGGATGGCTCCTTGGCCCCCCCCCCCCTTTTTAGTTTTGGGAGACAGTATTTTTTGGAGCGATAGTGTGAAGAATTACTCATATTACCCCTCGTATTGAATTGTATTTTTTGGCTTTTTGATTTGATTGCTTTGATGTGGTGGGTTTGGTCAATAGTAGGAAGGTTGATGCGCGATAGACCAGGAGCCGTAATCAGCATGCCGATGGCCGGGTAAGGTAGTGTATCAAAATCTCAACCTTGGTTTGTGCTCTGCATCTCAAAACCCATGTTTCCAAACATTACAAAGAGAAGTAGTCCGAGCCGTTGCTTGTTGAATCACATCCCATGGAAACCAACCCATTATTTGGGGAATTCGTTGGGGAGCCCCCCGACATCATGTCGATGCCAGCATCAACTGGAATTAACAATCGCTATAGTTTAAACATCGCTCTTGTGTAATTGTAAACTCAGATATGTTCGACGGTCAAGGAGAACAAGAAGTTGTGTCATACCTATACTCATGGAAGTGAAATTTTCTGAAATTTTCCGTTCGTGTTGTATCTATTTGCTTTTAGAAGCTCAAACTGTTCATTAGGATTCGATTAATAGTAGAGGCATTGTCAATGATCATTTATTCGTTTAGTGGCGATTGTATGATTGGTACATAACTAAGAATTAAACAAAAGTTCAAGAATTTCATATTGCATCGATAAAGACATGATATTCCTGTGGGGTCTATTCTTTGCTACAGTGGATCCTGATTATTTGACATGTCCAACTCTATATTGAGGGTGATAGATTTCTGGCATGTTCAACTGGAGCATCTCCAGTATGCTCTGGGTATTGAGAAAAGTCGATTTCAAAAGCTTTCAGCGGTAACAGGGACACGAAGCAGCATGGCATAATCTTTGTCGTCGTCCGGTTCTGAATGTTGAATAATCATTATCATCATCTTATGGGCTGCCAACAGGTTTGCGTCTGAAAAGTAAAATGTTGGTTTCCATTCTTGATAGAGTACTGGAAAGGCCATCGATTCATCGATCATAGATATCGTTCAAACTTTTGAGATGTAAATCTATTCTTGATATTTTTCGTTGTAAATGAGTATGATGAACGACGTGAGATAAGGGTTCCTGATTTAGTATGAAATGAACTAGAATCATTTTGATTATGGTGAATCAGCTGCAATGCTCCAGTATCTTACTATTCGCACGCTGGTGGAGTAAAAGGATGCATATTCCTAAAGCATAAAATAAAGAAGGTCAATCCACGAGAAAATTTATGCCTATAGACGAAAGTGTAGTAAACAGATCTCATTGGAATATGTCAGACATTGTGATCGAGACTACGGTATTGAGATGGCGAATATACATTTCTTTTTGGTATTCATTGCAACATACCATGGCTGCTCCTTGAATTTTGGATATGGTGATTTTGGCATGAATATTCTCAATACATCAGGTGAGAAGTGGTCATGGTTGGTGACATGAAAGCCTTGCCCTCGATTGAGTGTCGAATGCTGCCAAAATATCTTGAGGTGACCACAGCTCTGCAAGGACATTCAGACCTCATGTGTGCCTACCTCAATATGAACTGCAATTTTAGTGCAACAGAAGGCCTGAGCGAAAGATCCTTCCAGTTGGAGGCGGCTTTTGCACGGCAATTCGAAGTCAAAATAAAACTCTTTCACAGCCGGGTCTTCGTTGTCAAGCACATTCAACTACTACATCCTTTACTTTTCAATTTGGCCGCCTCTTGAGACTGAAGTGCATCCTCATTCCTTGAGGCATAGTTGTGGCTCAATTCCGAAATGTTAAAATTTCCTCTTTCATTCCACTGTGAAAAGGAACTAGGAACTCGACCTTAGTGATATTTGCCGTTTTAGACGCGTCGTTCTTCCTAGTTTCGGCAAGTAGAGTGTAGCAAAATCGATCATTCTCACCATGAGGTTGCAATTGCTTCTTCGGATGGCGGAAAGATGTGCAGCGATTATGGCGGTGTAAATATGGTAGATTTAGAATAGCATGCCCTGATCAACAAAAAGGGGCATGTGTTTTCGATTTTTTTTTGAAACAAGGTTTCCAGGATTTTTGCCTGCTTGTGGAGGGCCTGAGGAGGTGGATCTTGTTTATTTTGTCGTTTCCCGAACATCAGCGCAACGAGAACCTGTCCGGATGGGGGGAGGAACATGTATCCTTGTCTGTACCTTTTGCATAGCTTGAACGTCATTTTTATCGATCCTCTTAGATGCCTGAATCGAGAATGGCAAGTCTTAGCGCAGGATGCAGGATAGAAAGCAATCTGCTTTCCTGTATGAATCGGCCAATAGCTCATAATTCTTCGTTGAATTGCTGTACGTAGACCCCAGACAAGACTCTAGCGTTTTGCTAAGGCGTCCACGTGTGGTGTTGGAATCGAGGTCGCTGAAGTCTTGTGCAAAACTGGATCTGGAACCTTTTCAGCTGTTGTATGAACTCCACAAGGTGCCGTTAGCAGCAACGCGCTCAGTACAACAGCTAGTTTTAGCTTGCGGAGAATTTGCAACGAGGACGATGACCTGATGTCTTCTCCGCGCGTGGGATCCAGGGTTTCCTAGTGTGCTTGTTTGCATTTTGCCATTTTAGCTCCCCTGCCCTTCTCCTGTCTCATTGGGCCATCCATGATGCGACACAACACCACACCCCCCTGATTCTTCCTCTTCCCACACCAGATTGTCAAAGTGCTGTTGACAGAAAAGGATGCATCTCCAGTTTTCTTCTGGAACCAGAGTGGAACAAACTCATTCGTGTGGTGGCTTGCAATATTTTGGGGACCTATTATCAAAGTGATTTGTTCCTCACCCGGTTTCACAGTAGTTGGTGTCGCCTCATGGGAAGTGCCGTGAGGGCAAAACTCGTGTGGCGCCCATTTCCCATGCGAGGGATCAGGAATCCCCTTGTCGTTGAGGTAATGACGAGCGGGTAGCATGTGCGATTCGAGCCAAAGACTCACAACAGACAAGCATTGAGGGTGTCGAAAGCTGTTACTCCGGTACAGCTCCCGCTCAGGAGAGGAAACTGGAGAGACGGGTGGCGAGAGCCGTCGGTAGAACCGAGAGTCCCCTCACTCAGCTTTGACAGGAGCGTATGCCGTACCGATCGGGACGCAAAAAACGGTAGCGAAACTGCAAGCCGTCGTCGTTCATCTTATGCTGCCGCCTCTTCTCGGTTCCCGAGTGCGCGCCGAAGGCAAAGCCGCAAGTCCGCAACAACACAGACAGTATCGTGAGACACAATCCAGCCACTAAGAGGCTGCTTATTGTCATATTCCTGACTGCAATGCGGCTGAGGCAAGCCCCCTTGTGCGGAACCTGGAAATGGGACGGCGGATGAAGAATTTCTGGCATTATCGTACCATTTCAACAAGCCCAGACTCGTCCCAATCGAGCCAGGTCGGCGATTCAAAAGGCTGAGATGCATAGAGATCAAGATGATCAGATACGCCTGCCAACTTTCACCATTTCTCTTACGAATCCCCTTTCGTCCCGGGAACCCAACACCTCGACATACTTCACCACGATTCCTACGCGCAAACCCAGTACCATTCTCTCGAAGACATATCCCCAGAAAATAGGAACTAGAGCCTGCGGGGATCACTACCCGAAACGCTCCAACTTCGCGGGCCCGCTGTCAAAAATATGAGCGACTCCGGCAGTACAGTAAGTTCCAACCCCGAGCAAACCCAGCTTCCTGGGTCAGCTGCACAGCCGTTCCAACAACAACGACAACAATTAACACTCCGTAGAAGGCCAACCTCGCGCGCATTCGTGACAATCAGCGTCGTTCGCGCGCACGCAGAAAGGAATATCTGGCAGAGCTCGAGACAAAGTATCGAACATGCGAACAGCTCGGCGTCGAGGCCTCTGCGCAGATGCAAGCCGCGGCTCGAAAAGTACTCGAGGAGAACAAACGCCTGCGTGCACTGTTGAAGAACAGAGGCATGTCTGATGCTGAAATTGGCTTATTCATGGCTGCAGAGGGCGATGATTTGTTGGACGAGACTGGTGCACCGCCCAGCCAGAAATTGACAAAGATGCTACTTACGCGCACACCGTGCTGCCCTGACAATGAAGACGGTTGCTCACCACCAAGTGCTGGCAGAGTAAGCAGCCCGCCGGATACGAAGCCGCAGATGCAGCTACCCTTACCGCCACCACATGCTCAACATCAACAATTGAACTCGAGACAACTTGCACCGCTGCCGATCCAATCGTCCGTGGGCCAGCGCACCGCTTTGCCAATCGCAACCACGATGCCCATGTCCTCAGCACCCGTCCAAATGGCACCAATCTATCATTCCACTGTGGGGCCTCACCATACCGGACCGCCAAGTCACAATGCACCAGCATACTCAGCTTATTCGTACAGTTCGCATTACGAACCCCAATGGCACCCTCAACCACCACCTGTCTCAGCCGCCTCATACGACTCAGCTGGCCGTGGGCGTCCGATGCAATCGTATGCTCAAGACATTCGCTCTTGTGGGGATCAAGCTGCCACCATCATCCGCAGTATGAGAGTTGATCAAGGACAAGACCTGGAGACGGACCTTGTCTATGCACCAGTTACCGACCATCATGTGGACAATATCAGCGCCATGGATGCTATGCAAAAGTATGGAAACCAGTCGCAAGGTATGTGGCGATGACATGAGATGTACGGCACCGGTATGGGTGCTAGTAAAGCAACTGAGATGCGTGTCGGTGGATGAGTAGGCGGACTGGGCGTCAAGGATAGACATCATGCAGATTCTATGAGACAGTAGGTTGTGTAAGTAGTTCCACGATCAGGAAGCAATTCCGAGAAGGCGAACCCAACACCAACCACCGGGAGCTCGCCCTGCTTCATCGAAGTTACGACGACACAAGCGTCCCCCACCTCTTCGGCGAATGCAATTGCTCGATGGGAACCCATACGGAAAAGACATGCCCGATCCGAACCCTCTTGATGGACGCTTCCATGGATTGTTGCTTTCGGTTTGGACAAAGAGGAGTGGACATCCGAAGCACAAGCCACAACCTGCGACAACGTTTGTTCAGTAGCATCTTTTGGTGACAGGAGTTTGGGGCCTGCAACATGAAAGAAAGGCGCGGCGATACGCATCCGTCAGACTGATGCGTCGCAACCATTAAATCTCTGGAGGCAGGTGGCTCGGCGATGGATGCTTGAAGGTCATGGAACGCTACAAAGCACGCTGCTAAGAACATCGAATTCAAGACCTTTCTCTTTCTCTTTCCATATCAAATTTCGCATTGATCCGAGACAGCTACACTATTGTGGCAATCTGCCTTCGACTCCCTCTTCCGTAAAGTAAAACTTTCCACAATGGTCAGACCTTGGAAATCCAGTCCAAGATTGAAAGACACAGCGGGCAGAAAACGAATTACAACTGATTTGAACGACAGCGAGACTGTGCTCGATGATGGTTCTGATCACAAAAAGCTCAAGAATGGCGAGTCTTCGGGCCAGAAGCACTAGGATGACCACCCCAAACAATGGCAATACTGATGCACGACCTGGAATTTGCAACAGCACCGAAGCGACTGCTCAAAACCTATCCTCCACCCCACAGACAGCGGCACGCCTGTTTCGGATGATCCCGAGGCGCAACAGTGGACCTATTTGCGCCGCAACTACAACGTCATCGATGAAGATGATACACTCAGTGGGCGCCTGAATGACAAGACGAGCCAACAGAACCAAGGGGACTATTACCGTTGTCTCCATCGAGACGCCGATACGACTACTCTACACAATCTTGAATGGATGGATTGTCATATCACATATGCAGCGTAACAGAAGCACTAAAGAACAACGAAAACAAACCACAGCACAGCCTCGTGCTACCAGATTCGCTCTTTCTGGTGTAAAAGAGAGATGTCATTGCGAACAGCAGGATCTACCGGCCAAGAAAACCGCTCATCATGGCATGAATTTGGGAGAACACATCAACAAAACAAAGGGCCTACAAAAGCCGAATACCTGGATGCTGTGAGAATCATCGAGCTATCGGTCCTTGGCCTATGTAATTTCTGGCTGATATTCGTTCTCTTGGTGAGGACACGATGGATCATATTCACAGATCCTGACCTCACCAAAGGTATGTTGTGCTGGAAGACGGCTGAGCCTTGAAGGGCTGTAAGACCCATGAACGAGGGAGACTTGGATACCCTCATACGATCTCTCAGGAGCCTCAATGTCAATTTTCTCGATCGGGCAGTTGCCTTCATGGGCAATCGCCGTAACCAAAGCTCTGGATTAGACAAGATGGACTTCCACACCTGAACAAGCCTTGGGAAGCCGATATGCCAGAAGAACACGACTCTTTGATGCCGTTCGTCAAAGCAGTTCCCTCGATGATCTTGCTACGCAAACTGAGCAGCCAAACGTAAATGCCCCTCTCGCTCCATTTGCCTGGTGCATCTGCTCCAAATTCTCAACGAAATCCATCATTGTCGTCGCTTCTCCCGACTGCACGAGACGAGTCAATAAACAACAGAATTCGGGAAAAGTTGTGTAATGTTCTAGCTGAGCAACGCACCAAGAAACACCCGGATTCTCAACAACTACACAGAATCATCTGAGTTTGCAATAATCTTTCCTTCTTTGTCCAAGAACATCTCGCCCCACTGCTTTACCCACGAAGAAGTAGCCTGATCAAGATCTTTGAGAAACTGGCAGAAAGGATTATGGGCGTGGAGAATTATGACGCCGCTCCTCTCATCTTGAAAACCATCATGGAGGTCGTTATCGAAGAGTTTGGTGTTGAGCGATTTTCAAACGAGGAGCTCGGTGAAAAGGTGAACGTGCTGCGTAGAGGTTCGTGGCCGGAGTGAGGTGTAGGTTGCGTGCTTTTCGATGGATTGCGAGAATGGCAGAAACTTGAGAAAGAGCCGGTAACTGATATTGAGCATGGAGGCGGGCTTACCGATGCGGCTGGAGGAGTGGAATTATCGCGCTCAGATGAGCCAGAGGAGCCTAACGAGCAATCCGACGCCCTGAAGCACGACTTAGATGTGGACAGAGATGCCGAGGAGTGTTGCCGTGTCGATCAAGTCTCCGTCGGCGAAGCCATACATGCTTAGGGTGAACGTTGGCCGTAGGTTTAGGAAGAGGAATGCGATGATGGGCATAATCACAATGAGATCGCTGGCGAGGTTAAGGTCCATTGTGATGTCGAGGAGATTTGCTTGAGGCTGTCGTAAGAGGTGGTTTTGGGTAGGAGAGCTGGGAGAGAGGGTTGTCTTTGTAGAGCAGCGCTCTGTTCGAGGTGGTGGAGGGATTGTTGTTTTGATATTTGGTCACGTTTTGGGATATTGGAAGATTAGGCCATCACAATCAGTAGTTTGAATTTTTTTCTCTTGGGCTCTGAGCCATTCCTTATCTCCTTAATTCTTTCAAATCTGATCCATTCCTCAAGCGCTTGCTTTGTTTGGCCATTCCCCTCCTCCCTTTTGCCTTATCATCATAGGATTGCAATGCAAATGAATATACTGACAAAGGAGACCACTGACCTTGACCACAGGAATTATGGAAACTAGTATGATGTACAGGATACCGCTATACATGAATCGGCAGCCTAGGAGCCTATCCTCAGACACAAGCTGCCCCATTCAAACAGAACAAAGCCTACAAATCTGCAATCTGGGTGGAAGGGACAAAAAGAGTTTGCAAGTACGAGCGTGCAACGAAAGAAATGGTCATTTTGAAAGAAATTCAAGGGACCCTTTTGCGCCGCAATGGTCGATTCTTGGGGATGAACGCTTGTGGTACGAAGAGGGATAAAAATTCTACAGTTCAGAAGCAACATGTTCTCTTCTTCTTTCTCGCAGATGATGACGCGCTGATACGATACAGACGAGTTGTTGTGATTGCTTACTTTTCATTTTCTCTTTCTCTTCTTCATCGCGAACGACAGTCATGTCTAGTTCTAGTTCTGACTCTGAGAAAAATGACAACGGCAAGAACTCGCATTCAGATCCTGAAGAAAGCGAAACTCGATCCGACATCTGAGCGACGCCGTGAGATTTCGGGGAGTTACCGCGATACATGGGCAAACAAAATGACTTCGCTGGCCGATTTACCCATTGAAACAGCAAAAAGAATGACTCTAGTCACTGGATCTACGAAAAAATGACGCGCACAAGGAGCTTGAAGTTCTGGACGTGTATATGGCCATTGTATATGTGACTGAGGCAATTTGTGATCGGTCTGGAAACTATCCCTGCGGCCTTCTCAACTCTGGAACCATAGATCTCCTCTACACAACGTCCATCGAAGCCGAAAACATCGGTCGTATGAATACCTGAATTCCTATCAAGCAGAGTTGTTAGGCGCGTATTGCCTCTGCTCATTCCATAAAATTTCCACGACACCCCAAGAAGAAGACACAAACCAATATCAGAATGAATCGACACACTGTCCTCATTCTAACAATAATCAAACGAGGTCAACCTTTCATTAGTGCCTTCAACAGCTTTATGGAGTACGATCTGAAGATTGTCTCAAAAAAAGATATCATATCTAGATTAGAACACCTAGAATGGTACAATCTGAACGACTCTAAAGCCGAATTCTCCTCGATCGACCCTTTGTTCTCTTTTGTGCGTGTTGCCAGGCAAACAAACAAGGAGGGTCGGAAGGCTTGTGGTTATCATACTTTATCCAATGCCTGGGCTGTGGCCATGGGTCTAGGTCGTTACATTAACCTTGGGCAACACTTACGCCAGGCAACTACAAGGACGCTTACGACCTTATCAATTTAGCTCTAGGAGGCCAGGAGGATTTTGGGCTCATCTACCACTTCCCCCTGGACATACAATTTATCAATGATCCACGAGACGGCGTTGGCAGAAATATTAGATTCGACTGTGTACCAGACGGCGAAGCTGATGAAGTCGGTGAAGGCAGTGAGGATGTAAACGAGATTCTTGAAAAACTCTTTGGTGATGGGGGAGCCAATAATTTCGATCGCACTGTACATATGGCAGGGAATATTTACTCTAAAAATGGATGCGGGTCACTGGGAGGGAACAGGCACCCTGGACGAAATGTATGACATGGCAAAGGCAATTGAAGATTAAGACCAATAGAGCAAGCAAACATACCCCAAAAAAACCCACTGCGCAACCACATACATCGAGAAGCGAACCCTCTTCAGGCGAGATCCATGATGACCATACAAGTCTTCGAACGTCCGGAGGTCACACACTCCAAGAGGGATTGCGGAGTCTTTTGCAAGCCAAGGTCGAGGATAAATTGAACACCCTTTTGCCACAAACCTCCAAGAACGAAGACCTGGACGGAGCAAAAGTCGTCCATAGCTGCTCCCACCTTGCTTGATTCGTCCGACAGCGACTCAACAAAGGGACAGTATCTCGATGAGAATGTGCGAAGTCCGTCTGTTTTAAGGAATTGGCAGAAACAGGCAAAAACAGCTTGGACGCCCCTCTCGTCTTACAAGTTATGGCTGAGGTTATGCATGAGATTCTCGGTGGCGATGAGGTACTCTCGGATTGGGTGCTTAGGGAGTGCGTGAGGAGTTTGGACGAAGCGGATTTTCCGGATGTGGAGGAACTGAAGAGACTTGAGGCTGATGTTGGCGATGCTGTGGTCATCGGTATTGCTGATGAAAATGATACTAGCGACGGTGAACGTGTATCTACTCCGCCGTCTTCAGAGAATGGCGGAAATGAGGTTGGCACACTGGATGCCTGAAAT
This sequence comes from Venturiaceae sp. KMAF11, assembly GCA_023078705.1. NCBI lineage: Eukaryota > Fungi > Ascomycota > Dothideomycetes > Venturiales > Venturiaceae > Venturiaceae sp. KMAF11. The sequence goes on from JALGOQ010000012.1 coordinate 90,649, forward strand.
TTTTGCAAGGAATGCCAGCTCCGTGAGTTGTCGAGAGACGTCTCGCGGCATCTATTGGACTTGAAAGCAGAAAGCTTTGGACCTTGAAATCTCTATTACAGGTCCATCCTGAGAACAAGCTCGGTCTTTCTCTCCCGGCGTCTGTCATCTTTGCAGTGATCTGCTTCGACACAGAGAAATTGAGCCTCTTGTCTTCGTCGTGCGTACACAGCGGCCCCTCGCGCCGCAGAAAAGGTAGGACTGATAGTATTTGCACGCTTGATGTCAAGATCGATGTCATGATCTGAGTTCACATGGTCTATGGATATCTCTGCAAGGGCGTCTCGAAGAAACTTCAGAAATGTCTCATCCTCGGCGCTCTCGCCAGCAAGCAACAACGTAGTGATAGGTAACTGAGACAACGAAGGCAAAGCTTGCAGATGGGCGCGAATACGAGCCCAGTATACAGAGGAACCGTTATGTAATTCGAGGCTGTCTAAACCTAATTCGTAATCCAAGAGGAATGGTTCGGATAATGGTTGCCAGTAGAAGGGTGACTGGAAGGTGTCCACAGCTGTGTATAAAGTGTGACGGGTAAATCTAGAGTTGAGGTCATGTCAGTCATAAAACGTTATAGCTCCTGACCTATCGTATACTTACTGCACGTAATAGGCTGTTGTCTATGGCATTCTTTTTTCCTGATCTCGACAGAAAGAAGGTTTTTCGTATGTCGGACAAAGTTCATTCCCTTGCCCTGCGAAGTGGGCACGCGTTTCTGAAAGCTTTCTCGGAAGAAGAAGCTGGTCTTCTAACCAAGTTCTGAATCCGGCCAACTCGATGGCATCGCTGATATCCTCGTGTATCAAGGCAGGAAGAAAAGGCGACGTGACGACAAGCCTGTCAAAAGTATGCTCGGGGAGGGCTGATTGTACTTGCTCCATTAAACTTTTGATTAAGAGGCCTAGAATTCCCACGTCGTAGGTAGAAGGTCGCCTAAGCTTCTTGTTGAACCAACGTTTAAACTTTTGATATCTTGTCATCGGTGGTGAAGCAGGCGATTGTACTAGACGAGAGAGAAGATCTAGATATTTTGGTTGTCCTTCCACAAGACCTATATCCATGGTCTGGCCGTTATAGAGATGAACTGCCGCCGTGCTAGTAGACAGTTAGAGCATTCGGCTGCATTCGCTTGGTGACTGACCCATAGGAGGTGGTAAGATCAAGGCCAACGCCCGGAGCATCATGTATACTGGCTGGTATACAAGCTTCGCATACGAGCGGAGGACATATCTGACCAGCGCACGCAGGTAGCAAAAACAGGCCATAAGCTAGTACTGCATACTTTGCTGGAAAGCTGGGCATGGTGATCGGTGAGTTCAGCTTGCTTCGATCTTAGGAATTTGGAGGATCAACCGGTGATACTCAGACGCAGAGTTGTTCATACTTGCTTGTAGGTGAAATCCTTGAAGCCTTCGCCGTCTTGTGTGTTTCATGTCCCTTCCTTCAAAGGATGAACAGCAGTATAGAATCCTTCAGGATCGCTTATAGTAGGGAGCCTGATTCAGAATGTTATAGGGGGTTTATCCCCAGTATTTGCGGGCCGAAACGGCTTGGCGATGAGCTCAACTTCCTCCCGAGTAATTCTCTTTTCCTTTTCCACTAGTTACTTTTTCCAGGGGTCAATGCGACAAATATCAATACTCTACCATGCTTCAGTGCCAACTCAATGGTTGCGATGGACCTTGCAACAAATCCCCGGACCACACAGATCTCCATGTACCAGGCAAATGCAAGGGCTTAAGCTTGGTGTACGATGACTTCGAGAAATGCACTTCAAATTGCTTTCATGGACAATGAGGAGAATGCTGGAGTGAAGGTGATCCGCGGCGCGGGTTGTTCGTAGTAAACAGTAATGTCGGAATCATTGTCGTTCAACGCTTTCAATTTTCTGCTTGGTCAAATGGAAAAAAGCAACAGCAGGTCACTCTGCGAGGCTGAATTTTTTGGGACATGCAGAGACATATTCTTAACTGGTTGGGAGCCAACGCAAACCCCCTCGATTTTTTGTATCCTGTTGAATCAGAAGAAATACCAATGTGAGTAGAGAGATGCAAAAAGACCACGAAATCCTGCCAGCAGTGAAGCTCGCCACGCTCGTAAGAACTTCGACGACTGATTCCATGGGCTCTCATAAGATTCACCAAAAGCCACCATGCAGCGAAAACAAAGCCTACACAGTTTCCAGATCCGTGAACGTTGAGCAAGATTCCTCAAGTACTAAGCATGGTCTATCATTCCCGGTTTGACAGAGATGAAAGAAAATTGGCCCCAAGCGTCGCAAACGGCAACCTTTGAATCATGAATGGATGCGTGCAGGCCAAGTGACTTTACAAAGTCCCGCGTCGAGCCATCGGTGTGCAAAACTTTTTTCTATTTTTTTCTATTTTTTTCTATGCTTGATACCAACTGTGCTCTCCTGGTACAAGCCAAACGTCCAAGTGTTTCATCGAGATTGCTGCAGTGTACTGACGGGCGAACATGAAGCCAGAGAAGCGAAAGTCACAAGAATCACACGATGCACAGAATAGTGGAAGGACTTCACCACCTGCTCCACGTCCGCCTTCTTCACTTCCAGCCGCATCACGTCCGTCTGCTACACATCCATCTGCTCCACGCCCAGCTGCACCTGTACCACCTAATCCTTTCGCAGCGTATGCTAGAAGACTGAGCCGGAGCATCCTGAATGAGCCCACCGGAGTGCTACTCAACAAAGAATTGAACAACCGTGTGAGACGTCACCCGACCGCACAAGAGTACTACGACCATCATCGGAGACATTGGAAAGGTCTCGCCAAGGTCAGCAGCCCCGAGAGAAATATCTTGCGACATACCAACCTCCTGGCAGTAGGAGATTGTTTGATGGCCATCGTGAGCGTGAGTGAAGCGATCAAGAATCCCCTTGGCCAAAACATGTATTGCAGTTTGTCCTGCACCGTCCTTGAGTCTGCGACACAAACCGACTTTCGTGAGACGACGAATCTTAGAGCAACTCGTCCGAGACGTCCACTTGTCATTCCTTGGTGTGTCACTGAGGCTTCTATCCCAGACGAAGAACTCAGCAAGAAAAGAACAGAGAGAAAAAATGTCAGACGCAAAGCAGCTGCCGACCTTGCGGAGGCTTGGGCTGCCGAGCAGGTGAAAGAAGGCAAGAAAGTCGAGGAACAAGAATTGGAAGCAAAGGAAAAGGAAATAATGTACGAAATGACCATGGAGCAGTCTCATATTGTTCTTGTTGTTGCTGAGATTCAGAATACATCTCAAAACTTACTCAGCATTCCCTCCATCCGAATCTTCAACAGTGCCCCGGGCTGGGAAAAACACGAAGATGGGCTCTGGACAGCATACGGATTTTTTGACAACCTCAAAGTGGCTTTAAGAGTCGTTAACTGGCTTGATGGCCCTATGGAAGAGTCAGATAGGACCAAAACATTGCTGGCATCGATAAGACCTACCGAACCAGCTGTGGCGGCGCAAGGTAGCGACGGACAACCTTGCGGCGTACACACAATTTTGAACGGATGGGCATATTGCATGGGTCTCTTCGATCGCATCAATCTCGACTTCAAGATGCCCGATCACGTTTTCAACTCAGCGATCAGATTGATCGAAATGGCACTCCGTGGTTGTTGTGATTTCTGGCTCATATATTGGTGGATGGTCGCTAAAGGGTTTCTCAAGCGACTCCGTCAATCACCTAACCCTGCAAATGAGAGCCAGCAGATCAGCCTGTCTCATGGAAAAGAACTTCAAGATGTGCTTCAAGATCGCAATCTGGATCTGACCGGTTTCCATGTGTGGGAACATCTGCGACTGCTTGAGGATGGGGCCAATTTTTTCGATAGAACTGTCCGTATCACGAGCGAAGATGATTTGACTGATCTAGTGGATGGGGTCATCGAAAATGAGGATATGGAGCTGTTGAGGGTGCGTGAAGCGGCCAATGACAAAAGCTTGTTATTTTCCCCATCGATAAATCTAGGACCAGAGATTTCACCTACGGTCGATGCTAAGCCAGCTGCTCCTGAGAGCGTTCCAACATCACTGAAAGAGGAATTGAGATCACGGTTGATCAACAAGATTGCGAGCATCAACGAGAGCGAAAGCTCTCCCAGCGAACGCACAATGAACAGAGTCATTCGTGCAGCCTTCCATGTGGCATGGTACTTTCGACAAATGATGGAGGGGGGGACGATATCTGGGAGAGAATGTGCTAAGTTCACGACCCTTGAAGGAATCGTAAAACGGATCCTGGGCGTGGATTGTGTTCGACTTGGGCCAGTATTGTTACAAGCAATGGCTGCTGTTATACATGACTTACTAGGCGAGGATCTGACGCTTCCACCTAACATACTTGGCGAGCTTATCAGGGGTCTGGAGGAAGGAGATTTTCCGGACAGAGATGATTTGAAAAGGTGGAGAGCTGCGGGAATTGTCGTTGGGGATGGAGGAGATGATGGTGACGACGACAGCGACAAGGACAACGACTTGCCAGATCAGCCATCGCCCAAGGGTATACTGGATGGAACCGACACTTCCGATGCATCGGTGCCGAAACCTTTCGAATACCAATCGGAGACAGGCGATCAGTCTCCGCAAATTGGCGGCCAAACGAGTGGCAAAAGCGAAGTCGTGTCCAACGATGATGGACTTGGGGAGGAGATAAGTGAAGACGAGGCGAGTAAAGCTATGCAATTGGCTATCTGGGAAACATCGCAACAAGCAACCAAAGCAATGGTGACGGCCAGTAGCGGTGGCGGCAACGAAGACCCGAGCGCCTAGAATATGGCGAGGACGAAGCTTTTTATAGACACAATGTCGACGACTTTTTGAAGGGCTAAAAGGGATCGTGACAAGAAGCTACGATCCGAACTGATACAAATGCTTAAAGTCTATAAGTAGGATGGACGCCGGGTTTGTTTGGAAATGCCTTGCCTGAAGTACACTTATCGTCGGAGTTTTGGCGTTGTTTTCGTTTCCACTATTTGGTTTGTACTTGTTTTGACGAAGAATACATGTGGTATATTTACATCGTAGAACTTTCGATCCGTTCGTCATTTGCAACATTGGGATTCTTCTGCTCGTGACAGATAATCCTTCATGGCAACCGTCTCCAAGCAGATCCGGCGAAGACAAAGAAATTTGCAAAGAGTTGACACAAGATTTGTGTCGTGACTAGAAGAAGTGCGATATGAAAGAATGTTTCGAAAAAGCTGCAAACAATGCAAGCACTGCATGCGGTTTTCTTTGAGTGCAGAAGAGTTCGAGAAATGAACGCTCGCAATCTGGAAGGTAAAAGCCAGTGGTGCGTAGCAGCTAGGCTTCAGATTCTCCCATTCTTTCCTCCTGAGCCATAGCACACCGACCCGAGTCACAAGTTTCTCTTGCCCATTCGGATTCTCTTCTGGCCAACCCAAAAGCCCTCCGAAAAGACCAGTTCCAGAGCCCGATGACGGTCTGCCACCGAGCAGGAGAGCGACATCTCGACGATTTCGAACAGAGCCAGCTATGATAGCACGACGCAATGAGATACTGCACAGCTACCGGATGAGATGGACGAACCTAAGTTTTTACAGTGGACGCAGGAGCTACTGGCTCAGCCAAAGCCATGATCCTCATGTCGAAGTCAAGGATGACAACAAAGATTTGCAGGTATATTTTGTGCAGCTAGCCATTGCTATGGTCACTAAAGCAATACAGCATTCGCTTAGACAATCTGCGTACAGTTTGTTGTCCAACGGACAAACACTGTCGATACATGGGACCCCAGATGCCTCGGAAGGTAGTCTTACGGCCAGACCAGGTAGGCATCTCATTCTTCCTTGGAATTTCCACAGTGCCTCGCGTCCGCAAAACTCATTGGCCTCAGGACCAGAGAGGTCTTCAGAGCAGCAAAAACCTTCTGTTCAGACAGTGAAGCCGAAAGACGCAATTATTGTGAGAAACCATCGGCATACTCTTCTCGTCGCGGCAGCGATGTCAAATTGCTATTCCTGGTTTCGTGTTTTCGACAGCAGTGATGTTTATCATCTTGATAACGTAGAGATGAAAAAGATCCTTTATGCACTCGGACTCGTACAATGATGCCCACTCTCCGATCAACGACCTGTTGCGCTCAGACAACATGTTTACGGTGGTCCCAGCCGCAAATCAAAAGGGCGCCGGTGTGAAATAACCTTGTGGTGTCCATACCATCCTAAATGGCTGGACCGTGGCGATGGGGTTAGGACGTCTGATTAACCCTGACTGTATTCTCGATGACCAAGCCTACACATCGGCTGTCAAGTTGATCAACTCAGTTCTTGGCGGCTGCGCTGACTTCTGGCTCGTGTATTTCTGGTTGATTCAGGCCAAGTTTATCTTCGATCCACGAGACAAGGAGGGAAACAAAATAAGATTTCGTTCGAGAATTCGGGTAAAAGATATGGAAGCGGCGGATCATATTCTTCAACTTTTCAACGAAGGCGGCGCAAGATATTTCGACCGTTCAGTGCATATGAAAAGCGGTGTTCACCTGGACTATATTTAGCAGGACGCTCTTGCCAACGATCAGCTTGAGGAGGAAAAGAAAAGGCTAAACGAAGAGGAGGCGAGAGAAGCTTCGCTTTCACCATTGTTGCCAGGGCCAACTGTGGAACCGTCCTCTCACCCAAATGCGCGAGCAGTGGTAAACTCAAAAAATCCTGAAACCACGATACCAGAGGGGTCAAACAGCCCACAGACAACGGAGGCAACGCCGAAGGATACCTTGAAAGAGAAGATCGAAGGTCGCTTACGTCTTCTCCTACGAGAACACTATGGTAATGAAGATGAAGGAGAGAAAGTGCTCCTCAGCAAAGCCATCAGATCTTGATTCAACCTTGCTTCCCTCGTTCATGACCACCTCTCTCCACCCAGTCCACAAAGAGACGGCAGTATCCAAAATTTCAAGGAACTGGCAGGATTAGTCTTGGGTTTAGATAAATTCTTGCCCACTCCGATCATCTGTAAAGCGTTGACGGTAGTCTTGGCAGAGGAGTTTAGCGCTGATGTTTACACTGATGTGATCGGTGAGAAATTGGAGCTGTTGCGAAGGGGCCTTTTCCTGTGGAGGAGTTGGATTATGAAGTCGTCAACTCCGAGGACGAGCTAGAGGACGTTGTTGCTAACAGCGAGCGTAAAGAGAAGGAGATTGCAGCCGCAAAACCCGACGGGAACGAGGAGAATGATGAGTATCCGTCTGAGGAGAGTGAAGAGGAATGAATATGACTGAAAGGTTGCCGATGACATTGATAGGAGTTGGGAGCCGAGACATGTTAGCGTGCTGGAAGCAATTGGAATAGCCCAAAGAAAATTTAACGAGAGTGCTCTCCGTGTCTGTCCCCATGTACCTGCAATGTTTCTATGATCTCACCCATGTTGAGCATTTAGGGTTCAATAGCAGGAAATTTGAAGCCGAGGAAAAGGGGGATGGTTTTGTTGTCGAGACCCGTCCGCCTGCAGATATATTCATGATTTGGAATTCATCCCAGCATTGACGAACTTGGTTTTTGGTATTCGTTCCCATTTCTGGTCGTGAATCACAGGGTTCCTCTTGTGCTTCGTCACGCGCAAAAGCTGTGATGGTTTATGCCTACGATTTTCCAAACAAATCAAAGAAGCTCCCGCCAGCACCACCTTGACCTCCCCTGCCGGCTTCTGTTTGTATCCATGATCTCAGAAAATCCTTGTCCTGAATATCAGCTTCTTTTGTGATTTTCGTCTTGAACTGAGGCTCGCCACGGCTGAAGGCTAGGAGGGTTGGTATGGAGTTTATCTATAACATCTCAGTTAGTATCCAGCCTATGCGCCAGAAAGGTTTTAAACGTACGCCGTACTCAACATCCAACCCCTCAATCGTCGGCGCGTCCATCTCAACTTCCACGTAACCCACGCTACCCTCGGCTTCTCCAACCCGATCTTCTTCGATCAATGTCTTGGAAACACTAATGGTCGATTGGGAGTACCAAGACATTGTCCAGTATGTTATAAGTGGAGCATTGGAGCTGGACGAGAGTAGGAGGAGGTTCGAGAGTTCATTTGGCGTGCGGATTGTTGTGTATACGCGATTCTTCGCTGATTGAGGACGCGAAGTTGCGAATTGTCTTATTGTATGGATACGAAAGGAGACCCGAGATATGGGACGCATGTTGATGGCGGTTGCTACATTGTATAATTGTTGGAGGAGTTGTAGGAGAGTTGGATATGGGGATGGATGACGTCGAGGCCGCTAAGAGGATAGGGGGTAACCTCCCACTAGAAACAAGCCGTCTCGTCTTGAACTCGATCCCCTCAACAATCAACCCGACCTTCGAATCCATCAGAAAATAGACATCTATCGTCCATCGTCGTGAGGATGCCTCTTTTTTCATGAGACGATGCCATTCTGATCAATGCTCCTCTGTTAGCAGATGCCTCTTCTGCCCTAACATCACGGCCTCCAATCGACTGCCACATCTTTCTGGTGGCTCCAAGGCATCGAGCTGTCCCCTGCACTTGCCTGTTCAGAGAGCAGACTTTAATCTAGCGACTTGTCGCGATCGTCTTCATGAACTCGAATCAATGTTTTCGGGTCGAATCTATGCATGGAGACTAAGATCAGGACGATTTTCCACATCGCTCCTGTCAGACCATCTATTTCATCAGGCGGCAGGATATGCAGACGCCAATAGATGTGTAGCCTCGCCGGTTTCTTGATCGCCTACCTGATCTGGGAGAGCTGAAGGACTGACCAGACTTGATCCTTCGATGGACAGCCATACAAGTTGCTAATATCTGCCTAACTGTCAAAGACTCACGACAATCAGAGTATATAATCTTTGTCAATAACTCTTCATCCCCAACTTGGAGCGCAGAACATACATCAAAATCGCCATGCCTCAATCTATCATGCCTAGCAGCGAGTCCTTGACGAGTCTCCCCAGTGAATTGGTTCTAGAGGTTGTTGATCTTTCCTACCCAGATGGATTCGAGTCTACGGCCTCGATCTGCAAGCAATTCTACAATATCATCTTCCCAATGATTCATCGGTACAATTTTTGTTGTAGTTAGAAGCTAAATCCTGTGGAACTTGGAAGCTACCCAACTCGTAATACGCCTAAAGACATTTTCGATCCATTTTACTTCCTCAACAAGCTTTCCATGGTTTTCCCCAAAACTTCTGCGTCAGCTTCTTCGACATATCACGTCAATACGATTTCCCAACTCATTCGAATTTTTTTATTAGCCCGACTAATCGTGAACAAGCCCTCAAGATGGTTTCTAATCTCGAATGGCTTGAGACAACATTTCAAAAATTTCACGAAAGAAAGCCTGGCCTGAAGAGATTTAGTATCTCAACACCATCCGCAGGACAAGAAGAAATCGAGGTAGACTCTAAGATGTATCTGATACTCCTCGCACTTTTTTTGCCTGGTCTCTAGATTCTGGTCATGTATGGTGGTATCCATTCAAATGGCCAGGGGCATTCGCGTTTATTGAGCACTATAATCAAGCAAGATCGTGATAGTACTTATCTGCAGCACCTCAAGGTAATCCGTTTGCACAGTGAGGGTCGGTCCTCATTCAAAAACTTGCTCCCGTTCTTGCATTTTCCCAAGCTTGGTACTATAGTGGTCGACGGCATGCGTACTTCTTGCGACAAGCCCCCCTCGTCATGGAATCCGTGCCTGGTCGGACCAGAGAATCAAGTTGAGAAATGCAACCTTGAACGCTTGATTTCTTGCACAGCAGAGGTTTGGAGGAAAGACCTTGAAAAAGTACTCAAGCCACCGCAAAATCTCCGTACTTTGTAATTGGAGGACTGCACCTTTCGCCCAGAGCAGACCAATTGGGATGAACTAAACCGCGATACCACGTCCAACCTGGTAGATGATACATAGTCAGGTACCCAGATAGGATTGCTATCTTGGAGCAAGGTGAACTCGACGTGTTCTCCACTGGGCCCAGTTCGAATTGCGTTGGGAGAATAAGTCAAACCTCACTCTGGAACACGGTTAGACTTCTCGATCTGCTCGCTCTCCATCACAAAGATAAATCCAAGACCTTGAGCTCGTCATATCAGATGTAGTCAGAAATATCGACGTTCAGCAAAGTCAACAAATTTTGCACTTCAAACAATTTTCTTAGCTCACACACTTATCCTTCGATATTCGCATCCTACGACCACGGAAAATAGATCATCTCTCGCCTTCGATTACAAGCGTCATCCCGCCCACTCTTTAGGTCTTACGAATAGAGCTCAATACTTGGCCAAATGGCTTCTATCTCTCTCGCTTATACGGCCAGGTCATGACCCAACGACACGCAATTCCGGTTCTGCAGAAAATCATCGTGCGCTGTTGGGCTCATGGGACGTACGATCAAGTCGCAGATTCAACGATAGAGATACCGGAGTCGAAAAGATAGTTGGGAGACATTCGCATCAGTTTGGACATTAGAAGTGTTCAAAACCGTCGAAACGTTGAACGTTGCTGGGAGAAGCAGCCTTCAGAGACGCGAAGCGGGCCACGCAGGCATGACTGTTATCTTCTTTTCTTCTGGGAGTAGCCTTTTTGAAAGGCTTTGCTGTGGAATTACTGAGTAGTCAGCAAGATTAATACTATTGGTATAAAAAGCCAGCAGTCGATTAAGTCTGCATACACCATCAGTTTACCATTGGAAATTCTTACCTTATGGTTTTCCGCTCAATCTCGGCGTTCAAACCTTAAAAAAAGCAATGGACGATGTTCAATGAGTCCCAGAAAGGGGTATTGTCGTGCTTGTAAGTTTTGCTCTAATTTTAATGTCAGGTCTGTTCTCAAACCATTTGTAATCATTTTACTCGCCGTTCTGAGGAGACACCCCTATTTCAACGCCCAAACTCACATAATAAGCCGATATACTGTCATTTTGTAGCGAAGATAGACCCACAATTTGACCTAGCTCATTTCACCGATTTCTACCGCTACTCTGTTCCTTTCCATTACTGGCCACCCTCCTCCCCACATTCAACTCAGGCATAATAATGGATTCATCGGTATTAGCGAGAATTCTGCTAATGTTTTCTGTGCAAGTGCTCCTCGAGCTTCTCTTTCGCATGGCATTCAAGAATAAAACATGCTACCATGAAAACTGTCTCCCCAAGATCCGCCACACGCCATCATAGTAGTTTTCGAGCCTGGTCTGATAAATCTGTAAGACAGAAACATAACTTCACCCAATAAATACCCTAGAAAATCTTCCATCCTCAACGCTGATAGCACTCAGTGACTGTTATCGACTGGCCATGCACCCGTTGGCGTCGCCAATGAGGTTGATGTCCAATCCAAGAACTGTATTTCTCATTCACAAAGCTGCCACGTCTATAGTGGTAGTCTGCCTCGTCATGCAATACGATTCTGTATTGATTAGATAGGCACTCCTGAATTATCTTATCTGTCTTTGGTCTGTTATCATAATCTATATCAATCACAAGATCGGAAGACGTGCTTCCTACTAGCATGCTGATCCAGAGCTTCGACCACGTTTTCCAGCTCTGATACAACCCTTTGACGAAATTCTTGTGATAGCCTGCTCGAAGGGAGCCTCGCTCGGACATTTGTTTCAATCTACCAAACTCGGCTTCCACCGGCTGAAAAGCTACGATTGTCAATTTCTTTAATCCTTTGAGGATGTGACACCAGTTGCGGGCGATCGGTCCGCTCATGTACTCGTAGCCACAGGGATAGAATATCAAGGTGGGATTTTTCATGCGTTGCTGGTTTGCTTTTGCAAAGCATAAGAGTCTAGCATTCTTGTATCCAAAATGAAAGCAGAACTCGTTTTCTTCGGAGCCGATCCGTAGTTGGCTGTCAATTCATTTGGATTGCTGTTTGACTATGCAAAGACTGTAGATTTTACGGCGTAGTTCCACGGGGAGGTGCATGAAGTTAAGACTGTTCTTTCCAGCGAAGAGCTTAGCCGTTGCCTGAGTGCTCCAAAGCTTGGATTGTAGCACCGGTGGAATTTGCCAGAAGCCAGGGCGATTAGTCCATTCTGTGACGGTAGCCTCTAATTCAGGCGCGAGCTTGATGGTAGTCTTGTTCTCAAGTTTGAGTTTCGGTAGGCTCTTTGCTCCATGTGGAAGTGGTTCGTGGAAGTCTTCGTCTGAAGAGTTTGGTAGCTGAGCGTTGAATCTGAAGAGGCCGACATCTGAAGTTGTGGGTGAGATCACTTCCTCGCATAAGTTGGTAGAGGTAGAGCCGGATGAAGTCGAATTTACAAAGATGCCAGATCGGTGCGCGATTAGGTCAGGCATGTCTTCGCCCGAGTTGCTGGATTCGGAAGAATTCAAAGGAGCGGTGTCGTATTGCAATTTTTGACATCTTTGTGACTCGTCCTGATTCTTGATCGCTATCTGACGGATTTGGCTTCCGCTTTGGAGGCATTCTTGCTGGGTACAATTGGTAATAATGTGGTAGGTGTGGCTTCTTTGTATTTGAGCTCGTTAGTGAATCAGAGTTGCTGGCAGTTGAGTAGACTTCAATAACCACCGACCTTCGTTAAGGGTTGAATGATGATTTTGTGACTCTTTCACGGATTGAGGAAATATAAAGAGGGTCAACGGAAAAAGAAGCGAGGAAGATTTTAAGTCCTTACCGGATTCTGGGTCGGTGTCCAACACCATGACGGCCCAACACTGTTACATCTGGCAGCAACAACAATAACACGCCAAATATTCTGGAGAACGAAAAGTTGACAAGAGTAGACACAGGCGATCAATTCCCCACAATTGTGGATGGATTTAATAGAAGTGAATTCAGAGATCAATTAGATCTTGTACAGAACCTAAACCTTGCCAACACATTCTCAACCAATCGAGCCGCCATAGCTACTACATACCACCACGTCAGAGTCACCGTGGACTTCAAAAGCACAAAAGTCAACGATCTGAAGCTGGGTGAGGATTAGATGATGATGTATTCCCGGTCATCTTTTTGGGACCAAAGAGCAAAATTCTCTTATACTGAACCGCTATATTTAAGCTGGGTTTTCATGTCAATTCTGTTCAAAGCAAACATGCGAAACTCCCGGCCACGGCTGAACCTTTCGAGTAACAGCCAGGTGATCCTCTTCTCCGGTGTTTGGCCCGTTATTTTGGTAGACTCGAGCAACCTATATCGGCCAAGGAGCTTGTGTTCTGCGACCAATATTGTCTCTGCTGAGCATGTATGGTCCAATTCCACGAATTTCAGTTGAGGAGAAATAGCTTGCGCGATATGACTGAAGGAGATGCTCGACTAGTAGATCAGCTTTGTACAACCGGTATCGTACGGCGACTTGTTCATGAATTGTCCCGTCGGCGATTTTCTTCCCTTCCACTTCTGAACCTCCTGCCCAGATGGATGCTGACATGCACATCTCTCTGTCTATGAAAGAATGTGTAATAACTTGTAACTCTACAAGTCGAGCAAGGACAGCTGACTGGCAGGCAAATGCCTGTTTGGCCAATTAGTCGTCTTTGGACATGGTCCGCTGGAAGTGGAGGTTCAGCTTCTGTATTCATACAATGTTTGTCACCCCGAATTGTGAATTGAGGTACCATGCAGATAGTCCAAACTCAAATTCGAACGTGTTCTTGCCATAGAGAATGTTCGCAGCTTCTTGGTTGATGCGCTTATTCAAGAGGAGAGAATACGCTTGGTCAGTCGCTGCTCTGAAAACAACGATCATGGGAGGCACTCACTTTCGAGGTGTAACTACACTCTGGTAGTGAGAAAGTAGAGCTGCGCAAGAGGATGATCGGCTTAAGTTGAGACGTGCCGCTGCCATGGGACACCTCATCCACACCGGGAGCAGTCAAAGAGTCGAAAATGAGTACGATGTGATTGGGCCACACTGGTTCGTTGCGCAACAGATTAGTCAAGCTCAAAGTAAAGTCATATTTGCCTTGTTTTACATCCTCAAACGGGGGCCTGTGTTGGTAGCTTGTTCACAATTAGGATGATGCGTTTGGCATGAACGGAAGCTCGAGGGGTATTGACCTAGAGATGCAAATACATTGTAACACCTATAGCCCGCTTCCCTTCTGACTCCGGCACGCCCAGTATTGGAAAGTCCCAAAATATCGTCAAATTATTTCCTTCCTGATAGAAACTTCTCAAAAGCTGATTAATCTGTGTCCAAACGTGCCTGGTATGATGCCACAATTTTTCCGTATTTATTTCCACTCTTACGACATAACTCCTTCATAGGTCCATCCCCCTCGCTTTGGTAGTCAGAATCTTCGCTAGGCTCATCTTTCCAGACTCAATTTCTACCATAATGTAAATCGCCTTCAATGGTCCGATACTCCTTGTATCTACTAGAGAAGCAAGTCTTGACTATGACTCTAGTCTGAGCCAGTAGGACACCTTCGAAGTACACTGATCGTCTTTGAAGGTAACGCGACGGGAAGCTGTTGCTTTAGGATCTGCTCCAGAGCCGTTGTCTACCACGACTGCGAGGTCTGGATTTGTTGCTTTAGAAATGTATTCCAACTGACGTGGTAGCCAAACCAACCAGTTCTCAACGGGTTTGGAACGTGTGTAAATCCTCTTAGAACGCCAGGGCTGCTTGTACACAGGTTCCAACAAGATAGTCTCTAATGTGTTCAGACGTGCAAAGACAAGCGGTCAGAAGAATAGCTCCAGCGTAGTAGAACTCCGCTCAAAGCTCGAGAAGTCCAAAACAAGACGCAACTTTCGAATACGACGTTGATGGTCTAGAGATATATTTTGAAAGCGTTCTAGCTTATGAGGGGTATACATGTAGAGTTTCTCGCCATATAAAACATCAAGGGCTTCCTCGCTGATCTGCCTTGAGACGAGCAAAAGGCTCTTGTTGCGGTCGTTCTTGGTCCTCAGATCAGGAGCTCCATTCATACCTTTAACCATACGAAATGCTTCTTTATTCTCATTTTCAACACCTCGTCTTCGTCGCTGTCCTCAAAATCGAATTCTTCGTCGTCTTTTGCACTGCCCTTGATCACAGGTAACTATGAATCTGCCTCATAAACAATTTGATGTGTGGACTTGTACTTTGGAAGGAAGTTGAGATCGATGGGAAGAGCGCGGACGAGATAGTCTTGATAGATTTGTCAACGGAGTTCGAGCGGGAGATCTAAGAAACCTGGGCGTTGAGTGTGCTTTTTATACGCATCGATCAATTCTTGTAGAAGGGCTTCGACCTTTTCAGTCATACGATGTTGAACTACGGTTTTGAGTATGGTGGATTCATTGCCTGCGTTGGTGATTGCTCCAATCGGCTTTGCCTGGTGCAAACCTGCGATTGGGCTTGGGATCGATTTTCTTGCTTTTTCGCGAGGTGGCTGTGGCGCCTGAGTTTCAACCTTTTCGCCAGTGGCAATTCCGATGTGGACATCCTCTTCAATCACGACATGCTGCTCTTTTGTCATGGGAGATTTCTTGCCAGTCTTTGCCCGAGTGGTATTCGTTTGGCGAGTACCCATCGCCTGAAGGCGGGCCGATCGTCGTAGTTTCTTTACCTGCGGTCGACCCTCCTCCGTCACCTCACTGTCTTTGGTTTCCGTCGTAAGTTCTTGAGACCCATCGATTTTGCGCTTCCTCACTCGTCCCTGGTGGATTTGGATGTTTCGCCCTTCGAAGGAAGTGGAGGGCCAGCTGAGTTGAACGACATTGTTGCGACTAGCCTAGTGTATGATTTTGAGTACGAAAGTAGCTGTACTAGTATCGGTCAGTCGCGAAGATAATGAGGCTTTTGGAGACTTGGACATACGCTGTGATTGAAGGAAGCAGTGGAAGAAATGTCCGAAATGTTGTTTTGGCAGAGGTTTTGAACGAGCGAGGAGATTTATAAAGAGGTGGTGATCACGGCAGAGGTTCTCCAACACCCGTTGTCACTCCAACACCGCAAGACCTAGTGATGAAAACGGAAAGGCTTCAATTCCTGGCAGAGTACAAGCACTGAATGACGATGAATCGACTGAATCAGCCAAAAGGGAACCAAACAAAAAACCGCGGCCCGGGCCAATTGACTTCACGTTGGCGAAGAAGTTACCGACGCCCAAAGAAAGCCAACATATCCTGTGGTGGGCAGAAATAATCATCGGACGGAACGCTCTTGTCTGCGGCATATTCTCCTCGCTCGAAATACTTGTCACCGTCAATAGTAAGCAGTGGACGGCAACGGTCTGGAAAGTGTTTTGTGATGATTTCCGACACTCGTTGTTGACCGTTGTCATCCACTTCCACTAACATGTTGGATGGAGTTGCTTCAGCGAGGCATGTCATCAACAGTTCGAGCCAGACAAGCCAATTCTCCTTCCGAACCTCGAACCTCGAAGGTCCCACGACGAGTTCCAACTTTTTCAGATTCGATAAAATTGGTGACCAGAATGCCGTACCCATGCCATGACTCTTTAGGCCATCACGCCCGCCGATCTCGTCTGTCTTGGTATGGCTTGCGAATAGTAGGAAACGCATGTTCGTGACAAGTTGTTCGTTCGACGATGAGACTGTAGTCTGGAGGCGAGTTTCTGCTTGTTTTAGGCAATGATATTCTGATCGGCACTTGAAGGTATTTTCCCGGTAGAGAATGTCGATAGCTTCGTTGTGGATCTGATTCGACACGTATAGTATGGCGTTGATTCTGTAGGTCGAGTCAACGGGAGCGTTATTTGATCTGTCTTTGGAGTTGAGGCTGATGAGATCGGGGCTGATGAGACAGTAGTGATAAATCTCTTGTCTCAACTCCAGAGGTATCCCGAGGAAAGTAGCCGTCATTGCGGCCGCAATAACAAATAATTTCGTGATATAAGTGATGAACTCTGCTCAGGGGCGTTGTTAGCAGAACAATGAACTTCAACTTCAACTTCTGACAGAGGTACCTTTGCCGAATTATATCTAGCGGAGTTAAAGGAGGGTTGAGAAGCTGGCAAAATTATGGAACGCGTCACGCGTCTCAAGCGCGATTTTTGGCTGCATTGTAGTCGTTCCTTTGAGCCCCTATCTTCTGTTTGTCCTCTTATCCAGTCTGCAAAGGAATCATCATTTTGATTAAACCTCTTAGACTTCGGTCTTCGTGTCGTGGCTTGTAATTGTTTCGGAGCAAAAATTTCCTCCGCAGCTTGAAATTGGCATAAATAGTGCTGCAAAAGATTTCTTAGCACTCCAAGATTTCAAATGTTCCCATGATATATCTGTTCGAAGAGGAGTTCAATGCCTCTAGTGTGCCAACGCTGAGCAGCTACAGAGAGTGTGACAGACCAAACCTTATCATGCTAATGGGATGCAGGATCCGAGCTGCCCCTCAATATCAATCCCTGCATGCGGCCTCTCATTTCTAATATCCCGAGGTTACATCACCAAAGAACTTATGTTTGCTGATATTACCCTTCCACGAAGATATCAGTTCAGATCATCCAAGGACTTACGAACCTTCATCATGACGACCTCTCTTCTATATACTCTTCCAACCGAAATCTGGCAGCTGATCGCCTATCACAGCAGTCTCCGCACTTGCTTCTACCTCTCGCTAACATGTCGATTCATGTTGCGGACTCTTGGGAGTCAATACTTTGACCGAGTGAAACAATCTCACGACGGACTTCAGATGAACCTTTTTCGTGCTCTATATCGGGAACGCAGCCTTTCCGGACATATTTGGTGCGAGACTTGCGCCCGATTTCATCGCAAGAGGAGCATTGCAGAATACGAAAATTTGGATTGGAGTGGGATGTGTCCTGAGGATAGTAATGCCATTTCTCTTGGAGGTTTTCGTATCTCCTGGAGACTGATACAACTCCTCGCATTGGACAGAGGATTCACGCTGAAAAATCTGATTGTCAGCATCCTAGAGAATAGTGTGAAAAGTTCTCCACACAACAAACCAGACGAAACTTTAAACGCGAAACTGATCGACAATCGCCTGCTAGTAAAACTTGAAACCAAAGTCTCGCGTCCATCCTACTCGCATTGGAAGGAATGGAAGATCGAATCCTCAAGTCAACGTCCACATCCTTCAACAAGCTACATCGAGTACAAGAAGGAGCTTGGCGATCCCCTCAATTCAGATTGGCCAGGCAAATGGTGTATACCACGATTCTGTTGGCACATCAATTCTGGCCGAACAGAAAATTATGGACGGGAACCAGCTGAGCTAGTCTGGGACCTCAGTCTTATAGACCAATTCTACAATGACATGACACCCGACGAACGCAAAACCTTTTCCTTTCGATCAGGGAAATTCCGATGTCCTTATTGTCCAACTGAATTCGAGTTCGAGTTCTCTGGCCCCGAGGATGAAAAAAATCTGTACACCTTCTGTTTGACTCGCTGGTTTGATCTTGGGACTTCAATTGCTGGCCTTCCGCCAGCATTTCAAGCTCTGAAGGATGGATATGTGACGTGGTATCCTATTTCAAACTACGCAAACACCATCGTCGAGCACAGCCGTGGGTTTACAAACTCTCAATTAGCAGTCGGTACGAGGGTACGATAACTCAAGCCTTCACGGAACTTCCAGGTTGGGATTGGTACTCATGGACAGGTCAGAAAGTCGAAGTGGGACATGAGTGCGAGTCATGGCACAAACGCGACCAATATGGGAAAAGATTATGGGAGTATTGCACCCATGTCTCTGTTCCTGAAAGATATTGGACGGGGATGCAGCAGAAGATTCTAGAGGATATCATGGACAAAGTGTTTGGTGGACCGGTGATCGGCCCTGTAAGTAAGGATGGTGTTTCATATGGACAAAAGCTGAGGGCCTTTTGGTTTAATTGCATAAAAGAGGGGACGAAGTCTGGTTAAGTTTGGTTTCGTATTGCAACTGCACTACCGATTTATCCATTATTTCCCCCAAATTATAGCTACAACTTCTCTTCTTAGACACTCCATCCAAGGTTTAATAATTCCCGTTTCTGCGAAGCAGCGACCAAAACCACTCACGCACAACACTTATTCAGGAATAAAAACAAGCGATTAGATCTACTAGAATAGAAATATTACGTAAAATAAGATACTTAAGCGAAGGGTTACTTTATATTACTAATCTTTTACTATTCTATTCTTTTTACTCGGGTTTATAAATTACGCTATTGGCCCTTAGTATTTTAAGCCGTAGTGATATTCCTTATCTAATAAGGACGTTTATAGATAGGAAAGTATTATCTTATATTTTTAATTACTCTAATTCCCGAAATAGTTTCTAATCGCGTTTAAAAAACTACTATAGTATATATAAACGTAAATTGTATTGGCCTACCTAACTAATCTTTAGTATAAACCTTATAGAAAGACGTATAAGGTTAGAGATTATAAGTAAGGTTGACATATTATAGTATATCGGATTGGGGCCTATAGGAAGGTAGCTATATATATATTTATATTCTAGATCGTAGTATTCGTCGTCCAAGTCCTTATAATAGAAAGAATAATTAGAGCCGAGATTTATTTTCGAAGATATAGGATCGTATATTTCAAGGCCTAATTAAAATTCTAAATATTTACGTCTAAGGCTTGCTATTTAGGCTAATAGCTAACGTATATTGGTACTAATTCTACTAAGAGTTTAAGAATAGTCGTAGCTCTTCAGGCAATACTAATTGCGTAAAATAGGAAGCTAGCGAATATAGAGTAGCGGTCACTTCTAGACGTTCGAAGGGGCGGAGAGAAGTCGAGGTAGGATGAGAACTAGCTAGTTCTACACGCCTATTACCCCAAGAACTATACAGGCGTCTGCCCGGTTAGTACCCAATTTTTATATCCGGAATAAGGCTTTTACTAACCTCGTAGGTTTATATATAAGCGAGTTAGATGTTGTAGGGCCCCCAGGGCCTTGTCTGACTAATAATTCGATATATAAGCTCATTCGGCAATGCCACGAAGCCTTTCGCTAGCTGAGGCTGAGGAAGAAATTGCTGCATTGTCTAGTTCCAAAGTTGAGGTGAGAGGGAAAAGAAGCAGTCTTACATTATTGCTAGCAGTCCTGGTTACATATAGTAATATTGCAGATTTGCATAGTACTTGGCCAAAGCTCGCCGAGGATACCAATTTAATCTCAGGCTAGCAATACATCCTTCTCTCCAGGACTACAGCCATCCCATACCTCACGACAGATCTGCCCGATCCCGACGCGATATGAGATATCATGCTTCCATTCTACAACAAGGACATTGAGCGTACACCACTTTTTATCCTTAAAAGCGTCGTCAAATAATCGTTCATCTCGGCCAACCCAGTCTTCAGTCCAGAAGTTGATGACAGGTCCAAAGGCTTGGAGGGAATTTGCGTGTGAGAAAGTGGACAGAAGAACGAGGTCTGTGTTGTTAGAATCTGTGGGAGCAAATCCGTAGAGAATTCCACAGCGTCGAGATTTCGAGTCATAGACGAAGTGAGTCGTAGGTGTGACCGAGGTGTTGGAACTGGGATTGAGAAGAGGTTGGCTATTGTGCTTGATGATGAATTGTCCTGTTGGAGCGCTAAATGCACGGAATGCAAGAAGAGGTCTTCCAGTTGCGTTAGAAGTGAAGTTTGTGACAGGGCTAGCAACGTTCGCACTGGCTTTCCTGGCCCACGCTGGACCGATGGGGATCATCCGTTTCCCCGTAGTGCAGAAGCGTGATACACAAGACTGGAAACCTTCCAGTAAGGGTCTTTGAGGTATTGAGTGTACCATGTCACCATAATGTACTTTCCCGACCCAGCC
Source organism: Venturiaceae sp. KMAF11 (assembly GCA_023078705.1). Taxonomy (NCBI): domain Eukaryota; kingdom Fungi; phylum Ascomycota; class Dothideomycetes; order Venturiales; family Venturiaceae; species Venturiaceae sp. KMAF11. The sequence continues at coordinate 111,391 of JALGOQ010000012.1, forward strand.
TGCCCAAGACGCGCTACAAAATGGGAAAGTACAATCGACATCCCGACGTTCCACAGTTTCCAACGGTGTCCACAGTAGAGCGAGGTCGATGAGCGAGTATGGCATGGCCTCCCAAAATTTCCAGCCGTACATGGTGCTTAACGTTACTGAGATACCCGTGAAAGCGTTCAGAATATCACTCAGGTAGCCCATGTTCTTGCTGCTGTAGTCTGCAATGAATCGAGAGTAATAGCGAAATGCTCCGTTTTGAGCAAGATCATCACTACTCTTCGGGTGCTGAGACCAGATGCGAGCTTCAGCCAGAGGATTCTGAGATGAAATGCTGTCTTCAAGGCTATGATCAAAACGATCCTCGCAAAATGCCGATGTCAAGCATTGATAGTAGATTTGTTGCTCAGTGAAATAAAGACATCTTTGTGACAAGATTTGTTCTTGATAGGTCCAAGCCCGAGAGTTGTAAACAGAATCTTTGAATAATTCGGAGAATTCTTTGCGAGGAGCGACCTTCAAACCAGGTGCTAATCGAACTGCGTCAGAATGTCGTGGAGGTGATGAGGATATGCCAGGGAGACCGGATGCTGCGCTGGTACCAGAAAGCGCGACTATAGTTGCCAATGCAGATACGTATATCGATGCCATTTGGCCAATCTGGACTCCTTTGCCGGCATCGTCGTCTTGAACAATGCAGAGAGCATCAACCCACAAATAGCGTTCGCCCATGGATGCTGCTAGGCTCATCGAATCTTTGATGGTTTGTGGCAAAGGGGCTTGCGAAAGAGCATTCGGAAGAGCCATGTCCTGCATGTTCGATCTCAGGAGCTTGAATTGGACGGCAGTTCCCCAGACGTAGCTGAGAGCAAAATAGCGATCAGTCAGGCTTCCAGAGACAATGCAATTCTTGACAACGTCGATGAAGCGGATGTTCACGCCCGCAACGGTTGATGGCGAAGCATTGCAGGTGGTGCCGTGATCTTGTTCGCAGGTTTTTATCCAAGAACGTATCAATTCAGGGTCGGGCTCACGATCAATGGTGCGAACGTAAGAATCTGGTTTTGGTTCAAACTCTTCCTCAAGGGCTTCATGGCTGGAACGATAGGTGTCGTCTTCGAAAAGGAAGGTGGCACTATCGAACACCGACCAGTCTGGTGTGTCTTGAGGATTGTTCGAAGCGTCGTCCCTTCTCCTGGCAATCTCCCGTGCTCGAATAATGTTCGAACAAAGCGCACAATACACGATGGGTTTCTCAAGATCCTCGCAATCTGGAAAACCATCGTTCAACCAAAGAGGCCCACCGATGCGGTCGAGGTCTTCGGAGTCGAGCGCGTTTTGACAGGGAACACAGAGCTCTGCTTCCAGAGAATCGCCATTTTCAATGTCCCGGAGTTGACGCAGAGCCGCCCTGGTAATCATTTCGCCAGGCTAATTCAAGCCGGTCGATGACTTTGCGACAAAGAAATGCAACGGCCGTGGAGAGTGACTTCGATTTGAATGACGTCACGTGTTCATAGAGATATAATCGAGGTCGGCGACCAGGCTAATCGGCGATGTTTAATGTTTGATTCAAGTGTGGTGTGTTTCAAGTTACACTCCATGCACGGCAGCAGAGGAGTACCAGACAATGCAGTTGCAGTTACCGTGCAGTGCAGGAGGGTTTAGGAAGCACGTCATGGATCTCGCCCCTCCAATTGCTAATCAACAGAATCATCATCTGTCGGAGCCATAATAACTTAGCAGTTCACTATAAAATTGCACCGCTATTCCAGGAGATTCCAAATCTTCAACAAGATATTCAAAGTAAGTAGTAATCCCATTTGCAATTCTCCGAGCAAAGCCCCCTCGACACGCCGCAAAAATATGTCATAATCAACATCTTGGCGCTTCCATCAAACCACTTTCTCATTACCAACAAGAAGCCTATCACAACCGTTTCCCTGTATATATACCTCGCCCACCATCTCTCCATGTCTGCTCCATCAATACTCAGAAGAACACTGCTCACTGCAAGATCAAGGTCATCATCTACTTTCAACAAACTCCACCAACCCATCATCACCCACCGATTCTTCACCATGTCTGAACAAAAGAAGGGCGTACACAACCTTATGAACAAGGGCGAATGGGACTCTGCTCTCGCCGAGAAGGGTTCCCTCGTCGTTCTTGACTGCTTCGCCACCTGGTGCGGACCTTGCAAGGTCATTGCCCCTCAGGTCGTCAAGTAAGTTCATCCGATCAATTCTAGATGGCAAAGGGCGTTGAGCATCTGAGCATATTCAATTGAGATGGAGTGATCAAGGTGAAGGCCTGCTGGATTCCTGGCTCATGCAGCAAAACCTTTGCCAGGAATTCAGGAAGCCTTTACCTTTGAGTTGCTTCTGAATTGCTCAAGGCTACCGCTCTCATCACCAATTCTCCTCCACAGACCGAAACTAACACCCACCCTAGGTTCTCCGACAAATTCACAAACGCCCGATTCTACAAGCTCGATGTCGATGATGTCCCAGACGTAGCACAGGAACTCGGTATCCGCGCCATGCCAACATTTTTGCTATTCAAGGACGGAGAGAAGGTTGCCGAGGTCGTTGGCGCAAACCCAAAGGCTCTCGAGGCTGCGATTGAGAAGAACTATGAATAGAGGATACAAAGCATAACGGATGGACGGATGGGGATAAATGGGGTACCAAGGCATGATGGTTGGAATAACCCGCCCGCTGTATGAGGCATAGATACATGAGATGACTGTCGAATGGAAGACCATTTTGAACATGATGAAATTGTGTGAAAGTGGATTTTGTCTTTACATCGTATTAACTTGTAGTGCTCTTCATAGCTGCTTTGGTCATGACCGCATGTCTATTTGCTGAGTTTCCTCAACCTGGTGTTTATTCATCGCCACGTGCACAAAGTCCAAAAATAGAATCTCATGTTTGTTTGTTTACACCTCGACTTTTGCGACAACCCACCACAACAACATTATTGCGCCGATTCCCCAACACTCGTCGCAAAGCAGAACCTCTCTCTTACAATAAATGAACTTCAATTCAAACATGGACTTCAACGGTCGAATGAGTATGGCGCGCTTATCGCAACCCAACACAGGGCGCAAGCAACAAGAACCCGACGATGCATTCATGATGGTGCACTTCTTCCTCCGCTCTTCACAGCTCAAATCGCTAACGAGGTCCCAAAATTATAGCCAGATCAAGAAATCGCAACATGCGTCACTGAAATCGGTATCAACTGCACCCTCGAAGACCTGCGTAAACCAAATCCCCAGCACGTCCAGAAGATGTTCGAGTTTTTCGCATACATTATCATGAATACGACGCGCGATGTCGTGTCGCCTGCTATGAGAGCTGCCGCGGAAGAGCTTGCGGGACCGGAGGCGGAGAGGCTTTATACGTCTGATACGAGGGATTTGATGGGCTTGTTTATTACACTGAGGAGATTGTTGATTGTGGTATGTTTATTCACGAACTTCGTGACTAGAACGGGATCTAACAAGAAAATTGTAGTGCGGCATCGACGACTTCGCTTTCTCAGACCTCTACCGTCCTACCTACGGTCGTACAGTCAAAATCATATCCTACGTTATAAACTTCGTCCGTTTCCGCGAATCCCATACCGCCACAATCGATAAACATTTCGACGAAGCGGAGCGCACGAAATTGAGGGTCCAACAACTCTACGCAGACAAGGAGAATCTAGAAGCGCAATTAGCGCGTATGCAACAAGAACGCGCTACGATCGACAGATCAAACAAAGAGAAGGAGGATAAATTATCCGAACTCAAACCGAAACTTCGACACTTGGACAACCAAAAAGATAAACTCCAAGCTGAATTAAAAAAGAGTGAAGGCGATTTGGAACGCCTCAAGATTACCTACGAAGCCCGCGCCACAGCTCTGGACGAATTACGAGAAGAAGCAACGAAATTGAAACCATACACACTTCAGAAACCAGAAACCTTGGAAGCAAATCTGAGAGAACTAAACACAACCCTCGCAACCGAAAAATCCCAAATCGAACTTCTAGAACGCCGGACACGGGCCCTCCAAACAAGTTTCGACGCCTTCAACACCGTCTCAACAGACATCCAATCCCTAACCCGCCTCCTAACCGATCTCTCCTCGGACCTCCAAAAAGAAGAAGACGAGCAATCGAAAGCTGCGCGTCATCGTGATGCGCTTTCCGAACGTGTATCCAGCGTGGAAGATGTAGAACGCCAAGAACGAATGATGCAAAAACAACTCGATGGTATTCAATCACGGACAGAGAAATTGAGGAAGGGTGCGGAGGAGAAAAGTGAGGGCGCTAGAGTGAAGATGGAGGAGTTGCAGGGGAGTCATGGGGTCTTGGCTAGGGAGAGGGGGGAGAAGAGTCGGGAGGTAGAGAGGAGAAGGGTCAGGATTGAGCAGGTTGAGAAGAAGGTATGTTATGCGAGCGCTCTTGTGTGCGTTTTTTTGAGCATCGATACTAATACTGTCATAGATGGCCGATCTCAAAGAACAAATCGAACTCGAGGTTCAAGCTGCGAGGGAAGAGTATGTAAAGATGGAATCGCATATTCGTCTTTACATCAACGAGATGGAGCAGGGGCTTTCTGGAATATAAAGAATACATTTTTGAGGAGATTGTTTTGGGAAGTGGAGTTTGGATGGGATGGGATGGGGGAAATGGCACGGAAGATACCACGGCGTTTGTTTTTGAATCACGAATTAGGAAGGGTGTATGAATCGATGTTTTGATGTTGCCTATCGTTTTTTTGATGATGATGTTCCGTGTTTCGATCCATTTCTTCTGTTTTATGTCGAGATATTTGGATGTCTTTCGGCACGACTAATAAGCAAAGGAAATCAATCCCCTCTAAACAAACTACAGCCCCTCATCCTCTGGCTTCTCATGATCAAGTACACGCCGATCTTGAAGTCAGATTTTGGAAGCAAGCACACAAAGATCCATCAACTGAAGATTGATCAACATTATGGTCATCTGACCCACATGGCTGGTTTACAGGGAACGTGAATGCAGAACTAGAGACGCGATCAAACTCGACACTACGGAATTATGTACCTTCTTTCCATTAGAGTTCTCTTATAGAGGTATTGCGGGGAAATGACCAATTCGCGGCATCCACGTTTGATTTCAGGGTGTGTGCTGTTAGTAGTGGGAAGGAAGGAGTGTTAAAAACTGTTGTACATAAACAGAGGTTTGAATGAATCATAACTTGTGTTACAAAGTGGGCAGAAATGGTATTTCATATTTCAAAATTGTTCTTCTAAAAACTTAGAGAAAGTATTCTCGGTAGAAGGCAAAAAGAAAGCCAATATACAAAGTAGATCTGATAAATACGGGAGAAAAGGTTCTCAGTATGAGGAAAAAACAGCTAATATACAAAAATGGGCTAAAAGTCTAGAGATAACGTTCTCAGTCAAGAAGGAAAATCAGCGAAAATATACAATAAGTTGGCCGTAAGTTTAGAGAACCTGTTCTCCGTACTAATGAAGACGTCCAGCGTTGCTCCTTCTCTGGTGGGAGAATATCATTCAATATCAAAAGTCCGAATCTTGGGCTTACTGTCCATGAATTCACCATTCATGATGTCGTGGACATATGCCTCGCCCACGAACTTGAACCTTCCACTCGCATCCTCTCGCAAGATAAAGGGAGTATCACAACCAAGAAGAATTCCTATCACATCTCTAGATTGTATTTGTTGATTCGCGATGCCGATATACCCACGAGCTGAAGCAAACAGCCTCCTCCCTTTCATCATCCTCCATCCAGTTTCGCAGTAGCTCATCACTCGAATGTCGTTGGAAGTGAACACTTGTCCGCGAGACTCAAGCAAGGTGTAGTAGCCTATGGCGTCTTGACTGTCGGTACATCGATAGGGACCGTTGGTCCCAGTCCGTACAATCTCTTTGACGATTGGCGTTCTCCAGAGAGCCTCCTCTTCATACCGTTCTGCAGATGGCCACCAGGTAGCATCTTTTGTGTCCTTGGTCCTGCGTTCGTACTCTCTCTTGAAATCCGATACCACGATGGCAAAGTGTTCGCATTTGTCGAAAACAGGGCGAGGGCTCCATAAAGGCGGTTCTCCTACAAATGCGACGTAATCAAATACTGCGCCTGGTATTGACAATACATTATCTTCGCTTATCGACAGGCTGGTGAAATTGCGCCGCAAAGCAGCGGTTGCTGTATCGACGTAGGAAGCGTGCCTTTCGTGGAATGGGAAACAAATGAGGCCTCTCCAATCCGGAAGCCATGAAGGAAGATTAGGGTGTCGCTGATGCGTGCACGCTGGAACGCAGTAGGACAAAATCATCGGACCGTGAGATCTGAGTAGTGCAATAGCTACTCGTATATACACCTCGACCCAGTGCAAGGTGTAGTCTGGCTCCACAGCCAAAAGCGCGGCAGCACTTGCCATTCCAAGTAGCGCGTGTATTCTATCGCGATGGTCGGAGGCTCTGCGTTGCATTGTAAACACAGGAGCCAAAGAAAAGACCCTTAACAACAAGTACAACAGACTCATGCCACGTCTAAACTGCATATTCTGGGAGCAGTATAGGACTGCCATGGAAAGTTCGTGTAATCGCCCAAGTTTTTTTTTGTTGACATGTTGCGGCTTGTATTCTAGGAACCAGTCACAGACGTTCATGATCGAACGGAACACAGTCCATGAGATTCGTGATGCTCCACACTTGAGATAAGCTTGCTTTGCATTTGCGACTTCTTGAATCACCACAGTCGTGACCACCACTCTTCACTCGAGAATGTGTACCAGGCTGCGTCGAATATGTTGAACAGATTGAATTTTTCCAACAAACAATTGATGCCGAATTTCAGGCCTTGTACGCGAGGTGACTCCTTTGAGTCATCGATGGCAGCGATGAGTGAAAGCTGTCTGTACTGCTTGGAGTCTGAAATCGCTTGAAAAGATTCCATGGTGAAAGCACTGGACCGGTCCTCCTTCCCAAGCCATATTACGACGTAACAAGCTTGCTGGTAGATTTGAGCCACCATGCGAACCTGATGGCCCTTTTCGCAGTCATCGCGTTGGGTCGATGCAGATCTATGTTCTATCCATAGTAGAACATGAGCTGGGATGTGATTGGTGACATACCGCATCAGCGCACAGAAGCAGCTTTTCTGAGGGATTCACCTCGCTTTGCAGCTGGATGAGTGCTTCGTAGAGATTCTTTGTCACATATAAAGCCCGTCCATCGATGTTGACACTTCTCCTGCCCTTAGATGTGCCCCAGGCGTACGACAGTGCAATAAATTTGGGATTGTCGTTCAAAGAGGCGATTTGAATGCTGCAACGAGGTCTGCAACCACCGGTGCCTGGAAGAACCCGTATAGGACGGATTTGGGGGGCTGTAGTATCCAAACGTGTATAAATGTAGGACGGTGGTGGTGTTCTAACGAGATGTTCCAAACCTGTAAACGTCGACATCGCCAGCAATGTCGCAAGAAAAGAGTGGTCGTGAAATGCTGAGACTCGGAAATGGTGACTGGTTTCTGTATATGAGATCTGGACTTATGAAATGGTTCCAGCTTCACAAAGGGCCGACATCTTGAGGCCGCATCTAGGTTTCGAGTGAAAATTTCGAAATCGAGGGGGCGACAATCTAGAGGAAGCAACTGAGATTGCCTCCACACTTCAGCTTTCCGCTTTGGATCAGAGATGCGTCCGTGAACAACCTTGAGAACACGAACAGAGTCAAAACCACTATTACGCCTGTCAGTTATTTGAGCAAGTTTTGATATCTAGAGAATGTGAATCGTAATCAAGTCAAATGACATGTTACTGAATTGGAGTCGTTCCTCAGGAACGGGGCAAAGGCGTCAACGGTTCTTCGTCGCGTCCACGAATGCCAATATCCACCACTTTGACATGCCTGTGCTCAGGCAACAAGTGAGAGCAATGATCATTGTACGGTGCTACGTCGGTGAGGCACTTCTAGGGTGCAGTCAGGCGGTCAAGATATATGACATAATTTGACCTGGAGTTCCGCGAGATTGAAGATAGGGTTCGGGGTGAAGCTGCTTCGCACAAGATTGTGTCTTGTTGCAATCAGCGAAAGCATGGCACCCCAAACGCCACTCAAGATCCATGCAAAGTAATCTCGGGTCGGGACGTGCCAGATTGACGTGGAGGTGTGAAAGTGCAAGAGCGTCAACGAAAAGCCGACATCTTGAGCCCGCAATCATCCTCTCGTACATGGAGCATAACAATATCATGTTCCATACGTTTCGTTGGAAAGCCTAGTAATTACATGTCAATCGGGTCGTCTTTCTCCTCGCGCTGGCAACTCCATCCAGATATTCTCGGGCCATGTTATCCCATGTCCAGGTAGCACTACTCAAAGTCGCCAGTCCAACAATTGGTGCAACCTTACTCCTTCCGCGAAGTAAAGATGGCAGGGGATACCTCCCTCTTGCCATGATCAGTCTCCCTCCCTGGATCACTGCAACTGGTATAATAAATGCGCTTCCATTATCCATTTAGAGATGGTGTTAGGTGCCCATCTCCTCCCATAGGATCTCCATCTGTTGTTTTGAATTGGCATGCGCTTTGGTACTCACATTCTCTAAAGGCGTTTCTCCCAATCCCTTAACTATCTCCGCCAGCGCGAGATCGGCGAGGAGACCAGTTCAGGCTCCGGTGAAAGAGTGTGAGATGAAGCGACGCATGAATGGTTTGAATTGTGCGCCGCGAATGTAGTATGATGCACTTGAGGTTGCTGTTGCCACGGCAATGCCGATGTTCGCGAGTCTCCAGTAGAAGTGGGTTCTCATGAAGAAGTGAGTTTGTGCTAAAGAAGAATGCTTCAAGTTCTCTTCAACAATGGTTATGTAAGACATTTGGTCCAACTACTTGTTTGCACAGTCCAAGCGTTAGGGCAGCGGAGTAATGTCGGAGTTGAGGGTACTAAGCCGTCCCAAATTCCAAGCGTTTCTCTATCCAGAGTTCCACTACGATACTCTTATACTTCGTTGTCCATTTTGGAATCATCTCTTTCAATGGAAACTTACTGTAGCTGACTAGATTAGGAGTACCCCAAAAATTTGATACGCCGCCCTCGCTTCCAAGGATAATTCTGGCCATTTTCGATGATGTGACCTTTAGCCACCTTCTCCGATTGTTCTATTGATCATATAAATATCTCACCGAGGTACTAAGGGTAAGCTATCATCTGTTTTCCCCCAGTGCCAGCGGCAAAGAGGCTCATTCAAGCTGAATTTTCCACTAATTGATTCTGCCTATAATGGTTACAAATGGATATCTGGGTTGCCTTTAATCGCTGCATTGATCTCTTCGTCGATTTTGTCCAACTCAGCATCAAATACCTCCTGTTCATACTCAGGTGCCACAGCATTCCTCGTGTTTCCATCATATCCAAGGAAATTTGGAATGGGGAGAGCGCAGGAGTACATCTGAGCCTGGAAATATTGGATATGGGCGACAATATTGAACTTCATCTGGCCTGTCCCGGTATTCCCGTTGTTGTTTGAGAGACCCTCGAGCACCATGATATTCTCTGGCTTGGTTCCGACACCATCTGAAATCCAATACTCTGGGGAAATGTGCTTGTATTCTCCTCCTCCCAGCCCATTCTCTGGTGGAAGTTTTGGAACGGCGTCACTTGTGTGTGTCACCCGGAAATTGTTTCCTTGAGCAGTCACTGCTCTAGAGAATGCTGTATTTCCCGCTCGAGGTTGCCCGTAGGTATACTGACTAACGATTAGTCCATCTGAAAAGCAGCGGCTAGGATGAGACCATACCAGGAGCACATTCTTGTACTTCTTTCGAAACTCGGCTGCAGCGTAGACGGCTGCGGCACCACCCAAACTATGGCCTGTGACAACAAGCTGATAATCTGGATGCTCTCTGAAGCCCTGTTCAATGCCTTTCAATGCTTCAGGTCTGCATTGCTCCCAGAAACCGAGGAATCCAATTGAGCATAGCGATCCGGGCCCAGTATAGCCTGAACAATCTGTCTGAAAGTACTTTATGTCTGCGATCCAATTGCTGAGAGATACCGACCCACGCATGGAAAGTACAATCTGCTTTTTGGTATTGTCCGCGGCTACGAAACCCGTTGCCGAGTTGTTTCCAATCCTGCCGTACAGTTAGCTGGGTCCCAAGTTTCTCCATGCGCAGCAACATACCCGACCCATGACGACAAGACCTTTGTATCTGACTTCTCGACATGAGGACAAGTCTCGTATTTTCCACATGAGACTTTTCTCCCAGGGGCGTACTCCGAGTAACAATAGGCCGCAGCGGTGTACTCGGAGAAGTATATAAGCTTGTCTAGCAACTCTCGGCTGACGGCTTCAGTACCTGTTGCTTGTCAGCCATGTATCGACAGATCCGTTCTTTTCGTCCTACTTCTTTTCTCGATGCCATTCCCATCTGTAAAAGTATTGGTCACATAGACAGTAGCATTAACTGAAATTGCTGGAACTGCAGAGACAAAAGAACCCAGTCTAATCGCCGCTAGGAGGTAGAATAACATGTTGTTCAGCTTGCTTAGAGGTGAATTCGATGATTCCCACAATTGGTGTCAGAAAAGTCGGCCTATATAAGGTTGCAAATCATATCACAAGCGTCCAACGTTATCGGCACCACCATTCCCCAAGCTAAACATCTAATATTTCTCAACTCCTGCTGTGGGCCCGAGCACTACAAAATTCTTGGGCCATTTCAGCCTATGCCCTACATGTCGGCCGTAGAAACATAATCTACCTAGTTCCAATTTTCGTCCTCAATAACGCGAAGAAGCAGCTGCAGGGTGACTATATGCCGGGACTAACCTCTGTTACACCCAAGTTCCAAACTGTATCAAATTCTCTTGGACCCAGTTGATAGGCCGAATAAGATGTCGATTCAATTAATTTAGGAACCAGTATTATGATGTAGACTAGGTTGATGCTAATATCGAACGGACTTTGAGTATTGCCTAGTTGGTCACGCTAAGAAACCAAAAGCTGTGGCATTGGTGAATCTCATTTAAGCTTATGCATAGGCTTGATGAAGCACATTCTACTCGGGAAGTCCAAGGCTCTCTCGTATTGGAGCAGTTCACAACAGGCTGCTTAATGTATATTCTTTGATTAAGTGCGAAATCAGGTTCTAAGTCTTGGGTTTATGTTTTATTTCTCACTTTTCGATATTCTTTAATCCATTTTCGTTCCGTCGACTCACTTCGTCCGAAGTATCCAAAGCCAAACTTGGACTCCATTTCCATCATACCCCAACTCTCCCGAGGCATCTAGAAAGCTATTAGAGTTCCCATTCGTGTTTAGCCAGTATCTTTCAGAAATTAGCTTTGCTCTTCAAACTATCCCGAGGTATTTTTATACCAGGAGAGTTTCTCAAAGCCACCACGCTCCAATTGGTGTAGTAGAGTATCTCTCCTCGTTATCCACTTGACTTCCCGTGTTAATGCTTAATAATTATTCAGAGGAGTGGATTCAACCCGGCAGATGTTCTGGGTGGAAGCTGATACAAGCAAGATGGAGAAGAAAAGAATGGCTATCAACCGAATTTCATTACACTTTGACTTATGATCCCACTGTCAATCGGAATACAACTTTCAATCAATTATTCCCTAAAGCGTCAATCATCAGATTACCCATCTTAGTCCATGTCTTTCACTGGGTTTGGACATCGACAATGAAACAAGTTTTCCTTGGTTGAAAGTACCGGGTATGGAAGAAATCTCTCCAGGCCAAAGATCATTTGGAGTCCGGAACTATCACCACAAACAAGAACTGCCCTCATTCTACAAGCCATTTCTACCCGTCTTGTCATTGCATATTGCCCATGATTTTGGCTAGCTAGTAACCTACGCATGGGGTCCGCAAACACATCATACATGCAATTGGGTCCCAGCCCATCGCTGCTGTGCCTCGGCCTTTCTCGAGTATTTAGAAAGCCAAATCTCCGATTACGTCGGTAAAGGTCTAAAATCATAGGGTTAGCTAAGCTTCTATCACGCTGACGAGCAGTTACATGTTGTGCAGATAAACACTTCCAAACTGTTGTTGCTCAGGTGGTGTGTGCCTAGGCTGAAACATGCATATACCCAAAATCCTAATTATACCAAGACGAGGTTAAGTTAAAGGCTATGTTGGCTGTGTGAAAAATCTCAACCGCCATTAGATTAGAACTCGTGGTTATTGATTGGATACATACAGTAATAGATAGATATAATCCAGTCCCAGCTTAACCTCTTTAGGCAATCCGAAACATCCGATGTGGGGAGGCCGTGCCCTAGTGCGTCTGTGTGTCGTACGTCAAGAAAAGTCCATGTCAATTTCCAAAGCCATTTCTCATGAACGACAAGCTTATGCGGAACCTCCCTTCGCTACAAATTGCAGAACCAAGATATGTCCATCTGCAATTGTATGATGATTTCCAAGGTACCAGAAACGACGAATCCAGCTTCGTACTTCGAATACATCTATTTTTCTCAACACTTTACGTTCCTACAATATCAGAAGTTTATCTCACCACAACCTCGATCTGGTGGGACCTCATCCCTTGATCCCGTCTTCATCACGTTGATTAAATATGTTCAGCTTTGATCGCGTGGTAGCAGCCATCCAAACCTTCTCTTCCGAAGCCTTTCTGCCTAGCCTGGTCCATGAAGCCAAGGCGGGAAAAGATGGTTTCGTCGAACTAGTATTGACGCAATCAGGACTGAGCTTCTAGCACCTCGTGTGGCTTGATTAGGTGTGTTGCAGCTGGAAGATCCATGTCAAGATCAGCTATGCCGACCATCCAATTTAGAAGCTCGGCATTCGACTGCCTACTTATCTTGTTTCAGAAATGGAATGTAGCTTCTCTTGCTTGATTGGGTACCTGTCCGGAGAATTCCGAACTTCTTTGGTTTCTTACAATCTAATGGACGTTGGGAGACACGCATCTCATCGTAGGTAAACCTTATTTCATGGCCTCATCACAACCTTCGATACTGCTAGACGCCTTGGCTCGCAGTAGACAGTAGTGCCTACATGCTCCAATTACCAATGCTTTAGAGTAGAGCATAGCAGTTTCAAGTATCTTTCCAATTAAATCACGAATAGTTCAGATTACTCCAACTTCGTTTTAGACGACGCTAAGCAAACAAATTAACTTCCATAGCCGGTTGATTAGCTATTCTGTATCACTGCGGCGATCGCAAGAAAAAGGTCTAGGTAAGGTGATTGGGCGATCGAAAACCTTGTTAGATCACATCACAGCCTCGCGTGTTGTCCATAGAACCCAGTAAACCCATAACATGCAATGGCTTGCGGATGTAGTTCTCAGTGCCCATAAAATCTATTGCTGTTACTTGATTCTTCTCTACTCGTCTTCCCTTCTTTCATTGAAATCACCTTCATCATGGGCAGATTCTCTACCCTCTTCGCCGCAGGGCTTAGTGCAGCCTGTCTCGTCAGAGGCTCACCAGTCGACAGCGCCATTGGCGAGGCGCACGCAGCCGAGCTCGCGTGGAGGATCAAAGAAGCTGGCATGATCGGGGACACCAGATCCATCACTGCATCCTGCTCCGGCCAAAGCTGCCAGATCGCCAATCTCTCCGGTTCAACAGGCCAATTGCCAACAATCAAACCCGCTGGCGGAGACTCTGCCGGCTACAAATGCATTGCCAAATACTCTCCTGACACTGTTAGAGCAGCAGAAGGAAATCCACCAGGGAAGCCGGCACCGGCAAATGGTGGGTTCGGAATGCTGGCTTTAGGGTGAGTGCACAACAGTGCATTAGAAGAAATTCAGAACTGACACCTGGCCCAACCAGCTTCGCCAACGTAATGGATATGGTAACGGGACCACACCTCGACAAAGGCACCTATACCTGTGGATGCAAGAAGAACATTGTCATTTATGCCCGTGGCACAACAGAAATTGGCGTCATGGGCGAAATCGTCGGTCCGTTTCTATCGGGCAAGTTGACTCCTGCAAGTGACTGGGAAGTTTGTGGTGTCTACTACACCGCCAACATATCTGGCGATTACTGTGTTGGCTTGCCCGGCGGCATGGTAGGAAATTTCTGCATATATCAAAACCTAACATCCGCTGATCACTCTTCAGGTTGCAAGAGATATGCTCAAGGGCGCAATGGAGAAATGCCCAGACTCCAAAATCTTTATGTCCGGATACTCGGAGGGCGCAATGGTTTCGCACAATGGAGTTGCGTACTTGCCAGAAGAACTCAAGTCGCGTGTCAACGTAAGTCTCCAGTTTGGCCTACGCATCCTAACTAGGTGGAGCTGTGATATCCACACTCGTGTGTGCTAATACGTTGTGCGATCATAGGGTGTCATTGTTTGGGGCGATCCATTCCAGGGTGCTCCCATCAAGGGGTACAACGGTCCAATTCGTACCTATTGCTCATCCGGCGATGATGTCTGCACAGGGAACTTCGTCATTGGATTCACTCATTTGGCATACGCGGCTGGTTCTAGTGTCCAGCTTGGTGCAAAGGACATGATGGATATTGCGGCCGGAAAGTCAGTCGTGTCGAACAAGATGATTGTTCCGAACTACTAGGGCTGCCTTGTACGCATTGACTTGACTGTTGTAGTACTAGAATGAAGGGGCGCTGCATGACGAGTTGGTATAGACGTAAACGCTAATATTTTGCAAAACCTTTGCTATGTATGTGTACAAAAGTAGCCGGACAACCTGAATTCCTATGTTGACTCATCCGAATCCTCCAATTGGCCCAACAATGCATTGAAATAAACCTCATGGCCGACCAAACGGACCTGCCATGCTATCCATGTCTACATCCTCGGAATCCATCTGAAAGATCGGTAGGTCTGGAGCGAGCGGACCGGGAACTTCTGGGATATACCAAACGGGAAGAAGGGGGTTGGGCATGTGAGTTGCCACAACCGCCTGCACTTCGACAGGGCCGTCAATAAACGCCTCCGGTACGCCGGATGCACTGTCTTCTTCATGTGGTCAGTATGAAATAGAGCCATTGATGCAGAAATGGCGGAGACGAGTCGATAATGCCGGCAAGGGGATCACCCTTGCTATAAGTGTAGGCATATCGACTAGGATATCATGGCATCGTTGTCCCCATTACCATTCATAGCTTCGTCGTCGCTATCGTCATCCACCTCGCCATCGAGGCCGAGTTTGATACTGTGGGGAATGTCTTTCTTCGTTCTCCTGGCCTCGTTTTCGCTCCACGCTCGAGCCCGGACCCATTCCTTGATCTTGGCCTCCACGCTCATGCCTTGCTTGCTGAGTATGGCCTGGTTGACTCGATCGGCGACCTCCATTCGTAAAGTAGGTTTGAGCAATTCTGCGTTTTGTGGGTTCGAGCTATCAGGGCTGAACACAAGCAAGGCCATCGTACGCTCGAGATCGTGTAGGAACTCTTTTGACGTGCTGGCACGCGGTGCTAGCTGTTGTGTAGCGAACTTTAGGGCGGGAGCAATATCGGCGGTTGTCGAGGAACAGTTACGTATGAGCTCGACGAGTTGTAGACGGAGGAGGGCGAAGTGTAGTTGTGGGTCACGGTCGAGAATCTGGTGAACAGGTTAGCGTGATGAGCAATACAAGAATGGCTGTGTTCAAGAAGAGATTGTGTCTTTGCTCATACTGAGGACTGAAGTGTGTAGTTATTTTTCATCAACACCCGAAGGCTATGAGTGGTGCATGTGGAACTGATATAATCATAGCAAAGGAAGAGGTGGGAGTATGACATGAAATGAACGTACCTCGGGATTCAGCTCATTGATGTGTTCAATGGCGGTTTGAATGTCGCCAGAATGGATGGCGTTGCGTATCAAGACCCGCGCACGTATTGAGTTGTCTTCGGGCTTTTGCTTGATGTTTGCTTCCAAAGCAAACTTGCGTGCACTATCTGGGTATCCCTCTTTGATGAGGTAGTCCATGATGACAGTGTTGATGTCGCTGTGAGAGAGAAGTCTTAGCAAATCAACGCTCATCGTGGGATATTTGTGCAAGATGGTGGGTGATTGAAGGAGGATCAGAAGGACAAGTATATGTTTTCTACACGAAATTTTCGGAGAGATTCCCACTTGATTGTTTGTTCTCGTCATAGGAAGTGGTTGGGAAGAGAGCGACGGTAAGAGCATGTTGCATAATGACTGAACGGGGAAGGTGGGAGTTCGAGGATGAACCTTCAGCTTTGCATCATCCAAAGCCCCGCCATCCGTCCAGGCGTCCGCTGCATGGTCTCCATCGTGAATGGGAAGGGAACGTACGTCTTGGATGGCTTCATGTCGTCGACGCGACGCTCAAAGGCATGTCTTCCGATAGGCGTCGCCGCCGAGACTGTTGAAGAGCTCTGGCTAGCTGTGAGCTTGAGCCGCACAGTTGGTCATTGAAGATTCGCGTACCATCTTGACAAGCTGCTGATCACCGCTCCTCCATAGGCCAAAGCATCACCTCCTCGCGAAGTAGTACTTTGAAGGGGAAGATGGATGTAGAAACAAAAATTGGGTTGTGGGAGATGGTTGGTGTGTGTGAAGCGTCTTGAAGGAGCTTTTCTTCCCTTGCAGCGGCGGCCGGTCAAACTGCGGCTTCTCGGTTGCGCCAGGCGTAAAGTCGGACTCGGGTTAATCAGGCAGCCTCAAGATCAACCTACTCTTTTCCCTCCGGAGTACTGATGCAGTTTATGAATTCTCTCGGCAAGAAATTGCTAGATTCTTAGCATTCTCCATCCCAACTTAACTCACTCAGTCTCTGGGGGAGTGAATACCGTTCAAACCAATCCTCGGCGCTCAATCGGAACACATCACGTGCAGCCTCTCATATAACCTCGAGTCTTGAACATCCTGCCAGCCTTATTTCAACATCCACTGCTATTCTTTTCATTTAGCTTCACTATTACAGAGTATTGATAAGTTTGAATCATCTGAGCTTCTCGACCCACCAATTTCCGACCACGGTTACATTTCACCTCGTATCGAACCACAACCATCCAAAGTCATACACTCTCCTTCTCTCATTTCCACTTCGCATTGTCATGGAATGTCTCAATCCGTGACTTCAATGTCTCAACGTCCACGAAAGAGCAGTATAACTCAAAAAGCACACTATTCACCACCATGGGCGAACACAAGCATCATCGGAGTGGCTGGAAGTTCTGGATCAGGAAAGACGTCGCTTGCTCTAGCGATCGTGGCATCTCTTAGTCTACCATGGGTTGTGATTCTTTCGATGGTATGAGAGAACTTGATGATTTGACGGTTTTGGAATTAATGTTGATCAGGACTCGTTCTACAAAGAATTGACCCCTGAACAATCACAACAAGCCTTCAGAAATGAATTCGATTTCGATGCTCCCGAAGCAATCGATTTCGATATCTTGGTTGAGAAACTTCGAGACATCAAGGCTGGGTATGCCATGCCCGTCAATGACCTTTCGAACTTTCCAAACTCATTCATTCTAGAAAACGAACAGAAGTCCCAATCTACTCCTTCGCAAAACACGCCCGAGAAAAAGAAACAAGCGTCATCTACTCCCCACACGTCCTGATTCTCGAAGGAATCTTCGCCTTACATGACCCTCGAATCTTGGAACTGCTCGATCTCAAAGTGTTCGCCGAAGCAGATGCAGATTTATGCCTCTCCAGACGACGTAGGTATTCCTTTCATCAAAATCCCCAATCAGAAATTTATTCTTCAGATCCCCTTGTAAACTACCTGCGTTTCGATCACTCCATAAGATCCGCTTGATCACGTTGGGATTGTCACGTCTCTTGATCCGAAACTCTCAATCCTCCACCCTTCTTCCCAATCACTAACTCTATCAATAGTATTACGAGATACCAAATACCGCGGCCGTGACATCCAAGGCTGCATAAAACAATGGTTCACGTTCGTAAAACCAAACTTCCTGCGCTACGTCCAACCCCAACGCGAAGTTTCCGACATAATAGTCCCCCGCGGTATAGAAAACAAAGTCGCAATCTCCATAGTCAGCGACAGCATAAAGAAAACCCTCCACCAAAAATCCACCCTTCACCAACTCGAACTAGCTCGTTTGGGGGTTTTTACCTCAACCACCGATTCCGGGCGCGAAGAAGCGGCGCTGATTGAACAAACGAGGCAGGTGAAGGGAATCAATACCCTCCTGATAGACCCAGCGACGGATAGAGAGGATTTCATCTTTTATTTCGAACGTCTCTCTACTCTGTTGATAGAACGCGCCACTACTTACGCCCCTTTCGAACCAACACAGGTTCTCACACCACAGCAGAATAGGTACATGGGCTTCACCCCCACCGGTTCCATCTCCGCAATCGTAATCCTCCGCGGCGGCTCCGTGTTAGAAACGGGCCTCAAACGCGTAATCCCCGACTGCAGAACCGGCCGCATACTAATCCAAACCTCACCCTCAACCACAGAACCGGAACTCCATTACCTCAAACTCCCGCCAAAATTGGAAGAGGATAGTTTGGTCCTGCTTTTGGACGCGCAAATGAGTTCGGGCGGTGCAGCATTGATGGCTGTGAAGGTGTTGGTGGATCATGGGGTTAGGGAGGAGAGGATTGTTTTTGTTAGTTATCTTGCTGGGAAGAACGGGTTGGGGAGGCTGATGGGTGTGTTCACGGGGATAAGAGTGGTTGTTGGAAGGATTGTAGAGGATGGGGAGGAGAGGTGGGTTGAGAGGAGGTATTTGGGGTGTTGATGTTGGTTGGAAGTTGGGGTTGGATTGTAGCGATATTGTGATGTAGGGAGATGGTCAATTCGTCGTGTCGTCGTTCAAGTTCTTTCAAACAAACAACAAAAGCGCGAGTAGACCAGGGAAAGTAGGAACGCTTTCAGCAAGTAGTAATTACCATACCCAAGTAAGAAAATCATCAAGTTTGGATCCCCATCTCATGTCTAAAACAGTGTTTCCACTAGCTGAACAACCAATTCTTCTATCCCCATTCTTTCCAGCGCAAGCCCGAGTTCCACCTCATCCCGACAACAGAAAACTCCTCGTTCCTTCTCGAACTCCAACTAGGGAGTGTGCTGGACCTGAAAGGAACATTGAATCTTGGTGTATGATGATGGAAAAGTGAATTTTGAATTCAGCTCAGGACATGTCCTATGGCATTCAAGTGAGGAAGTGTTGTTTTGTCATATGTTTTTGTTGTAGGGGATGATCAAGTTCACATCGTCGTTATGAAAAGATGCTGAATAGAACGGAATTGATTTCGAGGCCAGCCTGTTGTTGTAATGATGGTGAATGCTGCAACCTGTCTCATATCTTGTGGTGGAAACTGTTGTTCAATGTCGAGTAATTGCCTCGTGCGAGTTCTTCGTCGCTTTGTGGTGTCGGTGTCTTGCTCCTAGGACGAATCCGCAATGTGGGATGAAGCCATGGATAATTTTTATACTTTATTTCTTTCTTCCCAGGCGTGAGAGGAATCTTTGAAATTTGCTTGGGGGCTTTGATCTTTTGTCGACGAGATCCTTCGGGACGACGAACTCCTGCTCCTTGACGAGAACCTGCTCCTTGACGAGAACCTGCTCCTCGACGAGAACCTGCTCCTCGACGAGAACCTGCTCCTTGATGAGAACCTGCTCCTTGATGATGACCTGTCCCTCAGCGATATCTTGCTCCTCGACAAGATGCTGTTCCCCAAAGAAATCCTCTTCCATCTTCTCCAACGTACATCTACTCATCTTCCAGTCTCTGGATCGTAATGGTTTGACGTTCAATTCTTCTGCCAGCTCTTGGAGCACATTGACTGGAGAACACTGTGGAATTATGCTGCTTTGCTTCAGATATTTGAGCAAGTCATGAAAGACTTCGCTAGTAGATTTGCTATAATTCGCTTTGAGCAAACCTTGCGACTCTTCCACATCGTCCGGCACGAGTCCTAGAAGTCCGAAGATTTTGTCTTGAGGGACCGCACATTGTTGCTTGTGGAAATTAGATAGAAGCAGCAGAAAGTCATGACTTTGCTGTTCGGGTACAATCGATAAGCGGCCGTAAAACAAGTTGCGAATAACATCGAAGTTTTTGAACTGAAATACAAGGGCCGAAAAGCAACAGGTCACATCTGGCCATGAGCAGACACTTCCACCACAGAGAATGATTGCGTTCTTGGCCAGCAAAATTTCTTGAATGATCCATAGTCTTGACCAGTAGGGTCTTTCATAGAATCCTCGCAAAGGGTGAGGGTCTTTTTCCGTAGTCCAACCATATATTTCAGATAACAGTCTCTTGGTTTTCGGATATCTACTCTTTAGGTATTGGAACAGTCTATCACTGTCGTCTCTAGCCTCTCCAAGCCACGAGATTACCAGTGTGGCCTCGGAATAGACCATTCTCATGAGATTGACTTGGGCGGATCTTTCTTGCTCATTATCCTGGTTGATACAAATTGCGTCGACGAAGTATCATCGTTCCTCCGAAGGATCGAGATGTATTGGCGTACCAGTCCCCCAGCCTTTCCTGGGATCTTCGGCCCAGCTCGTTATTGATGTAGCTTTTGCAACATCAACAATCGACAATTCTCTCAACCGACGAAGAGCAAGCCAAAGGTTCTCCCGGATCGGAAAAGCCGTCCCATTCAGCAAGACGTCTTTCTGAGGTTCGACTGGACCCCAGGCATACGAGAGTGCTATGTACGACGGTCCAGTTCTGAGGTCCTCGATGGTATGAAGTGTGCAAGAGATGGTATCACTGTCACCTGGTAAAATCCTGATCAGCCTGATGGAATTTGAATCTAGAGTGAGAGGTTTGTAGAAAGTTGATGTTGACATGTTGTTGCGATTGCACAAGAATGGTTGAAAGCGAGGAATCAAGAATAGCGAAGTTTTGTGTGGGGCAAGGGGAGGAGAAAGAGCTGAGCTCTTTGGGGCGCAACTATGCATGGCCAACGTGTTTGTATCTAACCATAACGGGCATAGTCCAACGCTCCTCAACTGCCAATGAACTGAAATCAGGTGCGGTCTAAAGTGCAGAGGCAATGGTGCGCAATGGATTGACTTCGTACTTTACACACGACTGATTCAAAAACCACATGTTCAACTCGAGGTTGAGAATGCGTTTTTTAAACAGTTTATACCTCGTCAGCTCACGGTGGCCCAAGAATCAAAGGTGGAGGAGAATGCTGTTTGGTCTACCTACGTAGCTCCAAGTCAATTCTACCGAGGAAATACCTATTCGTCATTCCTGTAAGCATATCTCATATCACATTCACACCCATCATCCACACCACAAACTCTGTTCATAACATCATAACCCCATCACATCCTACCTTTCGGGAAAAACATGTTAATCCATTTAAAAGGTACAGAAATTCCCGGTAGAATTTTTTCCGAAGTCGCCAGGAATCTATCAACTTCCCAAATTAATAAGACCTTCCAAACTGAATCCACTTAGTCGCCTTTTTCCCACACGAAGGACGCAAACACACAGCCGGAAGCTCCCCATGCGACTCCTGATCAAAGGGAATACAAAGCGCCTTAGCACCCATAGAAGGAGCTTTCTCATCCTCAGCTTGGCCATCAGTCTGTCCCTTCTTCGCCGTCTCATCCTTGACCGCATCCGCACAGTCACCATCCTCACAATGGGGAATCAACACGACGTTCTTCTTGTTGATGATTGGGACGACTTGCTCCCAGTCCTTGACGACAATGCGATGCTCGTCGTATTCCTTCCTTGCTCTTGCCAGCATCTCGGCTTGCATTGTTTCGAGGAGTTTTGGAACACCTGTAGCGAGATCCGAGATGGCGATTGTGGCTTTGTCGTTTGTGTCTCGGCGAGCGGTCATGACAACGCCGTTGGCCATATCCTTGGGGCCGAATTCTATCCTCAATGGAATGCCCTTCAATTCCCAATTGGCGAACTTCCAGCCTGCATTGTAATGTTCCCGTGTATCCTTCTCCACCCTCACGCCAACACCAGCCAAAGTAGATGCGATGTTATCGACCTCGGCAAGAAGCTTTTCCTTGTCTTCAGCTGAGGTTTTGGCCGTGATTCCGACAGGGATGATGACAGCTTGGACTTCTGCGACGCGAGGAGGGATCACTGCGCCCTTGTCGTCACCGTGTGTGAGCATCATGACACCGATTGATCGTGTAGTGAGACCCCATGAGTTCTGCCAGACATAGAGACGCTCCTTGACTTCTCCCTCTTTCCTTGGAGCAGGATCTTCGACGGTGATATCGTACATCTTTGCAAAGTGTTGGCCTAGGCAATGAGATGTCGCTGCCTGGATACCGCGACCGGTGGCTGGGATGAAGCCTTCGATTGTCGTGGTGTAATACGAGCCGGGAAATTGCTCGTTCTTGGTCTTGCGGCCCTTGACGACAGGACATGCCAGGAGCTCTTCGTAGACGCCGGTGTAAAAGTCGAGGATTTGCAGTACCTCAACACCCGCTTCTTCCTCTGTGAGATGTGCCGTATGACCTTCTTGCCAGAGAAACTCGCGTGTGCGGAGGAAAGGCATTGGATTCTTGAATTCCCATCTTACGACGTTGTTCCACTGATTGCGCTTGAGGGGAAGGTCGCGATGGCTCTGGATCTTGTCGTGGTAATCCTTGTACATTGCTGTTTCAGAGGTCGGGCGCACAGCAATGGGTTTCTCGAGCTTGGTGGTGCCGCCGATTGTGACCCATGCGACCTATTCTGATGGTTAGTATTCGCATCCCGTGGCGAGCAATGGTTGTTGAACATACCTCAGCAGCAAACCCTTCAATATGGTCCTTCTCCTTCTGCAGGTTGTCCTGGCTGATGAAGACGGGGTAATAGCAATTCCTCACACCCAACGTCTTGATTTTGGAGTCGAACCATGCTTTGATGTTCTCCCAGATAGCATAGCTGGCAGGTTCGAGGATGTAACAACCCGAGATGTCGTAGTATGATATGAACTCGCCCTTTGAGATCATCTGTTGGTACCAGTCGGCGAGATTGTCGGCCTTCTTGACGGTGATCCCTTTGGTGTCGACTTGAGGAGTTGCAGCGGCCGGCTTCTTCTCTTTTTGCTTCTGGGCGGGCTTGTCCTTCTTTTCTTTCTTATCCTTCTTCTCCTTCTTGCTTCGATCTGGGACCGAGGCGGGGGTTTCTGTGCTGTCGGCCATGATTGTTGTTGTTGTGTCTGGAGTAATTGTAAGTTTCTACTATAATTATCAATCTTCCCTTTTCAATCCCGATGTGGAGGGGAGGGGGAATCAATGTATTCGTACTTTTGACTCTTTGTAGTTGTTGTCTTCCGGTTGTTGATTTATTTGTGACTGTCTCTTGGTGGGGTCCGCGACGGCCCATGACTCGAAATTCATCTCCATATTCTCGTTCCCCTCGAATTACTGAGATGAAATGAAATGCAATCAACACGCCCAACTCAATATCAATATCGATATCTGTTGAAACCAAATCTCGTCGGGAAGCCACTGATATCGGAAATAAACTAAAGAATTGTTATTATTCAACCTGGCTTCGTGGTTTCCGGAGACGTCTTCGAGATTCGGATTGCCCATGACTCGGACTGTGTCCGAGCTCAGTTGTAAAAATATCGAAACACCACCAAAGTGATATCCGGTACACGCGACTTCACTGCACCGTACGCGTCAAGAATCATGTCTGCATTGTTCGAACAGCCCAGGAATGCCGGGACTCTGTTCCTTGGCGGTCAGAAGATTTCAGGCCAAGATATCCGCGATCAGAATGTTTTGGCGACGCAGTATGGCCCATGAATATCACACTGACACCTGACGGACAACTGACAACCCCTCTAGAGCCATCGCAAATGTCGTCAAATCCTCCTTCGGCCCGTCTGGGCTCGACAAGATGATGGTCGACGACATAGGTGATGTGACGGTCACAAACGACGGCGCAACCATCCTCTCCTTGCTCGACATCGAGCACCCCGCAGGCAAGATATTGGTCGACCTCGCACAGCAACAGGACAAGGAAGTAGGAGATGGAACCACCTCAGTCGTCCTCATCGCAGCCGAACTCCTCCGCCGCGCAAACGAGCTCATGAAGAACCGCATCCACCCCACCACAATCATCACAGGTTACCGCCTGGCCCTCCGTGAGGCCGTCCGATACATGAACGAGAATATCAGCACAAAGGTCGAACAGCTTGGACGGGATTCATTAATCAACATCGCAAAGACATCCATGTCGTCGAAGATTATTGGTGGTGATTCGGAATTTTTCTCCAATATGGTTGTGGATGCTATCATGGCCGTCAAATCTACGAACCTCAGGAACGAGACAAAATACCCCGTCAAGGCTGTCAACATTCTCAAGGCACACGGACAATCTGCAAAGGAGAGTATGTTGATCAAAGGATATGCGCTGAACTGCACCGTGGCCAGCCAGATGATGAAGACGAGGATTGCAAATGCGAAGATTGCCTGTTTGGACATGAATCTGCAGAAGGAGAGGATGAAGTTGGGTGTGCACATCACAATCGACGACCCCGCACAGCTGGAGAAGATCAGGGAGCGGGAATCTACACTTGTCATGGAGAGAGTGGATTTGATACTGAACACTGGCGCCAATGTAATCCTCACCACAAAGGGTATCGACGAGCTATGCATGAAGATGTTGATCGAGAGAGGCGCAATGGGTGTGCGAAGATGTAAGAAGGAGGACCTCAGACGCATCGCCAAAGCCACGGGTGCCACACTCGTCAGCACATTATCCGATCTTAATGGAGACGAGAAATTTGAGGCAAGCAGCTTGGGACAGGCCGAAGAGGTGGTTCAAGAGAAGATCTCCGACGACGAGTGCATCCTGGTCAAGGGCACAAAGGTCCATTCCTCAGCCTCCATCATCCTCCGAGGCGCCAACGACTACTCCCTTGATGAGATGGAGAGATCAGTCCACGACTCCCTCTCAGCAGTCAAGCGCACATTGGAGAGTGGCAGAATAGTGCCCGGTGGTGGTGCAGTCGAGACAGCTCTACACATCTACCTCGAGGAGTGGGCAACCAGTGTGGTACGTATCACTACTTCAATTTCCTGACACAAATCACTAACACACCGCACAGGGCTCCCGCGAACAGCTAGCAATAGCAGCCTTCGCCCAATCCCTCCTCATCGTTCCCAAGACCCTCGCCATCAACGCCGCCCTCGACGCATCGGAGCTAGTCGCCCAACTGCGCTCCCGCCACGCCCTGTCTCAACGCGCTGACGTCGCCGGCACCGAACCAAAAGACCTCGCCAAGAAGAAGAACTACAAAAACTACGGATTGGATCTTATGAGGGGACGGGTTGTGGATGAGCTTAAGATGGGTGTGTTGGAGCCGAGTATGAGTAAGGTTAAACAGTTGAAGAGTGCTGTGGAGGCTTGCGTGGCTATTATGCGGATTGATACGCTTATCAAGTTGGATCCAGAGCAGAGAGGGGGTGAGGATGATGGGCATGGGCATTAAGTCTATGTCTAGACAATGGGAATGTGGGCATCGAGAGGGACGTGGAAAATTTTGTGAAGCGAAATCAATTAGATTATGAATGATGAGTTTATTCACTTATCATCATTTATATCCTCCACTCTTGCTATTGACGATTTCTTCGATCTTTAGTTTTGTGTCCGGCCTTGGGCATGTACTTTACTCAGGCTTATTCAATGCTGATCTCCTTTGCCTCTTACTACACATCACCTTATTCTTTCCTTGAATTTCCCCTCCTCAAAATTCTGCTTCTTTCTTTTTCATTTCCTGTTCTGTAGCTTCTTAAGCTGTTCGTGGTCTCCATTTTACTCCTTTCTTTCTCTTCTAGGTACTGAGAACGGATAAAGCTAATGTAAAAGGAACAAACAACTTCTTGTTTCGTTTTGGTTCTCATGTGATATGAGATGCCTGATGTGTGTTTGTTTTTATCTTTTAGTGTGGATTTAGACATGTATATACATGGTTACTTTGATTATGTTGGCTGGATGATATGGCATCTTTCGTACTGAATTTCTCTTTATCTGCTTCTTGATCGAGGGTGGATGGGTGATGGCTTGGCCTTCCGTTTGTGTTTGTGGAGGTGGAGCTGTAGAAACACCCAGGGTCGCGCGATGTTCGTCGTCCGCGGACTTGGTGATTTGTAACATTAATACCAAGCTGGGAGTTTTAGGCTAGCTTGAGAATATGGTGGGTAAAGTTCGTGGATTATTGAGAATGAGTTGTCATGGCGTTGCTTCGTGTTGCCTGCTTCGGATTTTTGTCGAGATTTGGGAGGTGGATTATTTATCGAATTGTTTGTCTCATGGCTGGGATGGCATTGCTTCAATGTCATCTCCATATATATGATGCTGATGGGAGTCACGAAGGAGAATGTTTTTTTGGAGACGATAGGTATTCGGTCTCAAAGAAGTGAACATTAAGAATTGAAATGTAAGTCTATATAAATTTCAGCGGCTAGCAGAAGGCTATTTGATGGGGTGAAAGTAGTTTCTAGTTAGTTGTGTATGTGCCGATATCTTGAGAGAAGTTTGTACTTGCGGTTTCTCAGAATCTGTACTGAAGTTGATTGGTAGATATGCCTCATGCTAACCAGGCAGGGCTTCCGTTATCTTTCTCGGGAGTTTAGGCTGATTAGGATTGTAGTGCCTCTTTTTGGTTTTACGATACAAGTGCGGAACAAAATTGAGAAAGGGGTATTTGCAGACGAGTAATTATTTGCTCCGAGATAGATCCAAATAATCGACAAACAACTCGATACTCTGGGAATGATTTTGGTGGTTGGTAGGCTGAGGTTGATACCGAGGTGATGTATGAATAAGACGTAATGTTATTGAGCTCCGGGTACAAGGTCGTGGTAAGCCTTAAGTACAGATAAGCAAGTGACTGAAAGACAGTGTGACCTGATGACAGGCCTCCAAGAGGGAACAAGGCAAAGTCACAAGTCAAGTAACAAGCCGATCAGCATCCTTCTTCTCGGCTCAAAATTTGTCTCGGGCCGTAATTTTCTACTCATCCAGCTTCCACGGTATCGAGAACATGTGTTCGCTAAGCCCAGATATAGGACGCTCAGATCTTTCTCTTACCAGTTTTGGTCTATTCGGCCCGATGCGCTGAGTCTCTTTTATAGTACCTGTCATCTGGTTGCATCAGACTACTTCCTAAAAGAGATTGAGGTAGTCTTCAGCCTCGTCACTGTTTTCTTTTGTGGAGGTGTAGAGCTTGCACTGTTTAGAAACAATGGTGATGTTAGTCTAGCTCGTAGTACGTCCGTACCTTTGTCTGTGGATTTTCTGGTTCTGGTTAAGGCCAAGACGGTGAGACGGCGTTTTGTTGATTCATTTTTCCGGGACGTAGGAATAGTATGTGGAGGTGATGGCTCAGCTTGTGCTTATGCTTACGCTAGGCAGGATAGTTGGATTACTGTGAACTTTCCGGAGTCGTCACCCTCCATCTTTTGAAAATGAGCTTGGACCATTTTGCTTAGTTTTGGTGCTACCCGCCACGCGTCTTTGGTTTAGGGGTATCATCTATAATCGTGTAAGAATCTTAAGCGGATAAAGCTTGGGTTCTTACAACTTCTCGCACCTCGGTGTAAGCTGGATGCGTGGCTTGATCGCGAAATCAATGGAAGAAATATGATATCCTCTCTATTTTCAGACAGCTGCATAGAAAAGCGCAAAGCACTGGAAAAACTATTGAGCTGAGTGTCGGGATGCAACTCCATCAACATGGTATGTTTAGCGATTGTGGTAACCGAGATTAGGTGTGTGAGACCAAATCTCAGATACCAGTTCTGAATGAACCACCTAGCGATGCTGAAAAAATGTGAGCTTTGATAACATCACACATCCTGTAGCTGATCTCATTCCGTGGAAAGTTCAATAATGGCATGTGGAAAGCGGAAGAAGTGATGATGGAGTTCAAGAACAACACGATGGACAGGTGTAAAGATCCACGAATGTAAACTTTAGAAACGACATCGCAAGTTACTCTTCTGCGTCCCACAGCCCAGTCGTCCGCTTTCTTACCTGTTCAAATCACTCACTTGACCCACAATGCCGCCAAACCTCGCCCCGTCATCGCCGCAGCGACTCTCTTCGCCGAATCCTACAACCAAACAATGGAAGTTCACCGCCAGGGCCACTCCTCGCATATCTACGCCCAATCTATAGCATCTTACTACCAAGGCCCTGCCTACGTCGGCTTCGGCGGCACCTCCCTCACCAATCTCTCTCAAGAAGCCATCGGCGCAATAACAAAAGGCTCCATCGATTTCCTCGACGAAGCTGGATATGGCTATGACATCCACGTCCGAGAGATGAAAGTCGAGCCCTACTCCGATGATGGGGCTGCGATGTGGTTGAGTTGGAACTTGAAGCCGAAGGATGGTGAGCAGGACCTTGAGTGGGATACTCTGTATGGGTATAGGATGAAAATTGCTGCGAATGCTACATAGGGGCAGGATATGAGGACCAAATGTGGGCCTGAGGAAAGCCTGGGCTGTGAAGTAAGGGCGGAAGATAAAGTGCAGAGGTGGTGGGAATTTACTTCGACCGATAATGTGATCAAGACGTTCACTGAAAGGATTCCTAACTATTTGGACAGCTACAAGCCTCAAATATGAGC
This sequence comes from Venturiaceae sp. KMAF11, assembly GCA_023078705.1. Lineage (NCBI taxonomy): Eukaryota > Fungi > Ascomycota > Dothideomycetes > Venturiales > Venturiaceae > Venturiaceae sp. KMAF11. The sequence goes on from JALGOQ010000012.1 coordinate 139,930, forward strand.
GTTGCAAACTGCGTAGGAAATCTATGGAAAGAGAGGAGTGAGGTTTTCAAAAAGAGATACATACGAGACGGTTGAAAACATACTCTGCTTGATGTAATTACACAAATGGATTCTTACCATTACTTAGCTAGTTGATTCCAAGTATGTGTAGCAGAGCGAGTTTCTAGGGTAGGCTTAGTATAACCCTTTCGCATCGTCCAACCTTTGAGAAAACTTTTGACTGTGATCGCTTGGTCGACTTCGCGGTCGAGATCAGGACTGAGCATGTTGATTTTGGGGCCTGAGTATGAAGTTGCGGTAATAATATTAGCGAGAAGACTGGTGAGAGTGCTCTTTGTTCGTTGAGTAAACGGGGTTTTTTCGGTTTACGGGGTTCAAACTGCGTGCCAGGTACCAATCCGAGATTCGGAATTTGTCTGGGGAGCTTCCGCGCTGAGTTAGGCATGGAATCCACTTAATGCGGCCCAACTAGGACAGAAACGGCAATATCGATAAGATATGACCCCATTTTTGAAAGCAGAAGTGGGCAAGGCCATTCTTCAACACCATGCCGAATCTCTTAAGAAGTGTTTGTTGCAAGCGCTTCCTCGATTGTCAAAACTTACTTTCGGACGTCGACAACCCTTCTTGGTCATTTGAACAATACACACCCGAAGTGACCATCACCATGGCCTTGCTCACCTGGCTTCCCCTCGGCCTCGCCATCTTCCTCGTTGCTTACTACATAGTGCCATTCTTTACGAAAAATCGAGCGCTGATGTCAATTCCTGGTCCCTTCTCAGCGAAATTCAGCAATATATGGATAGGTCTTTCTGCACGTCGTGGCAGGAAGTTTGCCGCAGTTGACTGGGCTCATCGAAAGTACGGGAAGATTGTTCGCGTTGGGTACAACCACGTATCAATAGCCGACGAGCGAGCACTTCAAACAGTATACGCACATGGAAATGGATTTCTGAAGGAGTATGGTGCCAGTTTCTGTATTGACCGCGTTATAGACTAAAATGTGGTAGTACATTCTACGAAGCGTTCGTTTCCGGTGTCCCAGGAATGTTCAATACTCGTAATCGCATCGACCACACACGAAAGAGAAAGATCATGGCCCACGCATTTTCCCCAAAGTCAGTCGGAGAATTCGAGCCGTATATGAAGTCCAACATTGAGCGATGGGTCGCCCAGTTGGATCGTAAAACAACTTATCCTACACGAAATGGATATGCAGAGTATGATGCGATGCCATGGTTTAGCTATCTTGCTTTCGATATTATTGGTGACCTTGCATTCGGGGCGCCTTTTGGGATGGTCGAAAAAGGCCGAGATGAGGTCGAAGCACAGCTTACTCACGGAGGGAAGATCACCGTCACCCCAGCAGTTGAAGTACTTAACCGTAGAGGGGAGATATCGTCAACACTTGGTTTACTCCCAGCACTTCGTCCTATCGCCAAATACCTGCCAGATCCTTTCTTTTCCAAAGGCGTCGAAGCTGTAGCAAACTTGAATGGTATCGCAGTCCGAGCCGTGGCCCACCGACTCGATGGTCTCGAGACTGGAGAGAAGAAGTCAGCACCAAGACAAGACATCCTCGAAAGATTGATCAATGGCAAGGATGCGAACGGTAATCAAATGGGAAGAGCCGAGATCACAGCAGAGGCTTTGACTCAGCTGATTGCTGGGTCGGATACAATTTCCAACACCTCGTGTGGAGTCTTCTACTGGATACTGCACGGGGAACGGGCAAGATCTGGATCTATTCTGCCTCAACTTCGAGCAGAGCTTGATGCTGCGATTCCGGATGGCCAGTATGCTGCAACCTACGCTCAAGTCAAGAACCTACCTATCCTCAAACGCTACATTGACGAAGGAATGAGACTGCACTCAACTTCTGCCATCGGGCTTCCACGAATCGTTGTTGGTGAGGGAATCGAATTTGACGGGATCAAATTCCCAGTCGGAACAGTTCTCTCAGTACCATCGTACACTATCCACCACCTAGAGGAGATCTGGGGATCAGATGTCAATGACTTCAAGCCAGAGAGATGGCTGAATTCGACCCAGAGACAAAAGATGGCGTTCAACCCTTTCAGCTATGGTCCTCGTGCGTGCGTCGGGCAGAATGTTGCCATCATGGAGTTGCAGATTATCCTGGGGACAATATTCAGGAGATATGATTTTGAGCTGTATCAGAATGTACTGGAATCGCATGAGGGATTCTCGAAGAAGCCGCAGGAATGCCAAGTCGGTATCAAGAAACGAGCGTAGGAGTGGGAAAATGATCAGAACTATCTGATAGTGATGATTAAACAGAGAATGAAGCTTTATGAGACTTTCATGAAGAATCAGAGGTGGTGGTTAGAAGTGGGAGCCTTGGAAGTGCACGATCCCTCACCGTTCAACGTCGTCGTCATTTCCGACTTCGCTTCGAACCCTTCTATAGCCAACGATTCATCGCCCTCCAGCTCCTTAACTCCAGCTCTATTTTTGTCGAACCCCTCATGATGGATGTGATAAAAATGGTAGTGAAGTTTTCAGCTATGTCAAATAATATGGCGATATCGTCCCAAATTAACCCGACCTGAGACGAGCATTAATCTATATTTCTCCGTCGATCCGTTTTCCGAAATATCAACTAACTTAATCCTGGTGGACGACACATATCAGTTCCAGCTCGTCATGATGGATATTTCACCATGTTTTACCTTTCCGGTCTCGTGGTTTCCTCACTTCTCGTGGGACAGACTGTAAGCCATGTTGTTATTAGTCATGATCACAGAGCACAAAAGACATGTACCGTCACGCCTTTAGGAGCTCCAAAAAATGATGTGCCCCAGATTCGTAAGGCATTCGAGGATTGCAACAATGGTGGGAAGGTCATTTTTCCGGCGAAGCAAACGTATCGGATAGCGGAGAAAATCAAAATCGAAATCAACCATGTGGAGATTGATTGGTCTGGAACTTGGCTGGTATGTCGCTTTAGACTTTATAACATGAGTTCGTGCTAATACCGAACAGATGACACCAGATCTCAATTACTGGCGAAAGAATTCTTTTCCAGTTGCATTTCAAAATCATGCCGCCGGTATCATTTTCAGTGGCTCAAACATCACGATCAACGGCTATGGAATAGGAGGCGTTCATGGAAATGGAGAAGCTTGGTACAACAATGAGAAGGAAACAACGAGGCCGGGTCGCCCAATGCCCTTCGTCCTCTGGAACGTGTCAAACATTGCTGTGCGTGGATTCAACGTGTGGCAACCTCCATTGTGGGGCTTCAACATTATGAATGGAACGAATATAGAAGTCACCAATCTTTACGTCAATGCGACCGCTCGACAAGCGTCATGGGGAAGTAATTGGGTACAGAACACTGATGGTTTTGATACTATGGATGTCAGGAATCTAACCCTCGACGGTTTGACGTACCAAGGAGGCGACGATTGCATAGCCATTAAGCCGCGCTCCTACAATATCATCGTTTCCAACGTCACATGTGTGGGAGGGAATGGTATCGCAATCGGGAGTTTAGGACAATATGAGGAGGATTCTTCCGTCACGGATGTGGTTGTGAGCAATGTTCGGATTAGGAGGTTTAATGAGGATATGCATAATTCTGCCTATATCAAGACGTGGATTGGCGTCTCTCTTCCGCAGGATCATTATGAATCTGCGGATTTGCCGAGAGGGGGTGGATGGGGCGTTGTGAGAAACATTACGTTCGCTGATTTCGAGGTTGAAGGGGCGGACTCTGGACCGGCGATTACACAAGATAATGGCAATTCGGATGGGTCGGCCCGCGGAACTTCAAAGATGGAAGTTTCGCAGATTGTGTTTGAGAATTTTAGGGGGTATTTGGGTGGGAAGGCGAGGAAGAGGGGTGGGGTTGCTAGTGTTGGGTGTTCGAGGGTGAAACCTTGTCATGATATCGTATTCAAGGACATCAAACTTAGGCTTGGGAAGGATGGCGTTGATGGCGATGTGAGTGGCAGGTGTTGGAATATCGCCAGAGGGGGCGTGAAAGGACTGAGTGGCGGTGGGTGTGAGTAGGTAGTATGAGTCGGACGATGGACCGATAATCAGATTTCAAGATGTTTGCTGGAACGTTTCGTAGAGATAAGATACTTCCGCGAAGATGCGTCTGGTGAACCGTCCAGTTAGCGCATTACCAGCCCAGCATTGTTAACACCGGCTCCAGGAAGGTAGTCCAAGGGTTGGCGAGTTGCTGGCCAATGCAACTCCAGTCCACGCCATCCTATTTCTCTTCCTGCATTCATTCTATATCCTCTACGATATGTGATTGAACCGACGCACCGAAATCATCATACCATTCAGTCTGGCCCTTGCTGCTTTGACGCTAGAAAGTTTCCTCTCTTTCTTTAACATAAGATAGACGGCGATGGGCCAGTGTATGAATACCATAAGAGGCTGCAATGCTCTTGATACAAAATAAAACACCGGGAATAGCTAATTATGTTGTATTCTCAAGAAGAAGGAATACACGGTAAATAGCAGTGTGCTAAGGATGTCAGTGTGTGCATTCTACAAACAGTTAACGTAAGTACCTACAGAATGGTGGTTTCAGCCAGAGCCATTTGCGCAAGGCAACCAAAATTGTCTCCAGTCTCTCAAAACATTGAATGAAATCAACGAAACGCCTGATTAATGAATTCCGACAGCTGTTGAGTCGTATTACAATTATTTCCTCATCCTCGATTAATTTCTCAAGTTCGAACTCCTTGGGAAAAGGGGTTTCAGAATCTGAATCATGATCATTAGTTGGTCTGCATATCTCTTCTCGAGCTTTATTATTCTACCATTGGGTCCAACTGTGGGAAGCAGTTTACGGGAAGCTGCCAGCCATTGCTGTTGTCGATATTGGCCCAAGTCGTAAGCAGTACCATTTTTGATAATAGGTAAGGTTCTCCATGTCATACGGAGACCGGCAGCTGCTTGCTCGGCTAATAATAGCCAAGCCTTGCCAAAGACGTCGATTTATGGAGTTCGCAAAGTCACTTACAAGATACTGGTTTTCAGCCAGAGCCCTTTGCGGCAGCTGACAAGAGTTGTTTCAAGCTTCCTAAAATACGGACTTAAGCCCTCCAATTCTTGCATCAGGCGGGCTCGGACAATTTCTACTCGTTTTTTGACGTGCTCAACGGCGTCATCGAATCGGCCAGGTCCTGGACCATTGCGCTCGAACTCTTCTGGGGACTGGGCATCATAAGCTAGAAACGAAATAATGTTGGACGCTTGCGTGCCACGCCTTGTACCTTGGAGTTCGACTGAGGGGTTGAGTCCACGTAGAGCTGCAAGCCATTGTTGTCTTCGATACTGCCGCATGTAGAGTACAGTAGTACTCCTGTTGCATGGAACCATTTCCATGATCGTTCAGCCTCATGTGTAGCAGCCACTCGCTCAGCAACTTCAGGCATGGCGAGTAGTCGTTCCCTAAGCGATGTCTTCGATGTCTGCCCTTCAGCCATAGTGTTCCTGTACTTGAACGATAGGCCAATAAACATGTATAGTAACTAGGTTTATGAGAAGGGGAGTGAAAGATGCGGAGCCCTTTTGAAATACATGCGCTCTCGTTCAGAACAGAAAATTTCTCTACATAGACTGAGGTCACATGCAAACGGTATGGAATGCCTACTGGAGTCCCACGATTTCATATTCGCGTATCAGACACCATTCTGGTGACACAAGTGAATTCTGACGAAGTGTTACGTGGTGTCATAAGGCATACGAATTGCCCATGAACTTGCGCTTACACTTCAGTACATCACAATTAGCAACAAGAGTGGATAGCTTCAAACCATAAAACGAAGGAAATCGAATAGCAAAAAGAAGCTCAAAGAACTGCCACTGGTCCAGGAGTCCCCTTCGAAAAAAATGATAGTAATGATCGGATGATAGGAATGGTTGGGACCAGAAAACAATGCGTGGAAAAGAAGCAGGATGAGTCATCATGTGTAAACTTTAAAATGTGGAAATGAACATAGCCCCAGACTATCAAAATTGATTAGATCCTCCCCTTAGACGCCATGGTATTCGCATGTAGGATATTGTCAGATGAAATGGGAATATCAGTACCTATGTTCAAAATTTACTGACCTCCAAAATTGCTATTAACCTTGCAATGGCTTCATACTACTGAAGCAATATGTCGCTATCTTCCACTCTCCCTCCACCTTTCGACACACGAAGATCTCTTGATTCCAGTGCTTCTCTTGCGTTCCCTTTTGTACCCAGAATTTTTCACCTTCGGCCGTCGTCCTCGCAAATGCCCATTCTCCTGACACCTCGATCTCGCATATCGTAAAGACGATATCCAGTTTGATCGAGCTAAGAATACGCGTGTAAGATGCTGTCAGAGCTTCGGTGCCGATTGCAGCTTCGAAGTGGGGAGCCATTAAGACGCCATCTGATGTATATAGGGAGAGGACTTCCGGGAGAGCTTTGGGTCCACCAGACAGGGCAGCGCCATAGGCGTGGAGGAGGGTGGTTATCGCGGTCCTATCGTGATCGGCGGAAGACATCTGCCGGGACATGTTAGTGATCTGGCATCAAGTTGCAAGGCTCAGTGAGGCTCTAACTTTGAGTGATAGATCCAGGAGTGCTGAGTGACGGGAATGGTACGTTGATCCTATAGCGAAGCTGTGCTGGACGAGATCGATGAGTTGATATCATCCAATTCAATGCTCTATACTCCCTCATATCATACTATCTCACTGCCCATCCTTGCCATTTACATCGGAACTCAAGCCGTCCTCAAAGGCTTCCATGATTGCAGAAATGGGGTCAAAAATGGGGGAGCGGCCTGATCTTTGATCAAGCAGGGTCTACCCTCCTGAACAGAGATAAAGTCTCTACTATACTGATAGATCAAATGTCGTTTGGCAATTTTTAATTATGGAAGAGCCGAGAAGGGGAGAGCTTGATTCATGAAACCGTTGTCTATTGGCTCAAATGCGGTTAGTTAGCTCAATGATATTGATGACCTAAATTTCACCACCAAAATTCCATCTCGTTCGTACAAACCTCAACCATATTTTTATTGTTGCGAGGATAATGTACAATCGTTGTCTATCAGGAGATCCATCTGCAGGAGTCTCGCTGGCGAAAATGGAGAAAAGATTTCCAGCCAAACAGTACGTCGTCCTTCTATCCCGGTGTCAACCATAATGCAGTAAACCACATTCCAAAGTTTGATATCTCACAACTTCCCGTCACTTCAACATGATTTCGATCTGAAGTCTTTCATTGATCAAAGATTGGGAAAAGTTTCGGTCGACCTTTGTCTTTGATCAATGCCAAATCCCCTACCAAACATACCCCCATCGATTCGTCAAACATGGAAATTTTTTACTTAGCATCTGAAATATTACTCAAGACCCTCAAACTTATCCCTCACAAGTTACCGACGTCGAACACATTCCCCATTCAATCACATCACACCCCCCGCTCCCCGCCCCCCCCCACCCCCCACGATGTCAACACCACCAACCTCACCACAATCTCGCAAGGGCCGAGCACAGAAAATCCAAAAACTAAGATCCACTATCGAAGAGAAAGGCAAGCATATCCAAGCACTAGAATCGAACTTAACCGACGCCAACAACAAAAACACCTTTCTCCAAATCCAACTAGACGAACTCTCAGAATATGCATACAGAACCATGGACAATTATAGAGAGTCTGTCAAAGAGAAACTCGCCAAAAAAGATGAGCAACTTCACAAACTAGAAACCGAATTTGAAAAAGTCATGGTAAAGAAGGAGTTCTTAGAACACCAAACCGATTGTCTCTACAGAGATAATATGACGCTCATAGTAGGAGCAGCGAAGGCTTTCGATGCTAGTGCTAATAGTGCTATAGCTAAGGTTGCTAAGTTGTCAGACAGGCCGATTATGCAGTTCGTCGTTGACGCCGAGGAGGCAGCTTTGCATTATGACTCACAATTTTCGAAGAGTTGGGATGAATTGGACTTTGTTTCGAGGACGGAAAGTCCGGTTCTTGAACCAGAGTTGGTTAGTGAGGGTGCTCAGGACGAGGAACCTGTTCTTGGGGAGCAGGATGGAGAAGAAGATTGGGAGATTATTGGAGATGAGGAGATTTTTGAAGAAAGCAGATGGGATGTGGCTGGCGGAAAGAATCAGGACGGAAAGACAGGAGACGCAAAAACAGATGATGGGAAGACAGTTGATGGAAAGACAGATAACAAAAAAGGATGGTTTACGTGGTTGGGCAGAGGACGCGGGATACAACAACCAAATGTATGAATAGGTCAGAAGAATAGCAAAACCAATAAATCATTAACATAATCAACGCCATCAACCATCACCATAGCCTCCCAGCCCCTCTATCCCAAAGCCGCAAGCTGAGCAGCACCTCCTTCATCAACAATGTTTGCAAACGATTGCGCATTATCCAACTGGATCTGAGCCAATTGCAATTGACTAGAAGAACCCCAATTTCAGCACGCCCCTCAACCTCATATTCAACAAAGCCATACAATCAAGACGCGTACAGCTAACCCCAGTTCGCAGCATCCATAGAAGCAAAGCTTTCATTAAGAGTAGCCGATTCCAAAGCTGCGTTATACTCATTGATCTGAGCCAGTTGCAAGGCGGAAGAAGCATCAGCTCCGCTAGAATAAGGAGTTCAGTTTCATCCTCAACTTTGATTTGGACAGCCGTACTCAGCTTAAAAATTAAACCACAGCTAAAATATTGCAGCATCCATGCAAGCAAAAGAGTCCTGCATAGTAGCTGCTTGTAACGCGGCATTGGCAGCCCCCTGCTGAGCCAATTGCAATGCCCTAACACGAAGAAGAATCGGCATCAACTTCCCTCCTCATTTTAAAGCAAGAATAATGGAAGAGAAACTTACCCAGAGTAATCCACATCTCCTGCGCCAGAGAACGCATCTCCTCCTCCGCCAGAGAACGCATCCCCTCCACCACTAGAGAACGCATCGCTCCCTCCACCAGAGAATGAATCGCTAAAACCGCTGGTATCAACATCCCCAGCGCTATCACCAAACATCTCTACAGCCTCGACGCCAATGAAACCGGCTACAAGGGCACCACCTAGACCCATGGCAATTTTCTTGCCCGTGGAAGAGCCTTTCCAGAATTTGGAGATGCCGCTGCGCAGGCCTCTTTCGCCTGCTGGACCGTCTGGAGTGACGGTAGCTGGGGGACCTGTCATACCTAGTTTCATATCCGGTTGTGGGGCACCTGGTTGATATGATTGTGGTTGCTGCGGCTGTTGATAGTTCTGTGGGTATGCCTGAGGGTTATATTGAGCTTGGGCTGGCGCTTGGGTAGGAGATGTGGATGGCTGATAGGGCGTGTGTTGTTGCTGTTGCTGCTGCGGGGGAGGGTATGCTGCAGGCTGAGTCTGGTATTGACCATGGGGTGAATACGCAGGCGGCGGTGATTGAGCTGTGTCTCGCAATTGCGCAGGTGGTGGACCATTGTTTGATTGCTGGTAACCTTGCTGAGGCCCTTGTGCTACAGAAGGCTGCTGTTGCTGACCTTGAGGAAAGTAAGACGCAGTAGGTCCTTGAGGGGGTGCATTGGGATGGTATGAATATCCAACATTGGGCTGCTGAGTATTGGGTTGATACTGTGGTTGCTGGTACGCATACGGAGATGGTGTCTGCATTGGTGCATAGCTGTTCAAATTCGGGGACTGTAATGGTACTTGATTAGGTACCTGAGCGTTCTGTACCGGTCCTGGGCCATAGTAAGGCTGGTTTGGCGACTGAATTGGTGGGGCATTATATTGCGCCGGCCCAGGTTGGTACTGAGGCTGTCCTCCGGCCCACTGTTGAGGATAAGTCTGCTGATTAGCCATGATAGAGGAAGAAGAAAATAGAGAAAGTAGATTAATGAAGAGAAGATGGATGTAAGAAAATGTAGAATAGCCGTCATGCGGCTTCAGGAACATCCTCCGACTTTATCTCCCCCAAGGATTCTCGCCAGAACCTGCCGGAATTCCGATTATGCGCTCTCAGCCTCCACACGTCCGATTAACCTCATGCGATGACCCTGCGAGCTGAATGGAGTGGGAGGATAAAGGGGAACTAGCCAGACGCCTCAACGCCATCTGAAGCGAATGTCTCGTGTACGCTGTTCGTAGGCCATGTAAAGTTCTCGCCGTGGGTGAAATAAGATACCAATGACATGATTTGAGTTGGGTATGCGCCTATGAATTTACCTCGTCATCTCACGATGATTGTGCGCAAAGTTGTTGATGCTTAGAAGGATCAAGCATCTGACAATCGCAAAGTCAGGGTTAGCGCCGAACGCCATATGCAAGTACCAATATTGTGGCGTACGAGGAGGCCTCCCGATTAGGACAATCCGGTCTGTCGAGACTATGGAGAGATTTTTACTGGATGTGAATGTTTTAAAGATACAAATCCAGGACAAATAGTTTCAATCTCGCCTAGGTATCACGTTGCCTCAAGATATGTGTGCCGAATCTGGAGGAGGCTGAATCGGTCGGCAACTTGCCTTGAAAGGAGATATAGAGACGCCCATCCATATTTATTTTCTTTACTCCCTAAAATCTTCGTCACCCAGTCGATTTACCTATTCAATTCACCACCACAAACATCTACGATTTGAATATAGCTTTCAGAATGTTTGGGTTTAGATCGAGAGCGATAAATTTCGGTTGGAAATTTTGTACATTGCTAGGATCTTTGCTGCTACATTATAAGGTTAAGAGAGGGCTCTTGAGATCTTGAAAGGCCTCTCTCTTCGTAGATCAAGCCGCCCAGGTTTTAGGTTTAGTCAAGGGAACAGAATAGATAGCCCAGATCTAGAGCATCCCTGCTCCCCCGCTTCCCAGATTTCAGCCTTGTTTCTATTCTTAGCGTATATCTCTTCGTACTCGACACAGCCTACACCTTATCATGATCTGTCGACCAGGTTATGAACACACAAAATACGCGACACATTCCAATTTTTTTTCTTCTTTTCTTCTGTCCATCTAAATCAAACTGCCCAACCAAACTTTCATGACTTACATCATCTTTCTAATCGCACTCCTCACGCTCCTCGGGTCCATGACTGCCCAAGACCCAAACGAGCCCCTCTTCCCAACCTACCCAAATAACTCGCTGCCATGCCTCAACACAGCTGCCTACGCTAGCGGCTGTCCCCAGACTGGTATCAATTCTGTCGTTGTGACCAACAACTGTCTATGCAGCAATCAAGGCTTCTTAGCATCGACTGCCAATTGCATAGGTCGCACGGACAATGCAGACCTCGATCAAGTCTGGGGTAATATTTCTGTGAATTGCGCCGCCACCGCCTCTCCTCTTGGATTCACAAAGGCGCAATTTTACGATGCGGCAAAGAGTGTTCCAAACGTTCCCACGACTCCTGCAGCAACTTCTCCATCTACAACTTCAAACCCGACACAAAATAGCTCCCCACCCACCAAACCGACTGGATCCGCCTCCGCGTCTTCGTCTTTACCTTCACAATCGCCTTCTACATCGCCTCAAAGCGGAGGAGGTGGCCTAAGCGCAGATGGCAAGGCTGGGGTAGGCGTAGGAGTAACGGCGGCAGTTCTTGCATTGATAGGTGTAATATTCCGCAAGCAGCTCGAGAAACACTGTAATTGCTTTAGCTCGAGGAGAAGGGGGGAAAGTAATCATGAATTGCAGAGCACTAGCCATATTTCTTGATTTTGAGTGGAGCAATCTAGTTATGGTAATTTAAATATAGTGTCTAGCATGGCTAAGGACATGAATATGGGCTCGAATACAGCCAAGGATATAATGCAAGGCAATTGCTTTTAAACTCTCATTCCGCTCGTATCATCTCAAACAGCCTTGTCGGATTTAGAAGAGGTTGAATACAATCTGAGCGCTATTCATCCCCTTCCAACTTCGAAAACCCCAACTCAATTTGCCATCCCAAGCGCTAGAGACCCGAATACAATTCTTCAATCAGAGAGCCTCTGAATCCATTGAGAAGCTTCAAAAATTCTGTCTCTCCACACGATTTGAAGGAATCGTACCCCGAATTGGACGAGGATGAATATAAGCGCAGATATGTCAACACATCTAATAACTTTGAGAGCTGCATTCGATGTCAAGCTGAAGAATTACCAAGTACTAAAGTTATTAGTATATCAATAGAATAAGAAGCATTACAATCGATATCGAAACAATCATACCTCCAATCTACAATTGAAGACAAAGTACATCAGCTTCAGAGATCAGACAACTCAGAAACGTGTTCACACACCGTAGCTATAAGACACAGCCTCAAAACTCCTAGCATGTTCATAGAAACCTATAGGATATTTGAGAACAGTGATATCGAATGAACATTTGACACCAATTGCAAATAACTCCCTAACTACAATAAAAATCTGTAGTGTCTACTCCACTATTAATTTTGCTCCATCATCAATCATATCGCCTTCCTCCATGATAAATATCTTATAAGTATGATAAACTCCATCTCTTTCATAAGCGTAATGTTAGCGGAAAGCAGCGAATAAAACTCCACACATTAACGAAATAGCCCCAGTATCAGTACAAATCGTTTCCACCTCATATCACGGTTCAAATACCGCCAGTACCATTACCTGGCCAGTTCTCATCTACCTCCTCCTCAACTGGCTCGGTTTCATCCTCCTCTTCACTGGTATCCATGCCATACATGTTGTCAAACTCAAGCGGGTCATTGTTTTCCTGTTCCCAGTATCGTCCCTCATCGGGATAGTCCTCTCCATCCTGGTCTGGGACATGGTGGAATGGACTATCTGGTCGCACTTGGATGGATCCTCTTCCAGGTCGACGCCGTGGTGGCAATATTCCAAGAGGCCTAACAATGCCCATTGTGCTTGCTGGCACATGAGCAATGGGTGGGGGGATATCGCGTGGTTGTCCAGCTGAAAAGGATGAGGAGTGAAGAAAAAATGGTGCAAACAGTGTACCGTGGTCAAAGCCTGCAGGTAGACGAACTTCTCGTCCATCTGGTCCGGTCTGAGTCGCAAGACCGAATGGATTCACTACTGCTGGTATTGTAGCAGCGACTGGCTCTGTTGGCTCTATCGGCTCAACGACTGGATTGTCAGGGATAATATAGCCTTCCGGATAGTTTGACCTGATCGAGCTGGACCTTGACGAAGGAGTCTTGGATCTGGATCCTTCGATATCTCGTGGGTCTAGCTCAGAAAGAGGGAACCGTGAAACCCTTAGAGTCACTTTCGACGACGTCTCAGATTCGGTCTCGTCATCTGCCTCCTTAGCTGAACCTTCTTTGGTTGAGCCTGGTGTGGAATGAACCGAGGGTTCCATAGTGTAGTGAGGTGACGATGGCATGCCAAACCGTGAATTTGGGTTGATCGTTGGTCTGGGTCCGAATATGCTGAATCTTAATGCAGGCTGTTCAGAGAGGGGGTTTGATCCCGGCAGAGCAGCTCTACTAGGACTAGGTGGTGCGAAAGGACTTCGAACAGGAGCCGACACTGTTCGTGCGAAAGGACTTGGGGAAGAAGCTGTAGCTGTTCGCGCAAATGGGTTTGTGGAAGGAGCCGTAGCGGTTCGCGCAAATGGATTTGAGAAAGCGGCTGCAGCTGCGGGCGCGAGAACACTTCCGGGAGGAATTGTGGATGCTCGTGTGTCTGAACTTGTTCCGTTGTCAGGTTCCGATGAATTGATGTAACGTCCCAAAGTAAAGGAGAAGGAGCGTGCATCAGTGGCCGTTGGCGCTGTGGGGGGCCTTGCTTCGAAAACGAAGGTAGATACTGCAGGTAATAATGATCTCGATGAGTCTCCGCGTGAAGGAGACGAAGCTGTCGTCATTGGCGCCGGGGTGGTACGTCGCGCTGAAGATGAGCGAGATCTGTAAAGCTGAACGGATGGAACTCCAGACAATCCAGACAGATGATTTGTGGTGATCGAAAAAGCTCCCTGAGGCGCGCGGCTGAGTGTAGATGGTCGCGGTGTGGCACGATCAGCCTGGGACTCTGAGGTGACAGCGTCCTGCTCGTCCTGAGCACTGTGACGATCTCTTCCTGGGGAGGAAGCAAGCTCATCAAGAATCACATTGTCAGCTTCAGATGTAGGATTGGTAGGCAATCCCGCTGGAAGTGAAGTTGAGCCTGGCAACTCGTTTCCAGTCTCACTGACAATGTCGTCGTCATCAGCCTGGATGGCGGTAGTCTCCTCGCCAGCCTTATTGTAGTCGTCCTCTTCTCCGATGTCGCTCTCGACGTCTTTAATGCGAACAGCGGGTGGGGTATTCTCCTTGTCTTCTGGTTCCTCCTCGTCGGAGCTACTCTCGTCGCTGTTCTCAATGACCACAGAGCGGCGCACAGTCGCATGCATGACTTTGTAGCGCTTGGTGGGGATGAGATACTCATTAGCTGCATTTTCCTCATTCTCCTCGGCTTCTTCATCTTCGGATCTACTCTCATCGCCACCCACGAGGAGCTCTGGGCGGTGAACAGTGTACCTGTAGCTAGTGACAGCAGATGAATTAGATGGGATGATAGCCTTATCAAGAAGACGAAGCTGCGCGTCCTGTGGATGACGCTTCATGTTGTAGTCAACAGGTTTCTGAGACGAAGCACGAGATGAGTGGCGGATTCCAGTGGACCATTTCCTGACAACAGGTGGTGAGTTCTCCTCGTCTTCTTCGTTGTCCGAGCCAACATCGGTCATTGCTTCCTCAGAGTCGTCGATGTTTGCGCTGCTTCCAAAAGCCTCGCCATGGTAGCGCTTGGCGGCGGCAGGTTTCATCACGTCGTCCATAGGGTGATACTTCGCGCTGTACAAAGCAGAAGTTTGGCCATGGATATCTTGACGAGTGGCACGACGAAGCCGGTTGGGAGGTGACAGTGTAGGATGAGCATTGTTAGTGCCACTATCGTCGTCACCAGGTATCTCGATGATGGCGTTCTTGTCGAGACCATGTAAGGTCTTGGGAGGGCGCTGCAATAGTCTGGCCATGTTGATGTTAATACAATTCGAAACTGTGAAGGTGAAGGTCAGCATTTTTGATTATTTGTGCGCTGTCGATGCGTGAGATCACACCCTGGTACTGCGCGCCAAAGGTGTAAGCGGTGCGTGAAAGAAGTGTCTCCTCTCCTGCTCAATCGTCTCAGACCGAAACAGACGAGCCCATGACGGAGGGGGGTCACTGGATGGGAGTGTGGTGGTGACAAATGGAGAGATTGTTGTTCTGGCGATTGCACTGTACTTGGAATAGTTCAGAACACTCTTAGCCTTGTTTTCATTCGTGGGAGGTTAGCAGACAGGCGTCCTCTTCGTCAGCAGGACCGGCAGTAAGCGCATCCTTGTCTGGATGATGGGTCCTTGTGAGGGTTTTGACTGAGGCGAAATGTAGTTACTCGCCATAGCGGTATGGTCGAGCATTATCTATGTCTTGATACAGACCAACCATTGCAACCCCTTGGCCTTCTATATTCACAGTCGTTTCGGGAAGTGTTACCGTGCCTACCTGAGCCTGTGGGATCCTCTGAAGGAAACTCGGTCACATAGGCCTGCTAGATGGGTCAATATTCTCAATCTCCATCAACATACCGACATCAACTCCATACATCAACTCCACACCGAAAAGATTGCCAAGGACCCCACAAAGAAAGAGGATATCAATTCGAAAATTGCGACAGATCTTTTGTATGAGCGACCGACTCATCAATCTCTTACCCAGAGATGACCTCCATCCAAACCAACCCAAACACCATGGCTGTGAAAAAAGCCTCCCAAAAGTCCCTTGCATCAGCAATCAAACTCCGGCACATACCACTCGCTCAAACGCGTGAAAACACAAATACAACATTCTTTGCCTCCCACGCGACATCAAGTCCTAGCCATTTTTCGATACGGCGGCGTGAGAAGGGCATAGTCGAGGTCATCCTCCTCGCCATCGTCATCGTCATCCGCCTCAATAGTAGCATTGAAACTCTCATGCTGTATCAAAGCAGGATTAGCAACAACCTCCATCCGCGACTGCCGATGCCGGTCCTGTTCAACAGCTCTCTCCGCATCTTTTTCTCTCTGCCTAGCTCGTTCGATAATCGTCAACCTCTCAACCTCCCTCTCACAAGTCTCCTTCAACGACTCGAATATTCCTCTCGCCCCCAATACCTCCTCCGCACACTCTCCCTCGCGCAAGAAATGATACGCCCCCGTTTCACAAAAAGCTTGTGCTTTGTCCAAGGCTTGGTCAGCTAATGTACAAGGGTCCGTGGCGATGGTACTACCAAGTCCATCAGTTGCTAGATCAGGACGGACGGTTTCAAGACCTCTTGCACTACGCAGACCTTGCGCAAGGAGAAATTCGTACCCGTTTGGCCCATTCCGCGCACTTCTAGCCGGAAAGCGAGAATTGATGTCTTCTTCCGCTTTTCCGCTTGTCAATGTTTCCATTCTTATTGCTAGTCTTGCTTTTCGAATGCGGTTCCGTCCACTGCCGATGCTGTGGACTAATTGTTCAAACCCTTTTTGTACTTCGCTGTCGTAGTAGACGATTATGGGATTTCGGACGCGGTATCTTTTCTGGGTGGCAGAGGTGATGGATATTATAGAACCAGCTATTCGTTTTCGTTTGGAGGCGCTCGAAGGGGTTCGATCGAGTATTGGGGTGGTTGCAACGGCGTAAGGTGAGGACGTGGGCGTTCGTTGCTCCACCGAGGAGGAGTTCCCAGTGTCGTCTCGACTTGGGCGAAGGGATTCGTTGGACCCTGTCCTTTTCAACTTTTGTGATGGCGTCCTGCCTATCCGCTCGACTTCGATTTGTCGTTGCTTGACCTTCTCTTCCAGATCCTCCAAACTCTTGAGCCACGTTGGTGCACTATCTGCCAGGAAGTTGAAACACTGTAGGACCTCCGACATTGCGGGTGGCCGGTGAATATTTCCTCGGAATTGTGTATTGAATTCGATTGATCAGTCAAGATGTATGACTGCCAACAAGCATGGTGGTAGGCTGCGCAAAGGGAAACGCTTCCAGGGGACGCCGAAGGTTGTCTGTTGAAGGCAAGGATATCAGATGGATTCTTATAGCTCCTGAATAGCAGAAAGCTGTTGGTGAGGATTGGGCAGCAAGTCGCGGTGATCCCTAGCTGGCTTGCTGAGATCTCAATCGGGTTTGGAAAGTTGGCAGTCTTGGTCAATATGTATAGGCTGTCTTTTCGGTGAAAAGACGGGGATTAGAACAATAGACAAACGGCTATCGGGCTGGTAGTCCCTTAATAACTTAATCACATCAGGATGTAGGGGGCCCAGTACTCCGTATTTGCTTGTCATCTCCATCCAAGCTGGCCTTGGTGGATCAATGACAGGGAACCAGGATCATGGCCAGTTTTCACGTGGCTGTCTCCCACGTTTGGCGGAAGGGACACTCCGCGGAAACGTCTGTCGCTTCACAAGCCCCTTTAAGCCTCATTCTCCTCGATTGCTATTATTCACTAGACAACGCCTTTTATGTTTCGTACTGCTTCTTTACAACTTCTTCGGCCATGATGACAGACTCTTCTATACGTGAGTTCTCAAGTCAGCCACGTACTTCCCAGGGATCATCACACGCTTCGCATATTGGAACCATTCCGCTGGGAAATCATCCGGACTTTAAGAGGTCGTAACTTTTCGGAACTCTCACCGTCTCTTCCCTGTAACCAAGGACTCGATCACCAACATGCAGGATGCAACTACAATGCAACACAGAAACTGCATGCTCAATCCCATTCGGACACTCCTACGTCTCTGGGAACCAAGTTTTTGCAAAGAGGGACAGCTCGATGGCGTTTGACTCGTATACATGTTTGGTGTGGATTCCTGAAACGAAAACAAGTCTCTTTGTTTTTAGGCCAATCAAAATTTGAGAACGTGAAGACGAGAGGGCTGGCAACAGCGTTCAAACTGCGCACATTGGCATGGGTAATTCCTATCTCACTCCCATCCCAGCCTCCCACACCTCCCACACCTCCCAAAAAAATACAACATACAACAGCCTCGGATAAGGATATCCTGTGCGGGGACATAAGCACAACATAATCCGGGCGCTAAACTTGCACAAGATCAAATTTATCTTTGGTTATAGCTGCAGAAATGCTCGCCCCAACTCTGAAAAATGCATTGTGGACCAGACCCAAGATAGTTGGATGGAGGGGCTTTCTCGTACTACTCGAGGCTGTAGTTTATGCAGCCTATGCAGCCCCAGCGTTGAAACTTTTCAATTAGTTTGGACTCGTGATTGTTTGCTTCATCGGCTGCGTTCCGTGCCGTTTGGAGTGTAACTCGAAGGGGTTTTGATGTGTAGATCGTAAACGGGATGCGAGATGATCTTGAATTCGGATTGCCAGAGATCCGCATTCGTGTGGATGGATGGTTCGATGATTGTGGAATGAGGCTGTAATGAGGCTTTGAGGGTTTGGATCGTCGTTTGTAGTAATTATTTCATGACTGAGATTATTGATTCTTTTGTTCCCCAAGGAATTGAGGGGTACTTCGTGTGGCCATTGCCTGAGGAGGTTTGGAGCTGCTGAAAGTTTCGAGAGGTGCATCTCACAAAGACTCAAAAAAACCACAAACAGCACAGTGCATCCATCTGTACAATCATGTTCTTGCTAGAGAACCGATTCGATCCAGTATGAAGCATTGCAATTACAGAAGTCGAGATCCAATGTCGAAAATGACATCAACAAAGTCAATGACGACCATACTCCCACCTTGAGCTTCAAGCTCCAACGGCACATACAGCTCGAACAACCACCAAACCTCACACTCAACCCACCACCCACAATTAACCACACGAACACCAAATACCGCAACAATAGCTTCATCCAAAACCCTCCACCGCCTAGCCCACCTAACCCGCACGATGTCAACAACAACCCTCCACCACGCCTCCACCCCAGCACCATGGAAGAAACCCTTCCTAGACCACATCAACAAGATGGCCTCCCCCGAATTCGTCCTCTCCACCCTCACACCCGCCTCAGCAGGCTCCTCAACGCCCTACCTCCCCCGAGCCCGCTACTGCATCTACCGCGGCATGTGGACCGAACTCCCTCCGAACAAGCACAACGATGCTCCCGTGAACCCACGAGTTTATGAGAGTGAGATGCCCACATTCACCACCGATGTACGCATGGAGAAAGTGGGGCAGTTATTTTCGAGTAGTGCGGGACATGCTGATCATGAGTCTCTCATTCAAGGGAGTGGAGGGGGCGGACCTATTGAAGCTGTATGGTGGGTTAAAGAGGAGGGTATTATGACACAGTGGCGGATTAAGGGTGAGGCGTTTGTGGTTGGACGCGATATTGAAGGAGACGAGGTTAGTTCTGGAGTTAGGACTGTCAAGAGTGAGGTTGGGAGTAGGATGAAAGTTGTGTCTGAGGGGAAGGAGGGGGAGTGGAGTTGGTTGAGGGAGATGGATGCGCATTTTGGGAATTGTTCGCCGGGTATGAGAGGTAAACATCTTCAAGCCCTATCCTACTTTTCAACCTCATATCCTCACTCCAAAAAAAATTGAATGTGAAGACTAACATCCTATCCCCACAGGCTCCTTCAAAAACCCACCCCCAGGCAAACCAAAAGACGCACCCTACGACAAAGAAAACCTCCAACTCGGCACCAAAGTCGAAGACCTCCACCACGAGACCGCAAGGAAGAACTTCAGAGTCGTAATTATCAAGCCAGAATCAGTAGAGCAGACTGATATTAGTGATCCGGAGAAAGCTCATAGAAGGATAAATACGTATCGGCCGGAGAGTGGTGATTGGAAGGTGGTCGAGACGTGGCCGTGATTGGGGTAGTTTGTGCGTAGATAGAATAGGTCGGAGAAGTAAATAGAAAGACGGGATTTTCAGAAACTTGAGTACTGAAGGCACGTCCGGGTGCGTATAATTCCTATTTGCCTTGTTGCACTGGTTAGATCTTGTAGACCCACATGGGCTTGCTTACTTATACACAAACCAAGTATACTTAAAAATGCCGCTGTCTCCAATACTTAGAGCACACAGCTGTGTCAGACCATCAAAACCAGGATAAGAAATAATGTTCCAAATAAACAGTGATATGCTTGCCATTTACGTTCCTGTGGCTCATCGTTTCCTTCCACTTTCCGTTATTTCAAAACATCGTGACCATTCATTCTTTCTTTGCCAATTCATTTATTAAATCAGTGACCCAACCTCTTCCCAGCATCGCTTGGGGTGGGTGGACATGGTCAAGATACCTCGCTCGTAGCTTACAAACTGCTAAATGAACACGACTTAAAGCTTTTGAGGACAAGGAATGGTTGAGTAATGACCAATAATATTAATACGATTGCGTGAGAACTGGCTTGCTCAAGCAAGAAATTCACAATTAAATGTGTACGTGGATCAAAAACAGTAAACCACCTGTAGCGAAGCCAAAGGTATCGCCGACAGTTTCTCATGCAATAGCCCGAACACCTTCCCAATCACATAACAGTGCAATCAAGACTCACCCCTCCCAGGCCACTACCACCACCTCCCCCGCCAAACGCACTACTAAACCCACTGCTCCCAGTATGTCCACCACCAACCCCACTCACAGCCTGCGTCTTCGTACCTGCTCCTCCCTTACTTCCAACATGCGATGCCGACTCAACAGCTCCAATCGTAACAACATCAACAGATCCAGGCGCTTCTTCGTCCTTTGACACGCGTCGATATCGTTTTCGGGAAAGACAGCATAAACATCCCCAGTTCCAGAAAGCTAAGAGGAGAAGGAGGAAGGCGACAATGCCGAGGACAGCGGCGATGATGATTGTTGATTCTGGAGTCGCTGATTTACATGCTGATGGGTCTGGCTGGTCGCAGGTTGTTGTTTTGCGGGTGATGAGGGCGTGGAGAGACGCGGTGATTGGGAGAGGCGCCATTGTTGTGACTTCGATGACTTTCTTGGGAAGAGCCGATATTGTGAGGATCCAAGTTCCAATTTCTCCTCCCAAAGGATGTTTTTCTTTTCTCCCGCAGGTGGACAATTAAAAGGAGGTTGAGTCGTGACTTGCACGTCAATCTGTATCGCAGCAGTCGTCGCGACAGAGAGCAAATCCTCAGAGACACCGAACGGACATACAACCACTATATAGCACCTCGAAAAGCACCGAGAACATTCCTATCGTAAATCATGGACTTTGTAGTTTGTGCATGTCGAGCTGAAAAAGCTGAGCGAAAGCTTCAATAAGCTCTTCTTAGCGGCAGCCACAAGTCCCAATGTGGTAATTAGACGCGTCACATGCATCGCATAGCCTCAGAATTAGGACTGTTCGAGAACAATAGTCGCTAAACGGAGATACCGATGGGTGTTTGGGCTGATAGTGTCGACAAGTCCACAAATTGGGACACGTTCCCCACGATTCTGAACTACGAATATAGAGTGAGCCGCGTGTGGCGCAGTAGTGACAAACGCGTCGTATTTGCAGCCTCAGAGATCGACGTGTGAATTGTCGTTTTGTCAGATCATGAAGGTGCCAATCATCCACCGAAGAACTGAGGACAGATATCCATGCCAACTGATGGAATCTTCACGCTGTCCCCTGCTCATCGAAATAGACTGCGAAGATAGAGGGTTCAATCGTCCAGATCTGCCTCATGGCGCCCAAGTGAAATTGGGGCCACCGAAGTTCCCAGCAATTTTTGGTTTCGATTTGGCAGGAATCTGGAGGGCACTGCTCCAAACTTTTCGGGACGATGAGAGACTATCAAATCCCACGTCTATCAAGTATCGAGGCAATGCGGTGTGAGAAGAGAATGCAGTGCATCACTAAAGGCTCATGCCCACATTGATGATGAAGACACATGTCTGCACCAGTTCATTCTTCAGCAAACAGGGCGATCTCGTCACGAAATTGCTGGTCTACGATGAAGCCTCTTGTTTCTTCCCGCTTCGTATCTCTAGTTTCCGTGGCTTCTTACGTGGTGCTGCCTGGCCAGATTGTGATGTGTCGGTCTTCGGTGGTGACTTGCTAGGCTGAGGAGTAGGTGGGATCTTATTCATGACAGCCTTCAGCGGCGACCAAGGCCAGAAAGGAGTATAATGACTCACCTCACCAGCGAGTCTATTCCTCAACGGCTTCATGCCCTTCTCATACTGCTTCATGTCCTTCTCTTTATCCCGCGTCTCCTCATTCTCTTCACCGCCGACCTGATCCCCATTCTCATCCTTGAATTTGGGCAGTTTCAACCACGGCCCGTGTATTGCGCCTGAACCAGCTCCCACCAACGCACCCAGTCCTGTCAAGGGAATGGCTGTGACGCCTCCAACCAGTGTGCCAACAGCAGTTCCCAATCCCATGCCGGTAGCAGCACCAATTCCCGCGCCTGCAAAAGCACCCTGCAGTGCTCCCGACTCGAGTACCTTTGCTTTCTCAATGTGCTCGTTTGCAGTCTTTTCGTGCTTCTCCACTTCTTGCAGTGCCTTCTCTTTTATCGTCTCATCGTCAGCCTCATCGGCTCTTTGTTGGGCTGCTGCAGCGGCGGCTTGGGATTCGTGGGCTTGTTTGGCATATTCGGCAGCTTCTGCCAGTTGTTTCTCGCGTTTTTGGACTTCTTGCGGGGAGAGAGGGACCGGCTCGATTTTTGGAGCGTCTTTGGAGGGAACAGAGTCTTTCCGAGGGGGTTTTGAAGGCATTTTTGTGTTTATGTATGGTGGGATGATTGTTTACTCTGGTGCTGGGGGGAAATGTAAATATATCTTGGATCCCGCGGTGACGTATTTGTGCTGGACGTGTATCTTGATTTCAACCTGAATTCGTATCCCTTCAACCATCCATCGAACAATAAATCACACATTCGTTTGGTCACTTACAAAATGAGTACCATTGAATGAATGGGATTTTCTGACAGGTGGCAGGATTCCGAGCACGCTATGATTTTGCTCGGTCATGAATCCTTCACCGGCGGGCTGGGCTGGGCATGATAAATTATGATAAATGAAGGTCAATATCCATGACTGTGGTTTATTCTACCACCTCTTGCTATTGTACAAGCTCTACGCATTTGAGCTCTCCATGCGCCAAAAACTTGAGTTCTATCCTCTTTATCACCCACAGACAGTAGCGCACTACAGGACTCCCGTCTCTTTTGTCGTCATCTTCACCAGCTCGTGATTGCCTGAAGATGGAGCAACCGACAATGCCGTCTCACGACAATCCACATCTGCATGGCGTTTCATCTATTGTAGGGCCACACGAAGAGTATATCACATACCTTCGTAAGCAAATTGAAAAGTACACACAGGAACTAGGTCGCAACTTGATTCGCAACACGTACACAGATTACCGCACTGACTCGGATCGAGCGACAGCTCAAGTGGCTATATGGATCTTTGAATGCCTCACTCAACACCCGGATTGCTTGAAAGCAGAGTCAGCAGTCTCAGAACTGCCTTCCCGAGTCATCGACATAGGCTCCTCCCACGATTCTGAAAATCTGCGTCTCGTAGAGACCCACGGACGGCGAGGTCGATATACCACGTTGAGCCATCGATGGCAAGATTTCGAGGCTGCGAAAACTACAGAAAAGAATTTCCAGGAACGCCTGGAATGCTTCAACCTCGACTCTTTGACAAAAACGATGCAAGACGCTGTTGTTATCACAAGAAACCTGGGGATACGATACTTGTGGATTGATGCTGTATGCATCATTCAAGGCTCCCATAGCGATTGGTCGTCAACAGCATGCGATATGGCTAGAATTTATCGCAATGCTGTTGTGACTATTGCTGCATCATCTTCAACAGCTCATTCTGATGGATGCTTCACGAAAAGACAACAGACCCCAGACTCCATCCCAAACCCGCTCGATTCTCGAGGCTGGATCTTGCAAGAACAACTTCTTTCCCTTCGTACTTTGAAGTACCACGCGGGATGGATTGAATGGGAGTGTATCTCGAAAAATGATGTTGAACCTGGAACCGAAGCTCCACAATCATCAGTGGTTTTGTCAGAGTCTCAGCGGATCAGAAAAGCTATATGGGGATTTCGGTCAACAAGCATGTCGCTGCGAGCTCAAACACACCACAGCTGGCATCGCATTGTAGAGAGCTACTCGCGCCGTCATCTCACCAAAAAGACTGATAAACTTACGGCGATTCAGGGCATTGCAAGCTTTTTGGGCGAGCAGATGCTAGGAGATCGTCTTGAGGCGGGATTGTGGCCTTTGCATCTTTGGCGAGAATTGCTTTGGAGAACAGATGTCCCCCCATCCCTGGACCGATTTCCGGCTCTCCCACCTCGACTGACAGAACTTCGCTTACCTTCGTGGTCATGGGCCTCCGTTGATGGACCTATCACGTACTCCGGTACACAACATAGTCGTATTGTACCCACAGAACCGATAATACATATGCTATCTGTAAATGTTGAGCAAGGCGATTCTCGCACCAATGTGCAAGGTCAATTGAAGGTCAAAACAAAGACACGAAGGCTGTACCATCGTCCAGGCCACGAATTTGGTCACATTCAGCTTTTTCATGAACCTAGCGCTGGGGCGATCCTAACCAGAGACTCAAATAGCGCAGCAGAGAGCGAAATTGCATGCAGGAACATCCAACCTCATCCAATTGATGTTCTGATGCACCATCCATGGATTGATCACATATGTGCGTCTATCATACTAATGTGGTTCTCCCAAGAATTTGCATGTCGTTCAGCTGGGTATTTCGACGCACCGCGGATGACTGTAATTCATCCATTGATATTTACTTTCAGCATGTTCGTGTATCACAGCATTCGATTATGGGCAGTAAAGCATACAGACAATGGATGGCAAGCAGGAGAGACAACGCTCACAGCTCTTGGCTCCACCTTACTCGCAGTCTCCTATTTCTTTCCTGGTTTGTTCCCTGGGGTCGTACTGGTTTTGGACTATTTCAGCATTCCTGTATCGCTACTCCCCTTCCTACTTCCTATTGTTTTGTGCCTCTGGATGTACTCTTACTTGCACGAGAGCTGTAAACTGTTAAGAGCTCCAAGAACCGCCGTATCTTCGAATCGATTCCCATTCGAGGATACCTTGAGGAATGGAACCCAGACTTCAATACCTGCAGATGAGTGGGAGGAGTTCCGGCCAGACACTGACGAAGGAGGTAACTTCGACGAGATCTGGGTGTGTCCAGTTGCTGAGAATACCCGCGAATACTATTGCCTTGCCCTGGTTCCGGTGGGCAGCCACTGGAGCACCGACGAGTTTAGACGCATCGGTATGTGCGTTGTCAGCAAAGAGCGATATCGTGGGAGCGGTCGGCCAGGCTTTTTCGAAAACTGCATCGATGAGATAATCGTGCTGGTCTAAATCGTGGAGATCGAATAAATGAGTTGCGAAAGCTTGTAACGATTCACAAGGTAGGTAATACTTGCTGGTTGAAGTTGAAATATCGCGTCCTGATGCGTTATATAGTCATGATCATCATCCAGCTACAAAACTACTGCTAGCTAAGATCTAGCCGATCATGACTTCGCACCGGCCCGATTTCATCGCTCTCTACAAGCCGGTCACCGCCTCATGAATTCGCCTCTTTTGTCCATCCCCAGATCTTTCAGCTCTCCTCTGGATCTCGGTAAATGCCATTATTCAGAACGTTGGGAATTTTTTTGGTAATGGAGTGGCTCGCCATGAAGATCGCATACGTACCTACATTGGAGGTATTTATTGACCGCCAAATTCCTTCTGGTTTCTACTTGACTGCTCTTCGTTATCGTCTAGAGCGGAATCCTCGTCGTCGCACAGAGAATGTCAACAGAAAAGGGAGAGATCTATCATGATCCATCGAGCGAGGACGTATTCGACTCAAAATTTGAGAAGCGCACTTTGTAGGTTAATCTAGACAATTACCTCAAAGAACGGCACTTATTTATTTTCCCAAACAGAAGGAAAGTTGATTGGCGGTTGGCACCAATCCTAGGAATACTGTATACGATTTGCTTGGTCGACAGGGGTAACGTATCTGTCGCTCGCATTTCCGGACTTGATGAAGATCTGGGACTGGCTATTGGGGAGAGAGCCAGTATTGCATGTGTGTTATGCTGTTTGAAGTATTTAAAGCAGTGTTGACTGTGTTTAGTACTTCTCTTTTTCATCGGCTACATCCTTGTTGAGATCCCCAGCAATATCGTCATTCGAGTAGTCGGCCCAGCTTTTTGGATATCTGTAATCACATTCTACTGGGGCGTTGTCTCAATAGGACTTGCCTTTTCTCAAAGCTGGATTTCGGTGGCAGTTTGTCGTGCTATTCTAGGTGCGCTTGAAGGAGTAAGTAATATCCATCCCGATGACCATTATAGTCTTAACAATGTAACTCACAACGTTTTCACCAGGGCTTCTTTCCCGGCTGTGTTCATGTTATCAGCTCATGGTATATTCGAAGCGAAGTTCAGAAACGCCTCGAAGGCTTCTTCCTCTTAGCGACCGGCCTGTCAACCTTCGGCAACATCCTAGCATACGGAATTATTCAAATAGGAAAACACAAATCCTAGAAAGGTTGGCGTTGGATCTACATCGTCGAGGGAGCCATCACTTGTGTTGCCGGTCTGGTTGCCTACCCATTAATCGTCGACTTCCCTGACTCCAAACGAAATACCTTTCTCGCGGAGCAAGAGAACCACTTCATCCTGCAACGGCTGGAGAAAGACCAGGGCGGTAAGAGTGCTACTGAGGGAAAGGTTACTCAGGCTGTCATCTAGACAGCAGCAAAAGACTGGAAGGTGTGGAGTTTTTCGTTCATGTATTTCTCTGCTGCCGTAGGATCTTATGCTTGGACTTTATTTCTTCCAATCATTCTGCAGGATGGTTTTGGGGTCTCGCAGGAACTTTCTTTCGTGTTGACAACGTCGCCGCAGGTTTTCTCGGTAATTGTGGTATGGGGATTGGGTTGGTGGGCTGATCGATTGAGGATCCGTGGACCATTTGTAGTGCTGGTTATAATAGTTGGGATTGTCGGACTTTGTATGGTGGGCTTTGTAAAAAGTTCGACTGTGCGGTAAGTCCTCCTTCTTCCCCAGATGATGTGTAAATGACTAACAGTATTGCAGATATATCGGCACCTTTCTCGGTACCATTGGTTCCAACGACCTCGTAGTTACGATCCTCTCCTGGCAATAGAACAACATCGTCGGCGACGCCAAACGAAGCGTCGCCTCAGCTATCCTCGTTTCCGCAAGCGGTGTCAGTGGTGTTTACTCTTCTTTAAAGTTCAGGCAGCAGGATGCGTCGAATTATGTTCCTGATATCATTGCGGTTATTGCTCCGTTTGTGGTCTCGTTCGTTCTGGCGGTTTTTACTTCGTTGATGATGAGGAGGCAGAATCGGTTGTGTGATCAGGGGAGAAAGGTTCTTGTGGGGGATGTGCCGGGGTTTAGGTATACGCTTTAGGCTGGTAATGCATTGGTTCGTTGCCTGTGCTGTTCCATGACTGCATTCACTACAGATTTTGGTCAAAACGCAACTTCGTCATAACATTGTCTGGTAGGTCAACTGTATCATATTTTACAAACAGTTCGCTGACAAATTTAATTAGAACTGCCTTTCGTTCTTCTCCATCGCCATCTGCTTTTTGCATGGAGGATCTGAGGATGTGGCGTTTTTGCTAACAAAGTCATGCCACTGCACACTGTCCGACTTCACACGGTATCTACGGTATTGAAGCAGAGCACGAGCATTGAGATTAGAGTTACTCGGCACATCTGAAGCTCTATGAAATGATGAAATACTTCGCAGAAAAGAGGGTTCCCAGCACGCTCGCATCGAAAATTGGCCTTTTGGGGGTGAATATGGACCATACCAAGGTCGTCGACTTCCAAGATTTGCGCTGGGAATCACCATTGCAGGACTTGCATATGGAGGGATACATCTCACTGCTTGGAATGCTCCGTTCTGTTCTGATATCGAACTCATCCTATGGCGCGTATCCGGAATCATCTTGAGTGTGTCCGGTATTCTTTTCGCCATCCTCTGGTTTTTATGAGATCATTACGGGATGTGGGATTAGTAGTGGGAGGGGTGAAATTGTTTCAAGGCGGTAAAATCCCTCGACGGACAAAACTTCGTCGGCGTTTCAGAAATTACCCATGATCCCCACTGTTCTTTTCGTTACAATACATCTGTTTTCACGGGTCTATCTTGTCGTGGAATCTTTTCTACCGCTCGCACATCTACCAAAGTCGGCTTTTTGACTTCCTGTGTGGTCGCAGTACGTTCCTCATATTGTATGATATTGAAATCGCAAGTACTAGGTATTGCTGTGAAGAGGAAATATAGTTCATACGTCGCACCGATGAACAGGTGAAG
This sequence comes from Venturiaceae sp. KMAF11, assembly GCA_023078705.1. Taxonomy (NCBI): domain Eukaryota; kingdom Fungi; phylum Ascomycota; class Dothideomycetes; order Venturiales; family Venturiaceae; species Venturiaceae sp. KMAF11. The sequence goes on from JALGOQ010000012.1 coordinate 168,237, forward strand.
CTGCTGATATCAGTGTCAATAACATTACCAAAAGAATTATGGGTGACCAGCACACGATAAATGATATGAGGGAGTTGACTAGGTCAAAATGAGTACTGATGCAAAGACCAGAATTTCTTTTATAGATTTGGCGTTAAGCTTATGCTCTTTTTCTTCCACGTTTTTGCCAAAGGAAATCCTAGAAAATAACATAACAACCGCAGCGTCAAGCTGTTATCACATTCCCATAGCTTTCCCCCCCCCCCCCCCCCCAAATCTCTATATTTGTCTTCGCTTTATCTCTTCAATTTCCTTCAATCGACCCCTCACCAGAAATAAACACTCACATCGATCAAATCCACGACCGCTTCTGCAGTATCCAAGGGCTGAAAGTTCTGCCAATATAACATAAGAAACTTGCCAGGAATTTTCAAGGCTCGATATCTATTCGAAGACTTTTACACTGGTTTATAAACCTAGGAATGCAACACTTTGATCGGCTTTTTGTGTAACATGGTCCTAGCTATTGTACAAGGCTGACAATCAGGCTACCCCTGCCTTCTGCGCCAAGAGCCCAACGCATAGATCGTATTATAGCAGCACTAAGACGGCTTATACCCACGCAATTAGATCTCGGTTGTGCAATTGAAGCATGGACGACCACAGATCTGGAAGATTGATGTGGTCAATGCAACATATTTGCCGAGATGAGTCGTTCACCGAACTGTCGCACTGCAAATATTTTGACTTCCGAGCCCAGAAGTACAAAATTTATGATTACGATGTATTTTGATGTGAAGTGCCAGACTTCGTAGTAAAAAGGACAGCTATAGAAAAGCAAAATTCTGGAGCAGAATAAGACCAGCTTCATCCTCTAGAAGAATGTGAAGAGTAGTAGCCAGGGTATCGCAACGCTCCGTCTCATCCTCCATACGGCCCCTTCGATATCCTCCCCAAACCTTTCAAGAACGCACAGTTGCACCCATCGCTTCCCACATCGCCGCCTAGCAGATGACACCCATAAGATTTACTACCTCAACTAGCACCTCACATACTCAAAATTCGCTAGATTCACTTACTTCTACACATACTCCCCTCAAGCATATCCTTCTCCTCAACATAACAATTCCCATTCGGTGAAACGGTACGATAAAACGCTGTCCCCTGTCCCGCAATATAACATTCCACGCGAATCGGTTTGCCGGTGAACTTGTAAACTGTTGTGGGGTCTGCGGGGTGACGTATGCAATCTACTGAGCTGCCGAAACCTGTTAGACGGATACCGCAAAGACCTTGCGCTGAGTCGGTGGTCGTTAGATCTGGGAGGGGCGTTGCGGCGCTGAGGAGGGGGAGGAAGAAAAGGGCGGAGAAGGTGAGATGCATTGTTGTTTGTGGGGTGGTTGTTATGAGATTGAGTTTGTGTGATTGTATTCTGTTTTTTCGACCAAGGAGTTGATAGAAGAGTGATATGAGGCAAAGGAATGGTCGAATGATTCTCGAGCCTGTTGGGGCCGGACAAGAATGTTCTTATACTCTTCAGATGGTGCTGGTGCTCGTAAAATCATGGTGATCGCTTTCAAAGCATATGACAAGCGTGTGGCAGGAATGGAGTACTCATCCATGCTTTATTGCCTTCTCAAAAATCTCCGATAGCCGATCAAGAGGAATATTTCCCTTTTGAGATAAGTATGAGGTATCCAAACCAATCGAGGCAAGAAATGCTCCAAAGCCTCAATTCAGGTTATGTATATCATATCTATATGTGCCTGAAAACATGATCAAGGGGACTTTGTCGGTTCGCAGATCATTAACTCAGTTGAATTCCGACATTTGGGTGGTGCGTCGCTCGTTTCGACTTCTCCACCCCCGTTATTAGACTGGTGCGAAAATAAGCTAGCTTGAATGAAGTCGTGAGGACGATTGTATCGCTAGATTAGTTTTTGCTTTTCATGTGCACGGATCTTTGGCCCTCGGTATCTATCCGCCAAGATGGTAATAGTGATGTTACACTCTTCAGCCAACGTGTTGGGTGTTTGAACTTCCTGTTCTAGGCGTCATTGAACGAAAGGCTAATCCGAGGAGTAGGAGAAGAGGCTGTTCTAAAGAGCCAAGCAGCGATATGTTCGATGCGGATTGTAGTAGGTTGACTGGTGCACTAAACTACCTGTGAACTCTTCGCACCTTAAGTACAGCGAGGACGATGCAAGGGATGAGCGGCGAGGAGCATCAATTTTTGCGAGACCGTGAGTAGCCTTCTCCTCAATTCTCACGCATCCCGCAAAGAAGATCGATACCTCGATAATCAGTGTAACGTACCGATCGTGACGTGCATGTCCCTGTTTTTGAAGGCTTTACTTAATGCATGCGCATGCAGACGCAAATTTTCCGATTTATCAAAGGACACACATTCACCTTGTCGAGGGAATTGGGGAATGCCTCACGGAACTCGATCGACCAGAAAGCCTTGAGACCACTCATGTTGGCTTTTATGATGAAAAGGGCGCCTCAAAGGTTCAGAAGAATCGGATACTGAACTGGAGTGGAAGCTGGTCAGGAAGTTACCGTAGACTTTCTGTTCCAAATATGGTGTCTCGGTCTGCTCGCTTGGAGCCTGCGTGATCAGTTCGGTGATAGTAGAGACTATCTTTCAACTTTGGTAAATCATTACAGACTAAACTTGATTGTGAAGATAGCGATGGGAATTTTTCTAAGATGGAAATAAATCGTAGGAGACAATTTGCGCGAAATTCCAACCCACATAGGCGATTTTTGCTAATCTCGGTCAAAATGGATCAAAGGCGTACCTGATGTGGTGGTGAGAAACGCCACTTGGAGTCGGATCTGACCACTCGGATTTCCCTTGCTTGCAGACCATTTACCACACACCGCGTTTCTTTATTTGTTTCGTTGAAAGCCGAAGCCGCAGGGGCTGAGTGGTGGAGATTCCAGTTCAGGAAGTGCTGCTGTTGCACTTGACGGATAGTAAGGGAGACGACAGGTGAGACAAATATTTGTCTCCAGTCAATGAGGGTGAGAGGTGCCAGCCATCAGATATTGATACGCTGCAGGAAAGAATGTCAGCAGGAGATGGTCAGGCCATTGAAGATGCGACGATAAGCATGGCGCATGCAGTGTCCCTCTCTCGCGTAGAGTTGGGGAAGGGATTTGTTCCAGCGGCAGGAAATGAAATCAGCCCTACAAAGCTTGATCAAACACCTTGTCCAGATGAAGTTTAGCACCATGCACTTCGTATTTGAGGTCGCCGAAGTTCCACAACAACAAGAAATTTCCTCAGCTCCAACCCTGCCATGCAGCATCAAAGACGAGGTCGGCGATTACTTGTGCATAAAGAATGGTACTTAGCGATGGGCAACCCGATTCGAACCCACAAAGGATCCTACCGGATACGCCGCAATGCTGCTTCGCGTATCGTGTTTCGGGTCACTTCTCAACTCGACTTCAGCTCTCAGCCCCTGGAGCTGGAGGAGCCTTTGGTGGCTTTCTTGTGCGTCCAGACGATAGAGAAGTTCATTCCACTAGATATAAAGAAATGCCTCGTCCTTCCGACTACTTGCAGCATTCATCTCAAATTGCACTACTGTACACTGTTCCACATCTCTACCTTCACCTTTATCATTGTTGACAAAGCATAACAATGTCCGAAACCTCCGGGGTAGTGCCGACGCCTGATGTTGAGAAAGCTGTTGGTGATTATGCTCATCTCACGAACACGACTGTCCAGAGCTTCGGATGGGAAAATGTGAGCGTGACAGTGAAGGATCGAGAGAGCAAGCTTCCCAAAACCATTGTATCTAACGTAAATGGCATTGTCAAAGCTGGTGGGTAATCTCCTGTGTGTATGCTGTGCGATGAGTCCAGGGCTAAATTCACAAAGGCGAATTGCTGGCTCTGATGGGTCCAAGGTGAGATCAATCTGCCAATCGTAATCGTCCATCGCTAACAAACTACAGTGGTTGCGGCAAGACCACCCTTCTTAACGTTCTGGCTCATCGTGTAGCCCAACAGTCTGCAGACGTCACACAATCATTGTATATCAATGGCAGCAAGACGTCTGTCAAGACTTTCCAAAAGATCAGCGTTTTTGTCGAACAAGAGGATGCACTGATGGGAGCTCTCACTGTCAAAGAGACCTTATCTTTTGCTGCAAAATTATCGCTTCCCAGGTAAGTGCAATGTCTCTGACTATGATGTATGGTTCTAATCATTGTGTCTAGCTCTATCAGCAAAACAGAACGCATTAACAAGATCGATGCTCTGCTGACAGCTTTCGGCCTCACAAACCAAGCAAACACACTCATCGGCACTCCGATTCGCAAGGGCATCAGCGGTGGACAAAAGCGCAGAGTTAGCGTTGCTTCTCAATTGATTACCAGTCCCAAGATTCTCTTCATGGATGAGCCCACCAGTGGTCTTGACTCCGCAGCAGCATACGAAGTCATCTCTTTCGTGAAGCAAATTGCAAAGAAACACAACGTATGATCAACAACTCCAATATCACCGACGCTTGCTGACTGAATCTAGTTGCTTGTCATCGCCAGTATCCACCAACCTTCGACAGCCACCTTTGATCTCTTCGACAGACTTCTTTTACTCTCACATGGACGAACCACCTACAATGGACCAGTCGCAAATGTCCAGACCCATTTCGCCTCCCTTGGCTTTGAGATGCCCTTGTACACCAATCCAGCAGAATATCTACTTCAGCTTGTAAACACCGATTTTGCCCCTGATCAAGCCACAGCGAAACAAGAGTTGGACTCAATGATTGCGGCATGGGAAAAATCGACAGAGACTAAAGAGACTATTCGAGAAATCGAGGATGCAACCGGATCAGCTCTTGACGACCATCTTGAGTCGGGTCCAAACAAGCTTCTCATCCCAATCACTCTCACACACAGATCGATCATCAAAGCTTACCGAGATCTGATTGCCTATGGCATTCGAGTCGCCATGTACATTGGCTTGGCGATAATGATGGGTTCGTTCCATTATATAAGCACCAAAAGTCGTAACAATGCTAATCTACAATCTGCAGGTACCGTGTGGCTACGACTAGGAGAAGATCAAGAAAATATCCGTTCATTTCTGAATGCCATCGTAAGTAACAGCCTCGAATTCATACATTTCAGACACTGATGGATCAGTTCTTTGGTGGCGCGTTCATGTCATTCATGGCAGTCGCATACATCCCTGCTTATCTAGAAGACCTTTCCCTCTTCAAGAAAGAGCGCGCAAACGGCTTGTATGGACCCATTGCATTCATGGTCTCCAACTTCATCACTGGTCTTCCATTTCTCTGTAAGTATTCATGAAAGCCTTCCTACACTCGGACTAGCTATACTAATTACTATCTTGCAGTCCTGATCGCCCTCATTTACTCCATTATTGCCTACTGGCTCGCCAACTTCAACCCTCACGGCATCAACTTCATGCGCTGGGTAATGTGGCTCTTCCTCGACCTCGTCGCCGCTGAGTCTCTTGTCGTTCTGATCAGCACCCTCGCACCCATCTTCGTCGTCTCTCTCGCCGCCACCGCCTTCGCCAACGGCCTCTGGATGAGTTGTAACGGCTTCATGGTCTCTCCAAACCGGCTAAACGTCTTCTACCGCTACGTCTTCCATTACATCGACTACCAAGCTTATGTTTTTCAAGGCATGGTGGTGAACGAGTTCAAGGGCAGAGAGTATCATTGTGGACCCAAGTGTGAGTGTGAGTATATCACTGAGTTAGCGCCACAGTGTAAGATTGACGGACAAGGTGTTATTGATATTTTTGGTTATAATACGCATAGTCAGGGGAAGTGGGTTGGGATTATGATTGCGATAATTGCCGGGTATAGACTTTTTGGATTGGCTGTCATGTATATGAAGCGTCACTGATTGAGGTTATGTTTTGCCGAGCAATTTTGGAGAAGATGTAGAATGAATTAATGTGAGTGTTCTGCAAATGTGGTTTTTTATTTATGCTTGAGTCGTGCTGAATATCCGACCTGAAATTGGTTAGCCTGTACTTTCCTAATCGGGAAATCCAGACGCTTACTCACCATCACGCTGACATGATACACAATCAGACGTGCATCTCCTTCTATCATTGGTCTAGTCAACATCTCCCATGGTCGAGGCTTAATCAACAAGCAAGCCAGACTTGAGTGAGAAGTAAGCATACACCGTGCTTCAGTACCGCCAGAATCCTATATAGAGACAACGCTTAGCGTATCCCTTCTATCAATTATATTCGATCGATTCAAACATGTCTACCTACCTTCCCTCCCTAACATACATCACCCAAACAATGTCCTCCCTCTTCAAATTACGCCCAAAAATTCGCACCAAAATATCACACCTCTCAACTTTCACCATGGAAGGAGGGCGCTCCAGCGTCTCTTTCAATAACGATCCAACCCTCACGAATAAGAAAGCATCGATAGGATTCACGCTACCGCCATGCGAGGCAGGCCCAAATCCAAAGGATAACTCAATAATGATACCAGCCTTCCACCTCCACCCGTCTCAGTCGGAGACCTTCCAAATAACATCCGGAACCGCCCTTTTCACACTCGATCGTGAGATCATTACCATTAGATCCGGGGAAGAAATCACGATTCCAAAAGGCGAATATCATCGCTTCACTAATGCATCGAGTACAGAACCTATGACGCTGGAAGCATGGTACGATCCTGCCGATCTGGTGAGAGAAGAACGTGTATTCCGAAATCTGTGCGGGTATCTGTCAGATCATTGTAAGGGGACGGGGGGCATGTTGGAGAATATGAGTATTCTTCAGTTGAGTCTTTTTGCGTGGGAGGCTGAGGCTATGCTTTGTGCGCCTAGTAAGCTTTCTCCCTCATCGTTGGTATGAGTTTATTACTGATCTGGCATTTGTAGTGGTTGCTTTGAGGATGCCCAAAATGATAGGGATACCACTTTCTGTGGGGTTAACTTGGTTTTTGGGTGTGTTTTGTGGTAATTGGGTTATGGGGTATCAGGGGAGTTATGAAGAGTATTATTCTGAGAAGAAGTCTGAGTAATTTTTGGAGAGTCTTGATTCAGGATGGTCAATATTGAAGTTCCTCTTTGTAGTTTTTGGTCTGAATTGCTTAGCTGGGTGACCAATATAGTTCCGCCTTCGAGAAGCTGAAATCAATATATTACAACTAGCTCGATATCGATATCGATAAATTCCTGGCAATTTGAGAAAAGATTTTGCCAAAAATTTATCGATTACCTTCTGGGACAGAGAATGTGAAATGAGAATGCGGCTGTCTTAATTTTTATGGTACTGAACTGATGATGCTACTGCGGATGTGGGTCTCTGGGATTGTCGAATTTTGTCAGACTTTGTTGCACTCAAGTTTTCGTGTTCAAAAACCAATTCGATACTGGGATGAGGCCAAGATGACAATTCGGACAGAGCGATGTTCAGCCCTTGATGATTTGCTGATCTGCGACACAGAACTTAGTGCGAGTCTTGTCAGTTGCTCCATTCATGATAGCGAGACAAATGTTGTCATCCCAGAAAGCTTGACCATGAGACTCCATTTCCTTCCAGGTCTCTGAGGGTTAGATTGATTTAACGATGTTCAAATGCGACAGAGCAGGAACTGGTTTTGATTAATGACTGTTACGAAGGGCGCGACTCGTGATTGTAAAGGGGAACATAACTTGGACGAGCTGGGATTTGTGGACAAAGTGAGCTTATAGAGGTCGAAAATAGAACAATGGCTGAGTTGCCGTGTATAAGAGGCGGAAGAACTAGGGTAGCGGTCTTTCACCCGCCGCCCAAACCCCCTTTTGGTCCAAATACGGATACCTCCACCTCCGCATCTCAATATCCTGACAGCGCATCCGCATTTCATAGTCTCAGGAGAGATGAGTATGACTCTCATACCTACATATGAATTCGATGAGGAAGAAATGGAGGAATTGTTTCTGTGCCGCATTTGTCACTCCCTTTCGTTTCGCTCCACTAGTGCACTCTACAGCTCGTCAGCATTATTTTTTCTATTCTTCCGGTCGTTATATACCTTTCCTTTGCGTTTCCGTCTCTTGTTAATGCTCAAGTGACCTCGCTGCCTCGCGATGTGTCCGAGGTTTCTGGGAACTCGACAAGCGATACTTTCCCACCATTTATTAGAGAGCGGGATGGCTATAAGGCTGTAGCTTACTATGTCAACTGGGTTAGGCAAAAATCTTGCAGGCCATCTACGGTCGGAACCATCCACCGTCGGAGATCCCAGTCGAAAAGCTCAACTACATCCTCTACGCATTTGCGAACGTTGACGTGACCGGAACGGTCCTTGAGCGATACATACGCCGATGTCGAGAAGATTTTCCTGGCGACAAGGCCGAGAATGGAACCAACATGTACGGATGTTTGAAACAAATCAATCTTTTCAAGCAGAAGAATCGAAACCTGAAGGTTTTGCTTTCCATCGGCGGATGGACTATTTCTCCCAACTTCGCCGCACCAATGGCCACGGAGGCAGGACTGAAAATGTTCGCCAAGAGCTCAGTGCAATTGCTAAAGGATCATGGATTCGACGGGCTGGATGTTGATTAGGAGTATCCAACGAGCAAGAGCGAGGGCCAAAACTGGGTCAACCTAATGCGTACGACCAGACTGGAGCTCGACACTTATAAAGAATCATTGGAGGAACGATTTGCTGCTGCAAAGCCACGTCCCTTCCAAGCTCCAAAGAAACGACCACACTTTTACATGACCATTGCTGCTCCTGCTGGACCTCTGAAATTCGCCCAATTAGATCCTGCTGCGATGGAGTCATATATGGACTTTGTCAATCTCATGGCATATGATTACTCCGGTAGCTGGGATAACACCACAGGATACAACGCGATTCTGTATCCATCCAGGAAGAATAACATCTCGACGCCTTTCAATACCCAAACCGCAATCAATTTCTATCTGAATAACGGAGTTCCTTCGGAGAAGTTGGTCCTTCAAATGCCTCTGTATGGAAGGACGTTCTTGGGTACCTCAGGACCAGGAAAGCCGTACACAGATATGGGCGCTTTAAGCTGGGAAAAGGGAGTTTAGGATCAATAAGGTAACTGAAAGTCAACACGCGTCTTAGAAATATCGCTAATTGAATCTTTAGGTTCTACCTCGCTCTAGCAACCCTAAAGAATTCTACGACAAGAGCATCGGTGCTTCATATACCTATGATAACACGACGGGCGAACTCGTCAGCTACGACACACCAAAGGTGGCCGTCCAAAATGCTAAGTATATTCGCTCGGAGTCTCTCGGCGGTGTGATGTGGTGGGAAATATCATACGACAAGAGCGGGACCGGGAGTCTTATCTCGATAGTAAGAAAGGAGTTGACCAAAGGAAAAGGTGAAATGGAAGTCAGGTGGAACAACATGGACTATCCAGACAGCAAATACGATAACTTAAAGAAAGGATTCAAGTGAGGAGTGGAAGCTGAAGGCGCGGACACACCGTAGTGCATGATTTTTGAAGTATTTAGAGCAGCGGAGACGAGAGGTTACAACACATACCTTTTAATGCAATATTACACATATTTTGCAACCCAAGTTCGAAAACATCAGATCACCCACGTCTTGACCAATGCTTTCAGGAAATGCGAGGAAAGCGCAGATGTATTAACCACCTCACAGGACCACATACAAAATTCCGTGGTGCGGTGGAGCAGCTTTGAGCCACCGTTTGTATGACAGTGAGTCGTGCCTACAGTTCTCAAGTCGGCTTAGGAACTCGGATGACTAGATAACAGCTTGGGTCAAGGAAAGAAACGCTGCCACACCGTGGAGATGGACTGGAGAGCAATGCGTCTTTAATCGAGCTGCACGAGCTTACATGTAGCCAAGAAAATGAGGATAAAACGAGCCTATCAATCGCAACAGCAAAATCCTGCGTCGATGATACGTTGGCTGGTGGCTCTAAAACATGGACTCGATTGGCGGTGATACAGACTCGTCAGAAGTATCTTGAGGTATATCCGCTCCTAGTCATAGTAATGCAGAGTAGTGAGAGAACATGTGGTGGCTGTGATGAACCTGATCTTGGGGACGCGTTCCAGAAGCATTTCGGAATGAAATGAAAAGTTACAGGTTGTACGGGCGTTAAGCTTGTGACGATCAAATAACAAAGACACCCGAGAGAGAAGTATTGAAGCGAGATATCCCTCCTGACATGGTGTTGATGTCTTGTCGGACTTGTCCGTGTGGTTATGTCTCTCGTGGAATAAATTGAGGGGCTATTAAAAGGGGGCTCACTCATGGAGCTTGGATACTTTAGAAGTGGCCCCGGCACAACGCTCGGCCCACCACAACGCTCACCCAACAATAACTTTTCGTACTTCCTAATTCAGTCATCACGGCCGTAATATTAATCGTATTTACTTAAAACTTAGAGGTTTAGCTTATCTAACTACGCTCTATAACTTATACTAATTTTTTTTACGCCGTAGGCGTTATAGTGGTTATTTAATAACCGAAGTATTAATATCTAAGTTCTACTACCCTATTACGTATTTTTTATATTTTAGTACTACTACTAAACTTTTCTTCTTACTACTGCTTTTAGCTAACCTCTGTTGCTCTCGGGTACTAATTCTTACTTACTTTACCTCCTCTTAAAGTTGCTTCTAAGCCTAACGGTCCTCTCTTTCTTACCTAATTCGGTTTTACTTCTTAATCTTCGATTTTTTACGTAATATTCGTGCCGTCTCTCGCTCTCCTTTCCTCTAAATAACTAATAACGCTTACTACTCCTTAGCTAATCGTTTAGCTTCCTTCTCTACTTCTTTAATAGTAGTAGCTTTATCTTTTTCTTAGTCTTTTACTCTCTACCTATCCTTTACTTATTAGATCTTATTAGGGCTAAAGAATATCGTATTTTCGTTATTCTCCTCTCTTAATTCTTCGAACAGCGGTCTACCGCGATTACGGCGTCTCTTTTTAGTTTAAATAGCTATTCGGAGGCCCTTATTCTCTACCTTTACGATTACTAATTACGTCTCTAGACTAACTATACGATTTTAGAGTTTCCGGATTATCCGATCGTTATTCTTAGTTATTACTTCGCGAAATATAGCTCGGATTATATTAATATTGCTCTTAGATAGCGTACTCGTATTGGATTTCGAGCTTCTAGGGCGTAAATCCGGTATTTAGTTAAAATAAAGTATTATCTTACCTAAAACTGCCTCCGGGGTAAACGGGATAATACTACTCTTCTCGAAAGTACTAAGGATATTCTTTTTAGTTATTACCTTAGTAAATACTTAGTAAAATAGCTAAAAGAACTCTCGTTTACTAAAGGTAGAGAGCCCTTACGTCTGTTAGATCTACTCGGCTAAAAAAGTCGAATAATACGAAGCTAGGGGGCTAAAGTAGCTAATATTAAGTAGCTAAAGTCGATACGTAGAATATAGCGGGTAATTAACTATAAGAATGCGATATAGTAGATAGTAGTCTAGGAATATTATATTAAGGTAACTACCGTAGCTATCGACGTATAGTATTCGCTAATCTCGGCCGTTCTGAGCCTTTTTTTTCGTATACCGATTAAATACCGTAGTTAGCTAGGAAAATCCTAGTTCTTCGTTAGTCTAGCTACTTACGGAGGAAGTAAAGTATACGGTCTATTCCTAAGGGTTAAAATCGTCGACCTAAGTATTCTATATATCGCCGGAAATAGCCTAATAGATAATACTAGGCAGAAGATATATCCTATCTGCGTAAATATAGCTAATTATAGTTACCTATTCTCTATTTCCGTCTTGCCTTACGCCTAGTAATAAGCCCTGTTCTTATATTTGCTTATTAAATACTCGTTTTTGCTCCTGAATTACCCCTATTAAAAAGCCCTTTTTATCTATATTATACTCGTTTTTAGGCTCTATATTATACTATAGCTTCTTGCTTCCTAACTACTTAAAACGTTAGCGAGATAAGTAGTATTTAGGAAGTAATAAACCTTTTTAAAGTACCTTAAGTATATCGTTATAGAATCCGCTTTTTTACGGTTTAAATTAAACCCTTATAGGTAATCTAATTCTAGGATCTTTAAGTATGCTTTATAGAAACTAGTATACTAGTTTTTTCCGGGCTATTTACCGCAGATCTCTTTCGCAAAGTTATTTACTATTATATTAGTTGGTAGGAGACCCCTAGCCGAAAGCGTATTAATATATTTAATAAGGTCTAACTATTATTAGTAGCTTAAAAGCGAGCGTTATTCGTTTACGGACTATCTGGTTCCCTATACGCCTTAATAGCGCCTTATAAGGGTATAACGGCTGTATTTAAAGATTCTAGTATACTTAGAGTAATTAGGATCTTCCTAGGATCCTATTGCTTTTAACGCTTCGTCAATCGGAGCCATATTGATTGAGATAGGGGGGTGTATAGGTGTTGAGGGTTTTAGAAATTGAGTGAGCGTTGTGGTGGGCCGAGCGTTGTGCCGGGGCCACTTCTAAGGCGCGCTACGCTATAGTCGAAAGTTTATCGCGTCGAGACCTCAAACTTCTCACCTCCTCACCTCTCACTGTTCGCACTAAACAGCAGCGCGACATCAATCAATTCATAGGCAATACACTATCGTACACGAGAGCAGATCTCACTCTGTATCCAGACAATGTATCTGTACATCACAGCTGATAAAAGACTGTCATGCTCCAAACGGCGCACAACAAAACTCTTGGCCTTTCCGGCTCCCCACCGCGAGGCTGGGTGACGATCAGGAACCCAAGTTTGAGGTCCATTTTTAGATCTTTCTCTAAGCACTGCAGGGGACGCCTCACCTTTCTCAAATTGCTTGCTTGAAAACGTTTGGAGCTCTATTCATGAACCCGTCTGTCGCATCTCACCTCCAACCTCCTCTCTCAGCTTCGTCTTTGTTCCACACCTTCCTTGCGTTTATACATCTTCACGTTTCTTCGGCTTCCTTCACCCGTTCGCGACGCAACACTTCAGCCAATCGTAGTTCTCCAGGTCTTACTTTAGCCTCTCCGCCAGCCACGTTTGATCTCTCGTTGGACATCAACTCGTAACGTCAACACTTCCTCGGCCCTGTACCTGGAGTCAAACGGTCAAAGACTCCACTCCGGACATTTGTTTTTAGTGAAGTACCCTTAATTAGATCGGCATCTAACACTTCCCGATACAAAACATGGCAATTCCCACCTCATTACCAGAAGTTCCGCCAGTCCCACGTCTAAACACTGAGCATCTGCAATCGGCATATGGGAAGGAAATCGGAGGTCCACATAGCGTGACAGCCCTACCTGAACCACCAAGGTACCAACAAGCAGCAGCTCAGCAATTCCTTCAGACACCACCTTCAATTAGTATCTCGAAGACGCGATCGGAAAGCAACATGCATCGTGGTTTCTCCTTGCGCCGGTCCAAGTCTGGATCGGGACCTAAACCTGTTAGTGAGAAGCCATTGCCAATACCGGCCCATTCGCGCAGCCACAGCACCCAGAGCGCAATGTCATATCAGCAGAATGGTGGACTGAATCCAGGACCAGCTGGCGGATTACAACGAAGCATGTCAAAACGCCAGAAATTTGTCCGCGCAATCACCAATCCCGACAAGATATTTGACCGCGACCCAGCAAGTCCTCCACCAGAATCAAGGTACGTTTGATCTTTTTTTGAGACCCTCAGTCTTAGCCTAGATCTGTCTTTCCCCGTCAAACGACGAAGTTCTAGAAGCCTGTTTCTCCCAATCATATTTTTCGAAGAAACGAGACGGCCTCTTCCCAAAAAATCATGGCATTGTCTCGCCTTCTCATGCGCCAGAAGAATTTCGAAAATCTTCAAGACAGACAGCCTGGGACTAACACATCCAGATTCAACCCAAACCCAAATTCCAAACTCGCCCGAACATTTTTCGGCAACGGACGTGTTGACTTCGGCTCTGGAGTTCCTCTCGCACCACCAACTCCTCCAACACCATCCATCCCACTTCCAGATCCAGAGGAGCCCCTCTTCAATTCCCACTACATATCCGAGAAAGTCGCCCTAGACTTACCAACTGGCTACACAATAAGGCCAATGTGTCGCGGGGATTATGCCCGAGGATATATGGATGTTCTACGAGTCGTGGGCCGCACAGGCTGGGTGGGAGAGGATATTTGGGACGAGAGGTGTGAGTGGTTGCGCACCATGGGATCAACATATTACGTGCTCGTGGTTTTGAACCCAGAGGACAGGATCGTGGCAAGTGGAACCTTGATGATGGAGAGAAAATTTGTGCATAATTTGGGAATTGTGGGACATGTCGAGGATTTGGCAGTGGCGAGGGATCAAAAGGGAAAGAAGATGGGATTGAGGGTTCTGGAGGCGCTGGTTCATGTTGCACAAACTATTGGGTGCTACAAGGTGAGTCTTGCGATACAATTCCTGATTAGGCGAGGAAGGAAGCTAATCGGAATAGACCATGGTCAATTGCGCTGAAGCTAATGAAGCTTTCCACGCACAATGCGGATTCGTCCGCGAAGGAAGTCAAATGATGCTTCACCACTCAAGCAGGAAACCAGCACAGCCGGAACATTGGGTCTAATCACATCTCACTAAACTTAAATTTGGCGTTTATTGGGATTGCTGACGAGTGGCAAAATTCCTCGTCTCTGGGTTCGTATCGTTTTATACTCTGCATCTGGTCTGGTTGGTACGATTTGCTGGGATTTATTGGGATGTGAATATGCTTCGAGAGGTTGCTTTGGCATTGAGAGTATCTAAAGTGCTGCCGGTTGGCTTTTAGAACGTAATGTAATTGAATACCCCATACAGTCTCACCATCCCAATTTCCAATCCATCAATGACACAATTCATCGCATTTCAGACTTCATTTTCAGTACCTTCACAATCATGTGACGGTCGAATGCATGCACCTCCCACCTCGACTCTCAGAGTTTAGGCGCCAAAACTCCTACAATAACAATCCATCACACCACATTACATTCAACTCAGGCCTGTCTGTCGGTCATCATGAACGAACCCGACCTCAAGCCGGGATCGATTTCGGACATTGCTCTTGTTCCACCCAGGATCGACAACTTCTGCTCTCCTGCAAATGCGCCATTCTATGATGCGCAGCCTTACAAAGCTTCTCGATAATTCTCACAAAGAGATTCGACTTGTTCAAGTCCATCCCGGCAACCCTGGAGACCCGGTCAGATGCACCATTGTGCAGAACTTCTCCCTCTTGGAAGAATCGAGGGCAGCATATCAGGCTATCTCGTACACCGCCGGTGATCCGACTTTGACCGTTCCAATCCGAGTCAATGAGATACCCTTTAACGCCTTCTTCGGAGTTGGTCAAATGCTCATCACTATACGTCGACATTTTCAGAATTGCATCGCCCTTGGAAAAGATGTGCTCCCTCCTCTGATATGGATAGATCAGATCTGTATCAACCAAAGCGATCACATTGAGCGTGCTCATCAAGTCTCAAGCATGCGGGATATCTACAAAGGCGCATATCAGGTACTCATATGGCTCGGAGGTAAACAAGATGAATCAGGTGCTGGACTGCGATTTTTGACGCAGCTTATGGATTTAGCTATATCAACTTGCGTTATAGAATTGGATGGTCTCAATCTGTACAGCAGCTTGATGGATGACTTGATCTAAGACATCGCGAAGGATTGCATCGGCTCGGGGCTCGAGGGATTCATGACAGGATGGGCTGGTCTTCCCCAGATACTTAAAAGCCCTTGGTGGAGCCGGTGTTGGATCGTGCAAGAGTTGCTCTCATCAAAATCGCGCTTGGTCGTTTACGGAAAATGTTGCATATCATGGGAGATATTCAGCGAGGGGCTTCTTGTTGCACACGGAGTCTACGATGCTCTTTCCAAAGACTTCCATCAGTCGCTCAGTAGTTCTTCAAAAGAAGCATATATTCCACTGATTGAGGATTTTCACACAGCGCCCGCCTTTACTCTGGTCGAGCTCGATTGCGACTGGTCTTCAAATCCAGACCGCGATCTCAAAGAGGTTTTGAACCGACTGCGAAACTTCCAATCGACTGATCCTCGAGATCGAATTTACGCTATACTTGGACTTGTTCATAGTGATTATAGCATTGTTCCAGACTACTCCGAATCGAACACAACGCTGGATGTCCTTATGAATACTGTTGAAGGAATCTTGGAAGTCGACCGGAATCTTGAACTTTTGCGCTTCATTGAGTCGCCGAGCACACTGCGGTACCCCTCTCTGCCGTCTTGGGTGCCCCAGTGGATTCCCAGTCTGGACGATGACGGACTTGCTCTCAGAGGTGGCACCTTGCTCACAGTAAAACTGAACGCTTGGAGCAATGAACAGTATCGCGCTTCTGGTGCCTTCAGAACCCCAATTGCTTTGATAAACCATTCGACGCCTCCAGAGTATGAACTTCTGGTGAAAGGGATCTTGCTTGGACCCGTCGCCAAAATTGATAGCTTAGAGGAGTGGGATTTCAAAGAGCCCTCAACTTCCGTAAGAACGCTGCTTGACAAGTGGAAAAAGACGGCGGACTTTGGTATGGACACCAAAATGTTCAACGACAAGGATCTTGACACACCTCTTCATGAATTGCTCTCAGAAGTTCTTGGGGCAAAACTTGCTACGAACTTTGGGTTGGATGCCCTGCGACAATTTGCAGAGAATGGATTTTCGATCGAAAATTGCAATTTTCCAGTCTTGAGCAGACATCAGGCTCTATTCGATTTATGGCCTAGACTTGGACAGCGTCGTTTCTTCCGTTCCCCGGTAGGTTATATCGGGCTAGCACCACTAGTCGCACGTCCAGATCATGTCCTATGTATCCTATTTGGATGTTCTGTGCCTTGTGTCCTTGAGAAAAGGGGCTCGGGATATTCTTTTATCGGTACCGCGCACATTCATGGTCTGATGAATGGAGAAGCTATCACAATGATGCAAGAAGGTTCGTTGAAGAGTGAAGAATTCACGTTGATATAAAATAAGACAAGATATGTCCGATGAGAAGGGAACACAAGGACATGAAGAATTGTACAGAGAATAGAACCTGCTGTGTCGCCCAATGTTCTCCTCCATTGCTCTCAGCTCTGCACTTAAAGCTCCTTACTCTCTTTTCACCCTCGGAAAATTTCCTTAGTATCGGGGCACAACAACATATGCTCCCTCAAAGTGCAGTCAATTCATGAGGCCGTTAGAAAGGTCCTAGTATTTTTCAGCCTTTCCGAGCGCTAGCATATGAATTGTTATCTGTGAGAGGAGGAATAATTACGGCCTTCTTCCACAACTGCTCCTCGATGTTGTGAACACTTCGACGAAATGGGCCTAAATTTGTTTAATACCTCACAAGAGAAAGATAAGATTTTGAACCTTCGATCAGGAGAGGAATTTAACGACATTCTGACGTACCATCAGCAGTAGAATTAGAAAATATAGATAGAAATGGGTAATATTTCCGCTTTGAGACATTTTTCTGTCTGTGAATACCCACATTCCAACTTTGTACCTTGCAACTTGAAATTGAAAGATAAGGACGCCCAATTCTGTCGTCACAACGACATCGTCGTCTGTGAAATGCTGCTCTAGCGAGATCGAGGCTCACACAAATGCGGCCTCCCACGAAGAAGTGCGTCATTTTGCTGAAAATCCTGGTGTTTCTCTCACGATCACAAGCAGAAAACTCTCCATTGACACGTGCAGATCCGATCAATCTCATCACGTGAGTCCAGCGGGGCGAGCTCAACAGATAACGGAGACAGTTCGTCGCCCAACAGTTTCTATTCTTCGACAGAACACCATCTTTTCAAGGAAATCTCCATCGTGACGTTCATTCATCGTACCTGCACACTTCCCTCGACCTCAGGACATCTGAATTTCCCTGTATTTGGTCGTATATCTCACTCTGCTCAGCCATTCGCCACTTCCGTCCCTCGGCCAAATGGATCATCAGCCTGCCACGTTTCTCCTAGGCGATGAGATCATTCTCTGGGGGAAAAAAGGACTCTGCCTTGTCACACGACCGTTTTTCGAAACGCGACTTCGGACAAGCCTCCTTTGCTGTTCATACCATGGCTTCATCTAACTGGACCAAGTATCTCGGGAGCCCGCCATACTGGGCATCCAAAACAAAAGCCGCCCGCCGAGGTTAAATCGACGAGATGTTGACGATGGCTTGCATACCGATGTGGGCTTATAGGCCAAAAGCAGGCGCAATGGGTGACCATGTGCCAGGAAAGTGTGCTGAGCGAGGATGATGACAGACATCGTGACCTTCTTAGTGTCTTACTTATTGTCCAGTTGACCATAGCCCATTTTCGTACCACTCCTGGAAGAGGGAATTGATTGTTCATACACCTCCTACTCTTTCCGTATTTTCCCTCTGTATTTTCGCTTCTCTGTTGTTCAATTTTTCGACACCTCATCTTTGGTGAAGTTTGATCAAGATGCTACCTCTAGTGCCTATCGTCGTGGCTGCCAACCTCGCACTCTACACCTCTGCGTTTTCCATACCCTCAAAACTGCGGCCGAGTCAACGACCGCTGGGAGAGTCACTGCAGATCGAGAAGACCGACCTGGGCCCACAATCATCGCTTGTTTCGTGGTTAGAACAGGAAGAGAAGACCGCTTTGGACAAGTTACTTCGAAATGTTGCACCCAGCGGAGTCAACGCTCCTGATGCCGCTCCTGGCACTGTGATTGCCAGTCCCTCGAAGAGCCACCCGAATTACTATTACCAGTGTATGTGAATATTCTTTGTCCCTGTGTGCATTCCACTGACAAGGAACAGGGGTACGTGACGCTGCCATCACAGTCGGAACGCTCGTCGATCTTTACCGCGAAGACTCGTCCTCCTACATTTCCTCCAAAGTCGTGCCTATCATCGAAGCCTATGCCGGCCTCTCGAACAAGATTCAACACACCCACAATCCATCCGGCAACTTCGAAGATCTCTCTGGTCTCGGCGAACCTAAATTCATGGTCGATGGCACACCATACACTGAAAACTGGGGCAGGCCTCAGAGAGATGGACCGCCTCTGCGAGCCATCACACTGATGCAATATCTGCGTGCGTACAACACTTCGCACTCTGAGCTCTGGAACTCCGCGAGCGGCGTGAACCCCTTTGCGGATCTATACGACTCTAGGCTTCCAGCCAATTCCACCATCAAGGCAGATTTGGAGTACGTCTCCCATTTCTGGCGTGAATCTGGCTTCGATCTCTGGGAAGAAGTCGATGGTCTCCATTTCTTCACTGCTATCGTCCAGCTCCGTGCTCTTCGCGAAGGATCCAAACTAGCATCTTCGTTCGGTGATCTTGGTGCTGCACGATTCTACCACGAGCAAGCCTCGCAACTTGAGCAAACTCTGTTGCCGAGGTTCTGGGACTCAAACAAGGGCCACGTCATTGAAACTCTTGATTCTCCTCGCAGTGGTCTTGATTGTGGCATCCTCCTCGGATCCATCCACGGCACCACACCCGAATGCTCAACGGATCCATCGTCTGCATCTCAATGCTCGCACGCACCCTACAGCGACGAAATCCTAGTAACCCTACTTGAAATGGTCCGCGATCAACGCAACCGCTTCCCAATCAACACCGTCCCATCCCAAGACGCCTATGACCCTCTCGCCGGCGTCGGAATTGGCCGCTACCCAGAAGATGGGTACAATGGATACGAAACCATCCCTGAAACAGGAAACCCATGGTTCCTCTGCACATCCTCTACTTCTGAAGTCCTCTACCGCACTCGTCTACACCTCCTCTCCACCAAGTATTTGAAGGTCACCGAACGCGGTCTGCCATTCTGGAAAGCACTTACCCTGCGCGACAACCTTCAAAGCGGAACTTATGCTAAGGGCGACCCCATTTTCATCAAGGCAGTTGAGAGATTACAAAGTGTTGGTGATTCATTTTTGGCTGTTTTGAGAACACATGTCGATGGCGAGGGATCTATGAGCGAGCAGTTCCATCGTGTCAGTGGCTTCATGGAGGGAGCCAGGGATTTGACCTGGAGTTATGGAGCGTTTCTGCAAGCTGTTAGAGCAAGAAAGGCCGCCAACTAAGCGTCGATAGTTGAGGAACAGAGAGGTTGATGAGGCGACACATCGATGGAATTTTTTTTATGACGGACATGTTTTTGTATGATTAGTATGACTGATGATGGGATGTGGCACTGGATGGAGCAAGGCGTTTTGGTGTAGACTTTGGGTATACCCCGAGATTCATCGTTTATGGTTTAGGACGTTAGATTAGGATAAAATGGTAGTTTCTATTATTTCCCACTGTGTTATCGAATTGCCTGACTCTCTGCACCCGGTACTTTGAACATGCACCACATAAGAACTGTAGAAGCACGTAGGAATGATTCCGCATGCCCGACATTTGCAATCGATACCAAAAGTGGAGTTCCGCATTTCCTTATCCGGATCTCTCTATTGTAAGAGCTGTCCTTTCGTGGCGTTTCAGGCATGAGATGGGAATTGAAATGGCAAAGAAGCAATGCAATGACGATAGCAGAGCTTGCCCCCTTTCTCTTGTATAGAAGAGTAAGAGTAAGAGTAATACATCACATGCATCCGTAATCTATCACGCGTTGCCCCATATCAACACGATTCAAGTGGCGTCCCATCACCTCGGCAGATCACTCTCCAGCTCCATCTCCAGTAGTCTCCACCTCCATCCATCGAAGACTCCAGAACCACCTACCAAACCACCTTCATAACTCCCTTACTTCGACTTCTCACCAACAACACCCCCACTCGTCGCAACAAACCTATCTGATCTCAAGCCTTACAATCCGAATCGAGCCCTCACCCTCACCCTCACCCTCACCATGGGCAAATCAAAATCCAAGATCCTTCCCATAATCCCCCTTCCCAAAGGCCAAGTCCTCCTCCCCGGCCTCTCACTCCGAATCTCCATCGTAAACCGTCCTGACATCGCCGCCCTCCTCGCCCGCATCTACTCAAAAGCCAACACTACGAACCGCAACTCCGAAGAGTCAATCATAGTTGGGTGCTTACCTATCGGCAGTCCGCTACTGAGTCCGGATGGAAAATTGCTTATTGAGGCGCCGGCGGGGGAGGATGGCAGGGAGGGGAGAGTGACGGAGGATGTGCATCCTGCTGCTGCTAGTAAGGGGGATTTGTTTAGGTTGGGGTGTATTGCTAAAGTGTCGGGTGTCCAGGGGAGGAGGCAGGGGGAGTTGAGTTTGGTTGTGGAGGGAATGGAGAGGTGTAGGGTTGAGAGATTTATTAGGGAACGGCCGTATTTCGAGGCGGGGTTGATTGGGGTGGAGGATCTTGGTATGCTTTGTACTCTTGAGAATGAGAGGGGTGGGATCAGGCTAATGACTTACAGATATTGATGCGAAGGATGAGACGATTCAAGCACTGTTTTCGGACCTTAAGCAGCTTTCGAGAGAATTCCTGGCGCTGATACGATTATCTTCCCTTCTGCCGAGACCGCCAACGATGAGTCTTACACCACTTCTGGCTAGGAGGTTGGAGTTGTACATTGCGAGGAAGGATATATCAGAGGCCGGCAGCTTGGCAGATTTCATGGCCAACGTGATCGATTGCACGCATGACGATAAGCTACGCATATTGGCATCTCTCTCGGTAAAAGAACGTTTGGAACGTGTCATCGAGGTGTTGCATAGGCAGATCACGACTCTACAAGGAAATGGCAGATTGATGGCTATCACGGCTGCTACGAATTCGGAATCACAGCAAAGTGGCACTGAGGTGGATCGCTTGAGGAACATCTTACAATCTGGGTTCCGCACTTCGGGCCAAGGCAATCTTCCTCCTGGATTCCTGGGTGGGCCGGCTCAGCCAAAGTCGGAGGAGCCGAATGAGATGGAAGAGCTAAAGAAGCGTTTGGATGCGGCACAACTCACTCCGGAGGCATTGAAGGTCGCCAACCGCGAGATGGCTCGATTGACAAAGATGAATCCAGCACAAGCCGAGTATCAGGTGTGCAGGAATTACCTCGAGAATCTGGCAGAGATCCCGTGGTCAAAGGTCACGGAAGATAATCTCAACTCGACAGTATTGACACGAGCACGAAAGCAACTGGATGACGATCACTACGGGCTTGAAAAGATCAAGAAGCGGCTATTGGAATATCTAGCTGTTTTGAGACTGAAGCAGGGCGTCAATGCTGATCTTGAAGCTCAGATCAAAAAGATTGTGGATGACACGAAGCAGGCAAGTTTTGTGGAGGGAGACGAGTCGAAGCCACAGGTCGAACAACCACCATCGGAGGCTGAATTAGCAATCCGAGAGAGGAAGCGAATGGTTGACAAGGCTCCTATCTTGTTACTAGTCGGACCACCCGGAACCGGCAAAACATCGCTTGCGAAGTCGATAGCCACAGCTCTTGGTCGCAAGTTCCACCGGATATCGCTGGGTGGAGTACGTGATGAGGCCGAGGTTCGCGGTCATCGCAGAACTTATGTCGCTGCCATGCCTGGCTTGATTGTCAACGGGTTGAAGAAAGTTGGTGTTGCAAACCCAGTCGTCTTGCTAGATGAGATTGACAAGCTTGGTCACGCCAACTTCCAAGGTGATCCCTCAGCTGCCATGTTGGAAGTCCTGGATCCGGAGCAAAACCACACCTTTGTTGATCATTACATCAACATTCCAATCGATCTCTCCAAGATCCTCTTCATCGCAACTGCAAACTCTCTTGATACCATTCCACCACCTCTACTTGATCGCATGGAGACGATCCAGCTGTCAGGATACACCACATTGGAGAAACGACATATCGCTATCAACCATCTTTTACCAAAACAAGTCACAACTAATGGCTTGTCGACGGAGAATGTGCATTTACCAACAGAAGTCATTGACAAGATCATCACCGCATATACACGCGAAGCTGGCGTGCGCAATCTCGAACGCGAAATTGGCTCCGTGTGTCGATACAAAGCTGTTGAGTTCTCAGAGGCTCAGGATTCCAGTCTAGAGACGGTGGCGGCCACGCCAACCAAAACTCAAGACTACAACCCCAATGTCTCCGTCGATGACCTAGAAGATATCTTAGGTATCGAGCGCTTCGAAGAGGAAATCGCTGAACGTGTTGGTCGTCCTGGTGTCGTCACTGGTCTTGTTGCTTACGCATCTGGAGGCCAAGGATCTATCCTCTTCATCGAGGTTGCCGATATGCCTGGCAAGGGTCGCGTGCAGCTTACTGGCAAACTTGGTGATGTCCTGAAAGAGAGTGTAGAGGTTGCACTCAGTTGGGTCAAGTCTCATGCCTTTGAACTTGGTCTTACTTCCGATGTCAACGAAGACATCATGAAGAATCGCTCGATACACGTACATTGCCCCAGTGGCGCCGTTCCAAAAGACGGCCCATCAGCAGGAATGGCTCACACAATCGCCCTCATATCCCTCTTCAGTGGTCGCGCAGTACCACCTGAGATTGCGATGACAGGCGAGATTACGCTCAGAGGCAAAGTTACACCGGTTGGTGGTATCAAAGAGAAACTCATTGGAGCGATGACGGCGGGTGTCAAGACTGTCATGATTCCGTATGGGAACAGGAAGGATGTCAAGGATTTGCCGCAGGAGGTGAAGGACGGGCTGACGATTGTTAAAGTGCAGCATATTTGGGAGGCGTTGAGGGTTGTTTGGCCTGATGCGCAGTTTCCTGGGGAGGGGAGGTGGAGTGGGTTTGATAGTAGATTATAGGCGGAATGTGGATATCGAGATGGGGGACACGTTTGGTGACTTGTATATTTAGCAGGCCTTCTCTCTTTTGGGTATGATTAGAATTGATGTTATGGTTATTTGGTGGTGTGGGTGTCGGTCTTTTCACTCTGTTTTCCTATCAGTCGGATTCGCTTCTTCGTCGCCTATGCCATCGTTCTCATGGAATATGTTTGTTGGCTGATCTTAGTACAGTTGAGGCTTAATGATTTGCCCTATAGTTGTTTACAACGTATACTGACGCCATGCCAAAAAAAGGCCCTCTGTTTGTTTCGAAACGCCATTGTTGTGCCGAACCGTGGGAATGAAACATCAGCCTCATTTGTTCGAAACCTAGACTTTGGAGAACGTCACTTTGCAGTGTCACTTTCATGGGCACTCGCTGGGTCATCATCGTCTCGACGACAGTTGGCATACTTGAGAATCGCCGCTGCTTTGTCTCACGATTTACGAATCGACGGCTACAGAGCTCTACGTCTTTGGGCTGCACGACACCTGGGAAAGAGCCTGGGGGTGACAGGAGACTGGATACGCCATGTCGCGATGATGGTGGGCAGCCCTACCCTAGTCTGAAGATTTGGGTTTGGCTAGAAGCTTGTGAGAAGCATTGTTTGGGTGGATGAAAGGTCAAGTGGAAAGTCAATTGTTCTTCATTGATCTCAACCTGCATATTCTGGGACAGTCATGAATTCGACGAGTTCCACGGCTACGGGAACGGGTACAGCCACAGGTGATGTAAGTTTGTATGACCCGCTCCCGCGCGATCGAATCTGTAAACTAATGGTGTTACAGCCATTTGTTGGGACGCATCGGAGAGGGAGTTGGTCTGTTTGGGCTTTGGGTTCGACTTTACTTCCGATGTTGCTTTTTGCTGTCGTTCTGGTCTTTGGGTTTTTGGTGCTGAGGTCGAGGCAGAAGAGAATATATGCTCCAAGGACGTATCTTGAGGTATTGAGAGACGAGTATGTTTCTGACTCCTAAGGCCCGCGTCTCATTGTTCAATGGCTAACATCGAGGCAGCGAGAAGACTCCACCTACCAAAGATGGCATGTTTGCATGGGTTCCGGAATTCATGGGCCTTCCAGATGATTATGTTCTCAACCATCAGTCTTTGGACCAGTATTTGTACCTACGGTTTTTGAAGATGATAACAATTATGTCTGCGGTGGGCTGTTGTATTACTTGGCCACTTCTCTTTCCAGTCAATGCTTCTGGAGGGGGGAGACAGACGGGGCTGGATGTGCTATCCATCAGCAATGTCAAGAGTCCGAATCGCTTTTATGTGCATACAGTTGCGGCGTGGGCTTTTCTTGGTATGTTGCGCCTGATCGCAATTGTAATGGTAGCTCACGGTATACTCCTAGGATTCGTGATGCTCATGATCACCCGAGAAACAATCTACTTCATCAACCTTCGACAAGCATTTCTAATGACACCACTAAACGCCAGCCGCATCTCCTCCCGCACCGTCCTCTTCACAGACGTCCCAGACGAATACCTCAACGAGCGCCAACTTCGCTCTATATGTTCCAACATCCGCAGAATATGGCTAGCAACCGACTGCTCCCATCTAGCCAAGCTAGTAGAAGATCGAGACGAGGCGGCTCTCAAACTTGAAACTGCGGAGATCAAACTCTCGCAGATCGCCAATAAGGAGAGGTTGAAACATAAAACACCTCTTTCACACTCGGAAGGACATGATCCTGATATCATTGGTTCTTGTGCTGCGAAATGGATTAAGCATAATCAGCGGCCTACACATCGGTTAAAACCTCTTTTTGGGAAGAAGGTGGATAGTATCAATTGGACGCGCGCAACACTCCCCGGAATCATTGATAGCGTCAAGAATGCACAACTTGCGCATCGAAATGGGCAGAAGAAATATATCGGTGCTGTTTTTGTGGAGTTCGAAACTCAAAGAGCGGCAGAAGTTGCTTTTCAACTCACAGCCCATGAATTACCTCTCAAGATGCAGGCGAGGTGTATCGGGGTCCCGCCCTCCCAGATTCTATGGCAGAATTTGGGCATGAAAGCGTGGCAGAGGATGATCAAGGGGATTTGGGCCACAGTGTTTGTATCGGGTATGATTGTCTTTTGGTCGATTCCTGTCGCTTTTGTGGGATTGTTGAGTAACATCGATTACCTGACTAACAAGGTCCCTATTTTGGCGTTTATCAATAGTGCGCCGCAAGTTATTTTGGGCGCGATTAAGGGGTTGTTGCCGACGGTGCTGTTGGCGTTGTTGGTTATGGTCGTGCCAGTTGTTTTAAGACGTGAGTATTCCTCTCTTCTTTTTGCTTGTAATTGTCGGGACTGATGGATCGGAATAGGTCTGGCGACTATGGCTGGCGCTGTAAGCAAACAAGAAGTTGAACTCAGGACTCAATCCTGGTACTTTGCCTTCCAAGTTATCCAAGTCTTTCTCGTCACCACTTTCTCCTCTGGTGCTTCGGCGGTCACGACCCAAATTATCCAGTACCCGACATCAGCCCCTTCACTTCTGGCAAAGAATTTGCCTAAGGCTTCGAATTTCTACATTTCGTATTTCGTACTCTTCGGACTGGCATCTTCGAGTAGAATGTTGTTCAACGTGGAGGGACTTTTGAATCACGGAGTGGGTGGGTTTCTGAAGAAGACCCCGAGGCAACAGTATGAGCATTATATCAATATGAGCCATTTGTGTTGGGGGAGTGAGTATCCTAAGTGGACGAATTTGGCTGTCATTGGTGTGTAGCATTCAGAGCATCGAGAGAGAGAATGGTGCTTATTTGGACTTCTAGCTATTGCATACTCTTGTATCGCGCCTTTGGTCCTCGGATTTGCTACTGTTGGATTGGGCTTGATATATCTAGTCGCAAGGTATAACTCGCTGTATACTTTGACGACGACAATCGATACGAAAGGTCAAGCTTATGGACGGTCATTGCAACAACTTACCGTAGGGGTCTACCTCGCAGAGATCTGTCTCATTGGGCTCTTTGCTATCGGTATTGGTGAAGGGGCTGCGAGCATTGGTCCTATGATTCTCATGATCATTTTGCTCATCACGACAGCTCTATTTCATGCCATCATGAGAAGAGCATTACATCCACTTACTCGCACTCTTCCAAGTTCCCTCCTGACGAAATCGGAGGAGTCAAGGTACTCGGAGGCAGTTCTAGAAGAGGGCGTGATTGGATATTCGTATGAAGGGGAAATACGGTATCATTCCTCCAGCGAAGGAGACTCAATCCGACCAGCTAGTGAACCGCTAGAAGTGGCAAGAGAATACTCGATCCGAGACACAATCGAACAGGACGGACAGCCACCAGGAGAATTGAACGAAAATGAGGAAACAGAAAAGGTTCACAACATTGTCTCAAGCATAATTGCTCGCTCAAACTCAGAACGCCTCGCATCAGCCGAGCCCGCAGAAGCAGAAAAGGGCATGTCAGAACACACGATGAGAACAGCCAAAGAAGAGATACAAGATATGGAAATAAGAGAACTGAAAATCAGCGCCTCAACCAAAGCCTCAGCAGAAGAAGATGCTTGGCTCCGCCCCACAGCAACACGAAACACCCGCCACACGTTCCAATCCGCCTGGTCACCCTCCCCACCCGCCTCTCCCATCCCAGCACCCCTCGGCTCCATCTTCACGCGCTTCTTCAAACCCTCAAAATACGCCTCGTACCAAGATCTCAAGCGCAAACTTGAAGGCTCCATCTTTGCACACCCTGTTCCCACTTATTCTTCTGAGGTGGCTAGGACGGCGTATTTTCAGCCAGCGATTGCGAAGGAGGCGCCTACGCTGTGGTTGGTCAGGGATCAGATGGGGATTAGTGAGCAAGAGAAGCGGCATTCGAGAAAGATTTTGAGGGTGGAGGATGAGGGTGCGTGGTTTGACGAGAAGGGCAGGATTTGTTGGGATATGGGAGATTTGAGGGGGTTGGTTGTTTGGGAGAGGGGGAGTGACGTTTTGATATAGTGTTGCGGGGAGAGCTTCAAAATCGATTTTCGATCGTATTGCTCTTGTTGAATGAGAGGACTGAAGTGAAAATGATATGTTATCCGGAGGTTGCCAAAGTGCGTAGTCCCGCGGCCGGTTCATCAAGTCACGTCCCTTACCGACTTAGGCAACAGCTACTCGTATTTTTATACTATATACTCTCACTAATGTAGAGTAACTGGAAATATTCTAGAGAGCTTATAGGAAATGATTGCTAGGAATTTTGAGCTTTCCATATTGAGTTGGACGTAATAAATCAGATCTGATTTAATTTGTCGAACAACATCATTGGTGAAATGACTGCCTGTCCTCAATATGAGCAGGTCAGTAACCCGATACATCCCTGCTGTCTTTAGCCTTTAAGGGAGCGATATTCATTCTGACATAGTCAGAATACGGCGACCCGGCTTGCACTCCATGGTAGCTATATAGATTCACCTTCTCTCGTCCACTTCTTTTGAGCTTATAACTCACAAGAATTTTGCAATTTCTTACGATCGCTTTGAAAAACTCCAAAATCGAGACCGGTTCGCCCTGCCATCAGCATCATCATCACAGAGCCCGAACCCAAGCGACGCCGCATCCAAACCCCGGCTACTGATTCACTGAATCACATGAGTTCAATCCACCACAGAATTAAAGAGCTAGCGCGAAACATCTGAGAATTGGAAGAAGAAACTGCTCGCGCGAGGACAGAAGAGGAGCAGCTTCGTGCTTAGTTAGCCACCTCATGACTGACCTGGCGTCTGCACGACAAGATCGCTTGCAGCTTTTCAAAATTAAGCCCAAGCTACACCACGAATTCAAAAAGTCAAACCAGGAAGTTTAGAAGCTGATTAAGAAGAACGGCAATCTGGAAGTTGCAAAAGAAAGGCTTATGTCGCGCAGAATGAGATTAAGCAAAAGAAGGCAACGGTCAAAACCGAGAAGTGCGAGCAAGAACACCAGATTGAGAGGTTAAAAATTGTTAAGAGTGATCTAAAAGGTCAGGTCCAACAGCGGAAGCATGAAAAGAGAAAGCAAGAAAGGGAGAACAGCTACCAAGAAAGACGGATTGAAGACATGGTGACCAGGTGTGATAGGCGCGGTGATCGTATAGAACGACTCAAGGGGAAAGGTAAAACGCTCAAGAAGCAGGTCGAAGATCTGCAGTCAAACATGCCTCGCTGGGAGCATTCAAAGCCACCTACTCAACCTGAGCGGCGGAGAAATTTGTGGCTGTGTCCATACTGCAAAAGACCTCTTCAGTGTCAAAGGGCTGGCTGCAAAACCTGTAGGTACTGGCCCAGTGAGATGGAGAGGTCCGAGGGCACGTATGAAAAAGCGTATCGACCTCGATGATAATCGATTTGATTTTGGAAGCTCGCGTGTTCTTCAGGAGCATAGAAATGACATTTTTGGAAGACAGAGAGAAGCAATCAAAAGAGCGAACATGTATCGATCCTGACAAAACAATCCAAACTTTTCGCCAGGAAATTCTCATCATCTTTTCCGAGTAAAGTATGGTGTGATAAGTTTCAAAAATGGTACCGTTACCTGGAGAAAACGTCGCTGAATCTGGTGGTCTAACCGCATGCGGAAGTACATGGATCCGCACCCATACCCAGCGCTTTGTGGACGAAAGGGCTCAATTGAAGTGACTCGGACCGCACGCAGCGACTACCACAAGAGCATATCGTTTGAGCATTTTCTCTTTTAAAACTTCGACAACAACAATAACAACAACATAACTAATTAACACTAAGATTTGACTTTCTTACCAAGTTTGCCTCACTTACTCTTTCGTTTCAGCTCCGAACGCTTACAGTCGCCATCGCAGAGCCCGAGGCAAAGCGTCGTCGCATTACTGACAATGCCGACGGATGGAGTCGCTTGATTGCCTAAACTGATGAAGCGGAGATGAGCGACTCTGAAGACAAGACTTCCAAGTCTGGAGGTGATGTTGACAATTCAAGAGCAAAAGTGGTGAGATAAACAGCAGAAGCGGACTTCCTATATCCCAAGCGACACGCTCATCAACCAGAAAGCTGACTCTAAAGGCCATACCGAGATTGCAAAAGTGAAAACAACTGAAAACAAGGTCGCCGAGCAACAGACCTACACCCTCGACAACGAGGTCAAGGCACTCAAATACGAAGTCTCAGCCCTTCACGCGAAATTATCCCGCGCCAACCGCTTCATCGACCCCATTCGCAAGGAAAAAGAAGAGCTGCGAACTGAGAACGAGCGTCTTACCTCAGCACGAGCGGATTCTGAAGATGGAGTGGATCGATGTCCCTTCTGCGCTTGGGAAATCGAGGAGGGCAGGTGCGCTAATGTTGGAATGTGTGGTGAACGAATGGCAAATACCGGAAAGGTGGGTCCATTTCTTTCGGAAAAATAAGACTGTTTACTTACGAGTGGTAGTTTGAGATTGATTCTATTCATTCGTATGATTCGGAGGAGACTGATTACAATCCTGAGAATCTAGAGAGTTATGATCTCAATTCTGGCTCCGAGTCTTAGTCTGGGTCAGCGTCTGAGTCTGGGTTACAGTCTGAGTCTGAGTCTGGTAGCGAGTCCGGTTCGGAAAGTGAACAAGATGATGATGACCTCAGCGAGACTGAGAAAGGAGGTCCATTCCTCATCGTAAAGCTCAAATCCAACTCTGCAAGCAAGTCCCAGAAATCCGATCAAACAGCAGGGGCGGTAGATGAGGAGGACGAAGAGCAGGAAGCCGAACCTACAAACCTGGAAGAGGCGCTGGACATCATCAAAAAGCTGAAGGCTCAAATGCAGCATCTCAAGAGCCTTCGCGAGCCAAAGCCATATCGGGGAGATGGAGGCATCTGGCGCTGCCCATACTGCGATTGGGAGCTTATCGACAGAAACTGCGAACGGGAAAAATGCGGCAAATACAAAGATGTCTCCAAGAAGACCCTTGGTATATGGTAAGTGAGCCTCTGCAACGCGTGGATGCTATGCACTAACCATAGGCGCAGTCTGATGACGACAACGATCTAGTCGTTAGCTAGTTAGAAGTCCGGGCGCAAGTCTGCTTCTGATGAAAAGGACGACTTGGAAAGCTGGTGGCGGGGGTTAGAATGCTCTTATTCTTAATCTTACTAGGCGGGATCTAAGATTGAGACAATATCGGCTGCGAGTGGCATTTGAGAATTAGCCCACTGCTTGATCCTAGCCAAATGGCGGCATATCTTGGGGGTTGAAGTGCATGAATTCTATTCTGGGTTGCGGTCAGCAATACCGAAATTATCACTTGTCAGATTTTGAGGTCATGTAGCGAAATCATGCCAACATATCATAGCATTGAAGTTTTGAGTTTCTCGGCCGCTTCCATCTCATTCATTCCATCGTTGAACCCATTAGGATCTTTCAAGAAACTCTCATCACCAGAGAATTTCCAGCCTCTTTCTGCGCCTCCTTTCAGATATGACGCTTGGCTATTCTCGACGCAATCCCAGCCGCCCTTGACACCTTTGCCTCTCCATCTGATGTCGGGTATATCTTTTGGCTTTGACTCGCTCCATAAGGCGACGTTTTCGCCTGGCGAGGGAGACGCGTTTCGCCGCCTGTATTGCGACATGCCAGCGGTAAAGCAGTAAAAATCATCCTTGGTGTAGTCTTCGGGCATCTCGCCCGTCAAAGCACGTCCAATGGCAATGATGGCAGCAGCATGTGTGCACACAATGATACTCTTATACCCAGCCGTATCTGCTCTTTCAATCGTCTTATGTAATGCGTACGCAACGCGATCATGTAGTCCATCTACAGTTTCCCCAGTCTGTGCAGGAACGATGGCTGGGCCTTCAGGATGTACATGCAGATGCAGATGCTGAAAATGATGGATCAAAGTTTCTACAGTCGCAGGTCGTGGATGTGTCCTATGGTCTCCTGTGGCACCGAACCACTCTTCAAAGCCATTCTCTATTGTGATGCCTTTGTTGTATCCTTTCGCCTTCTGCAGCTTCTCGACGGCGGGTCTTATCGTTTGCAGACATCTGTAGTATGGACTGGAAAAGACTTGGTCTATCGGAGGTTCGAGAGTAAGGACGTGGTCGCCGAGTTGATCGGCTTGGGCTTCGCCGTAGGATGTGAGGGCAGGATCGGTGGGGATGCCAGTTGGTGTTGGGATTCCGGAGAAGTATTGGATAGTGTATGGGTCTACGGACCATGTCATGCGGAACTGTCTGGATTATTAGTACACACGGAATGCATCTTCGTACTATCTGAAGAGACAAAACATACGCCATGCCTCACAATGTAAATGGTCTCCAGCACCATCTTGGATACTCTTTGGAACTGCTACGCCAACAAACTTCCCGAATTGGAGATGAATGCTTCCTAAACGACATTACCGAGGCACCGAACATGGACTCCATCTCCTCGTGTAGTACTCGATTCTTTTCTTACACTTTCCGCTTTACTATCCCGGTCGGTGGCTTTCTAATCACCTGCCTCGCTCTCTTATCATCAGGTTTGATCTTGCCGCTGGACATTTGACATCTCAGCTTCTGCCATTATCTCGCTGCTACACATCTTCAACCGCACTCCAAGTCCACTCATTGTTCGCCAAAGACAGTAACCCCACATATGTGAGCAGCCCAATTTAATCTTTGCACATCTAATTTCCCTTTTGAACTACTTCACATCGTCTGGTTCCTACACTGTCGTCCTCTTCATCCATAATCACGATTCAATTTCAGCTCCTGAAGGTGACATCATCCCACTTATCATGGCCAATTTCTGGCCTGTTCGGACAGCAATTCAGGCCCACTGGTAGGCTGCTGTCATTCTCATCGCCCTCTCTCCGCTGGCAACCTATGTCTTTCAGATTTCACGACGAACGAAGATCGAATACACATCTTGCCATCTCTCCTCGGCTTGAAAATATTTACTAAACGACAATCAGCTTGTTATCAACTATATTTTCATTTCGAGAGCCGCAATTGACTTCATTTCTATTTCGTGACCATGCCTGTGTTTTGATATCTGTAAAGAGTGGGTCCCGGAGGTGGACAGGGAGCAACTTTCCATCTTTTCAACCACGTTACAGTATTCCAAGATCCAATACTTCATCAATTTTATGTTGTCAATCTGGCGATACTTGCCGACTTATCGCTATTCGCAGCGTATGCGCGTGGAATAAAACCCATCCTCACCTCACAGCGATTTCAAATTAGCAGTATCGCGGTCTCGGAGGCCGTGCTGTTGTTAATATTAGGACGAAATTTCTTGTGCCTTTGGCTGCATTTCACGAGCAAAATCAACCGAATCGGGATCTCGACTGGGACTCCGAGGGTGAGGATAGTGAGGAGCCTCCTAAGGTTGAGCATCAAGTACTTTTTGTCCACTGTCCTCCAGCAACCTTATATCAGCATGCACACCTCGTGGAACTTCCGACCGAAGTTTTGACCACAATATTTGGCTTCTTGGTACCCAGAATTACAAATGAAAAAAGGTCTCGGGATATCAAGAATTTTCTCGCGGACAAAGAAATAGCTTTTCCGCGCAAAATTGCGTCTGTCGAGACTTTCGAATAATGCACTGGCAGGTTCATGATAAGTAGACGTGCGCGTATATTCCATGGGCCAATAGTGGCGGTGCACGAAAAAGCTTAGGGAACTCATTTCTGAGACAGACTGTGCATATACCCCTGGTGAAGATCAAGCCGAAGACGAAAAACATGCAAGCCATCAAGATCCCGCGAGGCTATGCTGAGGCGCAGCTGGAAAGGATCGAAAACTGTATTAAATCACACGCTCACCATACATCAGGCTGTCCTTTTCACTTCCAGCTGGCCGTTACAAATTCTAGAGACTGATGCGCTTTATCGAACGCAACACCCGGAAACACCGCTGTCTTTTCCATGGACTCCAAGCTGGATGTCTCTAAGGTGGTACAGTGTCTGGACCAACCAGGCCAGGTTCAGCAACAGGCGGCTTCAATCCAGCACTCGCTGCTCAAACTGAAAAACCTGTTCGGTCTCGTGGAGACACTTCCAAACGTGAGCGGTCGGTCTGCAATATCTTCAACCGCTGTTCCACTTCCAGTGTGGAGTTTTCTGCTTGACATGCTACTTTGCGTATGTACTTACGGCAATCAGTGAGTTTGAGACCTTCTTACTGAGCTTCAACTCTAGATCTCACAAAAGTATGCAAACGTCTATACCAAGTTGATGGATGTACTCGGAGAAATCAGCCGTAAACTGCCGGGCTATGAGATTTACCGAGAGCTATTCCCAAGACACCAGTTACTGCAAACTGCGCTTGCCTCAATTTATAAGGAGCTTATCGTACTGCTCAATAGAACCAGACAACTGCTCCTGGGTCGTCGTTTTCAAGTACTAGGACGCTTCATGCGAATGTCTCACGATCGAACTTTTCGCCATGCGCTTCGCCGGATTGAAGAGGATATGAGGACAGTTGAATTTTATGCAACTGTGGCTGACAGGGAGGAGAGCCAATTGGCCAGAACCCCAAGTATGTTGCTTATTGACAGACACAAATGGTTATTCCTTCTAACTGTTACAGGCTCAGATCATATCAAAAACTGGCTTCGTGCACGACATTGTGAGGTCGACCTTGGTGACATGAAGGTCTTGCCCAATACCTGCGAATGGATCCTTGATCAACCCAAATTTTCGACCTGGCTTACACCGAATACACTACTTCAGCTGTTGTGGATTTACGGCCACCCTGGCTGTGGCAAGTCTTTCTTGTATCGCCGGCTACTCGACTATTTAGGCGAGAAAAAGAAGAACGTGGTTTACTTTCTCTTCTGTGTGGCAGACGGCGAGCGTGTAACAACGTCATCAGTGTTACGATCCTGGATATTTCAACTTACAGAGAATGATGATAAGGCAAGGGACCTTGTCCATTGCGCTCGGCGAAAGTTTGGTCACAAACATACAACGAAAGAAGGTATCGAAACACTTTTCTTCGATATTCTCCAGGTCCTTGACCCTGAGAACTACATTCTTACTGTAGACGCCGTGGATGAATGTTACGACAAACCAGATTTCATTCAGCTTCTCGACAAGATCCCCAAGCGATTCAAGATCCTGATTACAAGCCAGCACCTTGGCGAGCTCTCTGCCTATGTTGAATGCCAGCAGCAGTTGTCGCTGGAGATCAATAGAAAAATGAATGAGGACGACATCGATAAGTACGTTGCTCAAACTCTACAAAATGGCCAGTACAGCAATGATGCCGAGGTCCTTGGTTGTATCCAGCAAAAACTAGCTAAATCTGAGGGAATGTTCTTGTGGGCTAAACTGCTCCTTAAGGATATCAAGTCACTCAGGACAAAAAGAGAGGTCATGCAATACCTTCACGGAGAGGAGCTTCCACAAAGCTTGACTGCATACTACGACCGCTTCATGGAGAAAATCAACAGCCGCGATCCTTCGCCTGTAAAAATGGCCCTACGCGTCTTCTTCTGGGTGACGGTATCTTTTGACGAAAGACCCATCCAGGTCAAGGAAATCGATGCCCTCCTTGGTGTCCAACCATTCAAAGACCAGCATGATGCATATGACCCAGACAGTCGGGTACTATGTTGTAACAAAAACGATCCTGAATATGCACTCATAGAACTATGCTCGCCGTTCCTAGGAGCAAGATATGAAGATCGAGTTCTTTACCCGACGCACTCGACAGCTAGCCAGTACCTCAGGAGTTACTGTAACCGGCGGTTCAATGACATCGCGGCTCTATATGGGGCCCAACAAATGCATTCGAATCACAGCTTAGCCGCTGCGGTATGTCTGCGCTATCTTTCATCTAACACGGTCGTTTCGCAACTGGCAAGTTCTTCATCGCCTATACTGGAGTCCTTGCAAATGTCTGGTTCGATTGATCCAGACCTTGGAGCGGTGTTGTATGCGGCAGAGACCTATTCTAGATATCTAAATACGGTTAAAGATAAGGAGGATTGTTTGCTATACCTCGCGAACGAGTGCCTCAATTCCTCGTAGAATTCTAAACTCCTAGGAATTTATTCTTTTTCTATATTAAAAGTAACGTATTTTATAAGCGAGTAATCTATATAAGCGAGTAATCCACCCTACTAAAAAAACTCGTACCTATAACTTTACTCTACGATACTAATACTACTAACCTTTTATAATAGAAATAAAGAAGGTCGAATCCTCCTTACTCTTTAAACTATAGAAAAAGGTTAATTCTATAGTATCCGGGCTACTATAGTAGCGTATAGCGTCTCGAAGAATATACTTACGCGAAAACGTAATAGAATACCTTTACGACGTAATATTAAAGCTAATTTATAAAAGCTAACTACCCTAGAGGAGATAGCTATTATTAAGTATATACTTAATCTAGATTTACGAGGATTTTCCCCTCTACTATAAGTTATAGAAGATATAGCTAATAAATTACGAAGCTATCGCGGTCTAGGCTATATTAGCGTAAACTAGACTATAAACTTCCTTAAACGTACCCTAGAGCTTAAAATACGTTTTTCTCGTAAGTACGACTATAAGAGAGCCTAGTATAAGGATCCTAAGATTATTCGAGGGTAGTTTAGGCTCGTACGTAATATTATCAAGAAGTATAGGATTATAAAGGACGATATTTATAACTTTAATAAAATAGGTTTTTAGATAGAGGTTAGAACTATCTATAAGGTTATTATAGTATCTAAGAGCTAGTATACCCTAAAATTAGTTTAACTAAGTAATTATAAGTAAGCTATAATTATCTAGGGCGTTAACGCGTAAGATTAGGCTATTCCGCCTCTAATTATTCTTAAAGGATAGTATTATCTCTTTTTTTAGTACGATAAGTCCCTACTACGCGACTAGGTTATTATCGTCAGCGAGAATATTTAAATAATAAACGAAATTAGTCTCTAATAGATTTAATACTTTAAAAAGTATATAAATTAGCGTATAATTAGCGCGTAGCGTCTTCTAGTCCTTAATAGCTATAAAAGCTATAACTTAGTCTAATTTACGGATTTTTACGCTTTATATACCTTTTTATTTATCTTATCTTCTTTAACTACTCGATATAGCCTATTTTATACTACTAAAGAAGGTATATAGTTATTAAGTAGGAGAGTTAATCCGCGTATTTATTAACTACGTAACTAAGATTAAGTTTCTACTAGCCTATTACTTAGTATATAACGCCTCGTTTACGCTAGAAAATATCTGAGTAGGCTTTCGAGGTATAGGATTAGTTATATTTAACCCTAAAAGCGTAATTAGAAAGCTTAATATATAGTTACGGATACTAATACCCCCTCTAAGCTAGAATAAGCTATAGTAGCCTAAAATACTATTTATAGCGGTAGAGTTAGCCTTCTAGAATAACTTTATTAAGACTTAGTTAGTAAGGTATTAAGATAGCTTACCTAGATCTATAAATAAGGTACTTAACTAACTTATAAAGGGTACTAAAATAATAGTATATTTAACGACTTTTTTATATAAGTAAGTTATAATACTTTAGAAGGTAAATAAAGTTATATTACGCCGTAGAGCGCGTAAAAAACGTCGGATTTAGAATAAAGAAACTCTTATAGTTATAGAAGGAGTAGATTTAGGCTAGCTATTAAATAATAGATAAGATATAGAGGAAATAGGCTAAAATAGCGTAGAATTAGCTACCGCGCCGTAAAGGTAACGACGCTATAGCTACTACCGCTAGTAAGGCTACTAAATTAAAACTTATATTATTCGTAGGGTAGATATTATAGATTAGGTTTTTATTATTATTTTAGAAATTAATATAGGTATTATAGTATAACGAGCCGAATAATTCGAATTCGATTCGGACTAGTCCTAGTTAGGAAATAATTTTATGTAGATGGAGTATTATATAAATATATTATAAAGAAAATCTAGGACCTCTAGGACCCTATAATATACTTAAAACTAAAGGTTTTATAAACTTCTAATTAGGTAAAATTAAGAAACTTAAGAGAATAAAGTCTAATAAAGTATATACTACTATTTTAATACCTTTTATAGTATTTTAATATATATAATATAGTATTATATAAGAATAATCTATTTTTAGTACTATAATATATTATTAATAGTATATAATAATTAAATTACTTAAGATTTTAGAAAAAAAAGTTATAAAGAAATACTCTTTTTCTATATATAATCTAATAACTCTATATAACCCCTAATAACCTTAAATACTCCTAGCTAAAGAAACTTTACGTTAAAGAATCTAAAGAATTCTATAAAAACCTTTCCTCTATAGTAGACCTAATATTTTCCTCCTTTTCTAAACTAGAACTATTATTTATATCTTCCTCTTCTATATTACTATCTAATCTATTTTCTTTTTCGTTCAAAGACTGTATAGAAGTACTACGTCTACTACTTATAGGACTATTACTATCTAGATCTAAGTCCTTAATAGGACTAGTAGGTAAATCGTTAATAGTAATTAGTTCTTTTCTAGTAGATAAAATAGTACTTTTAATAGATCTTTTCTTTCTTTCTTTTATTTCTATAGGTATTTCGTTATCTATATCGTATTCTTTGTCGTAGTAGGTATTCTAATTTTTTAGAGATAGTATAAGATTAATACTATCTTTACCTAATCTATTACGCTTTTTTATAAGTAGATCGGCTCCTAAATTATAGTTAGTATTAATTAAATATTATATATAATATAATTACTAACCGTACGAGAATATAGATTTGGAGGGCGCGGAGGTAGCGGGTATAGCTAAATAGCGATAAGCTAAATAGGCTAATATAGGATATTTATCCTTATTAAGGCGCCAGAATTCGAGAGGATTGGTCTATAATTAAGTTAGTAATTAAATAAATAAGTATAATATTTACAAAATAACTTACGGTTCTAGGCGGTTTAGAACTATTAAAATAGTCTATATACTCGTTATCTCTACTATTCTCTTCGTCGCTATATAGATCGTCGTCGCTATCTATATTAGTAGTTATAGGTATATTACTACTAGAAGAGGTAATAAAGTCGAGATTTAATTTAGCCCTAGAAAATATTAGTTTTATTTATTATATAGGTAATAAAGATATAACTTACTCCCTATATCTCTCTATAAAGAGATCTTTTATTTTGTCTATTTTACTACTACTATATCCTAGATGCCTAAAAGCGCTAAATTTACGCCTAGGATTTAGAATAATAGCGAATAATAATTCTTCCTTACTATTATCTATTTCTAGATATTTATTTAGCTTTTTAAGAGCGCTAGAAATAGCTTTATATAGTAGAGGTCTTTCTTTTATAAAATCTTTACTATTAAACTCTTCTAGGTCTCTTTTTAAACTTAAATAGTAAGGTAAAGAATAATAGAGAGTAGGGTATTTAGAGGCCTAAATATAAAGTTAGTATATAATATAATATAATATAATATAATATAATTAAATTACTTACTTAAATTTTAATCGTTAGTTTTTCGAATATAGTTAGTATATTAGCTATATTAGCTAGTATAGTAAACTCGGCGGTAGAAATACGTAACTTAGATAGTTTAGGATCTTTACTACTAGTTATTATATTTCTAATTAGTACTCGTAGATTAATTACGCTATTAAATATTAAAAGCGTAGAATTCTAGCGGGTTTTATTATCTAAAACTAAGATACTATTACTAATATCTAGAGCCTTAGATTATTTTCGTAATTTGCGGCGTAATTCTCCGGAATATCGTATCTTAGTAACTAGTTTCCGTACTTTAACTATTAGGTATTTATAGTTAAGAGGTTCGGCTATTTAAAATTAGTATATATATTAATATTTAATAGATTATTACTTACTAGTTTCTTCGAATTCGTCTAGTTCTGAGTCTATATCGTTTCTATTATAACTAATAGCTAGTTCCTCTAAAAAAGAATTAACTACTAAGTTAATAATATACCCTAGGCACCTTATATCTCCTATAGAATTAACTAAAGGATTAGAGGTTTCGAGGTTTTCGCGAAATAGGCGTAATAGAGTATTATTTTCGTAGGCGTTATCTCTAGTAATACTAATATATAGTTAGTATTTATTTAAATTTAATATAACTTACTTACCTAGAGATCGATTCGAGTATTTTAAAATCTTTTAAAAGATCTATTAATACTTTATTAAGGTATAAACCAGAATGGCTTTCCTCTAGAGGTATTACCCTTAGTAAAGTATTTTTTAGGGTAAAATTACTAGTAATATAGTAAATAGTAACCCCTAAAAATTCGTTATAGTTATTAGACGTCTACGCGTTGAGAGTAAGGCTATATAAGCCTTTAGTCTCTTTATTCTCTTTTAGGTCTTTAATAAGTTTTAACTTATAACTATTATAAATAGCTATTAGGTCTTTTTTAACTATATAAGGGCTTAGAGTAGGAAGACCCCTAGTATTTAATTAGTATAATATATAATAGTATTTATAGTAATTTTACTTACGGAGATAGTAAAGAAACTAGTTCTTTAAACGAATTAATACTAGATACTCGTAAAGATAGATTATTCTCTATAAGTAGTTTAATAGTAGCTTTTTAGAAATTAGCTTCTTTAGTAGAAGCTAATTCGTTTCTATTTTATATAGCGTTAGGCGTAAAGAACGATTCTCCTCTACCTCTTTTACTAATACTAGTATTGCTAGTATTAATAGAAGAAGAAGCCTCGCCTATATATAATTAGTTATATACTTAATTATATTAATAAATTACTTACTTTCTAGAATAGAATTTAGTTTTAATTTATCTTCTTTATTTCTAGGTATATCTAGATGGTATTTTTTAAGGTAGTTATATAAATTACTAGTAGTAAGATTTTTATAGTAATTTTTCCATATCTTAATATACGTAATACCGTTATTATCGTATAATAGGTATTTAATTTCGACGTAACGCTTTTTTTCGGAAGGGTTATAAGGTAGTAAAGTCTTAGAAAAATAGCCTTTACTATAAATATAGGCCCTAAGGGTATCTATAGGTAAAGTAAAGGTATCTTTATAGGATTTGGTTTCGAAGGTAGATATTTTAGAAGGTAGGTAGATAGGTATAGTAGATATAGTAGTAGGTATAGTAGTAGAATAAAGTATAGTATTAGATAAGCTACGTACTATAGACTATACGCGTACCTAGGATTTTATTTAAATTATATAATAAGGATTATTAGATTATTCGTAGCTAAATAACCTAAGTAAGCCTTAAAATATATTTAGGCGGACGAGACTTTACTTCCTTACGTAATTCTACTCTTTAGTTATTTCGCTATTACTTTAGTTATTATAGTATAATTAACTCTTTTATTATCGCTTTTCGCTTTACTCGATTAATATAAATATTATTACTAATTAGACTACTTAAATATATTACTCTAGTAAGATATTACTAGCTATATTACTAGAGTATATAGCCTCCGCGTAATATAGTAAAACTACCGTCTAACGAGTAGTATATTAATAAAATATATCTACTATTTTAATAAATACCTTACTTTCTCTAAAGGTTTAGGCTAAACGACCTATATCTACTACCGCCGAAACTCCGTTAACTAAAAGGTAAGAGGCTCTACTAGGACCTTCTAGTCGAACTTTTATACCTAAGGTTTAGCCTACTAAGAAAGATATACCCCTACCTAAACTAAGCGATAACGAGTCTAACGAAGGACTCTTCGATAACGATATAAACGTTAACCTACTAGGACTACCTAGACTACCTAGCCTAGGGGGACCTCCTAGAGGTAACGACCTAATAGGCCTATAGAAACCTATAGAAGGAAGTACCTTACTAGCTCTACTAAGGAATAGAGCTAAAGTTAAGATACTAATAACTTTCTCTAGTAAACGAGGATAACTTAAAACGTTTATTACCTAGTATAACCTATATATATTCTATTACCCTTTAGACTTTCTAAACGATAAAAAGAAAGTTATATTTATAATTACCTATCTAAGAGGTACTACCTTTAGCTAGATCGAAAATTACCTCGACCAATATATAATAGGACCCCCGGAAGCTAAGCTATAAAATCTATTTAGAAAATTTAGTTATTTTTACTAGTAGCTTAAACTATTTTTTAAGAACGTTAATACTACCTAAATCTTTAAACGAGAACTAAAAGGTTTAAAGTAATAAATATTTATATACGTATACTCTACTAAGTTTTAACGTATTACGTCTAAACTTAACTAGAATAATAAGGCCTTAATAGCGGTATACTACGATAGACTTAAGAATAGAGTTAAGAATAAGATTATAAGAGATTAACTAGATAATTTAATAGAAATAATAGAGGACTCTATTACTATTAATAACCGTCTATTCGACTACTAGTATAAGAGGAAAGGAAAATCCTCTATACCTAATACTAGAAAGAAATGATATAATCTATATAGACTATAATCTATAGAACTTAACCGTATTTAAGTTAGCTATTAAAAGAAGTCGTATTAGGGATTAAAACTAATAAAAAAAGTTACTATAACTATGGTAAATTAGGATACTTTACTAGGAACTATCGCTAACCTAAGAAAACTAGTCTTAATAGACGACTAATAGTATAGTACCTAAATTAAATACTATAAGGATTAATTTATAACGTAAATACTTCTTAGAGGTACCCTTAGAAGTATATTAAATAAATTCTTAAGATCGAACCTTAAATAAAATAAGGACTACTATACGAAAGCTTATTATAGACTACGTATACCGAAAATAACTATAATACGTATCTAAGCGATAAGAAAGATACTAGTTATTAGTTATAACCTAGTAAGGTAAATAAGGGTCGTCTACCTATTAGATAGGTAGTAATAATCTAACGAAAATATTAGAGTAAGAATATAGTAGATATATTAAAGCTACCTAAGCTATTTTAGGGACCTAATTAGATTAGCTAAAATAACGAGCTAGTATTCCTTTAACTCGTTAGTTAATAAGTATACTTAAAGTTCGACCTAACTATAAAGGATTACTAGATCCTACTACTAAACTAGTATCGAGCTAATAATTATCTATACTAGGAGTATAAGGCTATTCTAGACCTTAGAAAACCTAATTAAAAGTTTAATATATTTTATACGGAACGGCTCTCGAATACCTAAATCTATAGGATACTCCGTATCCCCGATATCTAGAATAACGAAGATTACGTCTACTATAAGGAATTACCGTATTTACTCTATACTAGGATAATATACTAATATTAGAATTATTAGTCTATACTATAGATTATAAATAGCATACTAGATAACGATAACGACTTAAATACCTATAAATAAGAACGATAGGAAGGAATTAGTAACTTTTATAAGGAAGTATTCGCTACCTCTTACCTATCCTTAGGAACTAGTAATACCGTTAATATCGCTAAAGAAAGTTCCGAGGAAAATAATAGCGACAAAGATTATCCTATAAATAAGATAAGTATTTTTAATTTATACGTCTCTAAGAAAACACTAGCCGTATAAGCGCTTAATAACTAAGTAACGGACTAGGTAGTAGTTAATACTTTCTATTATAATATTTAAACCGCGCGAAATAATAATAATTCTTTATATAAGGATATAGTACTAGATACCTATCTTATTCCCCTATATAAGTACTACCTAGGCGGGAGACTTAACCTCTAGAGACTCCGACTCCGGCTAGCCGCTTTAGAATTAAATAACCTAGATACCTAGTACGTTAAGTCGGGAAATAAGGTAGCTTAATTATTATAAGGTAATAATTAATACTAACTAAAGCGCCTCGTCTACTACTTAATATCGGAATACCTAAAATACTAATATAAGTTACGATTAATAGCTTACTAGCGTATATATTTATTAACTCTGAAGCTAATACGAATCTCTTAAATAAGTCCTATATATATAAATAGAAAATTCCGTTAAGGAGAAAATAGAACCTATATAAGCTAGTTCTTACTAACGGAGAATCTATTAACTCGAATAATAGAATTATATTAGAAGAAACTACCGTTTAACTTATTATAAATAAAAAATAAATAGAAGTTACTTTTAATATAGCCGGAATCGAATTATTAAATATAATCTTTAAATTACTTTAGCTAAGATAATATAATCCGCGCGTTAACTAGAAAGTACTCTTACTATACTTTCCGGGTTAAGAACGCCTAATATAGGCTAGAATACGCCCTAGAGTACCGACGAAAAGGTCTAAGCGGA
The DNA here is from genome assembly GCA_023078705.1 of Venturiaceae sp. KMAF11. Taxonomy (NCBI): domain Eukaryota; kingdom Fungi; phylum Ascomycota; class Dothideomycetes; order Venturiales; family Venturiaceae; species Venturiaceae sp. KMAF11. Next base: position 212,067 of record JALGOQ010000012.1, read on the forward strand.
TAAATATACGTAATATTAAAGTACTTTACTATTATCGCTTTAAGATAAGGAATAAGCTAGTATTTAAAGTTCCCCTAAAGTATAAAGAATTTACGAAACTCTTTATAACTAAATTAATTAAAGATTTACTTCTAGTATACTAACCCTAGGACTATAAAATTAAGCTTAAACCTAAAACGGAACTTAGGAAGTTCCTAATCTACCCCTTAAGGAAAGATTAGCTTAAAACTTTACGAGAGTATATTAATACTTTTCTCGTAAAAAAATAAATTAGAAAATCTAAGTCTAAAGTAGGATACTCTATCTTCTTTATACCGAAGCTAGATAGAGGTTAACGTTTATACGTAAATTTAAGATATCTTAACTAGATTATAGAAAAGGATATATATATACTACCTTTAATTAGGGAGTTAAGAGATAGACTTTAAAATATAGTTTATTTTACTAAATTTAATATACTAGTAGCTTTTTATTAAATATAAATTAAAGAAGGTAATAAGAGAAAAACAGTATTCCGCTCTTACTTAGAATATTACGAATATTTTATTATACTATTCGGCTATACTAATACTCCTATAGTATAGTAAAGATATATTAATAATATCTTACGTAAGAACCTTAATAAGTTCGTTATAGTATATATAGACGATATATTAATATACTCTTAAATACTTAAAGAATACGTTATATACGTTTAAACCGTCTTACGCGTACTATAAAAATTTAACTTACGGCTTATACTATATAAAAGTAAATTTTACCGTACTCGAATTAAGTTTATCGGATTCTATATCTCTATAGTAGGGCTAGAGATAGACCCTAAAATCTATAATTAAATACGCGAATAGCTAATACTATCCTCCGTTAAAGATATTTAGTTATTTTACGCTTTTACGAATTACTATCGATAGTTTATCGAAGGATTCTCGAAAATTATAGAATCTCTTATAGATTTTATAAAGAAGGACGTTACCTTTTTATAGAGCCTAGAGTTTTAAAAGGCCTTTAAAGAACTTAAATAATAGTTAATAACGCCGCTAATACTATAATTATATAACCTAAGTAAACTAGTAATAGTCGAAATAGACGTATCTAATAGAGCCCTTAAAGCTTATCTTAGTTAGCTAAATTTAAATAGAAAGCTTAGACCCGTAGCTTACTATATATAAAAGTTTTAGTCCGCCGAAGAAAACTATTTAACTTCTAATAAGAAGCTTCTCGCTATAGTTAATTTACTTAAATACTAGTTAGCCTATCTAGTTAATATACTTTACCCGATAAATATTTATTTAGACTACTAGAACCTTAGAAACTTTACTACTACTAAGGAATTAAATTAACGATAATTAAGATAGTTAGAGGAACTATTATTTTATAACTTTAAGATCTTTTATTATAAAGAAAAAGAAAATACTAATACTAATACCCTAAGTTATTAATCCGACTTTATAGCTAGGGAAAAGATTAAGATTAAACGAGCTCTTTTTAAAGAAGATAGCGATATACTTATATACTAAGTAGTATTAGTATCGAAGGCTAGACCTTTATAATAAAAAAAAGTAGTAAAAGTAATATAGAGTAGTTTAGTAATATTTAAATTATACGACCCTAATATAATAATAGCTAAAAGAGAAATTATATATATTAAAGGACGCGTCTTCTTACTACCCTCTTTTAAAAGTAAGTTTATTAGGTAATAGTATAAGATACCTCTTAACGGTTATATAAGACTAGAGGTAGTACTATCTAGGTTATAAGATAACTTTTACTTTCTATATATATAATAAAAGGTTTTTAAATAAGTTAGGAAATATAATCTTTATAGAAAAGTAAAATATAAAAGATATAAGCCTTATAGACTTCTTTAACCTAATAAACTACTTATAGTACTATAGAGAGTAATCTTAATAGACTTTATTAGACCCTTACCTCTATTAGCTAATATTAATAATATATTATTCGAATATATTCTAGTAGTTCTTAATCGTTTAACTAAGTACTCGATCTTTATACTATTACTAGTAAACTATAATACTAAATACCTCGCTAAGGTCTTTAAGCGAGATATTATTAGTAAATACGGTATACTAGATAGTATTATCTTAGATAGAGATAGTCTCTTTACTTCTTACTTTTAGGAAGAACTCTACTAGATAATAGAAATTAAAAGAAAGCTTTTAACCGCGTATTATCCTTAGACGGATAAATAAATAGAAAAAATAAATTAGATACTTAAATAGTACCTACGTATCTACGTTAATAATAAGTAAAATAACTAGGTATTACTTTTACCCGCGGCTACTTTCGCCTATAATACTACGGAATAGTTAATAATTAAAATATTACTATTCTTTATAAATTTTAGTCGCGAACTTTAGTTTTATATAGAAACGGTAAACTTACTACCTACGGAAGTAACGGTTTACGCTAATAAGTTATCTTCTCTTTATAAATAACTCGTTAGCGATATTACCTTCTTAAATAAGCGTATAAGTACGTAAGCTAATAAAAAAAGAATAGTAGGACCTATTTATAAGAAGAAGGATAAAGTTTACCTTTAGTATTAAAATATTAAAATAAAGAGAGTAAGTAGGAAGTTAGATTTTTTTAAAATCGGACTTTTTAAGATTAAGAGTATTAAAGAACTAGTTAATTACGAACTTAAGTTATTAATTAATTTTAAAATATATCTAGTATTCTATACTTTACTACTCGAACTAGTAGACCCGGATACCCCTCTTAATAAAAATACTAAACTCGAATATAAGAGAACCGTCCTAGAATACGATATTAAGATAGTTATAAATTATATTATTAAAGGATATTAGTATTAATATCTTATTAAGTAACTAGGTTACCCTACCTTAGAAAATACTTAGGAACCTATATTATACTTAAAAAAGGTTTATTAAAAACTATAAAAATTTTATTAAGTAAATCTAGAATACTCTAGTCTACCGCTCCTAAGCTATTAGTCTAAAAAAAGAACGCGAAGTTAAAAGGCTTAGGGCTAACTACTTTATCTTTTTTTTACTTTTAATTCTTCTCCTCTTTCTCTTTTTCCTCTAGCTCTTTAATAAGGTAGATCGCCTTTACTTAAGCCCTTTTATAGGCTAAGGTAAGTACCTTCTTATTTTATTTAATACGCGTAAATAGCTTTAACTACTCTTATTATTACTAAACTCTCTTAGCTATTATTTTTATTACCTCTATATTCGCTACTAATAGTTTCTCTTTATTAGTAATAATTTATACCTTTTTCCGTTTCCTAGTCTTATTTAGCGACGACTATAATACCTCTATATACGGCTTTCCTAAACGAGCGTATAACGCGTATTTTAAAGATCGACTTAAAGGTATAATTATATATAATAGATTATTTTCGAAATAGCGTTAGTAGGAAAGAACGGTAGGTTATCTATATTATTTAATTTTATTAATAAGTCTTTTTAGTTTTCTAGAAGATATCTTTATCTTTAGAGCGCGGGGTACGCGTAGATCTTAAGTAATTACTAAGAAACTAAGATATTATAAAATAGAGGGCTATATTAGGTAGACTATATACTATAGACTATATATATATCTAAGATTTTATTTAAATTATATAATAAGGATTATTAGATTATTCGTAGCTAAATAACCTAAGTAAGCCTTTCGCTTATTAGGATTAGTCCTTAAGGAATAATCCGGATAAGCTTTAAGATATATTTAGGTAGATAAGACTTTACTTCTTTAAAGGTTTTATAGTTTTACTCTTTAGTTACTTCGCTATTACTTTAGTTATTATAGTATAATTAACTCTTATATTATTACTCTTCGCTTTACTTAATCGATACGAATATTATTACTAATTAGATTACTTAAATATATTACTCTAGTAAGATATTACTAGCTATATTACTAGACTATATAGCCTCCGCGTAATATATAGTAAATAGTTATTTTTAAAAAAAAAACGAAGAGGGAAGATTTACTATCTATATATACTTAAAATCTATCTTATAAAGAGTTCTATTATATTAGTAATTTATAGATTTATAATTTATATATTATTAATTAATAGAAGAACGTCGAATCTCTATTATTAATATAGAAAGATTTAGAACTTTCTATTATAAATCTTAATTTCTATTAGATTTTATTACCTTCTATTACCTTTCCGATAGTTCTATCTTAGTAATCTTATACTATTATAACGTAATCTACCCCCTAGTAGAAATTACCTCTAAGTAGAAAGCCTACTAGAACGCGTCGTATTACTTTAACTTATACTTTAAATATCGTTATAATAATAATAAGCAGCCTTATATAAAGAAGGTAGGCTTAAATTAGCTATTTAGGCCTATAAATAAGGCTATTTTCCTAATTCTACCGCCGCTATAAAAGCGTTTAACGTTTCCTATAATACCTTACGACGCCGTCTTACTAGTACGCGACTATAAGTCGGTTCTACCGCTAAAAACCGCCTCCTTACCCTTACTAAAGAGGAAACTCTCGTATAGTAGATTCTATTAATAGATTAGCGTAGTATACCGCCTAGAATTTATACTATTAAGTAGATAGCGAGTCTTTTAGTCGCTTAGCGCTATAAACTAGCCCCTCTACTACCTATTAGTAAGAACTAGGTACGTAAGTTTATTAAGCGCTACGACGTACTTAAATTAAAGTATAACCGTAAGTACGACTACTAGCGAGTAAAATACGAGGATCTAAAGCTTATTCGCGCCTAGTTCTAACGCGTACTACGTACGAAAGCTAAATACGGTATCCTCGATAATAATACGTATAACTTTAATAAAACTAGCTTCTAGATAGGGGTAATTTTAACGGTAAAGGTCGTTATAGGGGTAGATAGAGCTAGGAGACCTAGGATAACGTAGCTAGGTAACTATAAATAGGTTACGGTAATTAAGGTAGTAGGAGCGCTCGGCTCTATAATACTACCGCTCGTTATTTTTAAGGTAGTAATATACTAGGCGGCCTAGTATATAAACGGAATCCTACTACCTAATTAGATTATTAGCGTAAGCGAGAACGGCTAGATAAATAACGAGATCTACCTATACTAGCTATAGTATTTTAAGAGGTATATAAAGGAGCGTACGATTAGTTACTACCGGCTCCTTATACTTAATAGCTACGGTAGTTACGTTACCCCTAAATTTAATTAATACTATATTAAGTACTTAATTATAGTACTCTATATACTACCGTATTCGTTATACCTACTCTAGCCGCTTAATATAGGTTACTTCTTAGTACTTAAACGCTTATACGGACGCCTCGTTAAGTAGAAAATAGGCCTTAGCGTAAACTATATTAATAAGTAGGAGTTCCTACCTCTTTACTAGTAAGTACGCTCTAAAGCGCTATATATAAGTAACGTACGAAGCGGTTTTATAGCTATAGGCCTTATTCTTTACGACCTAGATCGTATACTCTCGCTCTTATACGCTTAGTTCTATACACCGTCGCCTTAGCTACTCCCGTAGGAATAAGCCTAGACCTTAGAAATACTATATAATATTACTTAGTTATAGTACTAAACGACCCTCCTAAAGTAATACCTTAAGTACCGTACGTAGAGCCCTCCCTCCCCGATAGACTAGGCCTTAAACTAGCTCGTTAAAGGTTATTAATTAGCGATATATAGCGCTATCCTACTTATATACGAAAATAAGAAGCTACGCGTAGAAAACTACCGTTAAAAACGAAAGAGAGTAATACGAAGGTCGTATATTTCGAAAGGAGGTATTCTTATAGGGGCTAAGGCTTAATCTTTACTAGAAAATAAATAGAATATACGTACGGAGGGGGTTAAAAATAAGCCTATATAGGTACGGTAATAAGTACTACTAAGATATAGCGTATACTAATCGCTTAAATATAATATAAGGACGTGCCTAGAACGTTAAAGAACTATATTATATATATATTACTATAATAAATCTATCTATAGTTAGAATATATACGTTACTACGCCGAGTTACCTAAGTAGGCTTTCTACTTAGGGGTAATTTCTACTAGGAGGTAGATTACGTTATAGATAGATAGTATATTATAAATAATTAACCCTTTAGATAGTACTAGAAGGTTCTAGAATTCTATAGAATCTAATAGAAAGTCTTAGAATTTTAGAGAGAACCTTACCCCTATACTAGAATAATAGAGATATAAACTATATTTTAACTTATATAGAGTATATACTCTCTATTTCTACTAAATAAATAATTATATATAGTATATATACTAGGAAATATCTAGTTAAGACTTTTTTTTCTATAATTCTTATTTTAATTTTACGTATTTTAAGGTATTACTAGATTACTAAGGCTATATATAGTATATTTTATATTTTTATTAAACTAATAGGCTCTATAATATATAGATATTATATTAAAAAAAATAAAGGCTATAGGTATTCTAGTTCTTTTTATTTTTTATTTATCTTTATAATTACTAATTCTAGAGGTCTAAAAATTAAATTATAAATTATTTATATACTACTCTATAGTATACTAAAATTACTAAAAATAACTTTTTATTTAAATCGAATTTAAATCGATTTAGATTCGGATTTAAATTTTAGCCCTACCAAATCCGAATCTAAATCTAAATTAATTTGAATTCGATTTAAATCGATTCGAATTCTTTAATTTAGCTCTTTATACTAAGGTATTATAAAGTTATATTCGTATAAGATATAAGAGGTCTAAAGTAACTAACGTTAAGTAGCTATAGTTAATACGTTAAATATAGTAAGTAATTAACTAATAGAATATAATAATTAATATAGTTGTTAATAAATCTTATATTAAGATAAATACTATCGCTATTAGCGTATAAAATTCGCTAATCTTAGCCGTTTCGAGCCTTTTTTTAGTATACTAATTAAATGCTGTTATAAGCTAGAAAAACTAAGTTTCTCGTTAGCCTAGCTACTTATAGATAAAGTAAAGTATATAATCTATTTCTAAGGATTAAAATTATTGAGCTATATATCTTATATATTACTAGAGGCCGCCTAGTAAATAATATTTAGTAATAAAAATATCTTATCTATATAAATATAGCTAATAATAGTTATCTATTCTCTGTTACTATCTTATTTTACTTCTAGTAGTAACCCCTACGCTTATATTACCTTATTAAATACCCTTTTTTACTCTTATATTATCCTTATTAAAAAACTCTTTCTATCTATAATATACTCGTTATTTAGTATAACGTTGTACTATAAATTTTTACTATATAACTAATAAAAACATTAGTAACATTGTTAATAGAAAGGATACTATAAACTTTATTAAAGTACCTAGTATATATAATACTTCAATTAGCTTTTTACGACTAGAATTAAGTCTCTATAGTCAGTCTAATAGTACAAATTTTAAGTATACTTTTATAAATCTAATATACTAGTTTTTTCCGGGTTACTTACTAAAAATCTCCTTAGTAAAGTTATTTACTATTATACTAGTAGGTAGAAAACCCCTAGCTAAAAGCGTATTAATATATTTAATAAGGTCTAGCTATTATTAGTAGCTTAATAAGAACTATTTTTCGTTTATAGACTATTTAGTTTCCTATACGCTCTAATAGCGCCTTACTAGGGTATACTAATTATATTTAAATACTCTAGTATACTTAAAATAATTAGATACTTTATAGAATCCTAGGGTTTTTAACGCTTCGTTAATTAGAGCTATATTAGTAGTAATAGAGGGGTATATAGGTTATATAGTCTACGAAGTTAAGTTACGCGTTAAATAGGACTAAGCGTTATATAGAAACCTCTTTTAATAAGTAATATCTATTTTAATATCTATTCTATTTTAATCTACCCTATTATAAAAGAAATTATTTAAAAAATTTAAATAATAAAAAGTTTCTAGATAGAACAAATAACTTAAATGAAATAAATAACCTTTAAATAGCTTAATCTCTATAAAACCTAGAGATCTATATAAAGAAGGTTAGTAAGAATTTAAATTTAAATTATTATACTTAGTCTATCTATATTTAGAGGTCGTTTTTAGAATTTGAAGGATTCTAGTAAATTCCTAGATCTTTATATAAATATTATATAAGAAGAATTAAATATAGTATTACTAGGAATATTAATATTACGCCTATAGAATAAAGAATAAATGGAATAAATATTAAATTAATTTACTATGCCTAGATTAGAAATTAATTAAGTTTAAAATATATAATTTAGACTAGATTCTACTATAGTTAAATTATAGTAAGGCTTTATTAAAAAAGGAATATAAGTTAGAATATTTTTTTTATAGATAAAATTAATACTACTACTATTTCTTTTATAAATTTTGAAAGAAAAATACACCTTAGTAAAATACGTTCAGTACTATAAACTAAGTAATTCAAATATAATAATAATTTTAAACTCAAATTTAGCCCTACTAAGTTTAAAATTAAATAATATTTAAATTATTTAAATATAATTTAAATATAATTTAAATATAATTTGAATATAAATTGGATTAATTAACTAAAAAATAATTTTTTATACATAGAATATTTTTGGAATATACTACAAGAAATCCTAGACCTCTAGGACTCCCAATATATTTAAAATTAAAGATTTCTTAACTTTTTATAGCAAGAAAAGTCGAAAACTTGATAGAATAAATTTTGGTAAAGTATATATTATTATTTTAGTACATTTTAAAGTATACTAAAATATCATATAGAGTATTATATAGAAATAAAGCAGTTTTAGTAATATAGCTTATAAATAGTAATATATAATTATATAATTATTTTTAACTTTAAAATAAGACTTTTAGGAGAAATATTTCTATCTATCTAATATTTATCTATACTCTTTAGTAAATTTTAGTAACCTAATAACTTTTAATAACTCTAATAACTTTAATTAAAGAAACTTTACGTTAAAGGGGCTAGATATTTCTATAAAAATTATTCTTTTATAATAGATAATATATCTTCTTGTTCTATATTTTTTCTATTATCCTTTTCTCTTATATTACTATCTTATATATTTTCTTCTTTATTAATATACTTTACAAAAGTAGTACTTTTATAATTAATAGAACTTTCTATATCTAAATCTCTTATCGAATAAGTAGGAACGTCGTTAATAATAGGTTCCTTATTAGTTAATGAAAAACTACTTTTAATATATCTTTTCGTTCTTTTTTTCTATCTATATAAATTTTATTTTCTATATTATATTCTAATTCTTTAATTATAGTATTATATTAATACTATCTTTATCTAATTTACAACGCTTTTTTGTAAGTAAATTGGTATCTATAATATAATTAATATATATTTCATTAAATACTTATATAAATACTAACTATATAGGAATATAGATTTAAAGGGAGCGGAGGTAGCCTGTATGACGAGCCGAATAATTCGAATATAATTCGAACTTAAACTCGAATTTCAGCCCTACCAAGTTCGAGTTTAAATAATATTCGAATTATTTGAATACAATTCGAATAGAACTCGGACTAGTACTAATTAGGGCATACTTTTTTATAGATAGAGTACTATATAAATATACTATAAAAACATCCTAGGTCTCTGGGACCCCTATAATATATTTAAAATTAAAGGTTTCTTAACTTTCTAGTTAAATAAATGAGGAAACTTAAGAAAATAAATTCTAGTAAAGTATTATTATTATTTTAATACTTTTTGTAGTATTCTAAGGTATACTATTTAGTATTATATAGGAATAATATATTTCTAGTAGTATAGCCTATTTATAATAGTATATAATAAATTCTATTAGGTTCTATTAGGTTCTACTAACTTCTAGATAGTTCTATATTAGTAATCTTATAGTTTTATATATATAGATACTATATTATAACTAATATACGCTTTAGATAGTACTAGAAGGGTTTAGAATCTAATAGAAAGTTTTAGAATCTTATAGAAATTATAATATCTCTCTTAGAATAATAGAGATATAAGCTATATTTTAGATTATAGAGTATATATACTATTTTTAATACCTAATAAATAATAATATATAGTATATATACTTATAAATATATAGTAAAGACTTTTTTCTAAAATCTTTATTTTTACTCCTTACGCGTTTTAAAGAATTACTAAATAACTAAGGCTATATATAATAGATTCTATATTTTAATTAACCTAAAATTTTTTAATATATATAAATACTCTAGAAATAAAGTTTTAGGAGTATGTATACTCTAGTTCTTTTTATTTTTTATTTATTTTATTAATTACTAATCCTAGAGATCTTAAAATTAAAGTCTATATATATTATATAATATTATATAATATACTAAAATTTCTAAAAATAACTAATTACTCTAGTCCGACTTAAGTCCGACTTAGACTCGGACTTAAGTTTTAGCCCTACTAAGTCCAAATCCAAGTCCAAGTTAACTCGAGTTAATCGTACTCGGTTCGTTACACTGGAATTAGCTATTAATTATAATAAAGCTAATTTAGAAACAGACCTTAAAGACTTAGAAAATCCTAGTAAGTGGGAATCTATTCAATTTTTAATTATATTAATAAGAATCAGTATAACGAGCCGGATATAGGAAACTCGAGTACACTAGACTTTAATTTTTAAAAATAGAAAGTTTAGTATACTATATATAATATAAATAATATTATATACTAAAAGTTCTAGACTAATAGCTTATATAATAAAGAAGTTATATATAATACTAATTTTAATTTAATAGTTTTAAGTATAAGAATTTTCAGAAAGAGAAAGATAAACTAACTAAATATTATAGTATTTTAAAGTATAGAAATATATATATTATTAACTAAGCTAGTACTAAATTTAGTAATGTTCTTAAAATCTAAAGTAAACTTATATTTTTAGAACTTTATATACTAATTTAATATACGTTTCTAAATTAAATATACTTAAATATATCTATAAATAAAAAAGTACGTAAAATTAATATAATAAGCTTATAAAAGCTTATAGAATTTTATAGAATTTTATAGAATCTTCTAGAAATATCTAAGTTTTATTAAGCTTTAATATATTATATTTAATTAGTTATAGAGTATATTATTCTAGATACTTCTAGAATCTTCTCTATTAGTAGTATAATATTAGTAAGCTATATATTCTTTATAATTTTATTATAAATCTTAAGTTCTAGAAATCATTATTAGTAATCTTTTATTTCTAATCTTCTATATCTAGAATCTTCTATTACTAATAAAATAATTACTAATAGAAGTCTCTAGACTTTTTTTTTTAAATATATAAGGTCTTCTTTTCTTTCTCTTACTTTTTTTAATAGCTATAACTTACTTTATTATACTACTTACTATTTACCTATCTACTTTACTATTATAATATCGACCCTTAGCGAAGATATTAGAGATAATAGGTTTACCTTACCTATAGATAGCTTTAAGGCTTATATCTATAAAAAAGGCTATTTCTCTAAAACTTTACTTCCTTATAACTCTACTAAAAATAAATAATATATCAAAATTAAATGCCTATTACTCGTTAAAAATAGTAATCCTATTATTACGTGTAATACTACGTAGAAAGTAGATTTTAAAAATACTTTTACTAGTAATTATCACGTCTACTTAAAACGAAAATAACCGAATATAATAAAAAAAAAGATAAAGTTAAATTAAATACTATTACTTTAGGAGGTATTTTTATTTCATTTATTAAAAATTATATATTTATTTAATACTAACTACTATAATAGGAGAAATTTCTAGTTCTATTAGTACTATTACTAAAAGGTCTGGAGGAGAATCTTTTTTTATGCCTAGCGCTATACGAAATTAAAACGAATTAGCTTCTACTATAGAGACTAGTTTTCGCGAAGCTACTATTAAGCTATTAGTAGAGAATAATAATTCTTTACGTATACCTAATAGTAATTATTTTAAAGAATTAATTTCTCTACTATATTGGTAAGTTATATTATATCTAAATATTTAAATTAAATACTAATTATTTATATTATAGAGGCCTTCCGACTCTAGGTCCGTCCTTATATAATAAAAAAAGACCTTATTTCTATTTATAGTAGTTCTAAGGCTAAAATAATAAAGGACTTAAAAGAGAATAAAAAGGATAAAGGTCTATATAGTTATACTTTAGACGGGTAGACGTCTAATAACTATAACGACTTTTTAAGGATTACTATTTACTATATTACTAGTAATTTTACCCTTAAAAATACCTTATTAGGGGTAATACCTTTAGAAGAAAGCCATACTTCTATTCACCTTAATAAGGTATTATTAGATCTTTTATATTTATACTAACTATTTAAAAGTATTACTTGAGATAACGCCCCCGAAAATACTAGTTTAATAGCTTTATTTTGGAAAGCTCCGGCTACTTTTAATCCTTTAGTTAATTCTATAGGAGATATAAGGTGCCTAGGGCATATAATTAATTTAGTAGTTAATTCTTTTCTAGAAGAGTTAGCTATTAACTATAATAGAGAAAATTTAGAGGCTAATACGCAAACTATTAGTAGTTCTAGTAAGTTAATTTTATATTAGTTTATTAAATATATAATAAATATACTAATTAATATATAGCAACTAGTAATAAATATAAAGGCCTTATAATAAAAGTACGAAAACTAGTTACTAAACTACGTTATAGCCCTTAATTACGACGCGATTTAAGATAATAATCTAGAGCTTTAGGTATTAGTAATAATACCTTAATTCTATATAATAACACTCGCTGGAATTCTATATTATTAATACTAAATAGCGTTATAAATCTACGAGTACTAATACGAAATATAATAGCTAAAGATAGAAAGCTATCTAATTTCTATCTATCTACGGCGGAATTTAATATACTAGCTAATATAGCTAATAGATTAGTTCTATTCGAAAAACCTACTATAAAAATTTAGTTAAGTAGCTAATTATTTAATTTAAATAACTAAATACTAATATATTATTAGGCTATAAAATACCCTACTCTTTACTACGCTTTACCTTACTATCTAAGTTTACAAAGAGATCTAGAGGATTTTAAAATAGAGAGTTTATTATTAGTAACTCTATATTATTAAGATCTATTACTAGTGCTCTAAATAAACTAGATAAATATCTAGAGATAGATAAAACTAAAGAGGAAATACTATTCTCTATTATTTTAGATTAGAACTATTACTAGTAGTATTTTATCTACTAGTAAAGAGCCTATTAATATCGACGATTTACCTACTTCTCCTATAAGAGATTTAGATATAGATAGAGATAGTAGCTCTATTACTAGTAAATCTACTACTAGTATAGAAAGTTATAGCGCGGAGGAATTAGAAGATAGTATAAAAGAAGACGAAAATATAGAGGAGGATATTTGGGAGACTATAAAAGATTTAAATACGTAGTCTTCTATAGATCCTTTAATATAAGAATTAGTATAACGAGCCGATTAGATCGATTCGAGATTGGGATCGAGCTCGATTTTCAACCCTACCAATTTGGATTCGGATTTTAAATCGAAACTGGCCGATCTAGATCGAACTCGAATCGGACTAGTACTAATTAAAAAATAATCTTTTATAAATAAAGTATTATATAAATATACTATAAAAAATCTTAGACCTCTAGGACCCCTATAATATACTTAAAACTAAAGATTTCTTAAAGTTCTTCTTAGGTAAAATTAGGAAACTTAAGAGAAGAAAGTCCAGTAAAGTATATACTACTATTTTAATACTTTTTATAGTATTTTAGGATATAATATATAGTATTATTAAGAATAATATATTCTTAGTACTATAATATATTTTTAGTACTATAGAATAATTAAATTACTTATAATTTTAGAAAAAATATTTATAAAGAAATATACTATTTTATATATATAATCTAACAACTCTTTATAAACCCTAATAACCTTAAATACTCCTAGCTAAAGAAACTTTACGTTAAAGGGTCTAAAGAATCCTATAAAAACTCTTCCTCTATAGTAGATCTAATTTCTTCTTCCTCTTCTAATTCTTCTAGATTATTACTATCCGTTCTATTTTCTTCTTCGTTAAAAGAAGCTATAGAAGTACTATCTTTACTACTTATAGAAGGACTATTACTATCTAGATCTAGATTACTAATAGGACTAGTAGGTAAATCGTTAATAGTAATTAGTTCTTTTCTAGTAGATAAAATAGTACTTTTAATAGATCTTCTCTTTCTCTCTTTTCTTTCTATAGATATTTCGTTATCTATATCGTATTCTTTGTCGTATTAGGCGTTCTAATTTTTTAGAGATAATATAATATTAATACTATCTTTACCTAATCTATTACGCTTTTCGTAATTAGATCGGCTCCTAAATTATAATTAGTATTAATTAAATTTATATATAGTATAATTACTAACCGTACGAGAATATAGATTCGGAGGGCGCGGAGGTAGCGGGTATAGCTAAATAGCGACGAGCTAAATAAGCTAATATAGGATATTTATCCTTATTAAGGATCTATCTAGTAAAGTATATATTATTATTTTAATACTTTTTATAGTATTCTAAGGTATATTATATAGTATTATATAGGAATAATATATTTCTAGTAGTATAGCCTATTTATAATAGTATATAATAAATTCTATTAGGTTCTATTAGGTTCTACTAACTTCTAGATAGTTCTATATTAGTAATCTTATAGTTTTATATATATAGATACTATATTATAACTAATATACGCTTTAGATAGTACTAGAAGGGTTTAGAATCTAATAGAAAGTTTTAGAATCTTATAGAAAATATTATATCTCTGTTAAAATAATAGAGATATAAGCTATATTTTAAGTTATATAGTATATATATTATATATTAATACCTAATAAATAATAATATATAGTATATATACCTATAAATATATAGTTAAGACTTTTTTCTAAATTCTTTATTTTTCCTCCTTACGCGTTTTAAAGAATTACTAAATAACTAAGGCTATATATAATATATTCTATATTTTAATTAACCTAATAATTTTTAATATATATAAGTACTCTATAAAAATGTTAGAGGAGTATAGATACTCTAGTTCTTTTTATTTTTTATTTATTTTATTAATTACTAATCCTAGAGATCTAAAAATTAAAATATATATCCTTTATATAATATTATATAATATACTAAAATTTCTAAAAATAACTTATTACTTAGAGTCCAACTTAAGTCTGACTCGGACTCGGACTCGAGTTTCAGCCCTACTAAGTCCAAATCCGAGTCCGACTCGAGTTAATCGTACTCGGTTCGTTATACTGACTATATAAATGAATTATTGAAAATATATTTAAACCTCTAGAACTTCTATAATATATTTAGAATTAAAGATTTCTTAAATTTCTAAGTAAATAAAATTAGAAAACTTAAGAAATTAAATTCTAATACAGTATATACTACTATTTTAATACTTTATTATTATTCTAATATATAATATATAGTATTATATAAGAATAAGATATTTTTAAAAGTATTGCTTATTAATTATAATATATAATAATTAAATTCAAAATATTTTTTTAGAAGAATTCTATTATGGGGTATTTCTCGATACTTTATAGTACGTATTCTATAGAGCTAACCTTAGTTCTCCTTTTACTTAAATACGCCCGTTACGTTGTATCCTTTTCCTACTAAGGGTTTAGAGTAAGGGCGAGGTTTAATAGATAAACTTACCTTAAGTTCTTCTATTTCTTTCTATTCTTTCTATACTTAACTAGCCTAGATTAGTATCTAGATAGTCGACTATAATTAGGCGTAGTTAGATTAGAGGAGAGGAGATATAGTACTAGCTCTAAACTATATATTATATCTAAGCTTCTCCTAGTATAAGGCTATTAGTATAAGATAAATCGACTTTATATTTAAGTAAAATATTACTACTACTTATATATTTTTATAAACCTTTAACTTAAGAAAACTATTATAAAATAATTACGAAGAAAGAAATAAGAAATTATACTAAATACCTTCCTTATATATTCCTTTATCCTATAGGTTACCTATACTTCTAGTAACCTTCCTATACTTTCTATACTTTTAGAGTCGTAGGACTCTACTAAGGCTCTAGGAACTATAAATAAGTTACGTAATTCTTTTAGTACGTACTATTAGAGTTATTACTTAGCTCGTCCTACTACTCTATTTATTTATCTCCCTAATATTCTAAACTATCTAAGTCTAAACCTTTTTATCCTATTGTTTTTCCTAGTACCGTTTCTATAGCTTGGGTATAATCTATAATAAATTCTTTTATATTTTTTAATATTTATATAAAAACCTTAATAAATCCTAATAATTCTAATATAATTTGATTAAAGAAATCTTATATTAAAGATTTTAGATATTTCTATAAAAACCCTCCCTCTATAGTAGATAATATATCTTTTTTATATTATCTCTATTATATTATCCTTCTCTTTATATTACTATCTAATCTATTTTCTTCTTTATTAAAAGACTCTATAGAAGTAGTACTTTTCTTACTAATGGAACTTTCTATATCTAAATTCCTAATAAAACTAGTAGGAATATTGTTAATAATAATAAGTTCTTTATTAGTAGATAAAATACTACTTCTAATATATCCTCTTTCTTTCTCTTTTCTATCTATAGATATTTTATTATTTATATTATATTATTTAATTCTTTAAAGATAGTATTATATTAATACTATCTTTTATAATCTACTACGCGTTCTAGTAAGTAGATCGGCGCCTATTTTATAGTTAGTATTAATTAAGTATTTTATATCTATAATATATGTACTAACCGTACGAGAATATGGATTTGGAGGGCGCGGACGTAGCGGGTATAGCTAAATAGCGACGAGTTAAATAAGCTAATATAGAATATTTATCCTAAGTTATTACTATTAAACTTAATAAAAATAGTAACGTATTTTATAAGCGAGTAATCTATACAAGCGAGTAATCTACCCTATTAAACTTTTTATATCTTATACGAATATAACTTTATAATACCTTAGTATAAAGAGCTAAATTAAAGAATTCGAATCGATTTAAATCGAATTCAAATTAATTTAGATTTAGATTCGGATTTGGTAGGGCTAAAATTTAAATCCGAATCTAAATCGATTTAAATTCGATTTAAATAAAAAGTTATTTTTAGTAATTTTAGTATACTATAGAGTAGTATATAAATAATTTATAATTTAATTTTTAGACCTCTAGAATTAGTAATTATAAAGATAAATAAAAAATAAAAAGAACTAGAATACCTATAGCCTTTATTTTTTTTAATATAATATCTATATATTATAGAGCCTATTAGTTTAATAAAAATATAAAATATACTATATATAGCCTTAGTAATCTAGTAATACCTTAAAATACGTAAAATTAAAATAAGAATTATAGAAAAAAAAGTCTTAACTAGATATTTCCTAGTATATATACTATATATAATTATTTATTTAGTAGAAATAGAGAGTATATACTCTATATAAGTTAAAATATAGTTTATATCTCTATTATTCTAGTATAGGGGTAAGGTTCTCTCTAAAATTCTAAGACTTTCTATTAGATTCTATAGAATTCTAGAACCTTCTAGTACTATCTAAAGGGTTAATTATTTATAATATACTATCTATCTATAACGTAATCTACCTCCTAGTAGAAATTACCCCTAAGTAGAAAGCCTACTTAGGTAACTCGGCGTAGTAACGTATATATTCTAACTATAGATAGATTTATTATAGTAATATATATATAATATAGTTCTTTAACGTTCTAGGCACGTCCTTATATTATATTTAAGCGATTAGTATACGCTATATCTTAGTAGTACTTATTACCGTACCTATATAGGCTTATTTTTAACCCCCTCCGTACGTATATTCTATTTATTTTCTAGTAAAGATTAAGCCTTAGCCCCTATAAGAATACCTCCTTTCGAAATATACGACCTTCGTATTACTCTCTTTCGTTTTTAACGGTAGTTTTCTACGCGTAGCTTCTTATTTTCGTATATAAGTAGGATAGCGCTATATATCGCTAATTAATAACCTTTAACGAGCTAGTTTAAGGCCTAGTCTATCGGGGAGGGAGGGCTCTACGTACGGTACTTAAGGTATTACTTTAGGAGGGTCGTTTAGTACTATAACTAAGTAATATTATATAGTATTTCTAAGGTCTAGGCTTATTCCTACGGGAGTAGCTAAGGCGACGGTGTATAGAACTAAGCGTATAAGAGCGAGAGTATACGATCTAGGTCGTAAAGAATAAGGCCTATAGCTATAAAACCGCTTCGTACGTTACTTATATATAGCGCTTTAGAGCGTACTTACTAGTAAAGAGGTAGGAACTCCTACTTATTAATATAGTTTACGCTAAGGCCTATTTTCTACTTAACGAGGCGTCCGTATAAGCGTTTAAGTACTAAGAAGTAACCTATATTAAGCGGCTAGAGTAGGTATAACGAATACGGTAGTATATAGAGTACTATAATTAAGTACTTAATATAGTATTAATTAAATTTAGGGGTAACGTAACTACCGTAGCTATTAAGTATAAGGAGCCGGTAGTAACTAATCGTACGCTCCTTTATATACCTCTTAAAATACTATAGCTAGTATAGGTAGATCTCGTTATTTATCTAGCCGTTCTCGCTTACGCTAATAATCTAATTAGGTAGTAGGATTCCGTTTATATACTAGGCCGCCTAGTATATTACTACCTTAAAAATAACGAGCGGTAGTATTATAGAGCCGAGCGCTCCTACTACCTTAATTACCGTAACCTATTTATAGTTACCTAGCTACGTTATCCTAGGTCTCCTAGCTCTATCTACCCCTATAACGACCTTTACCGTTAAAATTACCCCTATCTAGAAGCTAGTTTTATTAAAGTTATACGTATTATTATCGAGGATACCGTATTTAGCTTTCGTACGTAGTACGCGTTAGAACTAGGCGCGAATAAGCTTTAGATCCTCGTATTTTACTCGCTAGTAGTCGTACTTACGGTTATACTTTAATTTAAGTACGTCGTAGCGCTTAATAAACTTACGTACCTAGTTCTTACTAATAGGTAGTAGAGGGGCTAGTTTATAGCGCTAAGCGACTAAAAGACTCGCTATCTACTTAATAGTATAAATTCTAGGCGGTATACTACGCTAATCTATTAATAGAATCTACTATACGAGAGTTTCCTCTTTAGTAAGGGTAAGGAGGCGGTTTTTAGCGGTAGAACCGACTTATAGTCGCGTACTAGTAAGACGGCGTCGTAAGGTATTATAGGAAACGTTAAACGCTTTTATAGCGGCGGTAGAATTAGGAAAATAGCCTTATTTATAGGCCTAAATAGCTAATTTAAGCCTACCTTCTTTATATAAGGCTGCTTATTATTATTATAACGATATTTAAAGTATAAGTTAAAGTAATACGACGCGTTCTAGTAGGCTTTCTACTTAGAGGTAATTTCTACTAGGGGGTAGATTACGTTATAATAGTATAAGATTACTAAGATAGAACTATCGGAAAGGTAATAGAAGGTAATAAAATCTAATAGAAATTAAGATTTATAATAGAAAGTTCTAAATCTTTCTATATTAATAATAGAGATTCGACGTTCTTCTATTAATTAATAATATATAAATTATAAATCTATAAATTACTAATATAATAGAACTCTTTATAAGATAGATTTTAAGTATATATAGATAGTAAATCTTCCCTCTTCGTTTTTTTTTTAAAAATAACTATTTACTATATATTACGCGGAGGCTATATAGTCTAGTAATATAGCTAGTAATATCTTACTAGAGTAATATATTTAAGTAATCTAATTAGTAATAATATTCGTATCGATTAAGTAAAGCGAAGAGTAATAATATAAGAGTTAATTATACTATAATAACTAAAGTAATAGCGAAGTAACTAAAGAGTAAAACTATAAAACCTTTAAAGAAGTAAAGTCTTATCTACCTAAATATATCTTAAAGCTTATCCGGATTATTCCTTAAGGACTAATCCTAATAAGCGAAAGGCTTACTTAGGTTATTTAGCTACGAATAATCTAATAATCCTTATTATATAATTTAAATAAAATCTTAGATATATATATAGTCTATAGTATATAGTCTACCTAATATAGCCCTCTATTTTATAATATCTTAGTTTCTTAGTAATTACTTAAGATCTACGCGTACCCCGCGCTCTAAAGATAAAGATATCTTCTAGAAAACTAAAAAGACTTATTAATAAAATTAAATAATATAGATAACCTACCGTTCTTTCCTACTAACGCTATTTCGAAAATAATCTATTATATATAATTATACCTTTAAGTCGATCTTTAAAATACGCGTTATACGCTCGTTTAGGAAAGCCGTATATAGAGGTATTATAGTCGTCGCTAAATAAGACTAGGAAACGGAAAAAGGTATAAATTATTACTAATAAAGAGAAACTATTAGTAGCGAATATAGAGGTAATAAAAATAATAGCTAAGAGAGTTTAGTAATAATAAGAGTAGTTAAAGCTATTTACGCGTATTAAATAAAATAAGAAGGTACTTACCTTAGCCTATAAAAGGGCTTAAGTAAAGGCGATCTACCTTATTAAAGAGCTAGAGGAAAAAGAGAAAGAGGAGAAGAATTAAAAGTAAAAAAAAGATAAAGTAGTTAGCCCTAAGCCTTTTAACTTCGCGTTCTTTTTTTAGACTAATAGCTTAGGAGCGGTAGACTAGAGTATTCTAGATTTACTTAATAAAATTTTTATAGTTTTTAATAAACCTTTTTTAAGTATAATATAGGTTCCTAAGTATTTTCTAAGGTAGGGTAACCTAGTTACTTAATAAGATATTAATACTAATATCCTTTAATAATATAATTTATAACTATCTTAATATCGTATTCTAGGACGGTTCTCTTATATTCGAGTTTAGTATTTTTATTAAGAGGGGTATCCGGGTCTACTAGTTCGAGTAGTAAAGTATAGAATACTAGATATATTTTAAAATTAATTAATAACTTAAGTTCGTAATTAACTAGTTCTTTAATACTCTTAATCTTAAAAAGTCCGATTTTAAAAAAATCTAACTTCCTACTTACTCTCTTTATTTTAATATTTTAATACTAAAGGTAAACTTTATCCTTCTTCTTATAAATAGGTCCTACTATTCTTTTTTTATTAGCTTACGTACTTATACGCTTATTTAAGAAGGTAATATCGCTAACGAGTTATTTATAAAGAGAAGATAACTTATTAGCGTAAACCGTTACTTCCGTAGGTAGTAAGTTTACCGTTTCTATATAAAACTAAAGTTCGCGACTAAAATTTATAAAGAATAGTAATATTTTAATTATTAACTATTCCGTAGTATTATAGGCGAAAGTAGCCGCGGGTAAAAGTAATACCTAGTTATTTTACTTATTATTAACGTAGATACGTAGGTACTATTTAAGTATCTAATTTATTTTTTCTATTTATTTATCCGTCTAAGGATAATACGCGGTTAAAAGCTTTCTTTTAATTTCTATTATCTAGTAGAGTTCTTCCTAAAAGTAAGAAGTAAAGAGACTATCTCTATCTAAGATAATACTATCTAGTATACCGTATTTACTAATAATATCTCGCTTAAAGACCTTAGCGAGGTATTTAGTATTATAGTTTACTAGTAATAGTATAAAGATCGAGTACTTAGTTAAACGATTAAGAACTACTAGAATATATTCGAATAATATATTATTAATATTAGCTAATAGAGGTAAGGGTCTAATAAAGTCTATTAAGATTACTCTCTATAGTACTATAAGTAGTTTATTAGGTTAAAGAAGTCTATAAGGCTTATATCTTTTATATTTTACTTTTCTATAAAGATTATATTTCCTAACTTATTTAAAAACCTTTTATTATATATATAGAAAGTAAAAGTTATCTTATAACCTAGATAGTACTACCTCTAGTCTTATATAACCGTTAAGAGGTATCTTATACTATTACCTAATAAACTTACTTTTAAAAGAGGGTAGTAAGAAGACGCGTCCTTTAATATATATAATTTCTCTTTTAGCTATTATTATATTAGGGTCGTATAATTTAAATATTACTAAACTACTCTATATTACTTTTACTACTTTTTTTATTATAAAGGTCTAGCCTTCGATACTAATACTACTTAGTATATAAGTATATCGCTATCTTCTTTAAAAAGAGCTCGTTTAATCTTAATCTTTTCCCTAGCTATAAAGTCGGATTAATAACTTAGGGTATTAGTATTAGTATTTTCTTTTTCTTTATAATAAAAGATCTTAAAGTTATAAAATAATAGTTCCTCTAACTATCTTAATTATCGTTAATTTAATTCCTTAGTAGTAGTAAAGTTTCTAAGGTTCTAGTAGTCTAAATAAATATTTATCGGGTAAAGTATATTAACTAGATAGGCTAACTAGTATTTAAGTAAATTAACTATAGCGAGAAGCTTCTTATTAGAAGTTAAATAGTTTTCTTCGGCGGACTAAAACTTTTATATATAGTAAGCTACGGGTCTAAGCTTTCTATTTAAATTTAGCTAACTAAGATAAGCTTTAAGGGCTCTATTAGATACGTCTATTTCGACTATTACTAGTTTACTTAGGTTATATAATTATAGTATTAGCGGCGTTATTAACTATTATTTAAGTTCTTTAAAGGCCTTTTAAAACTCTAGGCTCTATAAAAAGGTAACGTCCTTCTTTATAAAATCTATAAGAGATTCTATAATTTTCGAGAATCCTTCGATAAACTATCGATAGTAATTTGTAAAAGCGTAAAATAACTAAATATCTTTAACGGAGGATAGTATTAGCTATTCGCGTATTTAATTATAGATTTTAGGGTCTATCTCTAGCCCTACTATAGAGATATAGAATCCGATAAACTTAATTCGAGTACGGTAAAATTTACTTTTATATAGTATAAGCCGTAAGTTAAATTTTTATAGTACGCGTAAGACGGTTTAAACGTATATAACGTATTCTTCGAGTATTTAAGAGTATATTAATATATCGTCTATATATACTATAACGAACTTATTAAGGTTCTTACGTAAGATATTATTAATATATCTTTACTATACTATAGGAGTATTAGTATAGCCGAATAGTATAATAAAATATTCGTAATATTCTAAGTAAGAGCGGAATACCGTTTTTCTCTTATTACCTTCTTTAATTTATATTTAATAAAAAGCTACTAGTATATTAAATTTAGTAAAATAAACTATATTTTAAAGTCTATCTCTTAACTCCCTAATTAAAGGTAGTATATATATATCCTTTTCTATAATCTAGTTAAGATATCTTAAATTTACGTATAAACGTTAACCTCTATCTAGCTTCGGTATAAAGAAGATAGAGTATCCTACTTTAGACTTAGATTTTCTAATTTATTTTTTTACGAGAAAAGTATTAATATACTCTCGTAAAGTTTTAAGCTAATCTTTCCTTAAGGGGTAGATTAGGAACTTCCTAAGTTCCGTTTTAGGTTTAAGCTTAATTTTATAGTCCTAGGGTTAGTATACTAGAAGTAAATCTTTAATTAATTTAGTTATAAAGAGTTTCGTAAATTCTTTATACTTTAGGGGAACTTTAAATACTAGCTTATTCCTTATCTTAAAGCGATAATAGTAAAGTACTTTAATATTACGTATATTTATCCGCTTAGACCTTTTCGTCGGTACTCTAGGGCGTATTCTAGCCTATATTAGGCGTTCTTAACCCGGAAAGTATAGTAAGAGTACTTTCTAGTTAACGCGCGGATTATATTATCTTAGCTAAAGTAATTTAAAGATTATATTTAATAATTCGATTCCGGCTATATTAAAAGTAACTTCTATTTATTTTTTATTTATAATAAGTTAAACGGTAGTTTCTTCTAATATAATTCTATTATTCGAGTTAATAGATTCTCCGTTAGTAAGAACTAGCTTATATAGGTTCTATTTTCTCCTTAACGGAATTTTCTATTTATATATATAGGACTTATTTAAGAGATTCGTATTAGCTTCAGAGTTAATAAATATATACGCTAGTAAGCTATTAATCGTAACTTATATTAGTATTTTAGGTATTCCGATATTAAGTAGTAGACGAGGCGCTTTAGTTAGTATTAATTATTACCTTATAATAATTAAGCTACCTTATTTCCCGACTTAACGTACTAGGTATCTAGGTTATTTAATTCTAAAGCGGCTAGCCGGAGTCGGAGTCTCTAGAGGTTAAGTCTCCCGCCTAGGTAGTACTTATATAGGGGAATAAGATAGGTATCTAGTACTATATCCTTATATAAAGAATTATTATTATCTCGCGCGGTTTAAATATTATAATAGAAAGTATTAACTACTACCTAGTCCGTTACTTAGTTATTAAGCGCTTATACGGCTAGTGTTTTCTTAGAGACGTATAGATTAAAAATACTTATCTTATTTATAGGATAATCTTCGTCGCTATTATTTTCCTCGGAACTTTCTTTAGCGATATTAACGGTATTACTAGTTCCTAAGGATAGGTAAGAGGTAGCGAATACTTCCTTATAAAAGTTACTAATTCCTTCCTATCGTTCTTATTTATAGGTATTTAAGTCGTTATCGTTATCTAGCATGCTATTTATAATCTATAGTATAGACTAATAATTCTAATATTAGTATATTATCCTAGTATAGAGTAAATACGGTAATTCCTTATAGTAGACGTAATCTTCGTTATTCTAGATATCGGGGATACGGAGTATCCTATAGATTTAGGTATTCGAGAGCCGTTCCGTATAAAATATATTAAACTTTTAATTAGGTTTTCTAAGGTCTAGAATAGCCTTATACTCCTAGTATAGATAATTATTAGCTCGATACTAGTTTAGTAGTAGGATCTAGTAATCCTTTATAGTTAGGTCGAACTTTAAGTATACTTATTAACTAACGAGTTAAAGGAATACTAGCTCGTTATTTTAGCTAATCTAATTAGGTCCCTAAAATAGCTTAGGTAGCTTTAATATATCTACTATATTCTTACTCTAATATTTTCGTTAGATTATTACTACCTATCTAATAGGTAGACGACCCTTATTTACCTTACTAGGTTATAACTAATAACTAGTATCTTTCTTATCGCTTAGATACGTATTATAGTTATTTTCGGTATACGTAGTCTATAATAAGCTTTCGTATAGTAGTCCTTATTTTATTTAAGGTTCGATCTTAAGAATTTATTTAATATACTTCTAAGGGTACCTCTAAGAAGTATTTACGTTATAAATTAATCCTTATAGTATTTAATTTAGGTACTATACTATTAGTCGTCTATTAAGACTAGTTTTCTTAGGTTAGCGATAGTTCCTAGTAAAGTATCCTAATTTACCATAGTTATAGTAACTTTTTTTATTAGTTTTAATCCCTAATACGACTTCTTTTAATAGCTAACTTAAATACGGTTAAGTTCTATAGATTATAGTCTATATAGATTATATCATTTCTTTCTAGTATTAGGTATAGAGGATTTTCCTTTCCTCTTATACTAGTAGTCGAATAGACGGTTATTAATAGTAATAGAGTCCTCTATTATTTCTATTAAATTATCTAGTTAATCTCTTATAATCTTATTCTTAACTCTATTCTTAAGTCTATCGTAGTATACCGCTATTAAGGCCTTATTATTCTAGTTAAGTTTAGACGTAATACGTTAAAACTTAGTAGAGTATACGTATATAAATATTTATTACTTTAAACCTTTTAGTTCTCGTTTAAAGATTTAGGTAGTATTAACGTTCTTAAAAAATAGTTTAAGCTACTAGTAAAAATAACTAAATTTTCTAAATAGATTTTATAGCTTAGCTTCCGGGGGTCCTATTATATATCGGTCGAGGTAATTTTCGATCTAGCTAAAGGTAGTACCTCTTAGATAGGTAATTATAAATATAACTTTCTTTTTATCGTTTAGAAAGTCTAAAGGGTAATAGAATATATATAGGTTATACTAGGTAATAAACGTTTTAAGTTATCCTCGTTTACTAGAGAAAGTTATTAGTATCTTAACTTTAGCTCTATTCCTTAGTAGAGCTAGTAAGGTACTTCCTTCTATAGGTTTCTATAGGCCTATTAGGTCGTTACCTCTAGGAGGTCCCCCTAGGCTAGGTAGTCTAGGTAGTCCTAGTAGGTTAACGTCTATATCGTTATCGAAGAGTCCTTCGTTAGACTCGTTATCGCTTAGTTTAGGTAGGGGTATATCTTTCTTAGTAGGCTAAACCTTAGGTATAGAAGTTTAACTAGAAGGTCCTAGTAGAGCCTCTTACCTTTTAGTTAACGGAGTTTCGGTAGTAGTAAATATAGGTCGTTTAGCCTAAACCTTTAGAGAAAGTAAGGTATTTATTAAAATAGTAGATATATTTTATTAATATACTACTCGTTAGACGGTAGTTTTACTATATTACGCGGAGGCTATATACTCTAGTAATATAGCTAGTAATATCTCGCTAGAGTAATATATTTAAGTAGTCTAATTAGTAATAATATTTATATTAATCGAGTAAAGTAAAGAGCGATAATATAAGAGTTAATTATACTATAATAACTAAAGTAATAGCGAAGTAACTAAAGAGTAGAACTACGAGACTTCTAAGAAAGTAAAGTCTCGTCCGTTAAATATATCTACCGGAGGTAGGCTTAGAGACTTACTTATAAGTCTATAAGCTAAGCGGCTTATAGCTTAGAGGATAAGTCGTAAGTCGGGGTCGGCTTATAGGTAAAGACTATAAGTTAATTACGTAGAAAGTAAAAATCCTAATACGCGTAGACTCTAGTACGTAGTCTACCTAATAGAGAATAGTAGAGATTAGATAAAAGCGAGAATAAGGAAAAAAGTTTAGTAGTAGTCCTTAAATATAAGAAATACGTAATAACGTAAAAATTCTTAGAAATTAAAGGCTTAAATAACGAATAACTACTATAACGCTAGTAGTATAATAGAAATTAGTATAAGGTATAGAGTATAGTTAGGTTAATTAAACCTCTAAGTTTTAAGTAAATATAATTAATATTATAAGTATAGTAATTAAATTAGAAAGTTAGTAAAAAAGATATTAATAAGCGCTATATAGGGCCGAGTATCGTGTAAGGACCTCTTCTACTAAATAAGAGTAATATAGATTTATACCGTAGATAGCTTACTACTTAACAATAGTAAAGGAAAAGGGAGATAATAGAAAATTAATTAATTAAAAAAATAAACCTCTAACTTAAGAAAAGTAATATAAGATAACTATAAAGAAAGAAATAAGAAATCCTACTAAATACTCCTTTTATATATCCCTTTATTCTTTAGGTTACTTATACTCTTAGTAATCTTCCTATACTTCCTACTTATAGGTATAACGCTAAGGCTATAGGAACTATAAGTATATTATATAACTTTATTTAGTATATACTACTAGAGTTATTACTTAGCTCGTTCTACTACTCTATTTATTTATTCTTCTAATTTTCTAGGTCCTCCGTCTCTAAACCTTCTTATCCTATTATTTCTTCTAGCGTTATCCTTATAGCTTAGGCGTGATCCGTAATAAATAGCTATTTTTTACTATATATATTATATTCCTTTCTCTTATTATTAATATATATATCTTTATAGTATTTATATATATCCTTATAATAGCCTAATAATATATCTAATTTAATTAAAAGAATAGATTTTATACTTCTTATCTTTATTAATTCTAATAAATAATATATAATACCTAGATATTATAATATATAGAGAAATATAAAAGGGAAATATAAAAAAAAAAGTTAAATATTACTATAACGTAAATATCTATTATTAAACTACTATAAAGAAAAGTAAAATAATAGAAAAGACTAGAACTAAATAAACTACTACTATTAAATACTACTTTACTTCTTCTTCCGCTTCTCCTCTCGCTTCTCCTATCCTTTTCTCTCTCTCCTTCTTTCTATCTACCTTTCTCTCATATACCGCCCCTAACCTGTTAGTTCTTGGATATTTTCAACTACCTGGACCACCTCGATGTCCTTGAGTTGACAGGCCTCATCAACAGTAACCGACCTATCGACAAAGGACAACAACTTGAGCCTACGCGCATAGATATTGAACAGGTCAACACGTCGCTTCGCCTCACCGATATTGTGCCCAGTGATCAAGATCATAGTGAAGAAAGACTCGATGATACTTGGAGGAACGTTGCAAAGAAGCTGTCCAGTTACACTCCATCTCATCGCGCTTGCCCCGATGATCAGACCAAGGATCAGAATCGCGCCCAACACAACCGTGAGTTCGTGAGAACAGATATCGCCCATGCGGATAGAGATTCGGCAAGAGAGTGAATTGTCGGCTGCACGTGCTTCTTCAAGCTTCGAGACACCAATACAGGAGAGTATGTCCATGTCGTCGTATTCTACACGGGCGAATTGCTCGTCCTCGTAGTTGCTGAGGACAGTGCAGATGTTGCGCAAGACGAATCCGTCGTTGAGGCCAATCAGTCCGGCATATGTGCCAATAAGCAGCCACCAATTGGCATTGAAGTGAAGTGCAGGACCAATTGCTATCCATACAATAATAACGAAGGCAAGGATCGCAATGCCGGTCAGGGTTCCTACTAAATCGGCATAGTAATCGATGGCGCGCTGGATTCTGGTTTGCGTATATGCTGGAATATGTACCGGCGGATTTTCGGTGGTGTCGCCCGTGGCGGTGCGAAGTTTGAACTCCAAAGCTGCATCAACCTCCCAGATGGCCTCCAGACATTTGGTCGTGTACCTCGTATGCCGTTCTCGAATATTTGACAGGAAGGCTAGAAGTAGTACCATCAGAGCTGAGGTGGACGAGTTCATGTAGAGCTGCCATGTATTGGACCACTGGCAGTACTTTCCTATACCGATCCAGACGAAGACACCGACCCAGAAACCGAAGACAGTGATGATGTGACCAAGGAAGACAGATATTGCCGAACAGATACGTCCAAACCAAGTCTCTGGAGGAAGTTCAGCGGCGAAGCCGGTTTGCTGCAGTTGTTCGAATTGTGATGAAGCAATTTTCTCGTATTTGCCTTCCCTGACGAGTTGACTGAGCATCCTCTTGTGGCTGCTGGAGCGTGATCTCAGAGACGCGGCAACGATCATAAGCGATTCGTGAGAGTTCAGCTGTTGGCGCATGAGAAAAGCGTCAAAGACCATGTTCACGATAGCTTGGAAGTCGGAAATGGAGATTTGCCAGGTGTTGGAGTGCCCAAAGCGAATTCCCATAAACGACCACACAAGAAGTGTAGCAACGATGGCGAAGTAGACATACTCCGAACCAGAGAGCTCAACGACCTTGTCGAGCCAGCGATTGAAGCGGCCTTGCTTGGCAGTGGCCGTGTATGTGCTGATGTTTTGGACATTCTCATTGTAAACGTCGACATCTTTTTCCTGATCGCCAGAGAATACGACTTGAGTTGGCGCAGCGCATTCAATGGCTCGCCGACCGCCAGGAGCTCGGAGGAATTGGAGAATTTGTTCCATTTTGATGCGCAATGACGGATTATAAGTGCAGTAAAGATGGAATCAGGGGAACACGGTAATATTTGGTATCGGTCTTGAAGTTAGATAGGCAGTCCTCTGCATTGTGTCAGTCAGTATTGAATGAAATAAAGCAAGGAATGTGCTATCGAGTTGAATGGATACGCCGATTGCACTGACCTTCATTCTATGGTGGTCGAGTGGGCTGTGGCAGTTCGCCAACAGGCTTGATGGAGCCTGTTGGTCGGTGAAAGGTGATGAATTCCGCCAGTTTTTTCCCAGGAGAACAGTCTCCTGTCGTTGTTTTCGTAGTTGGATGATTATGCTTTGGAGTAGCGAGCTTGTTTTATTGTTGCTGTTGAGGCGTATTTACTTGGGAGGGTCCTAGAAAATCTTGTCGGGAATATGGTCGGAGACCGAAAAGAGAGCCGAGGCTGAGAGGGATTTGTTGAAGACGAAAAGTTGGAGCAACTGCAACCGGGGTGGATGGCAAGAATGATTAGCAGAGAAGAAGTGATTGGGAGTTACTATATAATTTAGAAAGGAGGCGGGCTCGCCTCCCTTTTGAAACATATTTTTTCCCGCCGTGTAAAATAGCATTACAGCCCAAGGAAACAGCTTATACCCAGCCGGGAAATTATCGCAACACGCACATCTGACTCAAATACCGCATCTGAGCGCTGGTTGGATTGTGATACACCGCATCGGCAAGCTGGCTAATCCATGCACCTGGACTGGTACCGAAAACTAGCCTTGCGTTCTCGCTCCGGAACTGCGTCTTCACGCCAGCGATGTCACTCCTGGGCCGAATGGACATGTTCCAGATTCCAGATTCTAGCAGTCCTTCAGAGCGCAGGCCATATCTTCAGCAGACTATGAATGGTCAGCTTAGATTGCAGCTTTGCCCAAGATCTCGGAATACTCGCGAAATCACTCCTGCACGAATGTAACCCACAATGTCATGCCAGTACTCATCTGTCGAGCGGTATCCAATCCCGCGGACTGTCTCGCGGCCCGACTTGGGCCTGATGGTTGGACCTAATCAAAGCCCAACTCTACTTCTTCGTCATGCAAAGCTTCTTTGAAGGTGAACTATATTTGCATGGGCTTCAGGCTTGCGAATCTATCTCCCACATCCACACAGCGATGCATGGTTTGCTCATTCTCGGCCGCGAAGTTGGGTGCGTTTTCTTTCCGTGTCTCGGACGCCTGTATTGACGTGATGGGACTGGATGCTTGCCGCGTGAAGAATTTCGACATACTCGTCCACTTTTCCCCCATGTTGGGTGGTCAGTATCGTGGCGGCTGGTGTTGGGGTCCAAGTCACTTGGTCTGGTTAAAATGCAAGGCAGCTTTGAATACGGTCTTAGGTTCCATGTCCTGTTGACATTGATACTAATAGCAGAAAGAATAGACGGATAGTCGCATTGCAAGTCCGTGGTGCGTGAAACGGGCGTTGGGATCTGTGTGCAGCCATATTGTATCTAGGGGGATGGCCATACCAGCCCAGCCAGTGCCATGTGAGAGATCCTCCAGAACGATAGGGGAGTGTGATGTGGACTTCGCCTGTAGAATTGTGGGAAAGTAATGCCGTACTCAAATGTAGCCACATGGGGCATAGGAGTGGACGTTGCCTGAACACAATGTAAGGGGATTACTGGGCATCTGGACGGATTACAACATCATCTTCGAGGAACAGCAAAATATGTTGATGCTCACAACTCTATTTGCAGCTAAAGTATGCTGAATAAGTCTTTCTGCAGAGGCCAATAACTTTCTGAAGTGCATTATGACATTTTGAGATTTGTGGTGATTCAAAAGTCGATGTGATAGCTGGCCACGACTCGGAGGCTCTATTATCATGCCCGTTTTGACAACAAGAGTCAGACAATCGTCCAGAACTGCAGACGGAATTCAAACCCCTCAATTTTGTGGTCTACTCCAAAAGAAGTTTCTCTACCGTGAATAACTCGAGAGCTTTCAAAAGGCCCGAAGCAGCAAACACACGGCCAGATACACTTAGCTTGTCCATGAGCCTTATTTCGCGTTGTTTCAACCAATATCACGATGTCTCCTTGTTCTGCTCCCATCTGACATCTGCGCACGCTATGCCTGTTCCGCGCACCAGAGCTTGCTCCCACCAAGATGAATTTTGAGCGTTGCCATTAAAGTTCGTAATGCAGAGGATCAGTTGAGCCGGAAATTGAAGGTAGAGGGTCGTCACGGAGAGGGATTGGGAGGATGTGGATTGTGCAGGTGACATTGGGTTGTGTTCTATTTGTAAGTACTTTATGGAAAAGCATCTGCACCTGGTTGGAATGCTTCGCCTCCCAAGATGGGCAATGATGGAGCAGAAGAAGATGGTAAAAGATAAGATCGAGGATGGAAAGAGCTTTTAGCACACGCCGCGCCACGCCGAACCGAAAGCTTGGCCTCCTCGATTGAGATAAGTTTAGTTATGTTGACACTCCAATCCCTTCCTCCCATCCTTTTCCTCCTTCTTCTTCATCATCGAAGAACCTCAACGGGTCGCATCTCAAGACCACAATTGATCCTGGGCTGTGACCCAAAATACTGTTGGAGTCATCGAATTCATGCCCTTGAAATCACACCAAGTCCAGGTAAACAACGCTGCTATTACGCTATACGACGTGCTTGCGATTGCGATTGAAAAGAAACTCAATAGTGTGAACGTGCAATGGAACTTCAGCGGCAAACCCCATGGTATTCCTGAGGGACTCAGAATCGTCGATGCGTTGTAATTCAGATCCCGAAAGAATTCCGGACACGTCGGAAGAGGTACAGTACATGTCGTCAGTGTCGGATAACCACCAACAGACTCAACTTGTACAGGAAAGTTTAGACCATCGCATAGCTTTGCTAGACATTCACAGCTATCATTCCTCCAACTTGAGAAATATCTTTGATCTCACTTGTAGCAATCATGTCAACAAAAAAGCCCATCTACGCCATCATCGGCGGCGGAATAGCAGGCCTCTCCCTCGGCGTCACCCTCCACAAACGCAACATCAACGTGTCTATCTATGAAGCTGCTGCCCACTTCGGAGAAATCGGGGCAGGCGTAGCTTTCACCCGCAACGCCGTCGAAGCAATACATATCTGCGACTCGGGCGTTTATGAAGCCTTCTCCAAAGTTGTCACCAACAACCAATGGGAAACCAAAAAAATAAATTTGGTTTGATTCCCTTGACGGAATGAAGAATACCACAGGTTATCAAAAAGCTGAGTTCTCCATCACGAGTTCGGTGGGCATGAATGGGGTTCACCGGGCTGCTTTCTTGGATGAGATGGTTAAGCTTGTGGAGGGGGAAAATATTGCACAGTTCGGGAAACGCTTGGTGGAGATTGACTATGAAGTTTAAGGATGGGACGACTGCTATGGCAGATGCTATAATTGGTTGCGACGGGATCAAGAGTCAAGTTCGACATATTCTGGTTGGGCCAGATAGTGCCATGGCGAATCAAGTTTATACGTACAAGTATGCTTATCATGGATTAATCGACATGGATAAGGCGGTCGAGGCTGTTGGAGAGGAGAGAGCTAAAAATGCGGTGATGTGGGTAAGTTGTTTGATGATCAGCCATTATCGGATTTTCAGAAGCAATAGCTGATGTTGATGCTTCGTTATAGGTTGGCCCAGGAAGACACGTTCTCACATTCCCAGTAAACCACGGCGAAATATTCAACCTCGTAGCCTTTTGCACAACAACCAAAGACTGGCCCGACTATTCCCGCAGTACACTCCCAGCCCACCGCGAGGAAGCCATCAAAGACTTTCAAGGGTTCGGTCCCAATGTGATGAAACTTCTCGAACTTACCAAGCCCGATCTAGACATTTGGGGAATCTTCGACCTTGAGAATCCCTTGGATACTTTCAGCAAAGGAAAGATATGCGTCCTCGGTGATGCAGCACATGCAACTTCGCCACATCACGGTTCCGGAGCTGGTTTCTGTATTGAAGATGCTGCTATTATGGCTTCCATATTGGGGGATTCGGCCGTGACAGGAGCACTGGGAACGATTGAGGCGGCCTTTGAGACTTACAGTTCCGAGAGAATGGTGAGAACAGAATGGCCAGTCGAGCATAGCAAACGTCAAGGGGATCTATATGAGGGCAATATTCCAGGGATTGGTAGGGACTTCAGAAAGATGGAGAGGGAGATTGTAGCATCCAATTTTTATATCGAGAAGATGAACGTACATGAGCTTTGTGAGAAGGCTGAGGCTGATTTGCATAGTAGGTTGAAATCTTAAGGGATGTTCAAGACTACATCACCGACAATAAACTACTAGATAGAAGATAGACAGCCATTGTATTCCAGCCATTCCTGAAAAGATTGGAGCATTTCACAGAATCAAAGTCTTTGACACGATGTAGATATCCATAATAAAGACAAACAGTTGACATTCTTTTACCAGCTTTTTGTTGGGCTCTGGATGGTCAGGAACGCTGCATCTACCGTAATGTATCGACATGTCTCTACTAGTGTGTAACGTGTATGTACCCTGGGAAATTGGGAAGAGAGCGCTGCTTCGACCAGGAGGATGAAGGACTGGATTATCTGAAGATATGCTCTGTGGCGGGGGTACTGTTGACTCTCGTAGGCAAAGTGGTGTCAGTCAGATAAATGGTGGAAATGTGGAATTTCGAAAGAGGAGATGAGATGAGATGATAAAGTATTCTCCCTCCATATCTCTTATTATTGATTTTTAAAAATATGATTTCTGGAACGGATAGGACTCTGTATAACGTCAATGTCTTATTTACAATTGTACATTAGAAGGGATTTATTCACAACGCTAGGGTATAGTTTCGTGGTTGAATTTTGAATCTGAAAGCCCAGATTCATTCTCTGTGAGATTATTCTTCCCTTCCTTTCTTTAGCAACGCTGATCGCTGATCTCGACCTCACGCAACCATTAGCCCCCCGAACTCAGCTAAACGATTAATTCGTAACCAATATCAGCACCACAAGCATCCCCTTCGCGCCTCCGACCAAACCCGTTCTCCAATTCAATCACGCTGAAATACTTACTTCAAACGTCTGAAGATGATAACAACCGCCTGTGTGAAAATATCCAACGTTTCGCGAACATCCTATGTCATGCATGCCCCAGATGCCATCACCTGGAGCCGACCCAAGCCTATTGAAGCCTATCGCTGTCCTTGTTGTATAATCTTTTCAAGGGGTGCGCAACATTTCGGATGGTATATCATTGAACGAGGAGATATGGAGGATGTTTGTAGAATACTGGAAAATCACACGATCTTGAATGGTGGCTTTGCCGTAGATAGCAGCGTCGGAAGGTCCGAACGAGAGGGGGACACAAAGGGAACACGGCGGAATTGGGAATAACGACTTTCCATTAGATCGCATCGAGATTGATCCCGCAAGTTTGCCGTAATATAATTTATAGCAATACATCAAAGAACGCTGCCCGGTTTGCTGTCTTTCTCTCTGCGTCGTCCTGGCCCGAAAACATTGGCATGGACATAGATAATCCGCTTGCCTGACTCTGATGGCAAGCATGAAGACTGAAATATGCTGCGTGATGATCTTGGAGAGGTTCTTGTGATTGCAGAAACATTGCGTACCCAAATCTTGCCTATAAGTCGCGTGGTCGATGTCAGCATGATCAGAACTGTGGCATCAGATTTCCAGGACATGTGAGTGCCCAATTTCGGAGACCGGATCACAGATACGAGGTATAGAGCTTCAAAATCCTAGCGAGCTCATCCCAATCTTTCAAAGCATGCACCTGCACAAAAACCAGTACCAAGTCTTATCAAGGACATAACCGAAGTTTGAAAAAATTCCTGATGGAAGTGCTAGAGACCAAAACCGTTTCCCGCCATCGGAGTTCGAGAACGACAGTCCAACGATCCCAGCGACTAGGACACTTGCTGGAAGACTACTGGGTGCTAGCCATGTATACGGCGCT
Source organism: Venturiaceae sp. KMAF11 (assembly GCA_023078705.1). Lineage (NCBI taxonomy): Eukaryota > Fungi > Ascomycota > Dothideomycetes > Venturiales > Venturiaceae > Venturiaceae sp. KMAF11. The sequence continues at coordinate 247,558 of JALGOQ010000012.1, forward strand.
TTGACCAGTTGAATTTTTGTTGTTGTCGCCATTACAAACTTCACTCTCCCCTCGTCGTCAACATCACAACCTCAAGCTCCCACAACTCAACCACTCAAGTCGGCAAGAAGTTCTATATGCTTGCATCTCGTACTGTTCCCCGACGGATTGGAACAGCCGCGCACAAAGATTGTTTGCTGCAGCAATCGAGTGCGAAGCGCGCAGGCGGCGTGCTTCATCCCTCACATAAAATTTTCGCCATCAACTCTTCAACCACCAACATCCGCGCCTCAATCACAAGCCGCAAGGAGACTTCCCAAGGATCCGACAGTCTTTCTATAGGTAAGAGACCATGATTCGCGGCCCTCCGCTGTACCGACACGTCGCAGGTTACTGTCATGGCGGGGAAAAGACTTTCGAAGAGGCCTTGGGCATTTGGCACCTCTCGAACACCAACCACACGAATGAATAATCACACCTGCGCTGAGCTGGTAGAAGCAGCGTGAATGCGTTCTCATTGCCACCAAGCGAGCCCTCACTGATACCATCTAGACCATCGCCGTTGCCGTCGACCAACTCAGATCGTACGACGCGACAAGTTGGGTTGGTCTCATCCGGTATTACAGCGCCACTCCATACACTTGCTGGAGGAGCTGTCCAATGGCACTGCGGTGTGTTCTTGGCTGGTGACCTTAGCTGTTCCAACTCCAGTTTAGAGCGTCGGTCGCGCGCTATTCATCCCTTTTTCGACATCCACGAATGTGCACCCACCACAATTGACCGCTCAATTGACACTCTCGCAGATGCACCGTCTTTAATAGTGAAGCCACGACAAACCAATGCGGATCAAGCTCTTGTCAGCCCAAGCACACCAATTACTGAAATTCGCACACCGATGAGCTGATCCATCAAAAGGCGTTCACGCCCACGACCTGATTCATTCCCTCCCCAAGCAACTGACAGCCCATCCACACCACTGTCGCATAGCTCCAAGCTCTTCACACCACACATCTACATCTACAATACCTTGCGGTAAGTTGCCTTCCCTCTCTGATCGTCTCCTTTCGCGATGACGAGGGCACGACTGTGGTTCGTCGCTTTGGATACCCAATGGGGTTGCTCTCCATCAATTAACACAATGGGCCTCATCGTGCACCAACCGGGTCACAAACGTGCCCTTACTACACCTGATTATAAGACCTCACGGTCTGTGTTCAAAACCTTAGAGCTGGTCTGAGCGAACATATCCTCTTCCCTCTTGCCTGCCAACGTCCTGTCTGAATATTCACTAACAAGTTCCAGTTGCTATTTAAGTCTGCTTGCATTTCGATCTACCATGTTAGAAAGGTCAATTACCCTTCATCTTCCACCCATTCCTTTCGCAGATGATTAGACATGTACTGCCGTCAATGGTGGTTCGTCGTGATGTACAAAACCAGTTGAGCACCTCAATGTGGTCAGTCATCTTGAACCAACCGCATTGGCGAATGTTGATCTAAGATGAGACGCGGAGAAATCCTAGTCCATGATCAAAATCAGAGAGCCGTCTGATGCAAACTCCTTCAGCCAAGCTTTGCTCATGAGTCCATGAACGACAATCTGCTGACTCTTACCAGAGATTCGAGACTGCCGGTGAGTAATAGCAATTGAAAGATACACTAGGTATGTCAAGCTGTTGGCCAAGCCAAGGTCCAATGATGATAAACCTTGCATTGGATTGAGCTGAAGGAACTTTTTTTTTGGGGGGGGGGGCCCACCCGTTCTTGAAGCACTGATTCTCAACACGTAGTTTCCAGTTTTGAGGCCATACATGCTTCCTGTTTGCTTTGACGTCGGCCAGTTGTTCCAGGCCAACGTTGTCGCACCCAGAAAGCCCGATCAGACCACGCCCTAAATCTCATGACCAAGGTACGTCACACTTGTGTTGGTCAAAAGCCTGAAGATGAAGACTTGAAAACCCAGCACATTGGCTGATGGGATTCCTGACACTGGTCCGCCAGGAATATACCGCTGATTACCGAGAATTTTCAACTCTGAAGGCCACGAATATGCCACTTTTGCTTGGACGATGGTTTGTCTTTCTTCGCTGACGTTGTCGCAACTAGGTCGTCTTAAAACGGTGTCATGTGCTAAATCGCACATACAAGGTACGTCGAGCTGGTGTCCAAGTCCGAAGTCCGATGATAAGACAAACGATGGAATGGCTGATGAATTTTCTTTTTCTGGTCAACCTGGAAAATTCCTGGAGCACTCATTCTTCAGCACAACCAATTAATTTTCAGCTCCAAGGAACGCCAACTTCTTACCTTCTGCCGCAAGGTTGACTGTCCGTCTTGTGCTGATGTTTGCGATCAGGTAGCCTGAGAAGACTGCGCTGGGCCAAAGATCATACGCTAGGTACTTCAAGATGGTGTCCTGTCCAAAAACACCATGACGAGACAAACAACGTTGGGTTGAGCTGATGGTTTGGTCGCGATCCCGGTGACTACACCTGAGGTGTTCTTCGACCAGGCCGCAACTCCGGTGGTCTTGGCTCAGCGCTGATGTCCAAAACGGTAGCCGCTTTGATGGCTAAGGTCAACTCTTCGCCTTTGACGCTGCTCCCACGTTCGGTCCTGACTTTATCACAGATAGATGTTCCGACAACCGTGCAGAATCCGTCTCTTCTCTCATCTTCCTTCGGCAATAGTGATCAAATATGCAAGCCCAAAGCCCAAGATTTGCTCAATGATTTGTCGGTCTTCTGCAGGGCTTTTGTTCCAGATGAAGTCTGCAATCATGTGCTTATCCTGAGGGCAAAGATGGTGCGAATCCTTAATGCTGGGTCTGAGCTAGGAGACCTTTGACACGACAGCCCCTCTCCGAAATGAAGGCAGCGCTGACTATATCCAGATACTGGGGGAAAGACTGAAGTGTCTGCATGGTGGAAAGCCCAAGTGGGTTCAGCACCCATTCTCCCAAGCTTTCCTCCTTGCAAGCGTAAGACAGGATATGTTCTGCATTGGTCGAACAAAGCTATTCACCACCGAGATTCGGGACAGTGCGATGGAGGTCAATTGGTTGTGTATTGGCGGCTGGTTCAATAGGGGAGATGAACAAATCAGGGTACCGTGTGACGAATAATATGGATGATATAGATAGCTAGAAAAGGGAATCAATGCAATCCATCAGAACCTATTGACTTCATGGTACATGGTGCCAGATCCATGGGCGGCGGCCCTTAAAACGCGTCCATCCAGTGTCGTCTTGGAGGAGATGCAAACTATCCATCGAAGAGATCAAAGTAGTCCAAGACGGTGACTTCTTCAATTTCGATGATGACTACGCTGCGTTTGATGGATGCTTTGCGTTGAAGGAAAGGAGATGGATGTCGTGGATGGTGGCCGAGAGAGATGGTCCGAGTTTATCTTGGCGTTTGTTCCGCCCCAACTCCGAAAATCGGCTCCTGAATCTCAAGGACCAGGTTTTCACCTGCCATCGTATTCGTTCACCTGTGACCACACTACTGACCTTCTGGCCTCTATGCGCATCGATGCACATCTCGTGTTTAGATCTGGACTATCTCTTTCGATGAAGGCCGACACCAAGACTCTTCCACCAGTTGGGGGACTCCTGACCGGACACTGCAGCATGAGCTATCTGGAGAAGCGAGTTCATGCCATCCATTGTAGTTGTTGCTATCGATAGTATTCTAAATGTTACCCCGTCTAGGAGGGGTCGGGAAGGAATGCCGGGAGTGTTCAACTCGTCTGGGATACCCAGCGTCCTCCAGAAGCGTGATAGGTCCTCAATTCTGTCATCGAGTCAGTCTGATGTTGCTTTGTTCATACGAGCACCCGTCCAAATTGCTTGCAAAAGATAGCAAACTGGTCTAGGTTGATTCGATGAGGTCATACGTGAGCCCAGGTGGGTGGTTCAATCGTACCAAGTATGAAGGATGGTTGTAGGGCCGTAAAAGAGATGGACTATGATTGAATCGTTAGCCTTGGATTTGATGGCAAGTTGCATGGGAGATGCTTGTTGTCCTTCTGCTCCGGACCCCACGGACAAAGAAGTCATCTCGCACGTCCTGAGTACGACGAGATGACCGCAGGACTTTGCAAGAGACGGGTTGTGATTATAATGGGCATTGTGTGTAAATGCGCGTGCTTAAGGAAGAGGGTGGGAGGTTGCTATGACCGGCTCGAAGCCGCAACAGAAGGAATCTGTGTGTTGTGCCGCTAGTCATTGTGAAGACCTAATCGCTTTGTGAGCGACGTCCACAGGAAGTGGAAGGACCAAGCAAGAGCGATGGTTGAATGAATCCGTGATGGAGCGTGCTCCAAACCAGACTGGACGAGGAGTTACATACCTTACGAAAAAATGCCGTACCGGTATATATTCTCGTACATCTCCTTGACCTCCTGCTGCCTGTTGAATCTAGTATACCGTTATGTGCTGGCCTTGAATGCTAGGCGAAATTCTTACTTCCATCGAGGTGGATTCCAACCCCTGCTACCACTCTTCCCCATTATCTTGTCAATCGTCGCGAGGTCGCCTGCGCTCTTCTGCTTGCGGAGGGGAATGCGGTTCGCTGGTGGTTCGCTCCAATGCTATGAACTGCTTAGTCTTTGCTTCAAGAAAGGAAAATGGCGTTACTGCTAGATCGCCCTCGCTCCTTCTCCTCCTCAGACCTGGCATTTCTCTCCCCCAATTGCTCTCCCGCATGCCCTCATCGACGGTTTTGGCTTGGTGGCGGTACCACCAACGTCGGAGAGGATTGTGTGGTGGCTTTGAGGTTGCTTCTCTCCTCTCTGCCGGTTTTGCTGGGGACTGGCCCCATTTCATGGTTGAGCGCAGTTTGGGTGCTTTGCATAACCACACATTGGTGATGATTATGGTTGTGCAATATGCAGTATGGGAAAGACTTATTTCCGCAATGGCGGAAAATTTATCGGACTACGCCTTGGCATTGGGGTTCTGAACAGAGAAAGCAACGCAACGAGATCGATATCCGTCTGCCTTTACTCCAAAGAGCACAGGAAACTGCCTGTTGGTATCGACAGTCGAGTTGCGACTACTTTTGATGCTTAAATATGAATGACTTCACTTTAATAAATAAGGAACGCTTGATCTGGTGTATGCCAAACTATGCTTGAACAACGTACCACCAAGAATCTCATTGCTGCTTCATGCGAGGCTGGTATTCAAATCGGCTACCCTCAATTGAAAAGGTCAGTTTATTCGCTCGTTATTCGCCAAAATAAACCGCAGATATTCCCTGCCTTCTGGCTCTTAGTATAACAATCTGCTATGTTCGGTCTGTCCTCTGCGATATCGCAACTCTCTTTACAGTTGTCTTCCGATCCATAGTCTTGACGCATTCCTCAATTGGCCCCTACGCACGGCCACACTGTGCTCTATACTAAGCTCCACGCTATGCTCATATCTTGATGATATTAGGAGTTTCACGAAAGGCAGCGCCGCCACGGAACGACACATCCCCATGGAACCGAGTTGCTCCTTCAGACACGAGATTTCCTTCCACAATGAGATCTCCGTAGATGATGACGTTGCTCAATTTTCCATGACTTGTGAAATTTTCGTGAAAATCGTATTTTGCTCCACCCGCAATCAAGTGCTGGACGACATCTGTGACCACATTGTCAGTCAAGCGAACAAGAAGGCATGCAGAGGATTGAATACTCACTCAAGGGTCCCTTCATGGGTGCGGTAAAGCTCATCTGGTTTTTGTTTCCCGTTCGATATTGCGTGTCGAACCGGGCGACCGAACCTCCAAATTGGGAAAAACCATCCACAACGACCTTACCATGTACCACCAATTCGCCCTTAAGGTGCAGGTCTTTGCAAACCTTTACGACGACTTTACGGTCCTCGAAAAACACATCGTTGTGGAATTCAACTGGTTGGTTGAACTCAGCTGGTTCGGGGCATTCTGGCCGGTATTAGCACGGGGTCGGGGTTTACAGAAGAGTACTTGTCTTACGGAGTACTTGGATTAAATCCCGGGTGTGATCGAATGCTGGGGAGCCTGGAGCCTCACCAATGTAGAACGTCTTGTCCTTGGGGTCATAGGTCACATCGACCTCTTTGCCATATTTGCCCGACTTGATATCTTGTGCTCATTAGCTATGTTGAAGATGCCAAGCAAAGGGAGATGTCTTACGCTTGTTTAAGGATGATCCATCTGCGTGAGAGGGTGGCATTTTACGACTACTGGTGCTGCCCTGACCTGGAGGAGGAGGTGGCATCGACATTTCGTTTGTTTGCTTGATTATGTGAGTATATGGTTATCCGGTTGGTATATATCCTTTGGGAAGAGAAGTATTGAGAGGAGGAGTTTGATTTAGGATACTTGGTTGATGAGGAAGAGAAGAGGAAGTCGTGCTTTTAAGATGCTTCATCCAACCCCGAATCTGTAGTGGAGGAGGATAATAGTCCGCGAAATGTGAGCTAGCTTGACAATACCGAATACCGTTCACAGCTGTGCAGCTTGTGTCGACACCGTATAATGTGAAAGCCCGTGCGGAGAATGTTAAATCGTAAATGGAGCGTTGTTGGCTATGGAGCCTGGCCAGCACAATTTGGTCCGAAAACGATCTCTCTTTATACAGAGATCTGCTATTTGCTCGTTGTACTCTTGATCCGGCTGACTTATTTGTGCAAACTCCTCTTTGTTTACGGCAGACATGAACAGGAAGACGATTCTCCTCTCGGAAATTGACATTTCTTGAGCAAGCCTCGTGGGTATGATGGCGAAGTTGATCTTCAGCATTCAAAGTCAGGCCCATTGTATGTGATGGAGAAAAGTTTCCCACCACAGTTGTCTTGCATGAAACCTAGATTCATTGTGCGTATCACCACCGTGTCGCATACATAGCAGCTATCTACAGCTATTACAGACCTTTGTTCATCATTTCTAGAGCGAAGATCAAGCCTTTGCTTTGCTCCAGTCTGTAGACGCAGTCACAACTAGATCACAAACTGTCACCAGACCACCAAGATCTTAAAAGATAACCACAGAATCAAGCAGTGCTTGTTGAGGTCAAGGAGCATCTCAAAAGCCGATTTCTTCTTCAATATTGCACCCACAGGTGAAGCCATCAATGAAAAGAAGGTTGACTAAAGGTCGAGGATCAAAAATTATGCCGTGAACGGCGACGATGCCACCATTCATTGCTCCTATCTACTCGCAAAGTGCAATGCCAAGACTGAAGTAAGGACCAGAACTTCATGAGCTTCGACATCCCAAGCGCGCTGCTGCCACAGCGATGATACAAAAGAAGAATAGAAGAGGAGGAGAGAATGAAGAGATCTGTTTTATGGACAATTTGGCGAGCACGGGCCATGCAACTTTGAGATAGGTGCTATGGAGCATAGCGCGTATCAGAACCAGGCTATTGGGAGGTCATGCGGCTGTTTGGGCTCTGCTGATCAGCATTCGCGTAAATTGAGTTAGGCATCAATCAATGGCCGGAGAGGGATCAGAAGGCATATTGTTGCATGAGATGGGGGCACGAAGCAGTAGAAGCCAAGAGAGTCGCATTCAGCCTTGGAAAGCAACAGGCATGACATTCAAAATTTCATTCATGAACAGGACTCCTTGATTGACCAGAGTGCCCTAAATGTGCTCTGGATCAGATCCTTCGTATCTTTCATTTGCAAAGCCATATCATCACATCGGAAAAGAACGTCAGCCTGACCGAGAAATCGAAGAAGAGAATTTAACGAATTTACTCTCCTTCGATGATATTGCTTGTTGCTTGTGACGAGTGGAGCACTTCTCCAGGTGAACTGATCACTACAGATGAGCGAATGTCTACATTCAAAGACTCGGATTTTTGGGGTTCATAGTATTGAGAATCTATATAAAGGAACAGGTCTTGAAATCTTCCAAATCCTCCGCTGTCAGGAAAGCTTGCTTTTTGCATTCTTGCCACCTTTCCAATCGATCTGTCTCGACATATAGTGGTGCGTCTATTATCTATTTTACTCCTCTGCTCCCAGCTCTCGAATTTCCGGCTCCGCAGCGAACTCCACGGCCTGGCGGAACTCTGGGTTTACCAGACTGACAGATCCTTCGAAAGAAACGCGTCCGGAGAACTCAACCTTTCCGCCTGTGACGAATCTGGTGACGCCAGCAGCATTGGTGAACTGTATGTTGCCGAGGAAAACTTGCGGAGTGAGAAAATCTCGCTCACGGCCAGTGGGAGGAGCATGCTTGATCTTTGGTGAGGTTTCTGAGGATAAAGTAGAATGACCACGGCGGTATGTGGGCTTTCCGTTAATGAGGACGCTCTTGTCGATGAATCGCACCATGTCGTGGAACACTGCTTCGACTAGGATGACTGATTCGCCTTTGAAAGTCATTGGGTTCTTGTCGCGGAATTCGACGCCTTCGTAAAATCGCCAGTCTTCTTCGATGCTCTGGTCTTGGGCATGCGCTGTTCGAAACTTAGGGCGAGAACTTGTTATTGGGAAATTGTTCACTCACGAACTAAGCCAAGAAGCTCGCCATCTGGTCCACGAGATGCTCCGATCGCACCAAGCTGGCCTTATTTTGTTAGTAACACGATGTTCTGAATAATAGGCTGGACTTACCAGGTGTGTGTTGAGGCGCTCCCGATGACCCAATTGTATTGCTGCTGTTCTGTTGGGCCATTGTGTTGTTTGAGAGCAAGGTCGTGGAAAAATAACGAGTATAGAGGTGGTTGGCGAAAGAGAGTGGTAAAAGCTGCGAATTGGTTTATACGGTTTTATGAGTTATTGATGGAGAGGTATGCGAAGAAGTGGGGGGTGGGAGTTTGAATGCAGGGCGAGAGTGTTGTTCTACAAAACCAGGTTTTACACACTGTTATTTCTTTCTGTCAGACATCGTCACATTCTGCTTCATTGTCACAATTGTGGTTCAAACACTGTGTTTGAATTGCTTTATATCACTATGGCTAACAACTGCCTCCGTCGTGGTAAGGACAACAAAGAGTGTACAAGTTCTTTCCTGCGCCAGTCTTCTCCTGAACTTCTCGGGAAGGAGTACGGAAAGTCATTTTGGAAAATGGCACTCACAGCTACAGTCAAGATTATAAGAGGAGGAGGGAAGGATGAAGGGAGCCGAGATCACTCGCTCAACAATTAGCCTATTCCATTGATACTACTTCCTCAATACGACACAATCTAACGGCCAAACTCGTCCCTGGTTCTGTCTGGGACTAAACTGTGGCAGCCCACCTTTGATATCCGAGTGCACTCCAATATTTCAGTTCCATTTGTATAATTCGGCTTGTGGTTGGAGTCGTCTCACGATGTAGTCAGCAGAGCTCTGAGATATATTGTTAGTGATCGTTGATGCGAGTCAACGTTTCCAGCATGCCCTGCACTTTGGTAGTCATCCGATCAAACAATGTCATTGAGCTCCGCGCCCTGGCGCTGCTAATCAAGGCTGAAGGAAAGGAGATATAACTCTGGAATCCCACTTCTCCCTGAGCTGGTTCCTCGTAGTCGGCCCCCCAGCTTCCTGTGGGTAGTCTTCTCCTGATACGCAACTATCTTTTTGTGGGCAATGTTGTGCAATATTCCTCTTCTTATTAACAATCCTGTTTAGGTTGACATTACATCTCTCTTTGTCTTGGACAAATGTGTGAGTTGAAGCCTTGTGTGAGAAACCATCGTGAGCAAGAATTTGATGTTGTTCCGCGGACGTAAAGCCCAGTAGGGGGGAAATTTCTTGATTCTACAACAGGAACAGGCTCGGCGGTTCGGCAAGTTGGGATGGTATGGAAGAGAGGTAGGAGGTCGTTTCGGATGGATGATTGCTGCGTCGTGCCGAGACGGGAGGAAGGAATAGGGTCTAAGATATTTGTTAGCACATTCCTACGAGACGAAGGCAGAAGGTTGAATCTGAACCCCACTCTCGAAGGTAATTTTGAGAACACAGAAAAGGATGGCAATTCCTAAAAGCTTGCGGCAAAACAAAGTTATCTCTCCTACACGCAAAGTTTCGGACAGATCAGTCACAGTTGTGGCAGAATTCAAAGATTGGAATACTGTGTACGACAAGACAAACATATAGCAGAGACAGAGAAGGAGCTACTATATCATTCCACAATGGAGCGGCAGACTCTATCTCGTTCATCACACTATGTTCGGAACACTGTCTGCAAGACCCATGGAGGGCTTCCATGAGGTTCTGCCCACAACGCACATACAACGCACAATAATTCAGAAGCATCACAACAAACATTATTATATCTACCAAAGCAAGTCTAGGCACACCACAACGAATGAAAGAGAGGAAGGAAGTATTCTTCTTCAATGTCCCATCCGCAGATGAGAAGCATCAATGGAAAAAAGGGAGACCACGAAAACAGTAGTCGAAATCAAAAATTGTTGCTGTGAATACTCGAGAAGTCAAACCTGGAAGCCGACCACAGTTGTGCAATGCAGGGCTAATAGTTTGGTAGTCTCTTCTTCTTGAGCAAGTGAAACCCAGCTGGACAGTGTTAGCAGTCGATCAAGATCAATTGGATGATGGGAACATACCTCGCTGTTTTCCCCCTGCTCCCACCGGATCCTAGCGAAGTGCTCTCTCATCGGCCTGGCCGCCCCTGAAGAAGAAGACAATGATGGAGGGAAACAGGTCGTATATAGACAATTACAGCCTCGCACAGGCCAAGCTGAGTAATTCGAGACTATGCTGAAGCGAGGCAAGCGTAGGAAAGCGCGAATAGCAATCTAACAAACGTTCGTGATTGGCTGAAAACGTGGCAAGTCATGTTGTTGTGGGGCTTAGGAGGGTCCTTTTACGAAGCAGGAGACCCTTAGGACGGAGATCCGAGAAGGGCGAACTTGGTTTGCATTGTTCATCCTCGGGGCGCGAGATGAAAGCTGCTCTCATAGCACAGATGCGGACCCTGATCACTTCGAGCTTTAGCTAAGTGTCTCTATGCTCTGGATTTAAGATTCAAGCCAAATCCACAGACGTTGGTACATATGTTTGGATGGTAGGAGTGAAATTTGGACTGTCTACCCTTAACTGATCTGACTTGGAGATTTCTTCCTCTAATTGTGAAAGCAACTTGAACCCATTGCCTTGATCTAAATCTTCTTCGTCGCCTTCGAAGCCACCAGACGCGACAGACGGTTAAACCCACAGCCGTGTATTATATCGACTGCATCCTTGCGATTCAGGAATGCTTGGAAAAGGGGGAGAGGAATATCTAGACTGATGCCGCCGAAGCAGAGCGCGACAATGGAAGCTATGAGGAGGGCGAGGACCTTGGTGGCCTTGAGGGTGTAGTTGCTCTCCAATTGAACTATGCAGAAAGATTAGCCATCAACTCCTACCAAGTAAGGGGGTTCTGATACACACTTGCTGTTGGTGGTGGTTATATGAGGATTATTGGGTGAACTTGCTGTTGACCGTAGATTTGGTAGTGTAGGGTGCTGGTTGACCGTCTGAGTAAGGTTTGATCAGAGACCACGTACTCATTGTCAATAATATGGACCACAGACAGATTGAGCTGCACTTCAATATGACTTGTTCAAGGCCAAACGCGAGTGATTTGCGGCACATGAATTACAAGAGATCAATTTGAAGTTCTTGGCGATATGAAATTTCGTTCTATTTTGAGGCGGTGGTGACTTCCAAAGATAGAAGTCTCCCAAGCCCAAGCGACATTTATTATTCCTACGTATTCTCCATTGTTCAGTTCCAACTATTCTATGACTGCCACGAGCTTTCCAAAGCCGCGCCGGTGAATGTGATCTATTGTATTTATCTTCTGTATTGGAGTTGGAAGAGTTTGTGGAGGAGAATATTTGTTCATCGAGCAGGCCCTGCAATCATCCGATTCATCGGCGCCGATGTTAAGCAATGAATGAGGGTTTCGATGTCATCGCAACCTCCCTTAGCCCGATGAACGAAATTCAGGGTTCATTTATCGGATGAGGCTAAATATAGCGTAGCACGTCCCCTATATAGGCCCGTAAACCAATCTTTTCCACGCCGATGACCTCGATAAAGGAATTTTTATTCATCTTTCTATCGTAGGTACGGTACTCATCCACGTCATTGCAAGGTCCCTCGGCCCGATGGATGGATGATGGCAGGACCTGTCATCGAGGCGAGGACGACAACGACGCTAGTAATAATGTTGCAAAATATTATGCCAGGGACGGGAAATATATTCTCAGACATTATCCTAGATTCTGGTCAGGTCAGTTGAGAGAAAACGTGTGTGCCGTTGAGAAAATCTGGGAATTTACTTGTGGTGTGCCGAATTAGTCTTAGTTCGATGTATATGTTGAAAATTGAACAGGTATATCTGATGGTGGCTAGATACTGCGATTGTTTACTGATGGTTGATGAAACAAGAGCCAGGCAGTTTACCGGGCTATCAAAAGTTGACGGATGCGGAGCAGATGAGATATTGATCTTCCACGGAACACAACAGGTTCTTTATTGACTCGATGCATTATCTTTTCCTCCGCAATGTTTCCCAGGATTTGACTAAGAGGAACCTCGAATATGTCACACAAATTTGTAAGACAATATACGATTAATTGCGCGTTTATCTTCGAGGGTCTGTTGAAAACAACGGTAGCTAAACACCCTGGACATCGATGGAAATGTCTTATCTTATATTCCACGAAAGATGTGCTCAACTATAGCAACCTAACCAATGCAAATTCCAGAGCCTTTGGGGCCATATTCTTGAATACCAGCCCTCAAGTCGACCGCTCGAGCTGTGTCATGAGTTATTGTATTGGAGATAGGCGAAGTCATGAGGGCAAGGTTGACAATGAAGTCGACGAACTTAGAGGTCCTGGGAAATGGCAAGAGGAAGGGATCGATGTCGAGTTAGAGATGTTTGGTCTTGGATCACGGCCTGAGAAGGTCAATGTACATCCTTCCATACACAAAGCGAAGAAGGGAGAATAACCTCAATGATACGCCATGTGGGAGAATGGTTCTTGATACTGCTGCAAAACTGTGAAAATGGTAACGGTATCGGAGTCTGGAAGTCTTGGGCGTCATCGATTTGAAATTTGTATCTATCGTCGAGTTGTGGGACGAATTCGAAGTGTTCAGATTATCTGCTGAAAGGAATCAAGGCCGGCGGATTCGTGAAAAAGCAGCACGATAAAAGAAGTGGCGGATTGTGTCTGAAAATGAGGGGCAATGATGTTGTATTCGACCACTGTGACCAGTGAAGGTTGTGTTCAAGCTGGAGGTTTCTAGATGCTTGAAAGTCGTGCTATCTAATACTGTGCACTTCTGGTCAGTAACAAGTACAACCATGTGACATTCCATAATCTTAGTCTTCCTGCTCCATGATCAAAAATTTCAAATTCACTACTGAACCGTGGATGACCTACAGAATTTCAATCATCCACAAGGCGACGAGCCTGTTGCTGGCCCATGATGGGATATTCTGTAATATGGGCGTGCGACACATGCTAACAGTGATGTTTGAACTTGAACTCTTTTCCCAATGCGACTTGATAGAAGCTTCTGCAATTGGGCGCAAAGTGAAATGGATGGGTGGATTCCTGTGCGGTTGCCAAATAGGCGTGGTTCTGTCACATCTTGCGGACACGGGGAGCAGTGTATTCTGCGGGTGTCTCCCGGATAATCTTCTCTGCCTTGGAGATGACAGAACCTTTGATCAGACCTCTTGCCTTGCCATGGGTAGCCCGAAGTCGCGTGTGTGGTCGAAAAATATACCTGTGGCGAGAGTTCTGGAGATGTGACTGCGCCCAATTTGGTGCTGTCTTCACGCTATCACTCAGACTCTTACGAATTTCGAACACCAGCATTGCGCCACCTTCAGCGGCATTGAGAATGTGCTCCCTTTCCTGCCTGCCTTCAATGCGCCCAGAAATAGCAATAAGAAAAGATATAATATTGAGCCACGGAAAGCAGGGACTGTCGTGATGAGAAAGAGCTTAGGTATAAAGACTATATCACGATACAATTTTTTGTCCTACACGAATGGCAAGAGCACTATGTGGTCAAGGCAGTATATTATAGTAGAGTATTGTGTTGGGATCGAACGTCAGCACGAGTTGTTGAAGACTTCCAAAAATAATTATTGGGAAAAACTACCCAATAAGCTCCTAGATTCGTGACTTCAACGCAGAAGACTTACAAACACTGTATTTACACCTGGGAATTGGGAAGAATCCAATACCTATGTCGGTTCCTTTTGCTACTATTCAATCCAGTTTTAGAAAACTTTCTTTAGCCGAAAAATTACGGAGCGCAGCTCCTGAATATTTGAGGGCATATAAAAGACCCTGTTCAACTATATGATCATAAAGGTCACTTCCGCCGTTTGAGGTCTACACTTTGATCTTCCACCTGGTGTGGCATTCCAGATTTTATTCCGGTTACCCCAGACGTCATTCTAGAACGCTGGTCTTTCGCATTTCATATGCGTAGAAAGGTCCTATCTGTTAAATTTACCTCTGAGTCTGCTGCATTCATGGGGGAGATAAACAACAGGCTGACGATTGTAGGAAGGCTGAAAGTCATCTGATCCAAGCCACGCAGGATATGATTATATTACAAGGTGGATATACCTAGTATACATGAATGTGCTCACAGAACTATTTGAAAATTTAACCTTCTTCTGCATCTCCACTTCAGGACGAGAAACAAAGGATCACATGACACAGCTGAAGAAACATTGCCGGATCCGCCGGAATTTTCTCTCCCTTTCACCATTCGCTCGAAATTGCTTTTATTCATATTACATCAAAGCGCATCAATCATCCCCTTAATAAGAACATGAAATCGATATCTTGATCAGGAGAACGAACGCATAGCTGTGATGCGCATTATTAGCGTTTGAACAATACTCCGCTACCGCCGTAACGATAACGCTGAAGTTGTCGCACTCTCGGGTACCTGCCTTTGCGTCACCGACAAATTGTGAATACGTTTGCGTTAAGTTGGCAAAACCACGTTCCGACATCAGACCAGCACAATACCGTTGAATACCCAATCTTAGCAGTACCTTTTGTGACCGCGCGCATCGACGAGGGAGAGGACCTGACAGCTGACCTAAGTTCAGGCTTGCAGTTCCCAGCTGCAATACAAGGGAATATTGAAGCTTTCCAGTGAGAAGGCGCATGCGCAATAGATAATCTTAGCTGGGATACACGACATTCTAGACTTTCGGCCATGATACAGGAATGGTTCAAATGGAAAGCTTGAGAAGCTTCATTGTAGGTGGTGCCTAAACCAATTAAGCCCCGAACGAGCTGACGTAGTCCCGATAGTACGAATACCCATGACAATTTACAACCAGTTCTGGTCCTTGCCTCTATTTTAAGTTACCTAGCAGTCCTCTGAAACTACAGCTTAGGGCCAGACTGAGGTTCATCGACATCCGCCGTTGTAAACATCATGTTGTAAAACACGTTGTTTCGATACCCTACAGTAATCTTGCTGATTCTTTTCTGGCCAAACCATCTTTTATGCTGAGTGAACATAAACTCCACTGCCGCGCCATGAGCGGTACCAAGAAGTGCGTTGAATGCCTCCCCTGTGATAGGATCATCGGCCAGATACTCAATGCCAGGCCAATCGGCTTTCCCCTTGCCCAATTTCTTGAGAGCCAGGTCCATTATCGATCTTGTATCGGACGATCTCGGTGCAATCTGGACGCGGATGATGTACTTTGGACACACGATATCTTCCTTGCTACCATCTTCTGGGCCTCCTATAGTATGGTACCAAAGCAATCCCATAAGATCCGACATTCTTTCAAGTTTTGGGAAGAGAGAATTATCTCTTGGGTCCATGCCATGATTCTTTTGGCCCTTATAGCGAGCTGAGTAACTATACTGGTGGATGAGAGCAGCTTTTGTGGGATCCTTGAAGTTAATGAACGTCTGGAAGGTCCCATCTGTCTTCTATGGCACTATCAGCATTAAGGCTACGAGAGTATTTGAACGTGACTGGCAAGGGGCCGACGTACTTGCATTTCTTTACCTGTATCTGGCGCCTTGTATGGATCCTGGTCGTGATCCAGGATCTGTGCGTGCCAAGGCTCCACGAGGGATTGACAGCGTAACCCTGCTCTTGACGAAGTCGTAGATATCCATGCCAATGTATCCAACACCAGCATTCATAAAACTGAGATCTGTTTTATCTGTCCACGGCCTCGCCATGATTTGTGGAACCATATCACCCTCACTCCAGCCCCAGTCGGAAACATCCTGCCATTTTGTCCACGCTGATTGTTCGACGACAACAATAAATTTCTCCCCTCGACTAGTCTTGTCAACACGGAACTCCGGCATGGAAAATTGACAGTTGATAGCTTGCCCTTTTCTGACTCGGCTGTTCCACTGCTCCTCGGTCGCCGGAACATTATAAGAGTCACTTGTAGGATCAGTGGTCGGATCGAGAACCTCATCGCGTTGGAAAAGCTGTGATACACTTCGACTTGAGTCTTCACCCACCTTTTCGCTGGAAATATTGGGATAGGAAGTGGTCTGCCGGTCATGGACAGTGCGAGATAGCGACTCATTAGGCAACAAAGACAAAAGCTGGGTGAGAGATATGGCAATAACAACAGCGAGTAGCGGGATCGCCAAACCGCTTGCTAATTTTCTTCTGGAAAACATGCTGGCCTATCGATAATGTTAAAGTAAGCACTTCGACTCGCGGGAAGGAGCCATCCAACGGATATCACTTACGAATATTCTGGCACAGGAAGGCTAGTTGTGCTGAGGACAGATAAATGGATAGTGGTTTACAGCATTTGTAGATGATATCTTCAAACATATTGAAAATCTCAGGTTGACTGTTTCCAGACCTTCAGATGACATTGGAAAGGATGAGACATCTTGCCCTTGATTTGTGTAGCCTTTGAGTAGTACAAGAGCCAAAGCATAGGAAGCTTGTGCAACAAACTTGCTGTAGTAAAGTCCGGTTGCTGATATTCCACCGCTCGAGCTTTCCCTTCTTGGAAATTAACATCTTTTTGGTTCCCTCGCTTGATCGTGGAACAATTGAATCCTGTTACCCTGTGTTTCAGAGTCTTGACTCTACTCCTTGTACACCTACGTATACAGCTCGAAAAGCGTCTACCGGCTGTTTCAATAGATGGCCGCTAAAATGGCCTCTCTCTACTCTGCTCTTGAGTTCGGACAGTCTTCCTTTGTTCCATCATCATGGACCTGACTTTTCCTTTTCAATACTATACGGAATTTCCTTGCGGACGCATGGATGACGCATCGCCTGAAACTAAGTCCTCCCATAGGATTTCGCGAGTTCTGAGCTTGTGAAGTGTATTCTGAACCCGCCTTTGTTCGTAAACCCTTGAATATTTATAGAAATGGGGGGTCAAGCTACAACGGGTTGAGGTAGGGGATCGACGATCAGTTTTTCTTGCTCTGAGCGGCGTAGGAATTTTTGGTCAGGTGTGGGAAGTTGAACGTTACTGCTTTGATCAAGGTCCAAAATGTATTTCGGAGTATCACTTAGAACAGTTCTTAGAGGTCTATGGCTGCCAAAAGTGGTATGGAAAGTAATCTACTCATGTTTAGGCTGGATTCTAATCCTGAGCAAATGAAGAGTCCAGCGACAACTTCGTCCTCTGCTTCTCTTTAAAGACCCAATTGAGCTACTACGATGTTTTTTCACCCCCTTATGGATAAATTTGCACTATGAAATGGCTGCTGAGATCGAGACCTGGGAATTGTGACATTATCTGACATTCAAGTCCAAATTGAGTATCTGACAATACTCCCAGATAATGTGCCACAAGGTATCATTTCCAGCTTTCTCATAGTCATCTAGCTCTCGAAAGAAAGGAATTCATTATTTGTCTGATTTGGCATTCTACCAGATCAAAGTAGAATAGCTTGAGATCAGGTGCCATTGAGGGCGAAGAACAATAGAGGCAAGGATATTCAGCAATTGTATCCGGTGTACTATTGAATCGATAGGTATCTATGAGTAGTGAGTTCAATGGCGTCAACAGACATTGGCCTGTATTCCCCTATTCAACTAATTTCTATTGTACAAATGTCCTCAAATGCCTCAAATTTCTCAAGTTTGAACTGTAAGTTTCCAAACTCATTCACATCACGAGTGATTGTAACAGCTCAGTTAATAGTATCACATCACACTAAACCATTATCTTCTCAAAAGCAGAAATACTCTTATATACGCAAGGTAAATGCTCCCCATAATCAGTGCAAAGCCATGTTATAAATGAGGTTAGATGTCCTCCACATCCAGCACAACACCAACAACACCACCACCATCAATAGTAGGCGGAACTACTCCTCCTAGAATCGGAAAAGGCGAGGCAAGTGTCCATTCCTCCACCGGACTGGATTTGGGGTAGGTCGTCTAGGCCATTACATGACAGCCTTCGAGATTTCAGTCAATCCAATCATATACTAATCCAACCATATATGCGCACTGTCGACATACAAGTCGTTAATCTGCAGGGGCTAATCTCAAACACAGAGATTCCTTTCTTCTTCCTGCAGAATTTATCAACCATGGTGAGCTCCATAGCTCACCAGCAACCTGGAGGCCGCATGACATCGGGATTGGAAGCTCAGAGTTTGGCGACGGTGCGGTACCGGCAAGGGGGACCATGGGTTGATTGCAGAGCGGGCAATTTCCCAAAACTTTGAATGGAAATGGGCCGCATGGCAAAGACTGGTAGTGAGCGAACAGGTGCTAATGTCGGAGGGATAATGTACTTACCTGGATCTTAAAAGTATTCTGTGAGTTTGCCATGTTGTCGCGCTTGTAAATGAAGCCAGTGTGGATGTTGCATCGTAATGAATTGGAAAATCAAGAAGATGTGTTTGAGTATACTGCGGGAATCACGATACGTCATGTAAGTCGCGTCTGCTGAACGTTCACGATTTCGGCGTGCTGAGAAGTAGCGTACTTCACAGTTATCTAGACATACTGCAGAGCATTCTTTTGGAACTACCATCATAACTTCCCGAATTATCTCCTTCGTTCGCTTTCAATAATTGAGTCTATACAGTGACTAACACACTGAAGAAGTGCGATATTCGATTACCCAATTAGGAAAGAGTTGTCACGTGACCATCCCTTGAGACATTTCCGCGAGCTCGAAAGTAATCAGAGCTTTCCGCACTGTCGCTCACTGAGCGAGAAACCTTCTCAATGTCTTCAAATCATCCGCAGTAGCAGATCATCTCCTGGAGCACTCTGCCAGGGGGAGTCCATGACAGAATATACAGCAATGTCCTTGAAGCAGGTCTCTTGCGCCCGACGGTAGTGAGAGTGGTGAACCTGGCGGCATGGAAGTACAAATTCAGGACCGATTTTGGGATATATGCGCTCGCAGTCAATCCTTCTGAGTTCCATTAAGGACATTCCGCCCTCGACGCTCTCAAGCAGCATTTGACCGAGCTCCTGAGCAGTCGAAGTTTACGTACATTCCATCCTTGCGTCTTGCCTCACCTTATCGCCAGACCATAACGGAACTCACCCCGCTCTTTCACTGGACAGCGTGGTTCCATGAATTTGAGAAGGGCGATCAATATGGCCACGACGACGACAAACCTCACGAGGATTTACGCTTATTCCTACGAATCATCGGACCGGCAAACGCGAAAAATCCTCGACATGTAATAGTCTGGGATGGCATTAGATGATACTCAGATCCAACGCTTTTTTCTCTCGTCTTGATTCTTGGTCCTGATTGCGCGGTCTTTTTTCATGCAGCCTCTGAGTTGAACAGAATGCAAATGTGTATCGAGTCCACACCTTGTTCCAGAGCACCCGCAAACACCAATACTGTTAGAAACAACTTGAGCGAGCTCCTATTCAATTAATGATATGGATCAAGTGCTCGCAGACGTCTGAAGGCGTATGTCCATTGTTTGCTCCACACCATCCTGTCCGAAATGGGTACCGTCCTTACCTCCACGATTGGCTCCTCGAACCTAATCTACTACATCACGGCCTACTATCTGACCTGAAAACTTGAGCAAAAGATCAGGAAAAGCCTAACAAAGTCTCCGCGATATCAAGGTAAACTACCACCTTTCTCACCCCACAGAATGTCAGACTAATAAAATTATAGATTCGGCGATTACACTCCAAATCGCCTCTAAGCAACGAATATGTATCTCCACCGCACTTTCATCAGCTATGCCGGCGTCGTAGTTCTTCATCATAGTTTGGATGGATTGACACTTTGAAAATACTGCTCTGGGGATCGGAAATTCTAGTCAGGTTTTGTGTTTGCGGATGTGGAACGGGAATGATGGAGTATTCTATACAAGACAGGCTCGGGGTTGAGTGCAGGTGGAATTTTTGGAACATCCATCATCTTTCGAGCAAGAGCAAAGCAGGCAGCAATCGGAACGGATGCAAGAAAAAGACTTGGGCACTCTGGTGACGCTTCCAGGAGAATGCGGAATGCACGAGAGGGTAGAGGTCTTTGAAAATTGTGGAGGGTCGACTCGGTGGATTAGGCAGTCCGTGGATGTAGAACGTGGAGACGCAATTATGAATGTTTTCAGAAAATTTCCAGCCAGATTACTGAGCTCAATATGGTGTTCCAGACGAACCGAAAAGCACGGCTGAGTTGATACGACTTGTTTCCATTGTGTTTTTCCAGCACAGTGGGATCATCAAAATTATTGCCGCTCTCAAATACCTGAATTTTCAAGGACATCTCTGATTCTATATCGATATTGATAAAGTCCCGGAGACTTCAGAAGAGAGATCTCCAGAAATTGGTCAACAACTTTTTTGCAAAAGATAATGCGACAGAAGTGGCGAGCTTCCGCGAGTTTTTAAAGTAATTGCGTCAAGGTAATTATGAGCTGACTTGGCCTGTCTTGAGTGATCGAAAGAACCTGTCTGAAGCTGTAGAGAAATTTCTGAAATCCCGGAAGTCTGTTCATGCGTGTAAATCGATCTCTGGACATGAAGAATTTCAGAGATCCAACTTCGAAGTGAATATGAGAGTCAACATGATTTTGTACTCGACTGTAACGGTCAAGAGAGCTGCTGCATATGTCGATTGAACTTCATTGAATCGTTCGAAAATACCTCATTTCCAAAAAGGGCAGTCCTGAAAGCATTATAATAACGAGCACGGGTGGAATGCAATCTAACCTGCAATAATGAACAACCCAGGACGCGATGTCTCCCAGTCCCAAGCATGTGTGCTGATAATTGAAGCATTACTAATCTATGACGATCGTCCTGGAAGATAGCTGTCGTATGCCTCGATTGAGCTTCAATTAACCAGCTATGAATATCTATATTTCGGAAGGGGGGGATTTTGCGGAAGCATAAAACCTGCGGGTGTGGTACGAAAAAAGCCGCAATTCTCTGCAAGCCAGGATGTGATGTCTTCCCCGCATTCAGCGAGCTATCGTTGTATTCAAAAATCAACAAGAAGAAGAATTCTAAGCTCTAGACTGAATCTCCATCTCGACTGCCAGTTTTATCGCAACTGAATAAGCCATATCACAATCCTAATAAGTCCAAATATCACTCTCTCAGGCTACAAAAGTGTTGTAAAAGCTCCAGGAGGCACAAAATCAAGGCTCCGGCTGCTTCATACTCAAATGAGGTTACCGAATTGTCTCTTCTCCGTTCTGCAGCCTTCCACAAACCCGTATTTTCTGAGGAAAACCCCAAGGCTGCAATATTCCCCACAATATTGCCCGTGACCCAGCTCCCCTTTCAACCTATCATGACTCTCTGTTCCAATGTCCCCTTCTCTCTGCTTCTATGACTCCACTTGTTTAGTCACCGGGCTGGCCTGTGCTTTGTCAATTCTCTACTTAAGACCTCGTTCCCTCCGCACCTTTCCAATCTTCATCCAAGTGCTGGGGCAATACGCAAGGCAGTGAAGATTCGTCTGAGCCTGTGTTTTTGCTGGTTGAAAACTACCCACATGACCACTTCTCTTGGTCTTCGGATCGGGAGGGAATTTTTAGCAACCCCCCTTTACTCTTTTTTCATTGATGGTTTCACTTGCGAGTGGGACATTGAAGAAGAAAAGCTCTTTTGTTGTGATGACTTGAATTGATGTTGAACCTTTGAGATGTTGTTCCTCTTTGTCTTCTTCTTCTTCTTCTTCTTCTTCTTCTTCTTGGATGCTATGATGTACTGAAAAAAACATCTTTGTATACGTGCTTGGTTGTCGTAAAGTTTTACACGATGCCTTAAGTCTTTGTTCTTGTTTCGAACTAGAGAAGTCGAGTCGATAGAGCTCATTTGGATTCTGATCTGTAAGCAAGCAGCCCGCGATGATTGACGCGAAAGGAAATCTTTATGTATGAATCAAGTTCCGAAAGCAATAGAAACTCTTCATCCAGCCGGGAGACATTAGATTGAATACGATGTGAGTATGGGTGACAATAAGCAGAGAACAGCCATTCCAAATCCTTCGCACAATCGGTGCCATTATGAAAACTTTCTGCATATTCAGAGGCTGTTATCACTTCATTGCTGCTATACCGACATTCCCCCGACCCGAATTCTTCTCAAAAACCTCCGGCGGCGTGGTGCTGAGCTTCATCTCGCGTCGTAAAACCCCAAAACAAGTCTTCAAATTCTGGACAAAAATCACACGGTACACGCTGACAATGTTCATGCACTTCTTGCTTTGTAGCTCCTAGAATATGCCTACCGGCATGGATCTTGTACCACGTATGCAGAAAGACCGCCTTCAATCCGCTTGCCCGCCCTTCGAGAGGACAACCAGCCTCAAAATTTGAAGTCCAAGCTTCGCCGAAATACACGACCAGAATCGACGCCGGACAGCAAAGCAAGAGCAGGGGATGGCCATGGAAGAGCATATCTGGGCTCGGAAAGGCTTCTCATGAAGACTTCAGGCTCGTCGCGGGAACACACAAGGTAGTCTGAAATTTTTAGCACAGCTGGAGTCACTCTCACGACAAATCGATTCGCCCAAGATTAAATTGAAGAAGTTATCCGATTCAAGAACTCTTCGAACCAAACGCAGACCCTGCCAGCTTCGTAACATATTCCTGGCACACAAATCCTTTCCACCATACTGTCTGCCGCTGGAAATATGATCTCCTTTCTCGTGCACCTCCACAAATCCTTCTCGGACAAACCACGTGGTGACAAGAGACAGGAAGCAAAAAGAGGGATGGGATGATTTCGGAGGAATGGAGGCAAGGCTGGACCAGACAGGGTTTCTCGATGTTCGGAGAGGTAAATCTCAGGCTCTGGAGTTAGCGCCAGAGAGACTGGCCATTACTAGCGACTTGCTGAGAGCTGCGGGGTGTTACAACTCCCAAGCGTGATGCTAGGCAATCGAAATATCTTAGGCAAGTTTCAATCTTTTAATTTCCTCGAATGGTGGTCAATAAAAAAGAGTTGGATCTCATCGAACCGTCTTTCACACACTTCATCCCTTCCTCCATTACAGCCTTATGCATATCCAGTCGTGAAACCGGGCTCCTGTATCCTACTAGACGAATCTGACAGACTGGAGAAATGATTGCAGAATAATATTGCAGTGGTACTTGGAGGCATTCACTGGAATCGAACCCCAACCAAGGATCTAATTATGGAATGCATTTCGGTAATCATCCGAGGCAGGGACCAGAATACATATGGTTGGCGGACAAATCGAGAGTGAGAGTGTATGTTGATAAAGATACTGCACACAAATATCGTATCAGATAGTTCCAGAGCGTTGAGCAACATAAACACGTGTAGTCAAACTTGCCAAAGGCACTTTGGCTAATTCTGGCGACAGTGATCAACAAATTCTTGCATCAGATCTCATTGATAGCCTTAGACGCTTTCAAGTCAGTTCAAAGTCAATTATTGTTGCATATGTAATCAGTCTTCCAGCCGCATCACCAAAGTATATTTGTTTAGAGTCCAGCTCCCCGGAGTGCCTTCAATATCATCTTCCCAACAAGCTCTTTCATGCTAGTCACAAGCAACTTCTGAATGAATCTTTCGCTTTATTCTGTTCTCTAAATTGTAATATGAAATGACCAGAAGATCGAGACAGTGCAGAATCGACGAGGAATCTACCGCTGGATGAGGCTGATAGGTGTGGTGTAGCAATGGGAGCCGAGTTGATAGGATATTGAGAAAATAGGTGGATAAGAGAGCTCCGAGTCTTATTTTGTGGCAATGAGTGATCTAGCGAGATGCCTTCTATTCTGAGGACGAAGGCACATGTTCTGAAGCCTATCTCAGAGGCTAGAAGCGCGTCCCATAGGCTCGAAAGCCAAGTCTATGAAGCAATCACGTCATTTCCCCTGAGAAAACTGAGTAGAAAAGTGGTGAAAGTAGTCGTCATGAGCGAGATATTCCTGCTGCATTTGCAGTGAAGGATGTCCAACACTAAGGCAGGTTGAGGTAGTGAGCCAGGCAGAAGGATTAGTTCCATTTTTTCGAACTATAAATTCACTTCTCGGCTTCTGTTCTCTTCTTCAACTTTTCATCAACCAACCAGCTCGATATTTCCATTCTCCAAACCTCCATGGCTCAGGCTTTTATTTACCTTCTGCCTTTGAGGCTCCGGCCTCACCCTATCCAACAAGAGGGTCCCCACCCTCTCAAAAATAACAGAGGGGGCTCTGGCCTCACCCTATAGTGAGTCTTCCTTTTTGCCACTCGTCACTACATCCGTCAAATCCACTGCTGACAAAATCTCAAGAGGGATGATCGCGATGCAGGCATCAAGGTATGTCCAAATGACTTGCCGTCCTTTTCCAGATTCACAAGTCTAACTCATCACGCAGCGAGTATGGGTGCGGCTCCCCCACTGATTCGAAGTCACAGCATTTACACGACCATCTGGACGTCTTGACCCATCCTACGGACGTGGATATTCGTGCCGACATCAGAACCTTCTTATCCGCTCCTATCAAGCACAACTTTCCTAACCATCTCCAGGCATTGGCACCTGTGTTACCGCGCCGAGCAATTGAGGAAGCGGTCACACTTGCCTGCGTTCTCTAAGGCCTGCTCCGCAACCCGCAGTCTTTCTACAGGCTTGCTCCGCAATGCCCAGCCTTTCTACGATAACCCTGACACCTTGACTCGTCCGAAAGAGACTTAAATTCCTGCCGACATTAAAACTCTCCTTTATAAACGCAGCAAGGTAGTTCACATTGCCAATCCTCTTCACTTATAGAAGTTTCCGTCATCACCAATGCTCAACCAGTCCAGCCAACTTGGCCTTCCATGGAGACAAGTATCCAAGCAGCTGAAGAGGGTAACAACTTGTACAGCTTCCCACACCATACCACACAATCAGACCTTGAGTCTTGGTTAGCTCATACCGGCTTTCACTTCAGTCAACCATCAACCTCGCTTGTCGCTTGCTCTAAACCGCTCTATCAACGCCGATAACTACATGCTACTTGAAATCAACATACACAATGTCATCGCAGTCGCCTCTGTCCCTGCCCTTTGTACACATCGAGGACAATGGTCACTGTTACGCCTCCATGATCAACCATAATAAACATCTACAATTATCGCTGATTAGTGGACACAACAAGGCTTATCGACGGATGGATGTGGAGGATATGGACTTGAGGAACAATAGGCGGAGGCTAGGTGAGAGTATTTGGACACCTGGTGAAATGACTGTTGGACTCATTTAATTTGGTTCAAGATGGCGCGAGGAGGGTGGGATTTAGTTGATTGTATGTTTGGCTATGGATGGTTGGAGTTTGTTTCGGTTGTCGTTTGTGGAGCTATAAGTTTTAGTTTGATGGTGTTTGATTCTGGTAAATTCAAAGAAGGTTGTATGCCGTCGCCAATTTCTTCGAAGCTTTTTGAAACCCAAGAGATGTTGTTTGAGAAGAAGCGAGTTGCCTTTCCAAGCGCTCCAGCTCTTTGCGGTGATACTCAGCTTCAAGTTTTGTTCAGGCTACCAAAGTTATACATATATGAAGTGGTTATACTCTGGTTGTCAAAAACCAAAAGCAAACCCGGTTATTATGTTTGATCAAACTCGTTTATGCTATTGTGGTTAGGCATATAAAAGTGCAGATCTTGCTTACTAGGATGAAGTTTGTCGAGTAGCGGATCATTTCCAAAATGGAGATGGTTATATATTCCACAGATCCTTTGGAGTATTGTTCTTGGTTGTGAAGTATTCCTGGGCCTATAAATTATGTTCCATTTCATTTTACACACACTTTTCAACCGACATTCTCTTCACGACTCCTACCTCGACTTTGACTTATAAATCAGGACAAACTTCTCCTTTAAATACCAGGACAGACTACTCACGCCCTCAACCTCTTTCTGTCCATATAATTCTATCCTTCATCTCTTTCACCACGAACATCCCCATTTCGATCCAAACGTCGACAGACAACAAAATGCAGGCTCCACCAAACAAAGGACAGATCACTCAGAAGGGCAAGGAAGTAGACCATTCCCCTGGACTATAACAGAGCGAAATGCTTGGGAATATTAGCATACTGACATTGTATAGGCTCGCAAAGATGTCGCCGCCTTTATAGCAGAGAAGAGCAAGGTGGTGTGCTTGAGCCGATTGAACAAGGACACCACACAGGCAGAACTCGACGCCTTCTTCTCTCAAGACAACTTCAGTCCAATTGCTCTCTGGACGTTGAGGCACGATGGTTCAAATGGAGGATTAATCATGGGAACTGGCTACGCCGTTTTCGCTACACACGAACAGGTATTTCTCTATTCTACACTCGAAGAAGGAGCACACTAACACATAGCAGGCGGCTAGGAGTCTATCCCTGGACAACTCAGTCCTCGGACAAAAGACCATCGGCATCACTCCCTCCTCCCCCAAAGTCCTACAACGCGGCGATGATACACTCATGCCGTTTCCACAGAGCAAACTGAAGGGTCGTTCAGGAGATTGGATTTGCGGCACTTGCCATTTCCTTAACTTCGCATCGCGCAACAATTGCTTGAAATGCTTCCCGAATTAAGCACCGCAGTATCCTCCTTGGCACAAGCGGTCCAATGGAGGAAATTGGAACAATTGGGATTGTGACATTAATGGCAACAGTAATGGTATTGAGGCACAAGCTTAGCAAACAGTGAACTAGGAGGAATTATTGGCTTTTGGCAGATTATAGGCAGAATTTGGCATATTGTAAGCGGCGGAAGGATATCATCGAAATACGAATTGAACGACTGCCTTGTTCGAACACAGCCTTGGGCCGTTCAGATCGACTGTAATGTGCTCTGAAATGACTGGTTTGGCTGTGAAATGGAACCCTTGAGTCTCAAAAATGTCCAGAATCCGTGAACATTTCCAAATTCGTTCCAGGTCGTCAACAAAATCCCATATACGCGTTAAATCTTGTGAAAACTCTTTACTTAGCCACTCTTATCTGCTCACGCGATCAGGCTGCTATGGCACGGACCAACAATAATGTCCATAAAAGACCTGCTTCCTCTTGCCTTTCTTCCTTCTTCATCAACTCACTCCATCAAAAATTTCCCTCCTGCCCACACTTCAACCGATAGACATCAACGCTACATTCGCTGTCGTGCTTACTGGACCACACTGCACCGGTGATGCGCTGGTGCAGCAGCTCGTCAAGCGGGGAAAGCGCATAGTAAGTTTCACTTCCCTTGACCGCCCACTCCCGATGGAGATGATGAGAACATTTAGCGTGTTATGAGACATGCAGCTTGGCCAGCGCGCTGAGGACCATGACCAAATCGCCTGTGGGTGGTTAGCCCACCGTCTGTCAGGGTCTGAGGTTCAGTCTTCTGTTGCACATGCTGCCAGGTTGACAATGATTTCAACTCAACATCCTTACAAAATTTCTCTGATCCACTCACAAGCACATCATATCCTTCCTAATCTTGATGAACTCATTACGAACAGACTTCGAGGTTAGAAAAGGTGGGAGTCACTACCAGGTCAGATCTGGATAGAAAGCATCGTCAAGTAAGCCAAACCCTTTACTCGCACCACTTCCATTCTATTCCATGATGAAACAATATCATTCTACACGAGACACTAAACAGCCCCTCTCTGGGAGCGCGTCTAGGTGACCGAACGAACCGAGAGCGAGAAATTTGCTTTGCCGTCGGCTGTCTGGTTCTGAGATTGTGTCCGGCGCTGCATCCGGGAGGGCGTGGACTGGCTAACCAGAACTTTTCTGATCCTGGTTACATTCACAACCTTGTTCCTTCAAATCTGATGGAATCATTCCTGACCTTCGAATAATTAGGATTGAGCGGTGGCCAACTGACTAAACTCACTGGCATAATGGCAGAAGAACTGTCGGGCTTTGGTTGATAAGCGTATCATAGCACATGAGGAAGTAAGTTCTGTCTTTCGCTCTCAATTCCACCCGCGCTCTTTCATGATGAGAAAAGCTGGTGCAGGAGATGTTACCTTATGGAGGAACACCTCTCTCTTTAAGCGCACGCAGACATTACCGATCGGGTGTAAGGGTTGGCACCCCACCAATAGTCTTGGTTTTGGCCTGTTCTGCATCCATGAGGACTGCACTGCAATTATAATCACCTCTGATCTTCTACTCGTTCTTCATATGTTCTTTTGAAATTTGAGAGACTCTGGTTGACTTGGCCTTAGTACTTTCACAGCATTCCCGTACAACACCAAAAATTGGCGTGCTTCAACCCAGCTCTGGAACAGGTGTTGAGAGCCTGGCTGCAGAGCCGTTGTTTGTTGAGGTTCAATCTGAGGTAAGCCTTCACTTCCCTTTTGTAGTTGGCACATTGCTAACCGGCAGCTCCCTGCCGATAGCTTCGACTCAGAGACCAGCGGTCTCTCCGGCTTTCCATTAGCGAAACGATATCAACAAATAAAAGCCGCGGCATTGCGGCTACCATACCGCGGTCAAAGCACGGAACAAGTGGAGGGTTCTGGTCTTGGGGCTCGCATGAGGGCCGGCTTAGGTATGTTGATGTCTTCCAGCTCTGACAACAGAAAGATAATGCTAACGTTACTTAGGCAGGAGCCGTCGTTAGAGGAATCCTCGTGTCCAACCAACAACCAGAGCGGGTGGGTACACGGGAGAGCCCAGACAAATCGAAGAAGAAGCGTGCTCATGGTCAGCTTTCGCCCCCATCAGCGAAGCGATAACAACATCCAATCACTATCAATTGTGTGGTGTTGGCGGAGATTAATAGTTTTTGGGGAGGGTTGGTTGTTAAATGGTTAGGTGGTGGAGGAAGCATCATCTTGTAGCATCATAATCTTGTAGCATCATCATCGTGTAGCATCATCATCGTGTAGCAACATCATTCTGATTTTCATAGACCAAATCCAATAATTTCGTGTAGGGCCCATGAGTTTGCTGGTTCTGAAATACTGAGAGGAGTGGAGGCGTCAACAAAGTGACCCGTTTGTCCCCCTGGACGCGATAGAGAGCTAGGGAAAAGTTGGCAGGATGTACACATTTCTCCAACCGAAGGCGGAAGTAAATCTCAATTACAGCCAGCCAGCCCGCCTTATCCAGGCCCAAGGCCATTGATTAGAATCTGTTATACCTGTACATAGAAATGGATGGGAGAAAATGAGGTGTTTGCAGTTCCGGGTATGCTGCAGCTGTCTGGGAGACAGGAGACGCTAATGATGTGATCTCGTGTAATGCTGTGACTTTCATGCCACTACTTCTGCAAGAGAGTGGTGTGCACGAGTACAAAGTTGTCAATCTTTCTCCACAGCCAAGGGTCAATAGCTCGCTCCTCTCAAGAACACGTCAAAGAAGCACTTCTGAGGTCTCTAAAAGTTAATATATAATGCTGCTCCTTGCTATTTCAGGCCTGCAAGAAGCCCACATCTCCCATTGCGTGCCTTCATTGGACTTTCGTATGGCGCGGCTAACTGATCGACGGGCTTGGCAAAATGCTGGCGTTCAAAAGGGCAAAAGAATTGCGTCTCCTTCATCAACTCATTAACCTCCTCATCATCACAACCAGTACTCATCACCATGCCTGTTTTCACCTCTCACTTCAGCCCAGTCATCTTCGACCCTGGAAGGGACTCCTCCAACGAATGTGAATAGGTTTCGACTCAGGGAGACGCAGTTGCGCCAACACCTCCATTCATTGAATGCCCCTCTCCCATCGCGCATCCATAAAAATGCAGGCAACAACTACCGACTCTGCTGTAAAGCACGAACGAAGTCCCTCGTCCTTCTCTCAACGATGTCAACAGTCATCTTCGCAAGGCCGCCAACCAAAATGCCCAGCTCACGCAGTGGCATTTATCTCTTCCGGCGGCCACTTGACTACACTCTCTGTTTCTCCCTTACAATCCCGCCTTCATTCTCGACAATCTCTGGCTCGATTTCCAGGCATCTACCACCACCAACTCCAGCTCAACCAATACTTCCACCACGCCCAGCTCAGCAAGCGAAGCTGAACGTCGCTGCCGAGGACCAGCCTCGTGCTCGTCGTAGTTCAGAGCAGCCGGCAGTCGCTCTAAAGCCCGCAGCAGCCCGTAAGTATATCGAAACCAGCCAAAACAAAATCACAGTTCTGACGGTGCCGAGGTTCGAACTTGGGTAACTGGTACGCCCAAGTCATAGCCTACCCTGTGAGTAGGATCTGACTCAGGGATTGTGGACCAGTATGTTTCCACTACACCACACCGTCGATCCATGCTGATCATTTATGATCAATTTGTTGATGTAGTGAAGATCAATTGGATCTTTTGGCCCAGCGCTGGGCTAATGAAGTGCGCTGCCGGTCAAGAATTTGTTCCAGGTCTTCATGATAGTATCTTTTAATAATGTTTCTTCACAGAGACATGGTCCAGACCAAGTGTATTAACGTGCCAGCTATTCAATACGCCCAAGTTCGACAGGCCTCTCGAGGGCTTTGGAGGGCCAATTCAGCCTGCCAATCTTTTCAACCAGCATCGTCGGCACTCTCCTGCTGGATAGTTCGGGTCCCTCGGTCATCAAAGACCAGTACGTTAGACTCACTCACAGAATCGCAATCCTTCTTATCGCCAGACCACTCCGGCCCGACATGACGAGCAGCACATCCTTCTTATACTATGCTGAAGGCGTCATACGGCTCAACATCTGTCATGGATGTGGCAAGATCACTATCCCATAAAGGCGTTTAGAAGATGATGAGCGAGCCGTGAGTTGATGGCTGCTGTCCTACCCGGGAAAATAATTGCTAGCATCATTAGGTTTTCACGTTGCATCCGTCCAACATTCGCGTCAACGAGACTCTGGTCGTTCTCGATTGAAACGCCAACTGGCACTTACACCATTCACATCATCGGAGACTACATGACTGGCAAGACAAACCATATATTTGCTGGGTTGAAGCAATGGCAGAGAAGGAGAAGGAGATGCGCAGCTACAGCAGGCGTTGAAGGAGACATTCGGGGGCAAGCCGCAACCAGTAATATGCATATCGATCGATTGACAATCTTCACCGTCATATTCGACTCGAGAATCCCATATAGAACAGCTCACACCACTCAAGACTCTTCCGGAATGTTGATGGAGGATGGAATGCTCGGCGGCGCTCATCGACTTGTGGTGGTTGGCATAGATAGATAACTCCGTTGTCCGAAACGACTCTGTCTGTGTTTTACCATGCTTGCTTGTGAAGTCTTAGCCAGTGAACTAATCGTGAATGAGCTGAAATGAGCATCTCCAGGTCCCTTTTGATCCCTTTTGATCTTTTGCTAGGCTTTTGTATCATGCCCATGAATTGGTGGCCATTGAAGCAACCAAGGAAACGCGTGAACCCAATAAAGCCTGTTCTAATTTCTGACATACTCGATTTTCGTTAACTGGCGATAATTTCCCGGCCGTATCTGATGATGGAAATCCAGTATTATGACATCCGGTAGCTGACAAGCTTTGAGACCAACATCATAATGTAAGCTGGACAAAGAGGGTTATTGGTTTCAAGCTCTTTGCCAGCATCCTCGTCCCAAATCGCCGCCTTCCACGTCAAATCTGTTCAGATTTGGTGTTGTCGAGCCCAAATCGAAACATCATTATCTAATCCCAAACACACATCCACGCAGGGCTACTCCCGAGACAGCATTCAAATCAAACAATCACATGAAATCGAAGCGGTGACGCGCATGTCGTTCAACGCTAACGCATACCAGCTCTCCAATAGCACGTATCAGGACCCGAGAAAATCCTCTTCTCCGTAAACACTCTCCGAACCTTAATTCAACCCTTTCCGCCTCTCCTGCACCTCAAACCATAGATTCAGGACCACCTGAATGCCTTACACCATCGACAAAAGACCTGCAGACGCAAACCTATCCGCAATTACAGCGCTCTCAGAGCCCGTAAATGCCTTCGGAATGCCTAGGCGCGGACATGACAAGCATCTAATCAACGAGGTACCCTCCGAACGCATTGGCGCCTTCATAATCTCCCTCCTCCTTTGCCCAATTCAGAATCTTACAGAGAGGATTACGAATTTGTTCGAGGAGCCTGGCGACATACAAGCCCAAAGCGTAATTGACCGCGAGGCCGAGTGACATACTGATATCGTTACTCCCGTGCTGGAAGGAAGAAGTGATACGCCGCCAGGTAAGAGACGGTATCGAGAGTGGAGGGTTTCTCAACTTCAGAGCTGGCAAAGGCCATTTGATATTGAGGACCTGGATGAGCTGGACGATTGAACAAGGCAGGGCGATGATCTTTGTTTTTGGAACAGCAAGGCTTTTCGTACGTGACAAGCTTGCAGATGCAGGCGGCTGAGGTTCATAAAACCGCTGAATCGTATTGCAGACCACTCCTTCGAATCAAGGTGCGCAAAATTCCCGGGAATCTTACGAAATGTTTTGCCAGAACCATCAGGCCCTCGCTTCCGATATCACAAACTTATTCGACATCCCAATTGTTCAAAGTTCCCTCATCGCTTCATAGGCAAGGGCCCTAACAGTGTTCTCTCCATGGTCCAAGAGCTTCGGAGGTCAGGTTACAAAAGCCAGGACATATTAAAATCGCTGGAATAATGCAGGTGCTCAGGACCTCAGCACTTCATCGACCAATAAGACATCTGAGAAAGATTCTGATTTCCAAGAAATCTTTCCACACACAAACCACATCTCTCCAAGCTCATTCCTGTCATAGTTTGTTCGTACCAGCTATGCTCTCGGTGAAATGTTCACAGGACAAGAAAGAACATGAGTCTCGTTCATGAGACGGCCATATGCCGATACTCAAGACCTCCACATTTCTTCAAGCTGCAGTCAATCTGGAACAACTTTTGGCTCTCCACAACCAAGCCATATCTCTCCCTCCTCTTCTCCAGTGTTTCATTATACCAGAACAATTCCCAGCCAGAATGTTTTGAGGCATAAGTCTTCCAGGTCTCAGTTTGTGATACCCGATCATGACAACATATGAGTGTAACAGGTACTCAGGACCTCAAACATCAATCAGTCTCACAATTCAAGCATTGTTCACAACTCTGTTCAAAGCCAGGTCTTTCGAGCTCTTTTCCACGTCCAGTTCAGTGTCACCGCTTGAATGTGGCAGGTACTTAGGACCTCAAGATTTGAGCAAACCCATTATCTCAAGCGTTGTTTGCAAGTCCGTTCAAAGTCAAAATTCATCCAAGCTCTTTTTCTTAGTAACTCTGGGCTCTACCATGCACCATGTCCAAGGGTAGGAGGTTTGAGGAACATATTTAGAATTTAACAGAACGTTTCGGGAATGCCCATCAAACCTAAGTCGTACCAAGCTCTTTCCAAGTTCGAAATTTGTTCTTTGAAAGATCAAAAGTCCCCCGAGATCTACATTTGGCGTATCTCATGCTAAGACATCAACGGACAGCACCAGACCCCTGTTCCATTAATCCAGTCTGGCGTCCTATAGAGACATTTTCAGAATGTCACGAATATCAGTGCATGTAGACAATCTGTTCAACTTGGGTAGAGAGCACTCACATTTATAACCCGGTACAATTCTCTGGATCACAGGCAAAGAAACACCTGGGCCTTTGTGGCCGCAATCATTTTCTTCCGTTAGTCCTGACAGTCACAATTCAAGGCCGGTATTCTGGTGAGTCGAGGTATCCACGGGTGTATCATCTCAGATCATCCCAATCGTCTACTATCTGTGTCTCTAGAGCTGGAAGCTTTTTGACATCGAGGGTTATTGGAGTAAACAGTCTCGCTTGAGTTCGAAAGCTCGTTTTGGAATGCCATGACCCAACTCTCCGGACCCTGCTCAAAGAGACACGGCCTTTTTGGTTGTAGCTGCTCTTCTGTCAAGTCCTACGATGGAGTGCAAAGCCGGGCTTGTGGAGGATATCGCAAGACACCTTTCTTACTGCAGTTTGTTGTGAACATCTCAGCATGCCGAATAATGGATCTATTGTTGCAACTTGTGCTTTGTCCTCGTTGTAACTTTGCGCCGTTCGCATCTTAAAGTTCCGGAAGTCGCGATGAAGCAGATCCAGTCTTTCGAGTGAACTCGTCCCTTCCGCAAGCGGCTATGCTCATTCTATGATTCTGCCCGCCGGGATTGTGTTGAATTGCCGAGTACGGGATATGACGGTTCGAGGTCGGAGAAGTGGGAAAGGACTTGAACGAAGCTGCGAGCCGATGGTTGTTATACCGGATACGAAGATTCGAAGTGTAAGGCCAGAAGATTATCGGTTTTTTTTTTTGGGAAGACTCGAGGCGCGTTCTGAGAGAGGTATGGGCTCTGTAGAGGATTTGTGCAAAGGGTATCGAGGCGGCGGGGGAGCTTGAACGGGAGAGGAGACTGTCGTTCTCGGTAAGATCTATCTCTGGCCTTGCTGGCCATCTGAAGCAAGTTGAATAGCGACTGACAATGGTGTAGGTCGTTGGAATGAGGTTGAACTTACAGTGGGGGTCGCTGCTGCAAGGGGCTTGGATCGTCGAATGAGACGTGCAGAATTCATGCCGGGCGAGTTTGACCTCAATCCATCTCAAAATCCACCCTCTCAGATCCAAAAGCAACCGCGGAGGTTGTGTTAATTCAGCCTATGGTCTCTGAATGAAGCTGGCAATGCTGGGTTGGCTGTGAGGACGATGTTGTCCTTCTTCCGCCATGGCTGGCCGAGCTGTGAGGTATGTTGATTGTGTCGCTTGAGCTTGCAGAGAACTACTGATGTCGCGCAGGCTCTTCCACATTGAGAAAGCATTCCTATCGAGCTGTTCCAGTGCTCGAGGGGGTTCTTCGATGTGATTCTGGGGGAGGGGAAAGGTATGGAGGCATACTGGAGCTGCGTGGGAGATTATGGGATGTTTTAGTTGCCAGATCTGGGTATTCCTAGCAGCATTGCAGTATCATACAGGCCAAGTAGAACGCCTAACTGAAGTATTGTGTCACCGAAAGTATCACCGGTCTTGGCAGAGAGAGGTTGTGGTTTGCAAAACTCAAATTTTACCTTTCTAACCACCCACCACAACAACGCAACCCATCATCTAGCATCTTGATCTACAGCTACAGATTATCGTTTCATCATCATGTAAATGGCTCCTGAAATGTGGTGTCGCTTTTGGGCTCCTTGCCCCGATTTCCTGATGGCTGAGGATGGGGGCTTTTTTCATATCCTCGCTGTTGTGCGACCTGACAACGACCTCGCACCCCGCTAGCGATCCCAGCATACTGCTCCCGCTCTTCGGAGAGCATTTAACCATCATCTAGCTCTGGATTCCCTCATTAACGTCATGGTTCTACTGCATTCATGGCATGGCACCGAGTCTTTGCTTAGGTCCCTGCTTTCAGGTAGGTGACTGGATCACGTGTGTCTATTTGACTTTGGTGTCCAACCGACTTTGTCTCACCACATCGAAGTGCGTCGCCATTTCTTCATCTCCGCCCCGCTATGCTTCTTATTCTTTTGCTTTCCTACGTCCCACCAGTTTTCTATTCGTTCATCATAATTGGTTTCCTTCTACCTCCCTGCTACTTCCTAACATTTCTAGGATCCCATGTCCATCCTTCTATGCGACTATTTACTTTTATTTTCCGCATCAGTTCCGTCGACAACGTTTATTTGCCGCTGTCGAGAACTTTGTCTCGCTCATCTTTACCTCGTTCGTTATTCGCTTTGTGATTTTCGGCTTTTACTCTATATTTCCTTTCCTTGTTTCCTAAGTTTTCCTACGCTCGCCGTGCCCTACTCTCCTTTCCATTCGTGCTTATGCTTTCATTTGAGATCTCCCATCGTTTGTTCAAAGAGCTGGCTATCGCTATTCGATATTTCCTTACTTGTGCTTGTTCCTGCATTTGTTATGTTTCGTATTGTCCTTGTTGTTTGTACTTTGATACTATTCCCTCCTCCTCTTCAACCATGCCGACCATTTCCTGTCTGAATATTTATCCTCGGCCTTGTAGTCAAGGCCCTGATCTTGTATCTTGACTCTCTTTTCATGTTTCATACGACTATCTCCATGTGTGAGTGGTCACGACCTTTTTTCAGATTCCACTTCGGTACTACGTGATCCTGCTTTCATCGCCACTGTCACTGAGATTGTTTGCCATGCCGAACACAGAAAATAACATTATAGACATGGATAATCAATCCTCGCGAAAAGAGTAGATCTCAGACGATGGAGAACACTCGACACTGTAGCCATAAAGGCAGGACCAAGACCATTGGTGCCTGTACATTCCATTTGCTTCGCCATTGACTAGGAGATGAGTTTAGCTTGAACTATTCCTGATTGAAGAGACATATGAATGATGAACAACTTGAAGTGTGTTTTATCAAGAGGCGGAATTAATGATTAAGAGCTTGGAGATTCATTGAATAAGAGACGGGTGATGATAAGTGGTTGAGGGCTTCTCATTTGAGTGATGGAGACCTTACTGGTGAACACCCTGGAAATTTGTTGTTGAAGAGACGCATTTTGATGATGAAAATCTGAAGATGTCTTTGCTTAAGAGACGTAAATTGGTCATGAAGGACTTGTGTTCCATTGACGAAGAGTTGAACTTGAAAGATCTATCCTCTACCTGTGTACGGAGATGTACCGCCTTGCCGACCAGCCACCCTAGTGAGGGTCATATGAACCAAACCCCAAAAACTTTGCATCAAGCAGCCCGTATGGCGGAATTGGATGGTTCTAGCAACTCATTTACACATCGGCGACCTCAATATACAATCTTCAGGTACGTCGAAAACATGCGTCCAAAACATGCAATTCATGATGAGCCCACACCACAAAGTCCTTGACCCACCCCGCAGCACTCAAAGCCTCGAGACAATTCCTGGGAGTAGTGTCCTAGGCTCCATTCTTTCTTGCCATATTTTTGGATCTTCTTCTCCGAAGAATTATACGTTGGCATAGAGTTGGACGTCTCGTTTTTTGATTCTTGGTAGACTCTGATCTGGAAAGAGATGAGGATGCTTGAGAATTGGTTGAAGTTGCTAGCGTTGTTGTACCTTACAACAAGTCTCGCCTAAACAGGTGTTCGAGCCCGTCTGCGAACTCTCTTTTGCTCGCAATGTCGCACGCTTTTGCGTCCACTAGTTCGGAACTCATTGTCACTATCCGTCATTTCTGAGTCAGAGTTGCTGGGATCTAGGGTTTTTAGATTTTGCTTTATTATGTTCTACGTTAGTCCAAATGTAAGCCGCAGGGTTGTGCCAGCATCAAGAGCAGATTGTTGCACGATCTTGGCTATTGAATACTGTTGCCCGAGTGGGAGATTTGAAGAGTGATAAAGATGAGCCTGCGGCCTGAATTCATTGCAACATTTGGGAAATGCTTTGTTGTCAGGGTTCGCCACTCCCGACATATGAAAGGAAAGGGATTCAATGTAAAATTACCTTCGATACGCTCGGAGGCTATGATGCGGAGTCTAGAAACGACATGTTTTGAAGCCGAAACCTCGATCAAATATTTTGAGAAGGATTCTTTGTTGTTGGCTCTTTGAACTGGACTTAGCAATCATCCTGAATTGATGGTTCGATTGGAATCATTGACCGGAATGACATCTGCGTATTCACAAGTTTCTGTTGCTGTGGACTTATCTTCTCGGGCTGCAATTTCCAGGTCACTCGCCTGCTGTTTCTCTCCTAGGATATCATCTAGAGACTCCCCTCTATTAGACGCAATCAAAAAGAAGTGGCATGATCTGAAAGACAAAAAGGAATCGAACCGGGCTCTCGAACGAAACATTTCAGGCTAACCGGGTTGGACCCGGAGGACACCTTGGTAGTTCTCATTTGAACTCTCGGCGTTCCCTCGCTCTCTCTCTGGCAGAATGCCTGCGGTCGTACCGCTTTCCCACGCGCCATAGCTCCAAGATTCACCGCATATGAACAATATTGTTGAGCAAACAAATATTGGAAACCAAAATCTTGGAAACCAAAATCTTGGAAACCAAAATCTTGGAAACCAAAATCTTGGAAATAGCAAAAGAATGAATTGGCCCGGGCCCTCGACCAACTCACCTAAGGCAAACTGGGCAATGCCCAGAGGAAACCTTGATACTACACTTGATCAAGAAGAGCTACCTGTGTGATTCGGACATGGCAGAATGCCTGCGGCTTTTAACCGCTACCCCACGCGCCCTAGCTTCCAGATTCAAGTCAATTCCTTTCTATGCCTCTTCCTCAATGGAACAATAAAGATGGCAAAAATAGAGTCCAACCGGGCCCTCGAAGAACCAAATTTTAGGCAAACCGGATTAGATCCGGAGGAAACATTTACCAGTACTTCTTTCTTCTTTTCATTTATTCCAACGACAGAACGCTGACGGTACGTAACCGCTACCTCACGCGCCCCAAGAGTCACTTTTCGTGCGGTTTTGCATTTATGTTGACCGATTGCTGTCACGCAATGCCTCAGCAACTGGGTTAGAAGGGCTATAACCACAATTGAGCGCTTGAGATATTGAAATAGAGACTTCAATCATAGGGGTTATATATACTAAATTGTTCCTGGCCACTGAGCCCAAGAGATGAGGGCTGGTGAGACAAGGCTGAGTATAAATTGGCTGCCCTGAATATGAACTTGAATTGACTAGATAGTCCCCCATCCCATTGTCAGTCCTCTCATCAACACTGCTGCCTTCTGACCACCTACAAAACTTCTCTCAAATTCAAATTCCACACCAAAACCATCGCAACCACACTCTCCTCTTGCGCCTTGCTCTCTGCCCTCGCGCCAATCCACCTCGAACAACACCAACACCTCCATCCATTAAGTAACACTCTCCCCAACACGCCATCGTCATGGTCTTCCTCCGCTCCCTCCTCACCACCCCCAAGCTCAAGCTCAAGAAGAACAACGAGACCGCCGCCGCCTACTCCACTCCCACCGTCTTCCCTCTTGCCCTTCCTCCCACTGCCTCAGCTCCTCTTGACGCCCATCCTCCCACTACGCCCATTGACCGCCACGCCGTCCTCGCCGCCGTCGAGGAGCAAGAGCATTTCCGCGCCCTCGAGCGCGAAATCCAACGCTTGAGAGGAGAACTCCGGCGCCGCACCGACATTGCGGACAATCGGGCAGAGCGTGCTCGCTTCCTCCTCGGCAGGATGCAGGAGTATCGTAAGGCGGGTCTGTCGAGAGATGAAGCGACCCTCGACCAGTTGACGGAGATGGAACACCAGGAGCGAATCGCCCTGGATCAGGAATTGGGGGTAATCTGTAAGTACTTACTTCACTTACTTTGCTTTGATCATTGAATTTTTATACTCCTATATGATCTTGTTATCTCGAACTTCGATTCCAGAAATATAGCTTGCTGATCTTCTTAAAGGAAACCTCTAATCCTTAAGGCCAAGGCCGCTAAAAGGCCACGAAGGTTGAAGCCGCCACAGGGCCATCAATAACACAATCGTGCCACTCATCGGTCGTTCTGCTAAGCCCTCGACGTTATCCAGTCCCCCCAATCTTTTTTCCACTGAGAGAGCGGCGAATTCGATATATCTGGACCATTTGAGAGAGTTCGTGTGGAGTTGGGGGTTTTATAGAATGGCGGCCGATATCAAAAAGCTTTCAGCTGGGGCATTAGTGCGCTTTTTGCTTTTCTTTCCTTTCATATGATGATCCAACGCGCCCTCCGAACTCCAAGACTTTTGCACCAATGGCCATGCACCTCTCTATATCTCGCCTTCTCCATAACGAGTCCTACCACCGGTTTTCTACGATGCGCGTCTTTCCTTTATTGCGATTTCTTCTATACACACTGATGCCTTCGAATGGTTCTCGGATGGCAGAAACTTTGCTCGTGGTTATAGAGTGGACACGCCTATTGGACGAGGGGACAGCAAATTTCTACGACTATAACTATAAACCTAGGATTATAGTTATAGTCGTAGAAATACGATGCCGCTCTCATTGCTTCACCTTTAGCAGTCTTTCCTGCAGCTCATTGTTTTGAGAAATGAATGTGAAAATGAAATTGGACTAACCATGCGAAGTATCCCAACCGCCAAACGCCTTGCTAATTGTAACTTCTCCATACAGTCGTATCAAATGCCCTCATTCCTTCATAACCATAGTACCATGCCATCCAAAATGCTCCCAGGGGTATATCGCGCTAGAGATGCTATCCAATGAACCACCCCAACAAATCGTCGAAATCCCTCCTTCTACATCCTCCTACCTTTACCAAAGCACATTCTATGAAGAACGGAGAATCTTGATACCAACCCATCCAAGGAAACCTAGACCAGCAAGAGCCAAGAAAGGCCTCGGGTGCACAATTGCACCGAGCTCCAAAATTGCAAGAAGACCAGTCCAACTCGAGGGCTCATCCGCTGCGGGCGGAGAAGCCGGAGCTTCAACTACCTCTTCTTCCGTCGTCCCGGCTTTCTCAAACATGTCTTCCTTGGATGGCGCGACTGGAGAGGGCGTTGAGATAGCTTCAAGAAGAAAAACCCCGTTTTCATCCTCTTCATGAACTTCTTCATATTCTTCCTCGGCTTCCTCATCATCCTCTTCCGACACCTGGGTAGGAATGTGATAAAAGTCCTGGATGATGTCACCATCATCTGACGTATAAGCAGCGCCAAAGACATCGCTGTCTTCGTTCAGAGCACCAGCAAATCGAGTCACGGCGGTCTCTCCGGAACCCTTCGCCAATGCTGTGCGCTTGAGAACATGTTCCCAGCGCTCCTTGGGGAAGTCGCCGATGTCTGTAATGTCTGAGGTGCTTCGCTTGTGTACCGGGTTCTTGATGCGGTCGGCGTTCGGATTTGGCGTACCAGATAGCTGTTCCAGCTGCCATGCCAGTTTGTGGAATTCAGCAGCTCGGTTGTTTTCGTCTGGGGTATGCGGATGAGAATCATCTTCCACCGAGGCATCATCTTTGTTTGAGAGACCTTCTCCATCGGAGCAGTCATCGTCTTCATTCTCGTCGACCTCCACATTCTCCAAGGCTGTGATGTCTTTGTCGACAAGCTCCGCCAATGGTGAGCTACCCCGCTCTTCATCCTCTTGGCCCCCGACCAGATTGTCCTCATGCGAATCCCAATAGTGATTCGTGTTCCAAGTATTGTCCACCTCTGTAGGAAGTGGGAAGTAATCTTCGAAGTACTTTCGTGTCTCCTTTTTCAAATCGAATTTCCATTCGATTGACTTGGCCTCCTGACACTCATTTCCTTCACATTCAGGCCCTTTGTACTCTTCGTACTCTGACTCGTCTTCTAACTCATCCTGGGGGAGGTCGTCCTTGGCAATGAAGAAGTCAAAGCCATACTCGGTAGGCTCCTCGGTATCGACGTCGGCATATCCGAATTCCCTCGTAGCCATCTTCTCGAAGACCTCCTTCTTCATGCGCTGCACTTTGACTGTCGTAGGTGGGTCGCGAGGAGTAACATACTCCCGAGTAAATTGAATTCGTGGCCAACGACGACGGTCTTCTGCAGACTTGAGCTCTTGGAACTGACCTTGGTAGTAAGAGTGATGATTTATCACCTTTGAACCAGGCCTATCACTGTAGTTTGCGATCTCACTCAGCTTCGAGTAATTACGAATCTGCATGCGCTCCTTGTCTGTGGCCCCACCTATTGAGCCTTTTGGATAGCTAAATCGGAAACCAGCACCAGACTCGAGCTCACCAGTCACTTTGGATGAGGTGAAAGGCATTTTGTAGCCTGTCACCGGACGTCCTTCG
Source organism: Venturiaceae sp. KMAF11 (assembly GCA_023078705.1). Lineage (NCBI taxonomy): Eukaryota > Fungi > Ascomycota > Dothideomycetes > Venturiales > Venturiaceae > Venturiaceae sp. KMAF11. The sequence goes on from JALGOQ010000012.1 coordinate 289,606, forward strand.
CGGCCAGTGGGATATGTAACTTCTCCCGAGCGACCGACCTTCTGGTAGGCCGCCTGGATGTGGCCAGAAGCACGGGTCAAAATAGCGTACCGCCGAGTGATGTCAAATGTCGTGTAACCACGGCTCACGTCGGCGCTGATAGCCTTCAAAGTGCTGAGAGGGCCTATATCATCAGAATCACGGAGCCCATAGATGTCTACAAGTTCTTGGCAAGGAGACTCGTTGGCCCACATGAGGTATTGCGCCTCAGAGATGGTGGTAGCAGTGTTTGCTACTGCAACTCCAGCCTTCTCGGCACGCTTAGATGCCTGAACCCAATAACATTTTGGGTTAGGTTCGGGAATGGCTTCTGGCTCCGGCTCTGGCTCCTTAGCAACCTCGCCAGCCTCGTAGATCTGCTTGATCTTAGCAATCTCATTAACCTCATCCATTACAGTCTCGTGAACCTTATTAGTTTCGTCAACCTCGTCAGTCTCGACCAAATGTTTGTCTGCCTGTGCCTCCGCAACTTGTAGACGTCGCGCATCTGCCTCGCGCTCCTGCTGGATAATCTGATCCAGTTCCTCGTACTCGTCGAACGTGAAACCCATGTTATCTAAAGGAGTGACCTTGGCTGGTCGGTCTGACTGCGCGAGAAATGAAAATGAACTGGGAGTATCAAAGTCACCGAAATTGACATATCTGGTAACTTCGACCCCGTCCACGAAGCCACTGTAAGGCGGTTCATCCTCGTCGGCAAAAACGGATGGATGTACGGAGGAAAAGTTCTGCGGCATCTCCATCTGTGGCTGTTTGCGTCGCATGTAAACGAGGCCCGACAGACCTGGGTATATGCCTTTCATCACCGCAGGATCGAGGAACAAAGTCCGGTTGCTCTCCTTGTTCAGGAGTTCGAGTCGTAGGCGGCCCAGATTGTGCGCAGCTTGTTCGTGCTTGTCTTCAGATGTTGGCTTGGGGATGTCTTTCCAATGATCATCGTAAACGTTGACATGATCATCGGCACTGAACGAAAATTAGCTCCAAGTCTAAGCGGCAAGGGATAAAGACTTCCCGTTCTGTGTCAGTGAAGAGCTTTGGCTCAATTACTGGGACTTTGACTACTTTGCCGCCAGGAAATGTGTACACATGCTCATCGTAGCTGTGAAAAGATTAGCAAAGGCGGTAATTTTCGATCGGCTAGCACTTACCATGATTCTGTGGAGAAGAATTTCGAGTAGTCTGCTGGCAGTTGGACCTCCATGGGAGAATTTGCAGCGACCCCGTTGGACTCGGCTGAAGTGTCCGAGACTGCTTCGTGGACGACTGTAGGGCTCAATGGAGAATTTGGCGACGCACTATTCTTTGAATAATCTTAATTCATGTTAGCTATCTTGAACTCAGCAATGTAGTGGACGAGGGACTTACTATTCTTACTCTTCCGAGCCTTTCGGCCAGCCTTGCGCGCGATCTTCGCCTGGACAGGCTTTGGAACCTCGCCAGAGGAAGTGGAAACTCGGTCAGCCATGGTGGAAGCGGTATTAATGGAAGACATTTCGTAGTTTCGGAAGTGTGTTTGGATGGGTTGATTGATTGGTAGTTGAAGTGGTGATTTAAGTTTCTTCTGTTCAGGAAAGTTGTGGAGAAGAGGCTGAAGAAAGCGAAGAGTCGGATTTTATGAGGCGGTAATCGGGCTTTTGTGTCTAACACAGGGTTGATTGAATGGAGCAACGGCTGTAGATTTGTGTTGAAGTAAAATATGGCTGGTGGCGGTGTCAAGGTGTTGGGGAATCGGTAGGCGAAGTGGTGGTCCGTATCTTTTCTGTCTGGAGAATTTGTGGAGAAGAAGCTGGGAGGGGTACCGAGTGGCCTTTTTATGTACGCGATGGGGGTGTCGAGCATGCGTCTCCCCAACACAGAGATCATTCCACGAGGCGACGTTGTGTTGAAATGGATTTGGTCGACGTGGGCGGTACGTCGCGAGATATGGGTCTGGTGTAGTAGCGATTCCGTGTTTGAAAGAAGCTTCCTCTATCAAGGCGGAAGCGTAGAGACCAGACGATCTAGACAGGATAGCAGTTCTGTTAACCGCAGCAGAGGCAAAGACTGGGAGTTCTTAGAAAAGCCTACGAAATCTAAATGTTGATTTGTTTTCCAGCGACGGAGCTCTGATGTACCCGTGGAGTGGATCTTGGATTTGTCTCCGCTTAGTGATAATCTTTCTTGAGTTCGGGTAGGGGAACAAGGGTGTAGAGTGTCTATATACTCTATACTACTAAGAGGCTGGTTCTCATGCTAGCATTCTGAATAATTCGTGCTCGCGGTTGAATTTATTGGGAAAATCGCAAGCGGCCGAGACAAACAATGCCGGCACAAGGTTTGATAGACAAAGAGAGTGAAGATTTTGGCAGGGCGCATGTTCATGTCTAGGAAAACGATGTCATCCACGCTGGAGAGAGAAGCCATGAGGCATAGTCAATCATGTCTTGGAACCGGTTATTCATGCCTTTGCTAGCCTTTTTCAATTGATAACCTTCAGTAACCAAGCCATAGAAAGAACATAATTTCTATAAATCGTTCCAAGCTCTTGTTCGTATTAGGTCTTACAAGTAGGTCGTAGACTTAGCTTGGATCGCCGCTTCCAGAGGCAAAACTTCGTTCCACACTTTCGTTTCCAAATATGGTCCCAATCCGGCGCGTCAGGCAGGAACGAGTCTTTGATTCTTAACTCTCACGAAGATGAATCGAGCGTCCACAAGGTCAGTGAGGGACTAGCTGGACATTCTGCTTCCTGGACATCATTGCTTCGTCTTTCTTTTTGTGCCCATGTCGCCAGCGAACTGGAAGAAACCCCACAAAGAAGACAGCTTAAAGTAAGCACTTGGTTCTGAGTATAGACATACGATAGATTATCAGATGAACCTGTCGTTGAAGATGAGAAGAAGTCCACAATCTAGAGGTGCCCAAGCTCCTCACGACTCCGCTAGTTCTATCGGCTGCGGAAAGTTACCTGACCTGGTTGAAGAGCTTTATTATTCCCGCAATTGAAGACAAATTATACATCAACTGCTCTGTTAGTATTCAGAATGCCCTCACAAACCATTCAAACCCTTTCCCACCTCGTACGAACCGCAATAACGCGTCGTCCTCTCCCAATTCCCCTGTTCCTACCGCTACACACCACAACGCGGAATGCTTCGTCCGCGGTATCGAAGAGGCTAGAAGGCAAGACTATCCTGATTACAGGAGCTTCCTCTGGCATTGGCAGAAGCACAGCGAAGGAATTTGCGCGCACATCGCCGAAAAATCTACGATTAATCCTTACGGCTCGAAGGCTGGGCAAACTCCATGAATTAGCTCAGGACATAAGGGAAGAAGTGGGCGAGGGCGTAAAGGTGCACAGTGTAAAGCTAGATGTATCGAACCCAGAAGAGATATCCAGACTTGTAGAGGAGCTACCGGAAGAATTCAAATCAATCGACGTCTTAGTCAACAACGCGTTCGTTCATTCCCTCTATCCGTCCGATTCCTATGCTAAAACATCTACAGCGGCCTCGTCAAAGGCGTGGACAAAGCTCCGAAAATCAAAGCTGAAGACATCGATACGATGTTCTCCACAAACGTTACTGGCCTAATAAACATGACCCAAGCCATCCTCCCTATCTACAACGCCCACAAGCCCCCGAAAGGGGACATAATAAATATTGGTTCTATTGCTGGGCGTGAGGGCTATCCGTCTGGTTCGGTATACTGCGCTACGAAGGCTGCTGTGAGAACATTCACTGATGCGCTCAGGCGCGAGCTTATAAGCACGAGGATACGGGTCATGGAGATTGATCCTGGACAAGTCGAGACTGAGTTCTCGGTCGTGCGGTTTTACGGGGATGCAGAGAAAGCAAAGAAAGTGTATGAAGGTTGTGAGCCTTTGACACCGGATGATATTGCGGAGACGGTTGTTTGGACGGCAGGCAGGAGGGAGAATGTGGTTATAGCTGATATGCTTGTGTTCCCAAACCATCAGGTATGTTACACTTTCAAGACTGGGACGAAAGACTGGCTGATGAAATTTAGGCTGCTGCTACTGTTATGCATAAGAAGGGGCAGTAGACAGTTCGTCACCATGAATTACTGATGCTCCCGCACGCGAATGAGCACTTTCTACCAACCAACCACTCTTCAATTATTTGTAGCATCTTTACCGCCTTATGATCTGATCAAAAATGCCCTGAACTCCGCCATACCACATTAGCCTGACTTTTGCCAAGCCGTTACTCGCAATAAAAGTATATCAAAGGTGGTCTATTAGACTTGATGATTACAATTTAAACGATGGCCAAGAAGGAAATGCACGATTTGCTTGGTTCTGATCTCACCCGGCGTCATTTCTTTGGGTACAAAATCACTCTTCTAAACAAAGGCTACTTCTTTACAAAGAAAGACCTTCAAGAGGACAATGTGCTGCAATTGGGCTCGGGTATGGCATTCATCGAAACAGGAACCAAGTTTGGGGACGTGCGAGGTTATTGTGAGGTGACAGGTAGAGAAGTAGTAAGAAAACTTGCTCATGACAAACTCTCGCGATCAAGTGTTGAGAATAACTATAACGGAGCTCAGTATCGAACGGTGATGACGCCGTGCACCTCCTTCGATTGAAGAAGCAGATTCTCTATTTTCTTCACAAACTTGTGAAAGATTTTACCAGCGATTCGATGCTCATGCTAATTGAGACGAAAGAAATACAGCACAAGCACACCATATTTGATGATAGTCATCGCGTACTTTGTTGACGTTGGACTACTGAGAAGTTGTGCTCTTTTATGCCGACACGCCTATCCAGAGTAAATGGACGGCTGAAAGAGTTCTGTTTAGAGGGCGATGTGGAATTAAACCCGACTTCGCTCAACAATATTGTCTTTCACACAAACATTAGAACGAAGATTGATCATCATGAGTCTCTCCGCCTGCTGCTGCTGGTTTTCGCCCATACGCTTTGAACAAGCCGGGCCAGTTTCAGAGCGGACTCTATACTGTTGACTCTTCGTGGCCTGGGCTGAGCAGAAGTTGGAAATCAGTGGCTCGTACTGATGATAATAGTGATGATGAGACAAACCTTGGACCCTTGCAAAGCCAACTCCCTCGGTCAACGTCTTGTTTCCGGTGCCCACAATGCCCTAGAATCGTTCTGGTATCTTGCTACCCAGATGTAATCGAAACGGACGACGGCAGGCATGCATCCCAACTTAATACCCAGCCATGTTCACTTTTGACAATTCCTTCAAGCCAGGCTGCTACATTCACGGTTTACTAGCTTAATTCACGCATTCCAGTCTTCACAGCAGGTGCTGAGCATATGAGCCGACCCATAGTTCTCCGAGGCACCTCTTGGTGTCCGCCGATGCCCAGAAGCTCTTGCTAAAGTTCGTCGGTCCTGACTGCAAGGTCTCGGCAAAAAAACATGTGGAGAAGTCCAAACATTGCGCTTTTGTTGGGCGATATCAAGGCAGATCTTTCTGCAGGATACCGTTTCGAGGCGCAAATAGTTTGAGAGCTCAGCGCGAACAGCACGAAGATTTGTTGTTGAGGTTCAAGAAAGGTAAACCTAGATATTGCCATTGACTCATTTCCTTTTCCATCCGAGGACAGACATTCTAAACTCGTGCTCTCACCGGACTCGCTTCTCTACTTTCTTGCTCTAAAAGAATTCCATCTTTCTATTCTGCATTCGAGTTCCAAGGGCTTGATCGGTAACTCCATTCTCGAACGCTCTCTCGCGGTAACAAAGTAACGAATTGTGATTGCAAAAACTGCAAGAGCAGTTCCAGGCAATTAAAGGAGTGATTGATGGCAATGTTGAACATAAATAGTAGCATACAACGTGAGGCAGAGATGATCATCTTTACGATGGTGTCGTTCGCGTCCAATACCACAATCGCGGTATAGAAAAAACCAGTTTTGAGACTTGAATCGTGGAAATCTTAACAATAGATACGAATAGAAGAATCTCCAGCGGTTTCAAAGACGAACCGAGCCATAACTTGAAGCCTTTGTTCACTCCATCCTGAGGAGAAATCCCAATTTCCCCCGAATATTCTCTTCATAGTTCTCTTCCTCCTAGAATTGTGCTTTCGACGACAAAAAAGGTGCGGCCGCTGTCTAAGAGCAAGTATGCCTGATTCGTCTAAGATCTTACGCCCATTGGTCGCTCGTTTCACACCCACCTTTGACTTCGTCTAGACTTGAATCTGTTTTTGTGCTCGCTAGCTCGATCCTTACTCTTTCGGATCATCCAAATTGGAGGGTATCTAATACATCTTGATCGCATGTTCAATCTCAAGATCGAAATTATATGCTGCTTTGTTTTCCCTTTGAGGCAGGCGGTGCTGGTGGCCTTATGGATGGGTCCGTGAACTGAAACATGACACATGTTTTCGTGACCTCGTGGAGCCGGAGGATACATTATCCAAGTAGATGTTGAATAGTATTGCGGATTGTGAACTACTTGCGGAGGATTAATCATTGCGAGTAACAGCAAGACACTTTTGATGAGATCTGATCTTAGGCAAGACATCAGCGGCAGCAATGTACAGGATTTGTTTCGTTGAGGTGATTCGTTTAAGATATGATTAGATCTATCGGTGGGATGTTCCGATTCCTTCTTCAAAAATTCATGGTGAAGCGTTTCAACATGTGAAGCACATTCGCACCACAACTGCTCACAATATCGAATCATCTTCTTCCCTTCCTCAAATGAACTTTCAATTTGTCCTCCGCATCGTTAAACTCAATGTTCGACTTACATCAATAGCACGTGCGGATGGTTTCTCTTTGCCTGAGCTAGTGATTTATATGATGCATATTACGCGCGCATACTTGCAGCCACCAACTTTAAATATTCTACCTCTTATAAGTCCTTCCGCGACTTTATATTGTATTTCATTAATTTTCTGGAGTTGGCAGCATTCGCCTACCTTGATTGGCCCCTCGATAACCCCACCGTCTATTATGTCCGTTCCAAAAGCCATCTCCACCATAAATTCAACCACCAAAATTTTCCAACTACGTGCGAACTCAAATCATTCTTCCACTGCAAAAGGTACAATATATTGATCCAATGTTAAGATCATGGTATGATACCTCGAGCGTGACAGCCTAATCTGCGGCCGTCACGGATCAAAGCACCTACTGACTCTGGTGGTCTGGTAGACTCGTATAGGTCCGGTGGGCATATTAGAAGTAACTACACGCCTCTTTCGTGTTCCCGTTTCACTATCGTCAAATCCAAGCATACCTTTTCTCCACATCGGAAATCTCGCACAACACACTCACTCAGAACTCCATCGATCCGATAATAACCATGCTCTTCCAAAACGTCGTTGTTGCGCTCTCGTTGGCCGCAGTGTCTATGGCTCGAGTCTCGCAGCCGGTGATTCGATCAGAAGGCGCGATGTGCTTTGATGCTGGGGATTGCATTTTGGTGAGTTGATTTCCCGTCCCATTTATCGGGCTTCTTTGCTAACATGGGTGATAGTCGATGGCCACCTCAATGTCGTGGAATAGCTGCGATCACACCGGTGCTAACAGCTACCTTTTCGGACTTCTTGGGTGAGTGCCTCTTCTTACAATATTTTCTTGTCATAGGACACAACTGTCTTCGGGCTTTTACATGGAGAGCTCTCTTGACAGTTTTTTTCTCTAGCTCTTGTGTTGCCTCAAAAGCCACCTAGTTTGACCATCGGGCTTAGGTCTTGTGTTGCTTCGGGAGCAGCAGCAGCAGCGCCGGCAGCTGCACCAGCTGCTTCGGCCAGTGGGATTATGAGCTCACTCAGCTCTCTACTTGGCAAAGCCACGGGATCGAAATAGACGGAGAATCGATTAGGAGATCTTCTTGTACATACACCTTATATTTAACAACCTGTAAAATGTATTTTTTGGATTGCATTAGGCACTTATTGGTGCACCGTCAGCGAATGAATTGAAAAGATCGGCAGACTGAACACTTACGGATGCAGCTTGAACACATACATACTGGAGCTCTCTAGGTTTTCATGACTTTTTCTTTTCGACTTCCTCCACGCCCGACTCCTCCCTCCTCCCAATGATCACACCGCCTGTAACTAAGAACGCCGCACCTACAAACCACAACGCAGGCAACTTCTCTCCGAAGATCAACGCCCCCAGAATTGCAGTAATCAAGAAGTTTGACGTTGTATTCACGATGTTGACATGGACGGCTGATGGACTTATGGATAATGCTTTCGTGTAAAATGTCCACATGGTCGCGCTGAGTCCGAACGAAGACAATCCGATGATGATGCGCACGAGGTATTCAACAGCTGAGGGGTTGATTGGGAGAGTTTCAGAGAGTGTATTGGACCAGGAGGATGTGAGGTCATTCGTTGTTCTGATGGAATGAGTGTGGGATGTTTGACGGGGATAGGGGGTTCAAGCGTACAACTTTGCGAAGACGCCATTCAGGGCCGCGAAAATGCCGCTGGTTATTGCGATAGTCTGCCATGCTGATCGATCTTTTGCCGGAGATGCCATTTTGATGATTTCCGAGATGATGTTGATGGAGGGAGCTCAATGTAGAAAAGATGTGATAGAGTACCGATTATCCGCTTTTGGAAGCGCTTACCTCGGATGTTAAACTTCCGGTACGATTTGTTCAACAACTTCACTCACTCTCGCTTCTCATCATCCAAACCACTAGCAGTGAAAAAGCACCATCCACTATTCGATTAAGCTCTTGCCCGTTCAAATCTCTCCCTACTTTAGCTCTACATATAACATCAGCGTTTGTCATATCTATGGCCGACCAAGAACAGACGGCTTGCGATTCGCCTGGGCTCTGCAAGCTTTGTGGCCAGCCAAAACATAGCGTTGAATCAATAGCTCCTGAAAGTGTGAGACCTGTCTCTCGCACTTACAGAGAATACAGTGACGCTTCTCAACACTGCCTCAGATGCACTGTTGTGGTGAAAGCCACTGAAGCGTGCGTGGGTATTCCACATCCTTCACAAACCAGGCTGGAAATGTGCTAAGCTCCTGAACTGGGATTACATATCGTGACCGTTTCCCAGAAAACAGCGAACACGCGGGCAATGCGTCACACGGCTCTAGAATTGTTCATCAGGGGAGGTAAGCAATCAAACCGGATGTTTTTCCTTCGTTCTCGCTTGCGGAGCTTCGATTCGCTTATCTTTTCATTTCTACTCCTGAGATCTCTTTGTGCTTTATTCCTTTCCATCTGGCCCACGCAACTAAATAGAATTTTACAGAAACCCTTGAAATAAGCCCTCAGTCTCAATTTCGGCAATTGAAATCGGGCGATACGTCTTCTGATCAATCTTTACAAACTGCCGTATCTTGGGTCGAAGCATGTATCAAAGATCACCATAGTTGCCCATCGAATCGAACTTCTTGCCTGCCAAAGCATATTCTTGAGCTCGGTGCGGATCATGTTGTGTTGAGAGAACATGTTCCTGGCCTTCATCAATATGCTTATTTAAGTCATTGCTGGGGCGAGGTTGGTTTATCCATGAAATTGATCTGCGCCAGTATGGCTGCATTCAAGGATAAAATTTCATTGGCTTCTCTGCCCAAAACATTTTTTGAAGCCGCTCAATTCTGCTTGCGCGCCGGAGTGCGTTTTCTCTGGATCGACGCTCTTTGTAAGTGCTCATTTCAAGATAGTTTCCAAATGAACTAAGACAGTCAAGGTATCAAACAAGACGATGAAGCAGACTGGAGAGACGCGGCATCAACTATGGCAGCTATCTATCAAAATGCGTGCATTTGAATTGCTGCGACGAAATCCAAGGACAGCACAGAAGGGCTATACGTCCGAAATAACCATAAATATAGCGCACAACCGATAGGCTTGTTCAACATCGTCGCTCGCGAGCGCCCCCCCCCGGATATGTCTGGATTTGTTCTTAATCCAGATGAGCAGCGAAACGGTTGGCCTCTGTTGCCAAGAGCTTGGGTATATCAGGAGAGACGTTTGTCTCCACGCGTGATACATTTCGGCAACCAGAAGATTATTTGGGAGTGCCGTTCATGGAGACAGTGTGAAGATGGCAATCTTGACGAGGAACTTAAAGCTGATGATCTTTCGGTGTACGATAAGGGCGAATTGGAGGCAGCATGGCAGAGCATTGTTGAAGAATACGCCGGATTAGGTCTCACATTTGAGACAGATCGTCTGCCAGCAATCGCCGCCATAGCAGGAAAAATTGAATTTTATGGCGGCGATAAATACCTCGCTGGGTTGTGGAAAGACGCTTTGCTCGAAGGCATCATGTGGTTTGCCTACCCAGATTTTGAAACCGATCTACCAGGACGTCCTGGACGGTGGACTGCACCTACTTGGTCTTGGGCTTCGCTATCATGTAAAGTTAGGTATAGACAGCCTCGCCACGACCGCTATGACGAGCGGGTCGAAACCGTTGACCGGGCTCAGCTTCTTGGAGCTGTCTACTCCGTCACTGGCTCGGAAAATGTTGGTCAGCTGGAACGAGGTGCAAACATAACCCTTCGAGCCCCAGCTGTTCGTGCCACATTGGACCAGAGCTATGAATTGAAAAGCGAAATCGAATCTACAGTGCGAATGAGCCATTTTCATTCCTTCCGGCCTGATTACAACCTCAAAGAGTTGGGAGCTCATCACGTACCATGCGAAACCAGTGTCTACGTCGTACCCATCCAAGAAACACAAGCATCTTTCACAGCCCTGGTGCTACGAAACACGGAAGGCTCGAATCATGAACGAGTCGGAGTCGGCTATCTGATGGCTGAGTTTCCTTACTCCAACGATCTGCGACTCTTCAGTGACCCTCTGTTCTAAGTGCGAGATTTCATCGCTTCGTTACCTCTTATGGATTTTACCATCATCTGATCTCAATTCATCGACGAGGAAGACTGGTTGGTATTCGTTGAGCTCAGGAGGATAGTACGAATGGTGAATTGCTTGGTGGTTAATGATAGGATGCTTTTCGATTCAATGATACACACGAAAACTAATTCATTCACTAGAGTATAAAATTTCATAAACAGCACACACAAATTGCCATCTAAAATCTTGAAGTCAATATCCCAGCCATGGATCTTCCACCTCAATTGTCCCACTTTACAGTCACTGGTTCTGCTCAAATTATCCGACATACTGACTTGAGATATCTGATAGCAGGATATCTTTATTCGGACCGATATCAGAAACGGCGACCAAGCTGAAGATCTGCTCCTCAGCAAGTTTTCTAAGTATCATAAAAAAAAGATATCATAAATGCTCCTAATAGGCTTCTCTTTTATGCGCATCGGAGAATAAGTCTCGTTTCGTTCTTATCCGCATTCATCAATACGCCCCGCGCCCTACGATGTCAATCCCAGCCACAGCCTTAGCCTATCATTGAACATAAATGCAACTTGACCACGAACATAAACACAGTCCACGTTCTCAACGAATAGTTCTTCTCACAATTTTTCTCCAAGGTGTATTTTACATACCACCTCAATGTCTCTCACCGTCCCCTCCCTCGCCGATTTTGGCATATCACCAACCTACGGCTTCCTCTCATCCAATCCACCCCTCACCAAGTTCAGCAACAAATACTACAAAAAATGGGACGATCTTATTGCCAAATTACCGTCTCTGATATCTTCACACCATCTACACGACCAGATCGAGAGATTATCAATTCGTGAAACATCACTTTTAATCACTGACCACGAATACCAACGCGCTTACACAATCCTCGCATTCCTCATCCACGCCAACATCAGAAACAAATCTAAACCTGTTCCACCACCACTATCCGACCCCTTCCTAGCTGTGTGCGAGTATTTGGGAATGCAACCAGTCCTAAGTTACGCAGGTCTCTGTCTCTGGAATTGGGTTTTAAGCACACAACCGATTCCTGACGAAGCAAAGCTGCACGAGCTCCAGAAATTGAAATTCTCTAGCCTCATTCACAGGAACGCGAGGCGAAGACGCATTCTACCACGTCCCGGTCCTCATAGAGGCAGAATGCGGTCCGTTAATCACCCTTTTCATTGACGCACTTCTTGCAGCTGAGAAGAGCGATATTGTTTTTGTGACGAACGCATTTGGGAAATGGGCAGAGACATTCGTGCGTATGGCGGCGCATTTACCGAAGATGTATCCACTCCTCGATGCCCAGATGTTCTACCATGAACTGCGACCTTTTCTGAGTGCAGGCGAGGCAATCGTGTTTGAGAAAAGCAATGGTTCAAGGGTGGCAACGAAGTGTGTTGGTGGCAGTGCGGCGCAGAGTAGCCTTTTTCAGTTTTTGGATTTGGTGCTTGGTGTGGAGCATCGGGATTCTGTGTTTGATGTTCGTGACCAGTTCTTTGAGTTCCTTGTACTGACATGAGGTAGGAAATGCGCCAGTATATGCCGGGGAAGCATAGAGAATTCCTTGAGCATGTCGCTAAGCTTCCTAGTCTGCGCAAATTTGTCGAGGAAAACCAGGCTAGTATCGAGCTTCTTGTGACCTATGAGGATTGTATGAATCAGCTTCGGTCGTGACGAAACAAGCATATTGCCGTTGTGTCCAAGTACATTGTTCAGCCCGCTCGTGTGGCGGCGCGAAATGGGCAGGTCGAAGCGTCTGGAGAGGAGGGCTTTGAGGCTGGAAAGGGAGATGATTTGCAAGGCACCGGAGGATCTGCACTGATTCCCTTTTTGAGGCAGTCAAGGGATGAGACAGTCGGCTTTACATCCTCACAGTGAAGTATCATTAGTCAAAGTCAAGGTTGTGAGGAGATATTTGAAGTGTTTTTGCCTCCCAATGAATTGTGCACTGATCTCAATCCTCTTTCCTTGTAACGATCCAATCTGAATCTTGAAAAAACGCTCAACAGGGCATTCAACCTTGTGACACGGCTTTTTTCTTTCTTTTCTCAACAATCTCAAGCCATTTCTCCAATGTCAATAGCCGTGGCCGGTACTTGATACCACATTGTACAAAAAGACGGACAAAGGCAGTATCAACGACATCGGTCCCTAACCTCAAAGCTATCCTCAACTCATCGGTATATTTCTCTGTAGCTTTGGTCTCGTGTCCCCACTCGGTCTGGATGATCTTCCCAAGGGTAACAAAATAAAGTTCGAAAGTCGATCTGCCATAATCAATGGAGATGGCCGCACGTTTGTTTACAAGAGACAAGACTCCGTAGACTCGATCGCGGACATCGGTGCATAGTGAGTGCTGGTAGGTGCTGACGACGTTGCTCAGTGAAAATTCCGTCAAATGCATGGGTGGATTGAGCACAGCGTAAGCGTGGCTGTAAGATAGCGTTGGTGAGGCTGGCCCTCCTCGTGGCCGTTGGTCTGCATGGGTCTTGATGCTTGTGACAAAACGATTCAGATCCGCTGAGCCGATTATCTTTATGCCACATACTACAAAATGTTCTCGAGCAAACCGTACTTCTTGGACGATCCAGATGCGTTGCCAGTATGGTCTCAATAGAAAGGCTTCAATTGCTGATCGATATTCGGCAACAACCTGGAGAAAACATTGTCTATCTCTGATTCCTTCCAGGGGCCAGTCTAATTCCGTAATTTCCTTTCCGCGGGTTTTTTGTAGCTCGGAATCGTGCATGGCTGAATATGTTGAATATCGTCCATCCCCGATAAGCTCAATGAGCTCGTCACTGTCATGGGCTGCTTGTCCTAGCCAGCTCAAGACATGTTCAGCATCAATGAAAATATCTTTCATAAGCTGGACCTGATGATTCCGTTCTCCAAGATTGTCTTGATCTATGCAGACGGCATCGATCCATATCCAAGTACCTTGTGAACTAGCACGTGCAATATCCAGGAAATGCCACAAGTTCTCCCTGATGCAGAATTGGAGGCCATTCAAAACTAACTCTCTCGTTGGCTCCGGATCGCCCCAGGTGTAGGAGAGTGCTCGATAGGGTGGATGTGTTTCAAAGTCGAAATGTTGAATCTCGCATTTGATGAGCTCCGAGGATCCATATTCGCCGTCTTCTATTCTCAAAAGACGAATCTGTTGTCGAGACAGATCAAGGTTTTGGTGGGCGAATCGATATTGCTTAGAGCATATTGTTTCTGGCTTCTGAGACGCGGGTTGCCCAATGGGAGGGTCAAGGTCGTTCATTATTGCTGGAAACGACCTTTGATTGACGAGAGGTAGCGTTCTGCAATATCAAAGTGGATCCATGAAGGCGGCAAGGGAGACTGCGATACCATTTATTCAACTCTGACATGAATGGGCTGTGTCGTGGCTGAGCATTTCATGAGCAGAACAAGCATGCATGACCAACGTTATCCAGAAAATCTCTTTCCCTTACAGATGAGAAAACGAGAATTTGGATCAACGATAAGACCAAGAACAGGCTCAAGGAAACTCTGAACCCAGGACTGGCAGTGGCACAGCCGCTCAAAGCACCTGATTCGAGTACAACGAACTCAACTCGATATCGATATTGATAAGTTTCTAGCAATATTACTTTTCGAATCACCAGAAACCGTGCGATATCGATATAGGATTTATATATACATATATATGAGAAAGACGTTGATCATCATTTTAATATCAAAACGGAAGAGCAGTCTAATAAACCTGGCAATGTGTTTGCGCGCAATGAATGGTTATGAACAGACGCCTTCTCTTATCAAGCAGTCTTACAATTCTTCGCATTAGATCGTGGCACAACACCAGGAATATATACAATCGCGAATCCGCTCCACCTGTCCAAGCAAAAGCAATGTAGCTCCCAAAACGCCGTTCAGTTGATGGTGTTCAACAATGCAAATGGGAGAGCCTCCTTCTCCCAGTTCTATAAAATATCAGGTCTCTCGACCGAGCATATTCATCCTCTCACTTCCTTCCCATTCAATTCCACTTTTACGCAAAGTCGTTGGCTTTTCCTGACAGAAGGAGACCGATAATTAGGCCAAAGAGACCAAGGACGGAGCTAAAAATTTCGATGACCAAGATCTTGACGAATCTGCGTTTTGTTAGCGATTGCCTATCAGGATTGACGAGGGGCAAACTCACAATGCCGGATCAGCAGCATCAGCCAATGCCGCACTACTTCCATTGATACCAACACTGACACCGCAAATGAGATTGCACATGCCCACGGTCAATCCCGACCAGAAGACAGCGTATCCAGTGTAGTAATTGCTGGCGGAGTGGATCGCGTCATTGGAGACAGGCGAGATCTTGGAGGTGAAAACGATGGACATAATGACCCCATAGATGGCCACAACCTCGCAGAAAATAATGGAGATCAAGTTCTTTGTTCGGATTCTTGGTGCTTTTACGCCACCACCGATAATGGAGGTGCCGGTGATGAAAATTCCCCTGTTGATAGTGTCAGAGATGTTGTCCGATATGCGGTAATGTCCCAGGCATCAATTGTGTATCCGTACCATGCAGCTCCGACGACTGATAACCCTATGCAAAGCGCGATGCCCAAATCTGCCCAGACGTATGGCGATACACTTTCGAGGAAGGCTCCGACCTGGCATTGGTGTTAGATGTTGGTCCGATAGGATTTTATTCGAGGGGAGCATACATTGAATTGCTCTCCTTCGCCATTGAAGAGCATGTCTGGAATCTGTTAGCTTCTGCCTATCAAAGCTCCCTTCTGTGCACATACAAAGACCTATCACGGTCAAGGCGGTGGTGGCGCCTCCAAGGCCATAAGTGAGACCTCCCATCCTGACGGATTCAACCAGGACGTTTTCGTGTGTTTGAGAGGTGGTGGTGGTGAATGGGGAGCTGTATCGTCTTCTTCGCTTTGTGGTTGATGATGCTTTGCTCTGGCTGGTTGCGGGAACCGCTCGGCGAAACCGAAAGCAGACCCGCCTAGCCAAGTCTCCCATAAAGACTTCCCGACCCTCACTCGCTTCCACCTTACACCCCCCACTAAAGAGTATCGAACAACAACATGGCCACCAACAAGACCGAGTACTATGAGCTGTACCGCCGTAGCAGGTACTTGCGCCCTCTCCTCTTTGGCGGGTAGTCTGGCACTCCAGCTAATATGCATGTCTCAGTCTTGGCAACGCCTTCACAGATGCCCTCGACAACTTCGTGACTGAAGGCAAGATGTCGCCGCAAGTCGCTATCAAGATGCTCCAGCACTTCGATCGCATCGTCTCCGAGGTCCTCGCAGAGAAGGTCAAGGCACGCCTCAGCTTCAAGGTACTGCCCATTTCACCAAACGCTGTAGCCTGCGTTTGCTTACATGTCTGCGCAGGGTCACCTCGATACCTACCGCTTCTGCGACGAAGTCTGGACCTTCATCATCAAAGACATCAACTTCAAGCTCGATAACGCCGTCAATCTCCCATCCGACCGAATCAAGATCGTCGCTATGAATGCAAAGAAGCCCGGCGAAGCATGACCATCTTCATTTGCTTCTTTGCTGACATACTTGCTTTGCTTCTCTAGGGCCGGGGTGGCCGCATTGCAGATGCCATTGCGAAACTCCCACCTTGTCCTCGTTGCAATGAAGGCCCTTGCGCATGCTTGTACACCACTGACGGCACACCGCTCACGGAGAAGCCAAGCGCGTTTGGGCGGATTGAAGAAAAGGATGAAAAATACAGAGATAAAAAGAGAGCTGAACGGGCCTCGAAAACATTGAAGGAAGAGTAGGCACGGCATATTGAATCCTCATTGTACATAATTCTCCTTGGCGGGTAGGAGCCAGATTATCGGGAAACCCTGGCATTTCTCCATGGGTCGGCTTTGTGCGAAGTTGTATCGATGGCGAAGAATTCATGGCCGGATCTCTGAGAATCCCAGGATTGCGAGATGGATTAGTAGAAGTTCGATAGTGATTTATTCTTAGTCAGAACATGAATCGTTGGTCACATCAGTTATGAATGATTGCTATTGGATGTTCGAGTGAAGTTTGTAGAGCGTGAATGCTCTGAGCAACAAAACTTCCCATCGATTCTTTGAACCAAAGACCAAGTGTCTAGATTAAAACATCTCTCTTGACATCTTGATGGGCTCAATGTATTCAAGCCGCCACCTCACAAGTATGATTGTTATTCAGCCCTAAGGAGATGACGATGATAAGTTTGAATCGATGCGAATATTTTAATACGATCATGTTGTGGCTAATCTTCCACTCTACCAGCCGTCTTGATGCCCCACCTTTCTGATCTTCCTCCTCACCAACCTCATCGATCTCCTCTCCTACGTAATACAACTCCCTCCTCCCCGCATCTTAGATATCACAATGCCCCCCTCATCAAACCAAACTCTCAATGCCGCAATCCTGATAATAAGCGATACCGCTTTCGCCGATAATAGTACCGATAAAGCCGGGCCTACTCTCAAACAAGTATTTGAAGAGAATGAGAGTACTAGTTGGACTGTTGTTGATGTGAAGATTGTAGGGGATGATGTACTTGAGATACAACGGGCGGTGACAGGGTGGTGTGATAAGGATGGAGAGGTGAATTGTGTGGTTACGAGTGGGGGGACGGGGTTCGCTGTTAGGGATGGGACGCCTGAGGTTAGTTCTTTTCTGTAGCTAGGAGGTGGAGGGATGGAGTGCCGAAAGGGAGATTGAGGTGATGGCGAAGAAGCTGATGACCTGTAGGCTATTGAACCTTTACTTAATAGGAAGGCTCCTGGATTGGTGTATGCATCTCTCTAATCCTGATTTCGAAAGTGGCAGATGCTAACTTTTGATAGACATGGCATGCTTGCTGCTTCTCTTGAGATCACACCTTGTAGACTGAATTATTTCCCCTTATAACCAATCTGGGCATGCTGATTGTGAATAGTCGCAATGATGTCTCGACCCGTGGCAGGAGTACGCAACAAGACTCTGATCATCACACTTCCTGGATCACCAAAAGGGGCGAAAGAGAATCTTGAAGCTGTGATTAAGCTCTTACATCACGCCTGCGTGCAGGCCGCTGGTGCTGACTCGAGAAGTCTTCATGCTGGCGGTGTAAAGAAATTGGAGAAAGATGCTGGTGTGGCGAGTTTCAAGAGCAAGGGGAATGTTGGTATGTAGGAATTGTTATAAACCGAGTTCTAGTTCTTGTCCCCCTGGTTTGCTACATCTTTTTTCGAGGGATTGTTCTGGCGAAAAAAGAACTGACTTGATTCTCACAGCAGCAGCTTCAAACTCCCACTCACATTCCCATGACCGCGGTCATGGCCATGATCATTCCCACGGCGGAGGTCATAAAATGCCAATAGCCCACACAAAACCCGACGAACGCCCACCTCAATCCAACGACCCCTCAGCAGGACCAACGAGAAGATATCGCAAATCACCCTATCCAATGCTCTCAGTTGACGAAGCTCTCTCTCTAATCTCTCAGAACACGCCACAGCCCCGAACAATCAAAGTCTCAGTGAATGAATTCCTAATCGGCTATGTCTTGGCTGAGGACGTAAAAGCTACTGAGTCTGTTCCTGCGTTCAGAGCCAGCATTGTTGATGGTTATGCTATCAGATTGCCCAAGAGTGGTGTCTTTGAAAAAGGAGTGTATTTGGTTTCTATGATTTCGCATGCTCAAGCTGTTGATTTGCAGCCTTTGGAAGAAGGGCAGATTGCGAGAATTACGACCGGTGCGCCGTTGCCGCCTGGTGCTAGTGCTGTTGTTATGGTTGAAGACACAATTTTGAAATCTATGACCGAGGATGGGAAGGAAGAGAAGGAAATTGAGATTTTGACTTCTGAGATCAAGGATGGGGAGAATGTGAGGGAGGTGGGCAGTGATGTTGAGGCTGGAACTGTGATTCTCAGGAAAGGAGAGGGTGTTAGTGCTGTTGGTGGTGAGTTTGGGTTACTAGCTTCTGTTGGTGCTAAGGAGGTAAACGTGTACAAGAAACCCGTCATTGGGATCTTGAGTACGGGTGACGAGATTGTACCACATGACCGGGAGGGTGGCCTAAAGTTGGGAGAAGTACGGGACACGAATAGACCTACTCTTATCACCGCAGTAAGGGGAAGTGGTTTTGAAGCTGTAGACCTTGGGATCGTATCCGATAAGTATGTACTTCTCGTTCCCCAAGAAACATGTCCGAAAAAAACAACTAACTCCAATCCCCATAGACCAGGCGCCCTAGAATCCACCCTCCGCACCTCTCTCCGCAAAGTCGACATCCTAATAACCACCGGCGGCGTCAGCATGGGCGAACTCGACCTCCTAAAACCCACCATCGAACGTTCCCTCGGTGGCCAAATCCATTTCGGTCGCGTTTCAATGAAACCAGGAAAACCAACTACCTTCGCTACGGTGCCCATCAAATCCACCTCCACAGGAGAGAGGGAAGATAGACTTATTTTCTCGCTACCGGGAAATCCGGCGTCCGCTGTGGTGACATTTATGCTTTTTGTGCTGCCGAGTTTGCATCAGTGGGCTGGTGTTGAGCCGAGGGGATTGAGAAGGGTCAAGGTTGTGTTGGGAGAGGATGCGAGATGTGATGGGGCGAGGGCGGAGTTTGCCAGATGTATTATTGGTGTTGGGAAAGATGGGGTTTTGGGTGCTGTTACTACGGGTGGGCAGAGGAGTTCGAGAATTGGGAGTTTCAAGGGCGCAAATGGATTGCTTTGCCTGCCTGTCAAGAGTGGGTTTGTTAAGAAAGGGGAGAGTTGTGATGCGTTGATTATGGGATCTTTGGTTGTTCTATAAATGTCGAGACCAAAAAGTCAGAGTCGGAAAGGCAGAGTAGCAGGAGTATATTATCCTGTGCTTCTGACATGGCGAGACTGATTGATTTGGCCAGCTAAATATCAATATCAACTTTCCTGTTCTTTTCCTCGGCTTCAGTGCATCTACTCCCCCAATTTTCTCAGTTTCAAATCGCACGGTGGAAGAAGTTGCAATCCGAGATTGGATTCACTCCTTCATGGGCAAAGCATTTATGCAATCACAGCTCCTACGTGGCTTCACCACAAAGCTGATTAGGAACTCCATCATCCTTCACTTAGGCCAGCAGGAATCCATCGACCACTTGCGACAGGACTCGGACGACTCGGAAGAGGTGCTTGAAGAAGGTTTGATTTGTGATGCAATGATGCAATGATGCAATGATGGAAGGATGAATTGGTGGTTAGGATGGCTTCGGGGTTTGTGTTTTAGCACGGCAGGTGTTAAAGTCACTCTAATTAAGCCACAACATCTCAACGACCATCCACGCCAATCAATGCCGTGTGTACTGTACCAAGCAGACTGCAGCAGGGCGTAACTTACACAGCCCGCACTCACCATGGAGGTACACAGCCCTCATCATGGAGTGCATCGTCTCCTCTCCATCGAAGGCTTCTCACGCCGTCTCTCATACTTCCAAGACCACTCTTGAATCGCTGACATATCCTCCACAACCATGAACAGAGCCCTTCGATCCCTCATCCTTTTCTCTCTTCATCTCTCCCTCTTGCAGCCAGTCGCTGCTTCGACCTTCACGCCGACCTGTACCTTGCCCCCCGAGCATGACAACTACGTTTCCGGCCCCAGCACGCGTAGCACCCTTTCCATCTTGTGGAACTGCCTCTCTATCATCCTCCTTTGCACCTGGAACATCCAGCATCTCAATATACCGGCTCAGAGACCTGTTCTTGGAGATGAGATGCCCTGGTTCAGAAGGGCGTGCAAGGCCATCTGGTGGAAGATCCTGGATTCTAGGAAACAATTGAAATGGATGCTGTTCACTGCTCTGGTTCCGGAATACATAATGGGAAAAGCGTTGAGTGATCGTGATGCTGCACTGACGGTGAGCTCCGAGTTCTATAACATGGCCGATGGAGGTAAGGATATATTTTCAGCTTTTCATTCTCACTTCAAGACTGAGGTGGATAAGATCAGAAGACTTCAATGCTGTCGCTATCTCTCTGGCCTGAGTTCTATGCATTTGGTGCTACAGGCTAATGCTCGCAGAACCAGTGACACTTGTCCATGGCTACTTTGCGAACATGGGGGGATACTATCTCGACTTCTCCGATATGGAAATGAACACTGAAACCCCACCAGCTCCTGCTCGGGAGCATCACATCCTCGAGTCAGAAGGTCGTGTCTTGAATTCTGATGGTGATGGGATGACTTTACGCCGAGACTCCTCCCCGAATATCGATGTTGGGCCCACCACTTTTGAGCCTTTTCAAGAGTCACCTTTTCAGCTACATGATTGGGACAACGACACATATAGGCAAAGCTTATTGATTAATTGGGCAGCACTGCAGCGAAACCGCTGGACTCTGAACGCTCCGCAGCTACGTATAGCACATCAGAGCCATTTATTCAAGTCATTACCTGACCTATCGGCACGGGACATCGAAGCCCTTGATGACAGCAACGTTCTTGTTAAGCTTTTAGCCATCGCTCAAGTGTCTTGGTTGACTATCCAGCTCATTGTGCGTAAAACACGAGGCTTGCCCTCGTCCCAGCTTGAAATCGCGGTCCTTGCGTTCTCGGTGTCGAGTTTCGTCACGTATTTGATTCTTTGGGGCCGGCCAACAAATATCACACGTAGATACAAGATTTCAGCGCTTCATCATTCTACTAAAGGTGAAGCAATGAGACTTGCCCAACACGGACCCAAATACTTGTTGGAGCGTTTTCGCAGGGAGGATATCGTGGACGAAGAATACCACGTGCTGCCAATTCCCAACGACGCAATTCACGTTGACTATTTTCTCACAATTGAGAGGCTGCGTTTCGTCACATTTGGATCCATCTTTGGTGGCGTTGTTTTTGGGGGCCTTCATTGTCTAGCTTGGAATTTCAAGTTTCCAACGCCGATCGAGGCTTTGATCTGGCGAATTTGTTCGGTCCTCACTACTGCATTACCAGTCGTATCTATTGTCCCCATGTGGATTTTTGTACATGATTCAACATGGTATGGGAATGGGGGCAGTGTCATACGACACATTGTTGGATGGATCCTGGTTTCCCTATTTCTTGTTCCGTACGTTCTGGCACGACTTTTCCTTCTTGTAGAGATGTTCAGGAGTCTCTTTTTTCTTCCACCGGAAACTTTCAAGGATACATGGTCTGGCTCGTTACCACACTGGGGCTGACGATGAGGTGGGAACACTGGGGCATGATGAACCTCTGCGCAGGTAGTCATCTTGTTCGCGTCATTTGAGTTATCACTTTAACTGATCTACCCGGCAGAGTCGCGTAAGGCATACATCCTCTCATTATCGATCGGAATTTACTGCGGTGTAAGGCTTGATCGGTTGAAGGGCGCGGACCTTGAGGCTACTCGAGTGTGTATCAAGTTCCTGGTAACTTCGATGATGCGATCAATGATGTGACTTATTTACCACGCATGTAGTAGCTTCTTCAGCCATGACTTTAGAAGTCAAATCACAAATGTTCCAATCAATGATTTCCTTCCCTGCGTGTTCAGACCGCCACTACCAACAACACAATCGGAACAAGTCCGAGCCATTCTCTCATTCCTAGTAGCCTGTTCCCCGCGCTCGATGAAGCCGTGCTCACCGCAGAACTCGACGTCCCCGAAGTCCCACCACCCGTTGTTGCTGATCCAGAAGCCCCGCCGACTTTCGTCGCAGTCCCAGAACCCGCTGTCGTTATAGCAGATCCAGATCCCGACGTCGCTGCCGCCGTAACAGAACCGGACGCGGCAGTCTTCACCTCATCAGCTCAAATACGTCCATTGAAGTTGTTTGAACATACCTGCGTAGCACCAGCCCCACCACTAGTAGAGCTCAAAACTGGCGTCGTTGGTTTGACACCCACCGAATCACAAAGGGAATGCCATGACGCTATTAAGGGATCTATGGTTGCATCCCAGGTATTGTTTCCTGAGCAGACGCGGAGTTCGGATTTGCAGCTGTGATATGATTAGCTTTTCTTCTTGTTACGAGGCTCATGTATTCTATGATGATGTACTGTCATTTCACAAGATTGAATTTCGGCCCGTGAAATGTTTGTTGAACAGGTTCTACGTGTACTTCCTCCCATAGCCAAACTGCCCTTCTCAACACCCAACAAACCCCAAACCTCCAAACCATAAAAATAAAAATAAGACATACTCAACAATCAAATTGAAAAAACCCTGCGTGCACTCACACCCCACCTGCACCTCCGTCGTCGTATTAGAAGTACAACTCGTGAGTGTCGAGTAGTAAGTATTGCAACTCGTAAAAGTGGTATTCGGGCCCGTGACACAAGTTGAATTTGTGAAGAGGGGAGTTCCTCCCAGAATGCCTAATTGTGCCCGTGCAAAAGAAAGAAAGGAGAGCAGTTTGAGAAGTGTGGTAAGGATGCGCATTTTGGTGATGGATTGAGGAATTGTTGCTGTTAGTGGGGCGAGAAGGCTGTTTTGGAGAAGGTGAATAGAGAAATGTGAGGACGATGCGATGAGCAGAAATATTTTCCTAAACACGACGCGAGGGAAAAAAGAAAATTGTAAGCTGGAGGCTGGGAGTGGAAGAAGGATTGTGGTGATGCGGTGATGAGGCGGGTAGGACGCCACAGTGGCTTTTTATTGGTCCACGACAGCCTGGCCTCGTGTGGGTGTTTCTTTCTGCATGCATGAAAGCGAACCAATTGCTCAGGATTGTGATTGAAGCTTGTCCAATTAGAAGTAAAATGTGGACTCGCATATTTTACACAATATACACCTCTCGGGTAAACCCATTTGTTGTTCCTCGCACTTCCTTCTCTGCCTGGCAAGCAATTCCCCATAGGAGCTGGTGCTGCTCCTCAAATTCCTCCTTGGTGTGAGTTGGCTCCGGTTCATATGTCAAATCAATCCCCAAAGGTTTTATCTGAACCTTTGCATCATCCATTCGATCCCATGGATACCCAACACGTTCATACTCTTTGCTACTGCAAGGCGGCACAGGTTCGAAGATGATTTCGATTTTTCTAAGTGCAGAGTTTTTGGCTGCCGCCAGTTGAGAAAATCTCATGATCCAGCGAGCCTCTGGCTCAGCGAATTCTCCCCAGCCCGTGTGTCCGTACGCACCATCGTAGGAGGTGAAGTCCCAAATGAAGGTGTGGAGTTTTGGAGCCAAGAGTGTTGCGCAAGCGATCTCTGGGGTTGACTCCTTCAACAAGTAGCTTGATAGGTTAAGCATCGTCAGTTCATGGAAGAATGAGAGATCCATGGTTCCAGTATTGTCGCCAGCGATGGCCCCAATTTTGATTGATTTTAGACTGGAGCTGTAAGGCGACAGTAGTGACTGCATGGTGTTCAGATCCCAAAGAGCTGTAGGTTCGTGGTAGAAGGCCTCACTATCCCACAAAGTGAAGTGCTCAATAGTTTTGGGCCAAGCTAGAAGGTGAGCGAGAGCTTCAGGTTCCTCCATGAAGACTGATATGACAAGGCTTGTGAAAGAAGCTGTGCCCTCATATTTCTGAAATGTAAATCAAGCTTGTATAAGAAGAGGAATCTGGTTGACAATTTGGGGAACTTACCTTTTCCGGCCGAGCTCCGAAGTGCGCCTTTCTTCTCCTATCTCTGGACGTCACACGAGAAATGCCCTGAATTTCGAGTTTTTGCAATAGCGGAGCGTTCAGATTGTCTATAATGTCGGTCATCAAAAGGCCAGGGGTATCATCGTTAGAGATGGAAATATAACGAATGAGCGGTAAGCGTTTGGTGGCTTCTCGAATCATATTCCACATGGCAGGAGCCTTGCGTCGGTCGAATCCACCGAGGAAAGCAAGTGAAACGACGTTGGGAAGCCAACTCAGGACTTGATTGGCGATGTCGTAATCATGGGCAGATGGAAGGCCAGGAGAATTAGCAGAGACGTATATTTCCAATTTTTTGCAGAATTGTCCTAGGCTTGGGTCATCTTCCAAGGTCCTGTGCAAGAGTCTAGCGGGCAAACAAGGTGGAACAAAGCTGCATGGACTTTGAAATCGAAGGGTGTGGTAAAGGTAAGGCTGTACGAGGCGGTTGAACCGTTTTGAGACTTTCGTAAGTGTCAGTGCTCGGCCATAGTCATTCCGTGGCTCCTCATATTCTACGGAGGCAGCAGCAGCAGCAGCAAGACGGATTATTTCGCCAAGGATCTCGTCAGGAATGGTGTGGAAGAAGTCTTGCTGGGTCGGGGATTGCAGCTGTTTTTGGGTTTCATGGACGATGGGCGCCGATGAGAGCTTCTCTTGCCGCCCTTTGCATACCTGGCAGAGGAAGTCCATAGTGTGTTGATTTGACATCAAGCTACTCCTAGCAGTGATCTGATCTGATCTGACGAGGGAAGAGATGAGATGGTGCTGTGGTGCCTGGAGATGCTTATGTCAGCCGAAATCCATTTAAACCTGAACCGAGCTTTTGTCGCGTTCGTTCGCGTTGTGTTCGCGTCCAAGTCGAAGTCCCCGAGCCCCCCTTTCATTTTCAATTTCACCCAAAGTTCCCCTCCATCTCTTCAACATATAACAACATGTCTGACCTTCTAGATGGCATAATCCAGTCGGATGCTGTGTCGCATCACCCTTCTTCCTCAGCCCCTCGCCGCCCACGATCCTCGTCGAGACCGCAGGGCCCTCCGTCTGAAAGCGCCGGTGAGAACAGCGATGCAGAAGGCGGCTTTGCAGACGATGAAATTGTAGGCGTCAGAGGTAATCAGAAGAGACCTCGAGTACCAGGAGATGTGCCAAGAGTGCTGGACAAACTTGGAGAGTTTCTTGTCGGCGAGTTTGAGGAGTTTCTCGAGACGTGAGTAGATGCACTGTCAATGGACACTCGGGGACTGATCTGATCATCAACCAGATACGAAGAAGAGCCCTCATCCTCGATCCCCACCGCCTCGGCCGATATCCCAAATCCCGCAAAATACTACCAGGCACAGATTATTGGCCTGCGTCTGTTCGGCCTCTCCACCCTTTACGTCGATTTCAGACATGTCTTGCGCTTCAAGAATGGCACCATGGCAGATGCAATCATCAGCCACTACTATCGATTCCTTCCTTATATGATTCGCGCCCTGAACAATCGAATCGCACACCATGAGCCGGCATATTTCCGCCAGCATCGTCAGCCAAACACCACATCTTCAGTCACCGCTTCGAGTCTAAGGGCAAATCGGTCCAACAAAGAAGATGTTGAATTCAACAAGCAGACGCAGAATCAGCAGACGGACAAAATCTTCACCCTGGCCTTCTACAATCTGCCACTCGTTACTCGTGTGAGAATGCTGCGAACTACTCAGATCGGGAGTCTGCTATCCATCTCTGGAACAGTTACGCGAACCTCCGAGGTCAGACCGGAATTGTCACTCGGCACATTTATCTGTGAAGCCTGTAGCACTGTTGTTCCCAACATCGAGCAGACATTTCGATACATGGAACCATCTCAATGTCCCAATTTGACTTGCGGAAATCGCGAGGGATGGAGACTGGACATCCGGCAAAGCACATTCGTCGATTGGCAGAAAGTGAGGATTCAGGAAAACAGTTCTGAGATCCCTACAGGCAGCATGCCACGAACCATGGATGTCATTCTTCGCGGAGAAATGGTCGATCGATCGAAAGCCGGTGAGAAGTGCATCTTTACGGGCACTTTGATCGTCATCCCAGACACGAGTCAATTCCGCGTCCCGGGGACCAAAGTGCAAACCTCGCGTGAGGGTGCCAATGCACCTCGTGGTGCTGATGCTGGTGGCTCTGGTGTGTCTGGGCTGAAAGCACTGGGAGTCCGCGATTTGACCTACAGGATGGCATTTATGGCTTGCATGATCTCTCCCGATACCTCTACGCCAGGTCAAAACTCGGCTACTTTGAACGGTCTTGCCGGCTCGAATATCCTCCTATCCCTCGGTCAAGATTCTTCATTCGACAAAGAAACTGGCGCCGATGCCGACGACAAGGCGCAATCCAACTATCTTGCAACACTATCGGCCACCGAAATCAATGACCTGAGAGATATGGTGCACTTGCCCAACATTTTCATGAGGTTGGTCGACTCAATTGCACCCATGGTGTATGGGCATCAAGTCATCAAAAAGGGTCTTCTGCTGCAACTGCTGAGCGGTGTCCACAAAGTCACACCCGAAGGCATGCAATTGAGAGGTGATCTCAACATTTGCATTGTTGGAGATCCCTCTACCTCAAAATCACAATTCCTAAAGTACATCTGTTCTTTCCTGCCTCGTGCTGTCTACACGTCTGGAAAGGCCTCTTCTGCAGCTGGTCTAACGGCAGCTGTTGTCAAAGATGAAGAGACGGGAGAGTTCACCATTGAGGCTGGTGCGTTGATGTTGGCAGACAATGGTATTTGTGCCATCGACGAGTTCGACAAAATGGATATTGCCGATCAAGTCGCCATTCATGAAGCCATGGAACAGCAGACGATTTCTATTGCCAAAGCTGGTATTCAAGCTACCTTGAATGCCCGTACCTCCATCCTGGCAGCTGCCAACCCTGTCGGTGGGCGATACAACAGGAAAACAACGCTTAGGGCCAATGTCAACATGTCGGCCCCTATCATGTCCCGTTTTGATTTGTTCTTTGTTGTCTTGGATGAGTGTGACGAGTCTGTTGATAGGCATTTGGCCGAACACATTGTTGATGTTCACCGCTTGAGAGACGAGGCTGTGCAGCCCGAATTTTCAACCGAGCAACTGCAACGATATATTCGTTTTGCACGAACCTTCAAACCAGAATTCACTCCAGAAGCGCGCAAAACTCTGGTTGAGAAGTACAAGGAATTGAGAGCCGATGATGCGCAAGGTGGCGTTGGCCGCAACTCATACCGCATCACTGTCAGACAATTGGAGTCTATGATCCGACTCTCTGAAGCCATTGCAAAGGCAAATTGTGTCACAGAGGTAACACCCGACTTCGTCCGCGAAGCCTTTAACCTTCTCCGCCAATCCATAATCCACGTCGAACGGGACGACGTCGAAGTTGAAGACGAAGATACGGCAGAACAAAACGACGAAGTACCCGCCGATGCCGAAATGGACGTTGATGCCGAGAATGGAGAGAATCAACTCAGAGCTCCGTCTGCGACGCCGGCGCCGGAGAAGAATAAGACGAAGATTACTTACGATCGGTATATGTCTATTTTGAATCAGCTTGTTAGGAGGGTTGTTGAAGATCAAACGTCTGCCGAAGATGGAGTTGAGGAAGAGGAGTTGTTGGTTTGGTATTTGGAGCAGAGGGAGATGGAGATCGAGACGCAGGAGGATCTTGAGGAGGAGAGGCAATTGGCTAAGAAGGTGCTTAAGAGAATGGTTAAGGTTTGTGGCCCCCTGAGTTGGTCTTCTTGTTGTTCTAATGCTAACACTTTTGATAGGATAATATTCTCCTACCTATCCGTGGTGAGGGGCTTGCTGATGAGCACGGCGAGGGATTGGATCAAGGTGGAAAGGTTGTTTATGTTGTTCATCCTAATTGTGCGGTTGAGGAGATGGGTTGATAATGTGTTACCTGTCATGTTTTGCAATGGTTGATGAATTTACGGATATGCGAGGCGTTACGTTAGAGGCACCAGGTGTCTTTTCTGATTAATCATTTTTGATTCGATATAGCTATTGCTTAATTTCCTGGCGATTCTGAATTGAGATCTTGCCGGGAATTCATGGATCTTTCAGTTGAATTTCGAGATATGCACACGATAGCCAATTTTGAGTTCCTGGCAAAAATGCGTATGTTTGAGAGACAGTCTATACGATTATTAGCGATCGATCTTGAGATTATTGATTGCCAGGAGTTTAGCATACCTTGTTCTGATCTCGAAGCGTCGTATCTAAGATCGGGCCTTGGTTTTTTTCTAGCGCCAGAATCCTCAAACATCATTAGGACTAACGACACTCTTCCTTCCATTCCAACCCTTCACAATCTCCCAGCGTCTCTCAAAATCCCTCTTTCCGAGATTTTCGAGTGTCTTGTTCGAGATTGATTCGCAGAACTCGATGAGTACTTCCAAATGTTCTGGCAAGAGATTCTTTTTGTCATGGCCAACTACCAATACAGATCCCACCTCAGCCGAGATGTAGAAGTCTGGGATCTTTCCGAGGTTGTTTGATGTTGCGATCTTCATTAGGGATCCAGCATGTTCGTTGCTCCAGGTGCCGATGCCATCGATTTCAGTAGGTCCGGACCATTCGATATCTCAGCCGGTGGATTGTAAAAGGAGAGCTAGGCGTATGTGCCTGGAGATTTGAGATGGTTCGATGGATTTGAAGATGTCGTGGGAGCCAGGAATTTTGAGGGCTTCGCATTGAGGTTTGTTGTATAACTTCTGTTCGCCGATACAGTTGATTCGGATGGCTTGGATTATCTCGACGACGATTTGCAGATATGTTGACTTCTGATTCAGATGATTAGCACGACCTTTCTTGGATGAAGGGAGGGATACTTACAGGAGTAGTTTCTGATCTCTGGATTAGCTCAAGCGAAGTTCTTGTCCATGTATGAGGGCATTGATTGTTTGGAAGTCGACAGTGTCGATAACACGCGTCCTCCAAGGCAACAGAACATACCCATAATGACGGATTTGAGAATGTGTCTTAAATCACGATTTAGGGGAATAATACACTGGGAACTTTGCAAATGCATCTTTGAGTCAAACATCTTCACCAATATCAAACAGGCGAAGAAGTTTGGAATTTTTCATGTTTTCAATTGCCAGCAACTAAACTAAGTTGATGACGACAACGAGGTCCTCTTTGCCTCTCAACTATCTAAAAGTCCTGGCCATATGCTCTGTCGCTGCGCCGCCTTCTTATACCATGGGGTATCAATCTCCAGACAATGTTCAGAGCCGCCCATATATAGTACAAATCCCATAGAATCAGTCCATAAACGCCAACATCTTTTTTACACCTCACCAAATCATCATTCAACGTCATCATACCATCACAAAACTCTACCTAACGACCACCCGAAGATGAACGTCCTTTCTTCCTGCCGCCTTTTTCATCAGACTCTCCAATGTCTCCAACCAACTCCGAAAAAGTACGCTTGGTGCCAGAGCCCATGCGATCAGCCTTCTTCCTGGTGACGCCGCGAGAACTCTTTGCGCCCTTTGGTGTCAGGAGACGCTGTTTGTCAACCTTTGCGAGGCCGAAAGAATTCTCCTCGTCCTTCAACTTTGGCGAGGCAGACTTGGGAGCTGCAGTCATGGCGATAATGGGAACACCAAAATCAGCTGGCGTGGAGACCTCAGAACCATAAGCAGTTGTCGGCGCATCAGTGAGGTTGGGAACGTCCTCCTCTTTCAAATCCTCGATCGCCTGTCCCTCGAGCATGCTCTTATAGTATTGTGCCTGAGTGGCGTAGACTTCGTCTAGCTCATGACCCTCGTTGCAGTGGCTGCACACGATGTAGTAAGCCTGGTCCATGATCGGAAACTCGAGCAATTTGTACTCGTCGAGTGTGTCCCCGATGAGGGTGGTATTGTCCCAGTCGATGCAATCCTCACAGAAGCCATTGGAGCACCAGCGGCAGCTATTTTCAATATTAGTGTGTGGGAGAAACAAAGACGGTGAATAGATTTACCGGAAGATCATATCGCCAACTTCACCAGCCTTCTTACTGCAGTCATGACAGTTATGCTGAGGGCAGTACCATTGAGGCGTTCTAGAAGCTAGTTTGCCTGCGGCTGCACCAAGACAACCTGTATGATAGCTGCGAGGGCATCCGTTGCAAAGAACAATGTCACCGCCATCCCAACAGACCTGGCAGTGCTCTTGTGAATTGACTTCTGCCTTCTTTGCTCTCTTGACTTCCGCAAGACGTGGATCCTTGCCAGCCAAGGTTGCCACCGCCTCCCAGTTGGCGTTGCCGACTGTATCTTTACTGACAGCGTAGCCATCGATCATGACAGTGGTGTTCTTGCCTTTGCGTCGGTCTTCTCTCGAGACACCCTGCAGAATGAGGGAAGTGCCCTCTTGCTTTACCTTCCGGTCGAAACGTTGGCCATCAAAGACAGCGCACTCGACTTTCTCCATAGTTGCAAGCCACTTGTCCTCATCAGCAACTTCAGCAGCATCAGCGGCATCAGCAGACTTGTCTTGAGTGTTCTGTAGGAGTGTCTGCATATCCCAAGAAGCCATCTCTTGCAAGTCGATCTGCTTGTGGACGAGAGTCTGAGCTCCGCGACGAAGCAAGCTCTTCAGCTGACTGAAGTTACCCAAAACTGCACTCTGGTCATCAGCCTCCGTGTTTCCTTTCTTCTTGCGTGAGCTAGATTCATGAACAGACTGCATTGAGTCCGTGATGCGTGCAGAGAGATAGAGCTTCTTTGAGATGCGTCCAAGCATTTGTTCCTCGACTGTTCCTTGAGTGCAGAGCTTGTAGATGGTGACTGGCTTTGTCTGACCAATGCGATGGCAACGTGCTTCAGCTTGAAGATCGACCTGCGGATTCCAGTCCTCGTCAAGGAAGACAGCCTCTGTGGCAGCAGTGAGATTCAAACCAAGACCGCCTGCTTTGGTGGAGATAAGCATGACCTTGAAGTCAGAGCTCATGTCCTGGAACAGGCGAATGTGGAGATTTCGACGAGCTCGCTTGGTTTGTCCGTCGAGGCGTAGATGTTTGAAATGTGTGCCGTACTGACTCAAGTGCGTGAGAAGATCTTCAGCCCAGTCCAAGACTCCGGTGAAGTTGGAGAAGATCAAGATTTTCTTCTTCTGCTGCATCACAAGATCCTTGACTATTGTCTCCAGTGCCATGAATTTGCCAGAAGCTTGGGCGACGTGCTCGCCGATGAAGCTGGGATTTGGCGCCGCATCTGGAATTAGATATGGGTGAGTGCAACACTTTCGAAGCTGCATGACGAGGTTAAGCAGTCGCTGCCACTCCGACTTGTTCCCAGCCTTCGGCTCATACTGTGTCTCTGCTCCCATTTGCCAGAAGCTTGAGTCGATGGCGTCAGTATCATCCTCGACGTCCATAGACATAGGTGTGGCTGGATTAGCAAGGGCAGAGGACGGATCAAGACCAGTCTCTGGTGTCGCCTCTCGGATTGCAACCTTTTCCTTCTCTGTGGCGCCTTTGAAAACTTCCTCCAACATGTTTTCGGACTGCTTTGTGAGCAGACGGGTATACCACTGTCGCTGGAGCGGAGTCAGTGGCAAAAAGAGGCGCACTTCGGTCTTCGATGGCAGATTGAGGTCAACACCTGGAGAATCCTTCATGCGACGGATCATGAGCAGTTCGAGCAAGTGACGAGCATGATCAAGAACGTTCTTGTTCACAACACCGCGAGAAAGGTCAAAAGACTTCGTGAAGAGGGCCTGAGTATTGAGGGCGAAGACGTTCGGAAGAAGCCAATGTAGCAGTGACCACATCTCACCCAGGTTGTTCTGGAGAGGCGTACCAGTTAAAAGGAGGCGATACTCAGTCTTGATACCTTGAAGAGACTTTGAGACGTCGGTGTCGCTGTTCTTGATCTTGTGACCTTCATCAAGAACAAGATAACGCCAGACGAAGGCGGTCTTGAACCAAGCTTGCTCTGCTCGGAAGGCCTCGTATGTTGTGACCACGAGATCGTAGGGTTGATCCTGCCCAACATCTGAAATTAGGGTGATGTTTTGCTTCATCTTTGCCTTTGCGCGCACTGATAGTTTGCTTCCGGTGGCGATGACTTTCATGGCAGCACGTTCAGCAATGGGACCATGGAATCGTAGGACCTTGAGGCCCGGTGTGAACTTGCGCGCTTCAGCAACCCAGTTTGACAGAACGCTGAGTGGGCAGACGACCAGAAATGGACGAGCCTCGCCAGCCAAGCCTTTATTCACATCTTCGTTCTTGATATACTGGAAGAGTGACAGAGTTTGGAGAGTCTTGCCGAGTCCCATTTCGTCGCCAAGGATTCCAGGCATTCCGTTTCTGTACAAGTGGACCAAGAAAGACAAGCCGCGCAGCTGGTAAGGCTTGACGGTGGCGTTGATGCCTTCGGGTTGCTGAGTGATCTCCGTGTAAGGAATGAAAGCTGGTGGAACCTCGCTCGCAGGCTCAGCTTGAAGTTTCTGGATATAATTTGAGGACTCTAGAAGCAATGGCACAAAGAAATCCTTGTGAGCAAGGAGAAAGCAATCTTGCTGGATCTTGGTTCCGTGAGCGATGTCATCTCGTACCTTTGCGCGTGCTGTCATGGCTGCGCGGCGGGCTTCCTTGTCAACTGGGTGTGCGGTCTTGTGCTTCTTGGATCGTCCCTTCTTCTTGAAGATGATGTGACCGGAAGTGGTGACTTGCTTCAGAGCTGATCGAGGGCGCAAGCCACGTCCGCCTTCGATGGAGCGATTCTCTGGAAGTGGTGATCCAGGTTCTTCTTCCTCTTCGTCTTCGTCGTCGTCAGTCTCATAAACGAATTTGCGAGCCTTACGACCGAAGTCACGCTTGATTTTGTCCGGGCTCTGAAATGCATCTGATGCTGAAGATTGCGAAGGCGAGTCTTCGGAGTCGGATGAGATGGCATAGGTGACTGGCGTGGAACGAGCGCGAAGATCACGTTCAGCGGAGGTCATTTTCCTGGCTTGGGTGACTGAAGTTGGCGATTGCTGCGGCTTGAACGAAGACAGAATACTTGACGCGGTGAGTTTTGGGCGGAATGGTTGTCCGGCTGGAGGAGTGTGGTCGGCCATGGTGTTTGCGTTCATGCAATCGCCCGTTACGGAAATGTTAAAATGCGGGCGCAAACACAAAGTGAAGCTACGGCAATGGACAGCACAAAGAGTAACAATCCAGTAAGATCTAA
Source organism: Venturiaceae sp. KMAF11 (assembly GCA_023078705.1). Taxonomy (NCBI): domain Eukaryota; kingdom Fungi; phylum Ascomycota; class Dothideomycetes; order Venturiales; family Venturiaceae; species Venturiaceae sp. KMAF11. Next base: position 323,247 of record JALGOQ010000012.1, read on the forward strand.
TCAAGGAAAAGATGCTTCATGAGAGAGCAGATTGTGATATCAAGCGCACATAGCGGAATGTTGGTGGTGATAAGGAGGCGGCGAGGGACTGAAGGAGGGAAGTGCTGAGATGATTGTTGAAAAAGATTTTCAAAGTGAAGATGAACCAAGGGATAATGGGCCAAAGGTTGCCTGATGAAGAGAATGTTTTTGGTTGATATCAAAGTGAAGTGGGTGATCGAATTCAAGACACGTCCCGGCAGAAGAAACTTGAAGCACGCGTCGAGACGAGATTCGCGTAATCAGCTGCACCCATTACTACTTAGTACCAGACTTTGATGCAAGAGACAGACCACATACTACAGTTCCAATTCAACTTCAGCCTCCTCTGATAGTTCTAGAAGTGTTGTATCACTTTTTGTCGCTATTGTCGCTATACATTACATTTCCCATTCAAGGGGGCAAACTGCGCCACCAACTCGAAACTCCTCCATGGCAACTTCATGACCACCTAGCTATCCCGGTGAATCAAGCACCAACGCTCTTGAAAGCCATACAATTGCGCAGACACGATGACACAATTCAATGTCATATGGCTGGCACGGTCAGATGGCAAGCTGGACATTCGTGGCAAGAACCAGCTCTGGGAGAAGAACGAGCCAACAGCGAAGCAATTGGACCAGACACCCGATGCGAAAGGCGTGAGCGACTACTACAGACACACGTCTATGAATGAACAGAAACATCTCGACTGGCGACGAAAACTGGCTGGGATGCTTGCTCGCGAATTGGGTGGCAGGGAGTATTCAGCGGGTGGGTTTGGCTGCACAAGTACTCCGAGTATACCTACTAACTCGATTCAAAGACAAGGCATACATTCTCTATGATCTTCCCGAGAACTACCGCCTATTCGAGCACGTCAAATCCAAAGCTACAGATGCCGATGGCAAGCCTGCAAAGAACCCAAAGAATCATGCTGGAGGGGGGCACGACCGACAAGATGCGTACCTGTACGGCCATCCACTGGGCAGAAAGAAGAGATTCAGAAGTCCGGCAGATTTCTTTCCACATTTGCTATGGCTGGTCACAGACGAGAAGGCCGATCCAAAGAACTGCTCGTGCAAGATTTGCTCGCCCGACGAATTACAGCCAGAGCCAAAAGCAATCGAACCGATTAAGGATATCAAGCCGGTTATAAAGGAAGAGGTAGCTGTGCGACCAGTCGTCCTGCGAAACCCTATCGTAGAGATACCCGCAAGAGCCCCGTCCAACACCCAGATCCGAAGACCCTCCTCCACCATCCCACCTCCAGCTGCATCGCCTGCACCGCAAATATCCACCCCTCAACCAATAGCCGCATCACCTCTTCCACAACCGCGATCTCCCGACCAACAAATCGATGCCTCGTATGGACGGTTCACGTTTCGTCCTGGAGAACTCATTTGGTACAATCGAGACGTGGCATGGGGTCTTGCTGTGATCTTGCGTCGCTGGATAATGCCTGGTGTTCCACCACCGAATAGCCGTGCCTACATCGTCCAACCCCTGAGTGAACCGTATGAACACGAGACTGCCAAAATCGTCAAGTCTGAGAACGACATGAGACCTTGGCTGGCCTGGTCACCACCGGGGTTTTGCCATGCTGCTTTGAACAACGTCCCAGGACTTTCCTACGACACTGCAGATTGGCAGGGCATCAGAGCTGGCGTCTACGGCTCCACGACGGATGCTGGCCTGACGATCGATGCATCCATTCTCGCTGCAAAAGCGATCGACTCGACATACACGCTCTTTGGCTTCGTGACGACAGTTGCAAGCCCTGAATCGGGCAACGAAACCCACTGGAACGGCGTCTACCTTGGCGGTGAGAAGCTCTGGATAGGAGAGCCAGTTCGTCTTCGCGGGCCCGTGGGTGTCAGTGCAAACGTGCTCGTCATCTCATCCATTGTCGAAAAAAGTCAACCTCAATCTTATATGGCTGCGAAGACTACGAAAGTGGTGATCAGGGGAGACATCTACTCATGCGAGAGTGTGAAACCACCGCAACAAGCCCCTCCTCAATCAGAAGATACCAAAACGATACCGATGAGAATGTTGGAAGATCTAACTCGTCGAAATCGTGCTTCGGCCGCTTCTGCTTCCACAGCTCCGTCACCCTCAAATCCCAATCCTCGGATTTTCTTCTGGAGATTGATTGGTGCAAACACCACCATCTCCCTAGCGGATATCAAGGGCCGATGGTATGAGAGTTCAATCATGCTTCCTATCATCAATACGCCACAAAAATACATCTCAGATCTCCGCGCCGGAAACATTGAGTCTGTCGATCGCTTTCTCAATGCACGGTCCGAATGCGGCAAAACTGATGGGACGCGCAAAGAGCGAAGAGAAGAGGCGTTCGGTGCTGCGGTCCCTCCATCTGCCAGATTGGTAGAAGGGCTAAGTGTTCCGTCTGTGCCAGCTGAGAGACCAACTTCTACAACGGGGTTTACGGAAGATGCCGTTATGACTGACGGGGGCACAGGCCTTGTCGACGAATACTTGAATCTGGATGGCATGGATGGTGGCGGATTCCAGGGTGGAATTGGTGGTGGATTCAGTGGACAAGGAGAGTATTTCCCATGATGTATGTCAGATCACACGACTACGACTAGCCTGATTTGAGTCTTGTATGGCATGGAAAATATGCTGAGAACTGAGGGCGGTATTCGATCCCCATTGTACTCACAGCCAGTAAGCGACTAAATGATATCAGGGTTCGTTGACCTACATGGTATGCATTTGAGCATAGAATATCTGAATTAACAGCGATGGTGGCGAATGACCGGCCGTTTGCTAAATTGTTTTACGTACTAGGATTTACTGTCGTCTTTCGTGGATTGAAATTGGGGATTTCTCGCCCTGGGTTGCTGCTTTTGGTGAATTTTCTGCAAAGAGTTTGCTCAGCCTGCCAAGTCTCGAAGCATTTGCCTTCACCTGTAGCGAGTGTATTGGAGTTTTGGGAAAGCTAGTAAATGGCTTCATTTGGACGTCGATTCTGGCATTTCACCATTTGCTGACAACAGATTCGAATTCCTCGAGTCAACGCGTAGATACGGTCAACTTTTCGTGCCATCCAAGCAGTATTTTGGACATGGCTCTACGTTGAACACTTCAGTCTTTCTTCCTATCGCCATCGCCGGCTACACTTATAATTTTACATTTTTGAATTTCGCCTCAATCTCATCCTCATCTTCGTCCAGCTTTTGCTCCTGCCTGTCCAATCCCTGATCCAGCCCCGTTCCCAGCCCCGGTTCCTCCCACACTCTCCTGTCCTGGCATGTAATCGTGATATCTACAGTACTTCATATCCTTCCCATCCATACGTTTTTCCTCGCAACCAACCCTTTGACATCTATGAAGAGGACACCACAAGCCCTTTCCGCCATGCGGTCGCATACATCCCGCAGTTTCGCACTGGTGAAAATCGCACCACCCCCACTTCCGACGAGCCACTGAATAGCAGCTTGCGGTATGGCATTTGAAGTCATCAACGCAGCGCTCGAGGCCGTCTATGCGGCGGCGGATGCAACCTTTGGTCCGGCAGCGGTGTTCGCTGCAGTAGAAGAAGTAGGGGCCGTGCATTCCGGTTGGGATTTCGTGGTCTATGGGGGTGGAGCAGTCTTCGACGGTGCAGGTGAGCATTTGAAAGGTGGTGATTGTTCCAGGTGGAGAGCAGACTAGTGCTGGGGTCGCGAGAGCTACTTATAAGCTGCTAAGGCTTGATTGTCAAACTCACGACGAGATTGATGCGATACTTACTTTGCTGTTCGTCAAACGGGTACTGGTTCCCTCAACGGAAAATGAGAAGCAGAGGGAGAGCAAGAGCAACGCATGCTGGCTTCATGCTTCATTTAAGCACCCAAGACAGACACACCGAAGACCAATACTCAGTACGTACTGAAGTTATTTAATTAGAATTCTGCTAACAATCGCGCAATCAAGAATCAGTATCAATCACACATCTATCCCAACCCTACGCCTTCTCGTGGTTCTGTCGTTTTTTTCCATTGCCTTATATTCCCTATCTCTTTCCTGGTTTTCTTTTACACTCTGTGATCCTCATGGTGGACACGACACAGCCTTCATTCTCCCAAGCGCTCGATCCTTTCGTTGAGACAATTATCCAGCTGACAGGTATGCTCGGAGCACCAATCTGACGTAGAGACATCACCCGCCATCTGTTTGACACACCACCAGTAAGAGCAAGTGTGGCCAGAACAGAGAGGCTGGCCTTGCTCATCTTTCGCAAGTGCTACTTTACCTCCGTAAGTGTGGATCAAAATGCCTTCCTGACAACCTACAATTGGGCACCGGTGGGCAATTCAATAACTAGAGGGGCTGATACAAGTTTCATCGCATAAAGGGCGATGATAGGCATGATTATTGCAGAATATACTCGATTTGTTAGCTCTGTTACCAAAACTTCGAACTGCTTGCACGCAGCTTTGTATTCGGCATTTAAGTGTCGTGCAAAACATTGTCTTCGTGTTGTTCGAGCGTTGTTGGAGGCACTCAAATTCGACTTCGCCCCAGGATTATATTTTCTCGTATGTACAGCGGTGCTAGTCGTAATGAAAGGACTATAAACCATTTCCTTCCACGGTATGTGTGACGCGAAGGTAACAGCTAGGGTCACTGCGCATTACCATTGTGAATGTATTCGCCTGCTTTGGCTGACTGAATTGATGGGTAGGAGGAAGTGGCCCTTAGTTTGGAACGAAAGGAGAAGACTTAGGTATCAGTCCTTTGGATTGGCGATTGGTCAAACCATGTATAAGCTCTGAATCTGGATGGCGAAGAGTGTCTCATGATGAAATAGATGAGTTTTGCGGAAGAATTGATTGTTGAGGTCAGAGATGACCTTCAAACATAAGGACAGCAGATGGTTGCTGAACAGCATGAATTAATTAGAAGACAAATCAGAGTAAGCAATCCTTGATAGTTGGTGCATCCATCTCGATCTCGCTTTTGAGACTTTATCCGAAGATTCTGACATGAAATGCACGTGGTTTTAACATTTAGCCTTGCCAATCACCAGCGTTACCGCATATAACCCTAATTAAGCAATTCCTACACCAGATCTGGATATTATCGACATCAAACCAAACCCCACCCCATAAAAACAACCCAAAAAGCTCCCAAAGAAACACAATCAGCGAGACAGTCCCAAACGATCCATGCAGCCCTTACAAAGATTCTTCAAAGATGGCATCGTGTATCCCATTTGCGTATCCATCCGTTACACAGGTATGAGCCTCACAAAAGGTAGGAATCCTTGGAACGTCCCCAGCGATCAGATCCTCACAGAATGCATATCACAATCATGTCCAGTACAATAAAGGAGAAGCTGGTCCTCCTGCATCGGATTCATGTTCCACTTGCTAGTACAACTGGCACCAAACATTCGTGGCGCACACACCATGTCGAATTGTTGTTGCTACTGCGGCGCCTGGTACAGTTGTCGCGTTCACATCGGTGAATTTGGCAGTATTCTAAATGGTTGCCAGCTTGTGGACAGGCAGGAGTGCTGATTCGGAGACTCGTTTGTGGCGTTGAGAGCAGGAGAAGGCCATACTGAGTAGAGAAAGATAACATAGTCCTGAACCTAGGCACTGTGACGGAAATAAAGAGAACTCGAATGGAGTAAATTTGGCCCTGATAAAATTTTACAGCCTTGCTAGCCCGGCAATGCCTTGGGCCGAGCTCTTATCTCATAACTTGGGTAAATTAATTAATGATCGGCACGATAGTAGCTCCGTATAGCTGGCTTATAAATAATTTCTCCGCTTCCTGCGACCTACATATGTAGTCTGCACCCGATTGCCCAGTAAGGTTATTGTCCAAGCCCACCGAGGTCCATAATCGCGAAGGCAAGTAAGAACACTGAGGAGGTCGAGTACGACGATATCGCACACGCCGAAGAATGCTGGTGCCAAACTGCAAAAGAATTGACTGCCAGTACCTAAACAAAGGACGTGGGTTAACGCCTGCGAATAGGGCAACGATTCGAGATGAAAACGCCATCATTTTCTGTAAACAAACAGCAAAACACATTTTCCGCTTTTGTGTACTTGAGCATTATTATACTTTTTGCTATAAACACAAATGCTCAAAGCGAATCAAAACATGTGCCGAAGGAATGGCAGACTTTGGCAGAGCAGACCAAGTATAAAAAGAGCTGGAATTACGATGACACCATTTCCTACGCGCAGAGATTGGCGAAGGCTTCGGAATTTATCGAGTATGAATCATTTGGCAAATCGGGCGAAGGCAGAGAAATTCCGCTGCTGATCGCCGCTGGAAACAAGGAATTCACGCCCGAGAAAGGGAAGAAAAGCGGCAAGGCAATCATATTCATTCAAGCTGGAATCCACTCAGGCGAGATTGATGGCAAAGACGCCGGATTTGCGCTTTTGCGCGATGCGGTTATTACGAAAACCCTGCCTGACCTTTTGAATAATTCCATCATTCTCTTCGTGCCGATTTACAATGTCGATGGACATGAGCTTTCATCGCCATTCAATCGTATCAACCAAAATGGGCCCGACGAGATGGGGTTTCGTGCGACTTCGACCAATCTGAATCTGAACCGCGATTATATGAAAGCCGACGCACCCGAAACGCGCGCATGGCTGAATTTCTGGAGCAAATGGAAGCCCGATTTCTTCATCGACTGTCATGTCACCGACGGCGCGGAATTTCAGTACAGTCTGACCTACGAATACGCGCACTTTCAAGAAGTATCGCTCGGACTCAGAGATTGGATGAAGCAGCATTTTGACGGCTCGATTGTCCAAAGGGTTGAAGAGCAGGGAAATCTATTGACTCATTATGTCGAATTTGCCGGACGCGAGGTGACGAAAGGCGTAGCGACATTCATTGCTACGCCCCGTTTTGCGACGGGTTACACGCCGCTTCGTGATCGCGCCGGACTTTTGATCGAAACGCACAGCTATAAAGATTACCGCATGCGTGTTCGTGGCACATACGACATTTTGCGCTATACGGTCGAAGAGATAAATCAAAACAAACAGAGTCTGTTCGACGCAAACAATCGAGCCGGAACGGAAACAATCGAGCGCGGCAAGACTTACGACGAGACGCGACGGTTCCCCCTTCAGGTGCAAATCACCGAGCAGAGTGAGCCATTCGAGTTTAGAGGTACAGAGTACAGAAAGGAAAAAAGCGATGTCTCTGGCGTTGAAATGATTGCCTACGGTACGAAGCCGCTCAACATCACGATTCCAAGATACGACCAGGCAAGAATCAGCGTGTCGGTTGCGCCACCGCTTTATTACGCCATTCCACCGCAATGGCAACAGGTCATTGAAATCATCAAAGCGCACGGGATACGATTTCAGACGCTCGAGGAACCGCTGACGATCCAAGTCGAAAGCTATCGTCTGAGCGAGCCCATGTTTTCTCAGGAACCGTTTGAAAGCCATAACACTGTTTCTTGCAAAGTGGTTCCCGTGACAGAAATGCGCAAGTTTCCGCGGAATTCGATAATTATACCGCTCGAACAAGAAGCCGCCAACGTCGCCATTCATCTGCTCGAACCCGAGTCGCAGGATTCGTTTCTTTACTGGGGATTTTTCAGCGCCATCTTCGAGCAGAAGGAATACGGGGAGGCGTACGTTTTGGAGAAGCTTGCGCGCAAGATGCTCGCAGAAGATGCGGCTTTGAAAACGGAGTTCGAAGAAAAACTGAAAGTCGAAGCCTTTGCCAAAAATCCACAAGCGCGTCTGACATTTTTCTACGAACGGTCGCCCTATTATGATAGACGCATTGGGCTTTACCCGGTCGGCCGAATCTTGGTGAAGAACGTGGACGGAAAATTCTGGAAATCTCAGATCTAAGTGATCAGTATTGAAGCAATCACGCAGACTATACATGGAAGAAGGAAATCCGAGATCGAAATCCATGGCCGACTCTGCTCACTTCCGAGAGTCCGTTGCGAAACTCGTTTGCCGGACGTCACATTCAAATCGAAGCTTTCTCAATATGTTTAGTGGCAAAGCGCACGAAGCCTGGATGGAGCTCGACGAGATTTAGAAATCAAATTTCGTAAAGCCTTTTAGGATGTCAAGGGCTTCACACGGTTTCCATTGTTATCGTGATCATGCAGTCTGTCAGTTCCTACTCCCCGGTGTCACTCACCTCGCGCAGGATCTCCGACGTCTAGAATACACCATGCAAATAAGGGCCAACATCGGGCCAAGGGTAATAGGCATTCCGGAAGACGCAACGGGAGTCCCATTTCTCATTCTTAGTATGCAACCATACAGAGTAGACACAGCACATATCCAAGGCGAAGACAGGCCAAAGGCGTCATCCAGTTCATCAACGGAATTACCAGTATACCAAACCTTGCCTCTTCAAAAATTCCAATTTTACAGATCCGGGAAGTGGTGTGGGCTCACGCTTTTACATTGTCATTATCGATGGCCGGTATCCAACCCCCCTACTCGCCTGGTTTCGATTGCGTGGACCAAATTGGATACAAACATATCCTCATCACAACTAAAGCGACAACACTACAGGAAGGTCTAGCTGCGGTTGGTTTTGGACAATTTATGATGTATCATTGGTACGAACCTCCGAATCCCGATCGAAACGAGTACTCATCTCTTGCGAAATGCCCCGTCGCTGGCCCGTTCACATAGCTTCGCACATAGCTCAGGATATGAAGACTGAAAAGACTGTCAAGGATTCTCGCATTCAAGCGCTGAACGCCGCTTCGGGGATCGATGTCCAATATGGAAATCAATCTTTTAGCATACCTCTTGCGCTCATATTGGCAGTATGCTACGAGATTTGTCTACAATACGCTCCTGTCGCTCGTCAGGAGTCTAGGTGTTGAAATTACTCTTTGATGTCCAACACCTCACCGCAATAGCCAAGAAGATCGATTCGAAAATTGGCGCAGTAACGGGTTTCTAAATTGCCAACAGTATTATTTCGAAAGCGACTTATTAGACCGTAGTCCGCTTAGTATCCTAACCAGTATACAGACCAATGGGTTTTATAAGAAGTATTTTACGTGCGGATGCTCGTTACCTTTGAAAGGTCCCAGGAAGGGATATTCGATCAAATTAAAGCCCGATTTCAGGCCCTCTTCATGCTATTCAGGGATGAAATCAGGCATAATTAGAGGGGGCTCAGACAAAATCCCGCCGGCCAAGAGCAAGCCCAGGCATATTCAGCCATAGCTCAGGCTACTTACTTAGCTCATATTGCACCCCTTTGTAAATCAAGGTCATATCCGGAAAAAGCTTTATATGAGGGTATACTGCACTCCATAATCTACCGCGATTTACAGAGGGCCGGCGATAGGTTAGTTGAAGAGTAATGAATTCAGATATAACAGATTTTGCGGCAGTTACCTTCAAGAACTATTTTCTAGCGAAATGAATGAAGATCAACAGCTTATGAATAGGAGTATATAGGTCATTGATTGAAATAGGCAATCCTATTGCTAATCCAGCACAATTGCTCAACTCTCACTCAATCAGCTCCAACAAACATTTCCCCCAAACCGACTACCAGTCTCCCAAACCGACCACCATTTTCCCATCTCGGCCAACGTTGGTCACGTCTTAAACACACGTGCTCAGATTGCAAGAAACTTGTCATAGGCTACCAGAGCGGCATAGTTGGCGGCCCTGAAGTCATCCGGGATAATAGTCGTCTTGCCTGACCCAATCTGAATCAGGTTCGAAGCAGAAGTGGTGTACTGTGGCCAAACAGGCCACAAATTCTGTTGAGGCTGTGCGTACGCATTGGGGTTCATCGAATTGAAGAAACCAATGTAGTACTGCAAAAGACCTTGCTGTATGTTGGATAGCCCAACGGGCTGCGAGTTGAGCCATACCGCCAACATGTCAGCGGCATGAAACGTCCCTAGGTACGGAAACTCGGTTAAAGTCTCGGAATACCAAGTGCCGAGACCAGACCATGCATTCACCTTGGAGCTGATGGTTTGCAGGTACTTGCGGCGGCGGAGGGTGAAGGCGATGTCGCCGATGATCGCTGACATACGCTTGTACTCAGGATAGAGGTTGTATCCAACAGTTCCGAATGGAGAACCGTCATCAGGGATGTCTGGATATGTGCTGATGGTGTCATTGATTTGTGCCACCGTTGCAGCGGGGAACATGTTAACAAAATAGTCGAGGAGAAGTTGGGAGTTTGTGATGTTCTTCTGGCCGTCGGAGAATATGGTACCTTCATCTTCGAGATCGGTAATGATGACCGGGACTTTGGCGTAGGCACTTGTGGAGAGTGCTACGTCTCCTGAAGTGGCGAAAAAACCATCGGTGCTGTCTGGTCGTGGAAGATACGAGAGGTTGATTCCATTGTAGCCACCTATGGCTGGAACAGAGATCACAGCTTTTTAAAACTCGGCGTATGAAATCTTGCGGAGACATTGCAATTTGTTGAGAACAGTGGCTGAGGAGCAGGTGGGAGAAGCGGCAACAACGAGATCGAAAATATGTTGAGCTTTTACAGAATCAATTGGAAGAGAAGCAACGTAGCTGCCAGAGTTCATGATAGCAGCACGGAACAATGGTTTACCATTGAAAGTGTTGTCGCCACCGTTGATGATTGTGTGGGCGTAGACGGACTATGTCTAGAATCAGTATAGGACAAACATTTACCACAATCTCAAATACTTACCATGGAGCCGGCACTTTCTCCCCAAATCGTAACCTTCGTGGGATCCCCACCAAATGCTCCGATATTGGCCTGAATCCACTGCAGAGCTAGGCGTTGGTCTCTGAGGCCTAGGTTCGAGGCTTTCCCAGCCTTCACCTCCGCACCACCAAGAAAACCAAAGCCGTTCAGTCTGTAGTTCATAGCCACGAATATGACAGGGCCTCCGGCTGCAACGGACTGCTGAATTAAGGTTGTTCCATCATAATACTTCTGAGTCGACCCGTCTTCAAAGCCACCTCCGTAAATCCAGGCGACAACAGGAAGTGGTGTATAGAGACTGATTCCCGACGGGCGTTGGACATTTAACGTCAAACAGTCTTCACCAGACGTTGCAGGTTGCTGCAGGAATGGGAAAATTGTGGCCAGTGTGCTAAGAAGGGTTGAATTGAACGCTGCTTTCATTTGTGGACAGGCTAGTGGTGTAGCTGTTGCAACAAGAGTTCCGAATGTAGTTGCGAGCGGCGAAGGCTTGAATAGACGAGTGGTGCCAGTCGGTGGATCAGCATAGGGGATCCCCAGAAATGAGTCCACTGAGGATTTGTTGAAGAGGAAATTTGCGGTGGAACCAATAACTGTTCCATTCTTGATGGTAACAGTGGGAGCAGCGGCTGCTCGCTCCACGATGGGGTTAGAGATGGCAATAACAGCCACGTGGAAGAGAGAAAATGCAAATAAATTCATCCTGGAAGATGTAGCCGAAAGATTGAGCAGTTGTAATAATCCAAAGAATTAGTTCCCTCCACTATTTGTAGGAACTCAGCATTGACAATCACTGTGAAGTATGACCTTGTCCATAACCGCCACTGTGAAGCTAGCTGTCTGTAATCACTCATACGAGATACGGGGAACCATATGCACTGATATTATCCCGGTACACACCCGGAATAGAATTGAAAGCCGGATCGATTGGAGCTGTACACAGTGAAGCTAGGTCAAGTGGATTTGAACAAGCATGCGAGATACGATAAACGAGATGCTTTGAGACGCCACGAATATTAAGGAGAATAACAGGGCAAGTCTTAGTTGACTAGCAAGGCGAGTGACTCTTCGTGTCATGACAGAGTAGACGAGATGGCAGAGGACATGTAGTTTGGGGAGAATATCTAGAGTACTCTTGTACTGAAATGTCTTCATCTAAGGTATAGAAAATTGCCACTGATTGTACTTGGGGAAGTGTGACGGTAGGGGGCGTGGAGAATATTTGGAAGACAGTAATGAGATGCGAATTCGCTTAATCCCAAAAAGAAGATCTCAAAAGGGAGAGAAGCGATGTATAACGGTGGATCAGCGATCTGAAAAAGGTAGCCAGGGGTCGCGGCCTGGATGTGGGCTGGCTTTCCCCACAAACAGGGCGCCAATCATACCTCCCGCAAAACAGTCGCCTACAGTACTAGTCGAGGAGAATTTTTAAAAAGCAAGAGTTTACTAGTTCCCGCAAGTACCTGCTTCGCGTTCTGCATGAAAAAGGCGCAAGTCCTTGTAGGAGTGCTAGAACATCATCTGCAAAGTACTTGGAATGGCTTCACTTACTTGGGAGGATTGATGGAGTTCATCTGAGCCATATCGCCAACTCCTTCGTCCTTCTCTGTGGTGTTTAAGGCCACACAAGACATGTACGGGCTTGTTATTATCGTATTTTGTCCCCGATTTAGGGTGATGCGGGATCTATTATGTCGTAGCAATCAGTGCCTAGTCAAATCTGAGCCACCCAGAACTGAAGGAAACCCTGTGTTGAAAGGCAACCTGCCGCAGGTTTAAACATCTAGATGCATATACCAACGGGTCTTTCGTGGTGCGATGGTGGAGGCGTCTTGCAGACGTGGCTATATCAGCGCCTCAAATCGCTGCTCAAAAACCCAGTAGACTATTATTCGTCAACTACAAGGCCAGGCGGTAGCGGTACGGATCGTCCGTCTCGTCGTCGTAATTGGTATAGGGTAGGCAATCTCTCCTTTATCAACGCGACGAGTTTTTGATGGCGTTCCTCGCATGGCGCTTTTTCCAGTTCGTGTTGGGGTCTCCGTTCTTCGTTCCCCGTTCGTCGTTCCTGGTTAGCGCTTTGTCAGTCAATGTGACTCGTCTCATCAGGCCCTGGCGATGTCGCTCTTTTTCGTTCATCCAGCTGAGCTCAATGAAGAAGTATTTCGACGAACTTGAAGCCTCGGAGATTTCGATCCCAGTTTGGTCTGTCCGACACACTGGCGTACGTGCCCTGTATCTATTTATAGAGAATGAAGCGATGACATCGGATGGACGAACCTTCAACATTTTCCTTCATCCACAGCTTCTAATCGCAGACTTCGTCCTGGTGCCAATTGCAAGGTTCCGCTTCAAATTTCTACCGGCCCATATACGCAAGCACACAGCAATGAAGCAAAATTATTCACCTTCGGAGTTCACGCTCTCAAACCATCATTTTTCAATACACCAAGATTTTTATATCCTTGGCATCGATATCCATTGCAGTCTTGGGCGGATGCCTTTTCGGTGTCGTCGAAAGCAGCCGCGAGGGCAGGAGGGATTAAATTGTAGCAAGTATGTCCACCATTCATATGAGCCGCGGATTTCAACACTGAGGCACTCAATTTTTAACATTTGCCGCCGAAAAGAACAATAAGACTGTGGTCGATGAAATTTGCTGTTTTCAAAAAGCGCACATTGGACAGATGTAGAATCAATGCTTTGAATTCGTGAATTCCTAGGTCGAGGCTGACACAAGCATGTTGTGCCCTGCTTTCATTCACTGGACGATTCTTTTGGTTGACATTGATCAAAGCCAATGCAGACTCTCAAAGGTTTGCAATGAAACTAGATGCTGCAATCACCTACACACGGGCTCAAACCTGGGCCTTTGCATGCATGCCTCATCTCCAGCATCATCATATTGGAATGAACGAACAAACTGAATTGAAGCTCCTTGCTCCTCAGAATAGGAACAAGGAGAGATTTTAAATACAGAACAGTATTCCAAGGCTTGAAATGAAAGGATGCGAACAAGCAATAAACCATGCGAAATAAGCGACCTTATTCGACATACACAAAGCCAAAAAGAGACTAGCGCTCCTTGTAAAACAGAGCTCAAACATAAAAGCAACACATACATATAGCATATTCCAACACACCCTCTCAGGGCCTTGCCTGCAAGGTCCTGGATGTCAAACCACGTGACCGATTTCCTTTTCGAGGTCAACCATTCCGAGTTGCTGCATAAATTTTGCGTGTGCCTAAGGCCCAAGTAGCTTCGTAAAGCCGTTAGCAACCATTTCGCCCGTAGTTACGAGGTTGACTGTGATAATGCCTTGCTGCACTTGCTAACGTAACCAACTTTGGTATATGTCGACGTGGCGAAGGCGAGTAACCAATTTAGGTGTTTCCTTCCGCATTAGGTCAACCGTTTGCGAGTTGTCGCAGTTGATGTGGATTACCTATTCGGGATTGAAGCGTATAGCCTCAAAAAACCTATACCACCACATCATTTCGCGTGCAGCCCCGGATAGGGCGAGTAACTCAGCCTCGGTGGTAGAGGTAGTCACTATTTTCTGCTTAGTGGCGCGCCAGTCAATAGGAGCATTACAAAAGAGGAAGACGTATACCTCGCTACTCTTTCGTGTAGGTAGGTCGTCGGCGAACGAGGCGTCAGACCAGCACGAAAAGATTGATGATAAAGCAGCGAGATTACCCCTAAATACCATGGCGAGGTAGCGAGAGTGGTAGAGATACACGATCACGTGTTCTGAGGCGTCTGTACACTGCTGTGAAGGGTTTTTGAGATGTTCCGAAAGCAGAGAAAAGGCTTTTGCTGTGTCAGGCCTTGAAATTGAGCTAGAAAAGGCAATACAACCAACGCGTTGTTGGTATGCGAACGAAAACTCAGGGGAAGAAACCTCAGGATTTGAAAGAAGTGGTGCAATAGGCATTGGCGTAGAGACCTTCTTTCGGTGTGTAAGGTTAAAACGCTTAGCAATCTTTTCAATATACGCATCTTGCAGCAAACTAATCGTTTTCTCCTGAGTGTTCTGAACAATTCGAATTCTAAGGAAGTATTGCGGGATCCCAATGTGTTTGACCGTGTAACGTGACGTGAGTTTGGTCTCAAAGAGGGAGATAAGATGTATCGACCTCGGATGGCAAGCAACGATGATGTCGTCAACGTAAAAGAATACGAGTAAATCCTGTTTGGTGTATAGGCAAGGGACACCTGGGATAGGGGAAAGGCCGAAAGATTCGAGTGTTTTAGAGAAATGTGCTTGCCACAAAGCAGGTGACTGACGTAAGCCGTATAGAGCTCTTTTGAGCCTCAGAAAACCACTATTTTGCTGAAAGCCGTCAGGGGGATAGACGTATACTTCCTCGTCAATATTTGCGTTAACGAACGCATTAACGATGTCGTATTGGCGCATCTTAAGGCCAAATGCGGCAATAATCCTAATAAGGAAACGGAACATACGAGTAGCGAGTGTGGTAGCCGTGGTTTCCGCCATCGTGACTTGTAGATCGCCACGTACGCAAATACGAGCTTTGAATTTGGTGAGATAGCCGTCAGAATCGGCCTTGTACGTGAAAACCCAAAGTAACGGAATAGGCTGCTTCGTAGCCTCTGTCACGTTTTCGAATATACCAGCACGACGTAGGTCGTTGTATTCCTTCTCTGCTGCTGTAATGAATTGGTCTGTATAAGGATGACTAACCATTTGCTTCCAGGATTTCGGAGGCGGAGGTAGGTCCGCAACACGTGTTTTGTTCTCTAAGGTAGCAAAAGAGAGAGATGAGCTAAAAGCATGTAGAAATCCTGAGATTCCTTCGCTATTGTATGCCTCAGTTACGTATGCCTTATGAATGCGGCTGCGTTTTGATGATATAATGTTAGCTTCGTCAAGGTCTGCGCTGACTTGTGTGCTTTCCGGAGAGATCTCGTAATGCCACGAAGGCCGTGTTTGAGATTGAGACGTGGGAACGTCGGAAATGACGTCAATTTGCTGTGTTTCTGAGGATTCAGCCTCGTGTGTAGCCTCGTGTGTGGCCTCCGGCTCCGGAGTAGCTTCTGGAGTAGGGAGGTAACCGCTTTTGGCGATGTGTATGTTGTCAGAAACACTGTTTTTCGCTGTTTCAGGCGATGTATGCTGTTTTGACACATTTAAAACCTCGGAAATGTCAAATGTGTCTCGCAGAGACTCGGAAATACTATCTGACATAGTAGGAAGAGGAGATAAAACGGAGATAACCTCCTCAATCTCGTATACAAGACCGAGATCTCTATCTACAGGGGAGTAAAACTTCGTAGGGTCAAAGGTGACATCTCTTGTGCGAATAACTCGCTTTTTTGACGGAATCTATACTCGGAAAATGTTGCTCGAGTCATAGCCTACGAGATAGCTAATGTGTGCACGAGGCTCCATCTTTTATAGCTTCGGAATGTTATGTATTAGGGGATATGCTCTACAGCCAAAAATCTCGAGATGTGAGAGGTTCGGCTTCCGACCAGTAACACACTCAAACGGAGACTTCCAAGTAAGGCGTTTAGTTGGCCAGAGATTAAGTAAGTAAACGGCTGTTTTAACACACTCAGGCCAGAGATTTGCTAGGAGTTTTGCGTATATTCGAAGCGAACGAGCGAGTCGAGTAATGTATTTGCCGGCGGCCTCCGCTAGGCCGTTTTGAGCTTGTGTGTAAGGCGCTGAAGCCTCACGTAAGATTCCGTGTGTTTTTAGAAATTCTACGAGGCGTGTGCTCGCAAAAGCGTCGGTTTTAAGGAAGCGAATCTTGAATCCTATGGCGTGTATGAGTAATACGAATTCCTCGATGACGTCAACCATCTGATCTTGAGTCCAGTGGTTAGTAACCATATGGTAGCCGGTGTGTGCACACACGAGATGTGTTGAAAGTTGATTTTGGTCGAACGAGGGCACGTGATGTATCATGTCCACAGAGATCCTCTCAAAAGGAAGGCCTAGGCCTGTTTCGGTGTGTTGACTACGACGAGATACCACCCTCTCAGCCTTGGCAAGGCTGCAGGTCTGACAAGGCTGAACGTTAGCCTGAGTAGTAACAACGGCTCCGTTTGTGTGCTGTTGCAATTTAGTGATGGCGGCCTCGGAAATGTGGCCGAGAATGGTGTGCCATTCCTGGGATATGGCTCGTTTTGGTAGCCTAGGAAGTGCTGAGTTCTGCGTTATTTGCAGAACGGTAGGTTGTGGAATACCTACAAAGGCGAAATCCTCGAGATCTACGCTGTTTTCAGGGGGCGGTGGCCTCTGAATGGTGTGTATATCATATAATACGTGGGTTTGGGAAGACAACGTTGTTATTACTAACTTAGGAAGGGTATATATCTGGCCTTAGCGTTCAAATGAGGCAATAGGAATTCCGTTTTATAGGATCTCACAACGTCGGAAACTTATGTCGTATCCTTTGTCATCAAGGCGAGAAACAGAGATAACGTTGGTGTTGTATTGCGGAGCAAAGTATACACCACTGAGAGACATCGTACTAACCCCTTTAGGTGTTTGAATAGGTAAGAGAACCGTACCGATTGCCAAAATGGGAACACTGCCTGTGCCACTGACAATTGTGGCGCCAGGGGGCGCGTCAGAAACCTTGGTAAAGTTGCTACTGCTGCTAGTAACGTGATCTGACGAGGCGCTGTCGAAAAACCAAGTATCCTTAAGTAAAGGAATAGAAAATGAGGGCAAGGCTGATGACAAGGCTGTAGCTATAGCCTTGTCAGGAATGACGATTGTTGTGGAAGCCGAGATTGCTGCAGCGTTTGCCGTGTTTGAGACGTTTGGCGTACTCTTTGTATTCGTAGCATTGTCCAAATTAGGCTTAGCTTTTTCTCGTAGCTTATTGATGACGCTCTTAAGATGAGGCTTGTTCCTAAGGATTCCATTGATCTTTTGGCGTACCTCAGGCTTTTCTGACCAATCAGATGGCCTAAGGCTGTCAATCAGATACAAGCAAGCCGACCAGCGGTGTTCCTCTCCACACAAGCACGTGCGTAGCTTGTTGTTGTTGTTGTCTCGACTCGCCTTGTCGTGTTGCTCACCTTGGAAGGTAGCAAATGAGGACGGCGCTTGTCCCTTGCCTGAGAGCAAGTCCATGCGGCGTTGGTTTCGGAATCTGGCGACCATGACCTCAACGGTAGGTAGGCTTACCTCATCAGAGACAGCATTATTCAAGAGCATTTCCTGTCCACGTGACCATACAGGGTCAAACTTTGAGATGGCTCTCACAAAGGCGAACAAAGGTTGTTCGTTTTCCACGTTGCCTAGGCCTAATTCGGAGGCCTGGCGGTATGCGGCGACCCAGGAATCTGTCCAAACTTCCACGTTCGAGGCCTTGGGGCCTGAGTCAGTCAGGCTTTGATACGTGTTGCGAACGTACATTTGAAGCGCAGTGTCTGTTAAGGCGACCTTCGTTTTAAGAGCATACATTACTTCGTTGAGTCCTTTACAATACCTAAGGTGTATGTGGTATACCTAAGCAACGTTTGAGTAGACCTTTTCTTTAATATACGTTAACATTTTGAGCTATATTTCGTATTTAGTGGTAGCTAGTTTGAATTCCATCATTTTATAGTCAAATATAACCTTTTGAGATGCATCCATCTTCCATATAGCAGCCTCATCTATAAAACCCATGCTAACCGCATTTGGAAGTGTTGGTTCTGTAAAAATAGGCTATGCGGTATAGCGAGGAACTAGTAAAACGATAGGTGGTGTAGCAGAGGCAGACCTTGTTTGCCTTGTCGTTTCTGCTGTCGCTGCCTAAGTAATTAAGGCTTCCTCTGCTGCGGTGAACGGGATACGTGTTCCTTTGAAATCGGGATCGATGTATTTCCACAAGTCGTGTTCGTAGCACATTTGTTCGATCCAGTCTCTGAACTAAGGGTATTTTAAAGGAGCATCTAGGAATACCTCAAGAGACCTAGGTTTCGTATTCACAGCCATTATGTAGGCCGTATAGTATTCGTTTGAGGAATGTGGTATTGCGAAAAGTAAATAAGATCTTGAAGTTGTCGATGCTTAGTAAGCGGATAACTAACAAAAAGCTAATATTTTATAACTTCAAACGATGTAGAATTCTATGTGGCAAACCGGGCTCATAACTATTGGAATGAACGAACAAACTGAATTGAAGCTCCTTGCTCCTCAGAATAGGAACAAGGAGAGATTTTAAATACAGAACAGTATTCCAAGGCTTGAAATGAAAGGATGCGAACAAGCAATAAACCATGCGAAATAAGCGACCTTATTCGACATACACAAAGCCAAAAAGAGACTAGCGCTCCTTGTAAAACAGAGCTCAAACATAAAAGCAACACACACACATGGCATATTCCAACACATCATTACTTTCTTCCTACTGTCTCACTCCAAGCCTCATGAGCCTTGCAAGTCCCAACACCTGACCAAGCAGTCGCCATGACGGAGCAGCACGACAACCATTCTGCGATATGCAATTGGAGAGCATGGAGCAAACGGACCGGTTCACTTCAAACTCTAGAACATGGCTATGTTAAAAGTCGAAACAAGTATTGCAGGGAAGAGATATAAACCGCAAACATCTAGCCTCGCGACACGCTTCCAAAACTTTCTCAGCTTGATTCTCCATTCTCGCCGTTCATACGATCTTGGCCCTTACAAGGCCCAGCCGTGTCTTCATATTCTGCGCATTTTTGAGCCCAACAGCCTGGCACCTGACAGGTGTGCCCCTCACAATATATAGCCAAAGTGTCTGGCGAATTTTCATAACAGCCCCTGAGCACACAAGTATGGCGAACACAAAATTTTGACTGGATGTTCTCCGGATTGTGAATAGGCAAGATACATCCACGCAGTTCACAAGCATGGTAACTGCAATATTCTAATTGGGGGATTGCAGAAAAGAGACGCGAGAATTTGCACCCTCGAGTCTTGCATTGATGATCAGTGCAATGGATTGCACCAGCGGTGCTTGGTTGTGGTTTGAGACATTTGGGTACGGCGCAGCGATGCTCGGAACAGGAGTAATGCTCCCAGTGAGTCGAGGTTGTGTATCCTGAGTAGTCTTCGACTAGATTGTCACATCCGCGAAATCCGCAAGTAGGATTCAGGATCCGACTTTTGTCCATTTGGCCATGCGGGAACGCCTTCCCAGAGCAAGATCAGTTGAGTCAAGAGTATCAGAAAAGGAAATTGTAGGAAATGGAAGGATGAAAGAAGTAAAACATTAAAAGAGGATACAAAACAATCTCGTGAAGCGTGGATGAGAACTTAAGTACCCGCCCCTATGATCTGTTATTCGTAGCCGATTGAGTTTGATGCCAGGCTCGTTTTCGCAATGCAGCAAATGGAATATTTTCTTCCTCTTTCCAACACTTGCAGGTCGAGCCCTATAATAGTGTTTGTTATTCATCCCAACAAATTCCGATCTAACCCTCAACTTCGACGGTTTGCTTCATGATAAATGCAAGGCCCCATCTCTTTTCTCCTATCTTGACCAAGTACCCATTCTCGTCATAAGTATGGAACCAACAATGAGCCGCCCCCGCAGTGGCCCTGCAATTCTTGATACGCAAGACATTTGCCGGTAACTATGTACTTCATAAAGGGGTTCTCTTCTCCACCTTCTTCCTAAACTCGACAATACACCCTTATAACAACCACCAATCCTATATTCATGTCTTCTACACAAATATGATGAAATGTTTTGCACGTGGCTTTGCTTACAAGACTCCACTCTACAACGATGGTAATCGTAAAACTGTGATGCGAGGGAACGGGGACGAGACCTCTCGCAACCCAGAAGTACGTATTTGTGCTCGGGGCAAAGAGTTGAGACGGTTGTGTGGGACTGAGAAAGCTTCTGTCACCCATACACAGCGCACTGACGGTCTTTACAGACATATACTGATCCAGGTCCCTAATGTGCTGGATATGGGTAGTCGATTTACACCGAATAGTCTGGGAAGCCTTAAGTACGCCGAACTCCATCTTTTTTTCTTTACGCGTTTGTTGTTCTAAGTCGAGCAATAAGCTTCTGGTAGTGATATCATTTAGTTATACCTTCTCATTTTCACGCCTCCCTCTATCCAAATTTGACTTCTCTCGGAAAAATCTGTCATATTTAATGGTGGGACTTGCTTTCTTCTCATCGCAATTAGAGGTGTTGGCAAAGTAACTCCTTCGCCATGATCCAAATTGCTACAAGTTTTCTCTTTTCTTCGCATGCGGAAAGGGTCAGTTATACTTCGTATTCAGCAATTGATGACTAAATTTGGCATATTGCTAACTGCTAACCTCAAAGAATTCCCCACAGACTGTATCATAGACAATGGAACCGAAAACCTCAACCTCTCTATCTAGGCCGTCCCCTGCTCATCTATGGTCTTGGTTAAACTGTTCTGACAAGGCTAAGTGCACCTCACACGGCCTCGTCTTCGCGAAGAATCGAATCATCCACCTCCCCGTCGGCCCACTCTCCAGGCCCCAAACTATCCCGACCCATCTCATCTGAAAGCCCTACAGCCTCAGTAAAACATGCATCCGCATTACAGGTATGTAGTCCACAAAACTCCCCCACAAAACCCGGACCACAAAAAACTCCTTTCTTACAACAATGTCTGTTACAATGCAAAGACACTTTCTTCTCCTCCAAACACCTGTCAGCACAACACCGATGTCTCTCACAAAAGTCCGACGTAGAAACATCGCCCTGAACCATATCCTGACACCCCTCGCTCTTAAAAGTATGCGTCCCACAAAATTTACCCGCCTCGACCCTCAACTCCCTATATTTAAAGACTGTACACCGATGCATCGCACACCAGCCCCCCTGGTCATAGCTCCTCTTCGCCAACTCGCACCCAAATATCTCACAGCTGTGTATCGTGCAAAACAACGATATCCGCGGCGCTTCCGTCTCAGGATGCACACGTACCCACCGTTCTCTTGGACACTTCTCAACATAGCAATGGTGGAGACCGCATAATGTCCAGCCGATGCCTTCCTTACGCCGTAGGAAGCAGTCACTAATGGTACATTCGGGCTCGTCGCAGTCTCGTTCGATGATATTTAAGGTGAGTTTGTTGGGCAATCCATGGACTATGCAGCGGTGGGACAAACAATAGTAGGTGTCCGGTTCTGTGCCGCTGGCGAAGTGGGTTGGATTATCGACTTCGGCTCTGCAGTCGTTGCAGTGGTTGTGAATATCATGTGCCAGTCGAGGGATTCATGTCGGCTGATGGCTGATGGAGAAGATGTGCGACGTGGTGGACTAAGATGCGCAAGATGAAGAAAGGGGTTTTATGAATTGCATACAAATACCGGCGAATCTGGTTTTTGAAGTGAAACAGAAGATGAATGACTCGATTGTCTCGTCAAATGGGGAAGCAACAACCTTATAAACATCCTTGAGAGTCTTGTAGATTGTGCTTTGCTGGTCTAATTAGCATTCGAAACATGGAAAAAGCAGTTGTCAAGTAGACCCCAAAGATGTCCCGCGTAGACGACTAAGTAAGAGCGATGATGAACAATTTTTTTTGGTTCCAGTTAGTTCGGTCTTGTGAAGTCGCCATTTGGTATTATACTATACTGACAAGCAATGGCTGTGTGAGTCTGATCTGTTAATATCCTCGAGAGAGGAGTCCTCGTGGAGTCTTGTCAGCCTTGGAACATAAAAATGGCAGGTAAGAGAGTATCTATCTCCAGACAATGACTGCAAACTCGTTCTTTCTACATCCTCGAGAGCGTTGAGTTTAATTTATTAGTCTAATCAGCCCAGAACATAGAATGAACCACCAGTGTCCGATACAATACTCAGGTAATAGAGCCCCAAGGCATTCCTTCAGCCTCCAACCCACCAACAAGAAACAACAAATGTCAACAATCTTCTCTCCCTCTGCAACCCATCCATATCGTCACCCTCTTCCACGCCATCACACATCCCACATCCACCCAGTCCTCCCATGAATCCTCATCCACGGATCCGCATGCATCTCACACCAAGGCGCCTGGCCCACCCTCCTCAAACACTTCTCTACCTGGCAAGTATGCTCCCTACAATAAACAGCAGTATGAAGCGGACTTCCCTTCTCAGTCCACGCGTGTCCTCTACAACCCCCAACCTTACACTCATGCACCGCACAAAACACGCTCCCCGCTTCACTTCGTCGCGGCAACGTACATGGCATCGGAGCCGGATCGGCACAATAATGGTTTGCACAGTACTGGTCCATTCTTAGTCCGGTGGGTAGTTGTGTGGTGTGGACGTGGTAGAGGCAGCTGGTTTCTTTGCATTCGTGGTCGATGCAGTGGTCAGAAAATGGAGAGGAGCGCGTGCGCTTCTTGAGGCAGCCCTCCCAGGTGCAGCGATGGACGTTGCAGTAGTAGGGGAGGGGTTCCCAGTCGGCTGGGTCGGTTGACCAGGATTGGAGCATACAGCCGGGATAGGTGCAGAGTGTAGGCATTGCGAGAACGATTGAGAAGTCTGGATTGATTGTGATGTTTTGAGAATTGATGATGAATTCGATTGCGGTTGGTTGTTAACAGTAGTGATGTATAGTGTAGTTGTATGTAGCAGCAAGGGGAGCAGGATATCGCAATATATAGCGCAGAAAAATCATGCCTGAACAGTGTTCCGGTATGAAATGTGTTTTTTCGGTGTGTGAAAAACACATTGTTGTTCTAAGACCCGGGCAAGACAAGGCAGACAAACAATGAAGGGCAACATAGCCCTGTTTAACGAATTGTGTTATTCAAGTAACAGAAATTATAAGGACTAACCTCCCTACTTGTGCCATGGTATCAGAGAGTTCCCAAGAAGTAACCGCATTATATCATCTCAACGTCTCTTTCCTGCAACCATAACCAAAACACAACCCTTTTAGCCTCCACGCTGGAATCAGTGCTCCTGAACTGACAGTTAGAGCTTGGAGAATCATATAACTGAAGAAGTTGTTGGCTGCCGTGGGTACAGTCCTCCCCAATCCGCCGAAGATGTCTTTTCATCCTCGACTCAATTAGAGTACCGAAAATCGAGCTTGCAAGCGTGACAACAACCCTCAATCAATATGCATCAGGAAGACGTAGTTGTCTACCATGAGTACAGTTCTCCTCAATTCGCTAAAAATGTCTCCTGCATTCTTGGCCAATTTGCTCAGAGAACCGAAAATTGAGCTTGCAATGCGACAGCATTTCACAATCATATCAGTCTCTCCCTTTCTCGCTCAGCTTTCCTCACAGCCTTCTCAGTCTTTCTCACTTCTTTCTTATATCTTTTCAAGAGCTTCTTTGCACCATCTAATTCCTCCTCAGTCAAGTATGTAGAGTCTTCCTCAGGGAATCCCTTCCAAGCTACTCGATAGTAGCGGCCAAACTCATTGTCGTGATGGCTGAGAATTTTTGAAACCTCATATACCGGCTCGTGTTCTTCATCTTCGTCTTCGTCGTCCTCTGCTGGTGGCGGAGTACTGGGTGCTTTTTTGGCCGGAGATTTAGGCCTCGGAGATGGCGATTTCGGTCTGGCTGGTGCTTTCGGAAAGGAAAGTTTGGACTGAATGAAGTTCGGTTTAAAACTCTGCCTCTGCTTCGATGACGTTGCCAGTGAAGAGACTGGCTGAACCGATGGTTGGCTTGGTTGTGAAACTCGCTTTGGACTGACTGGCTGAAGTCTAGATTTCGGATTGAGACCGAATTGCTGTGCAATCAGCTCTTTCGCCAGATCGGCCGTTGCTACTTCAGGTCGCCGTCGTTGAGTTGGATGACTCGACTTTTGCAGACTTGAAGATTTTGTGAGAGGAGCTGGTGGCAGCAGTGTCGGCGGTGGAGCAGCAGCATGAACAGACGATACCACCGATGGGGATCTGGACGCATGCAAAGAGCTTTGAGCGGATGTGTATGAAGTCGCACGTGATCGGGTATTTCTTGAGCCTCGCGGAGATCCAGCTGCCTGCAATAGACTCTTCGAAAGTTGAGGAGGTGTTATACTCGACCGAGCTTCTACAGTGGATGTGGATCTTGGACTTCGCCGAGGTGATGTTTCCGTTCTCCTATTCGGAAAGAATGCTCGGAGAGTTTCCTCCACCTCAAATTCTGGAATCGAATCCAGGCCATCCTGCTCTATGCTGTCCATCATTTCCACATCTCCCTCCATATCCTCTCCTCGCCTTGATTGTATGCCACCAATGGACTGGCCATCATTTTGTTCTGAGCCCGATATCGAGCTTCCACTCAATAGGCTCCTGCTCATTGTGTTGTTTATGACAACAGCTTCCAGCAGTCGTCGCTTCTTCGGAGGACGACCAACGGGTCTCTTCTCCCTCACTTCCTCTTGATATACCACCGGTCTTCTGACACTTGATCCTGAGTTTTGCGAACTCGTGTCGCCTCGTCGACTGGCAAAGGGATCATCTTCGGGTTTGGGGTTGGCGAAACGCTCGTTTTCGTACTCTTCGACCTGTCGCGGTGAGACATATTTGTCGATATGTAAAAGTGATATGCGAAGAAGCGAAGGGTCATCCGGATCGTAGTGGAAAATAGGTTGCGAGTTGTGGGGTGACGCCGTAGAACAGGTTCTTACGGATTCAAATCCATTGTGCAGTGGTGCCAGTTTCAGGTCGGAGGTGACAGACGCTGTCCTCTGGCTTCGGGGAAAATCGAGAGAAGTTTTCGGTGTTGAGTTGCTGGCGACATCTTCGCGCAGAATGTATTTTGGGATCTCATCCTCGTCCTCGATGCGATCCAAGATGGTGTATCGACGCGGCTGTGGAGCTGCGTCACTCGGCAGGAGGGTTATGGGCGGTCGAACTTCGCGCGTGCTGGGAATGTAGGTGAACCGGTCTATCTCGTTCAAGTCGTTCGAGTAATCAGGAATATATTCGTCTTCCTTATTATTGCGGACGAGGATGGGCACGACGCGTTTCCTTGGGCGCTGCAATTCTTGGGATTCTGATCGTGGTTTATTCTTCGAGCCTAGAGGTCTACCCATTATCGCTTAGTAAAAGTAAATAGAGGTATAAGAGCGGCGGGGTAGTGGAAAATCTATATATTTTCTCGCTTAGTAAGACGCTCCTATAAATCTTAATTAGCTACTACCCTTAATATAGGTAGTATAAGTTAGATTATGAACTTAAGAACTTTTAATTAAGTTTATAAAGTAAATAACTAGAAATCTATTCAAATCAACTAATCTATAGGGTTTTAGATTATAAAAATAATTAAATATACTATTAAATACTATAGTCCTACTTAATAGACTATACTTAGTTATATAAAGCTTAGTAAAGAGTATAAAAAGTTAAAAGTTTTAGAAATTTGTAATTTTAGAGTAAAGTTTAAACGACCAGTACTATTTAGAATACCTGTAACTATATACTATAAAGTCTTTAAATAATTCTATTGATATCTCTACAAGTATCATGAAACGTTATACTGAGTTTTTCTACTTGGGGCGTGGCCCCGGTGATCGCTGACGACCTCACCAAACATCAGCGGCCAAGCCCCACGGTCAGTCCAAGGCTCCGCACCCACAACATCACCCTGTCTTTGTGACTTCAACCGCAACAACATCAAGCAGGCAGATTCACCTCAATCGTGCCATCAAAGGGATCCGTAGACAGCTTTCACTATGTTCCTCCCTCCAACTCAAACTGAGAAGAACATAAGTTTCAGGAATGCACATCATAACATCAGGCAGGTTAGACGTGCCGGGAGTGATGTGGATATCTACCGCCTACACCATTGCAAGACTGCGCGATTGATCGCTGGGTTGATCGGAAAAGAAGATTCGTCAGGAGTTTATTGGCCTCGATTTCAAGTTGTGAGGGACATGCCGAAGCCAGCAGTCTATCGTGGGGTTCTGAATCAATGATAACCATTGTGGCTGGATACGCAGTTGTTTTCTTATGGTAATTTAAACAAAGGCATTAAACGGGATGAGATGAGTTGTTGGGAGCTGAGCTCGGCATGGGGTAAGGAATTATTTTGGATTCATACTTCGTTAAGACTACGAGCTGGGTGTAGCTAATGAATCAGCCCGCAGTCGTGATATTAAGATAATTTGGCCAAGAGGAATATCCAATTGAAGAGGTCATAGAAAGCAAAACCCCATCCAAGCGCCACGCAAAACCAAGTCCGCCTTCTTCAAGTAGCAGCAGCCTCAAGAGGAGGCGTATAATAACACGAGAACACAGGTGTGGTGTCCTTGACAATGCTCTCCTTTGCCAATCCGCCATCCCAATGCTTCTCTGCCCCACCCTTCGTGCTTCCATTTTCTGAACCAAGGTCAGAACCCATGGTGCTGTCCTTGCGATCGAGTTCTGCGAGCGTCGAAGTGCTCGTCATGCGAGGCACAGACTTGACATGGCTGCTCCACATCTTCTCCCTCTCCTTCTCCAAGAACCATTCCAAAGTCTTCACAACATCAAAATCGTCGCGTTCCTCTTCATCAAGTTCTCCGAGACCGAGTTGACGCTCGTCTCCGACGGGGAAACGGCGATGTTTTGCAAAGCGAAATGGTGTTCGGCTCGCTTTGCATTTACGAATGAATGCGAATCGTCTCGTGTGGAAGCGTTCAGCGCGCAGACTGAAGAAGTCTTTCGACATCTCGGCGAGCTCAGTAACGCGTGCCATGGCTAGGACCTCAGCCGAAAGATCGATACCCCTCTTCCAAGTCAAGATGTTGGTGACAGCAGATTCGACGATGCCTGTGACGTGAGTGCGGATCTGTGCGTCAAGAGCTGGACCTTGTCCTGGGACCACGTGGTCGATCAAGCCGCAAGCAAGAGCTTGGAAGGCACTCATTGGCAGCATCTCACGGAGCAACTGTGTGCCAACAACGTGGCCACACCGTCCAAAGTAGGAAAGTGAATGATACTCTGAGCCGTGAAGCCCCATGGAGCGATAGGCTGGGTTGAGGACCACGTTCGCGCCTGCAATGACAATGTCACACGCAGCAGCAAAGGCAACGCCACCTGCAGCTGCGTTCCCTCGGATACCAGCGATGGTGAGAATGTTCCGACGGGGCATCTCTTGGAGGAGATACTGTACGACATCATCGATGCGGTTGATATTCATCCAACCAGATGTTGAGGGCGATGCATCTGCTTCAATGACATTCAGAGCGATCCCGTTGGAGAAGTAGTTGCCGCCCATCATGACAAGGGCTTTGACTGGGCTAGCTTCTGTTGAGCTTGCCAGGATGTAGTCCATCGCGTCGATGAGTTGTGAGCATTGCTTCGTGGTCATGGCCCCGTTGTAGAAATTGAAGTACAGATAGGCCGTTTTGCCATTACCACCGGGGACGAAATCAATCCAAACTTCTTGGAAGGTGGACAATGGTGAACGTGACCAATTGATCGAGGGAGCCCACTGCAGTCGCCGAGCTTTCATAGCATCGAGAATTCCAAGCTCCAGGAGACCCATGACAGCTGGAACTTTCGGCCAGAGCGCTTTGTCGACACTTCTTTTTGGCCGTCTGACATTAGTGATCCAAATACCACGTCCATCGCAGGTAGCCAAGCAGACGGCTTCATTTCGTGCAGCAACGATGCTTCCTGGGGGCGCAATTGGTCTAGCAATACCAAATCCTTCTTCGATGATACCACCATAGATGTAGAGCGCCTGGCCAAAGACTTTGCTTAGCACACCCGGTTGAGAGTCACCGCACCGAATACGTCTGGAGATTTGCTGTGCTGTGTGTCGAGCTGGGTCGAAATCCCTCCTCTTAGCAGGTAAGAGAGGTCGATGGCGGGTTCTGCCACCTTGAAAAGTGGCGAGGGTAGAAACTGAGAGAAGGCGGTAGCTTGAGCTTGCTTCTAGGTTTGGAGAGATAGCCCCAGAGTGGTTTGTGATGTTGAAGCTGTTAACCAATTTTGGCGATGATGGTTTCGGTGTCATGGCTCTTTGGATGCGCTCTATCGCAGCTATAGAGGCCTTTATCGCGGCTTGCGTGACTGGACCACGATAGACATCGGACTTTGTAAGTTCTTGCTGATCTATATTGATGGGGAATTGCTCAAACGCCCATACGGGGCCGGCGTCGAACTGCTCAATTGCTTGAAGAACAGTGACGCCCCAGTGAGAGCGGCCAGCGTGCATCTCACCGTGGTCAAGCGCCTCAAGTACATCGTCCGCATTCTCAATATCACCTGTGTCTCCCATCAAAACCCAGTCCAGAGCCGATGGTCCAGCATCTCCGGGAGGTCCAGGATGGATGATTAATGTGAGAATTTTGGTGTATATTTCCTGGGGTACTTTGCACGTGAGGAACGGGCAGAGAATGAGATCCGGCTTTGCGAGCTCCACGGCTTCGATCATAACCTTTTCCGAGAGTGCATATTCAATGGTGATGTCGTGTGAGGCTGAAAGCGCGAGGTATACACTTTGAGAGAGGGAATTGTAGCTAGTGCAGAGAAAAAGTATCTTCATGATTGCGATATGGTGGGAAATCCAATCCGCGAGAGGAATGAAGAATAGATGGGTGTTCCAGTTGTGAAGAGAACGTTATGTCGGTGATGTAAGGGGGAAATATCGTTTGACACCAAGAAGGGCCCTTGGGCAGGATATGACGGAGGCGCAATGGCGTCAATGTTTTAAAAAAGAAAAAGGTGATATTTCGTGCAGATATTCGTCGTCGTGAAGTGAAGCTGAACTTGATAGGTCATGGAAGTTGCCGGAATCAACGATTTGACTTCGATAGATATGATTTGGGAGAGGCGGTTGGCGGGAAAAAACTGTCACGTCGCACAAATTGTTCGTCAGGTTGTACGGGAATTAAAGTAGAATAAAGACGAACGTGGACACGATGGTATATGTACGTTTCCCATACAATGCAAAGACTCTCGGGCAATTGGGGATGGCTTCGGGGAAATAAACGTCAATGAAAGGGGTAAGGATGCGCCACTCGTGTTTGCATGGCGTGAGCCAATGAGAGATCTTCAATTCGATAGTCTTGGCAACGTTAGATGGACTGACGGTAATCTTAGAGCATTTCTCCATCCCGGATCGGGCTCGACAGCTCAGTTCGCTGCAGCCCTATCACAAATCTCGTATCGCTCTGCTGTTCAGGAGTTAAAACGACTCGTCAAGGAGCGAGGGGGATTCGATAGTGGGAGATCCTTGTCTCTATGTGTGCATTATTGCGTTCAACATCACTTCTCTCCTGATCAATCATGCGATTCTGGCGACATCGATTCGTCTATGCGTCCTATTGGTTTGCAGAAGATGTGCACGACGGCACGTCTGCCTCCTGCATGCAGGACGAAGCTGAACGTTGAAGAGCCTGCGAGTTCTTGGAGTCGCATCTTTATGGCCGGACTTCGGAGATATCGAATTAGGTACAGAGTGGTTGATCCCTTCCCCTATCCAAAAACTGGATAGATAACGGACCGAATCCCCACCTCACAGAAATACAATTGCGCCTGGTTGACCTCGACCTCGGGAGGTCATCCTGTTGATTTGATGCTGTTGTCTTCTTCGCTTTGTACTATTCACGATATGCTTTGAGATATCACATCAGCCTTCCATCCATGCGAAAGAAAATTCGAAGCAACGGCTCGAACGGTTCATGCGCGTCATCGAGCCAATGACACTTTGGGACTTGTATACATTGGAAACGTCCATCAAGCTCAACTAATTCAAACTCATCCGAGTCATTAACTTTGTGTCCCAAATGATACAATCACACACGATCCCACCATGTCATGGAGGTGATACATATCTGGCAAAATATTCTCTAAATCTTCAACAACTTTGAGGTTGTCCCAAAAAAACTATATCTGTTAGTAAGAATCAACCAGTCGCCTATAATTCGGGACAGTGGGTGAAGCAAGGAATATCCAATCCTGCAGACTACGAGTTCTTAAACCTCACTGCGTCCCACGAACTCCAAATCTCACACCATAACTTGGCTTATCTTTGCATCGGAATTTGTTACATCCAACTCGACGTTGACGGTGTTACACCCGTCACTCGCCCTTTCCATTAATTTCATCTATTTCCCTCCTTGCTCCTCCTGGTGCTGGCAAACCTTGACTTTCCCGCTCAAGCTTTTTGTCCCCAATCGCGGTCCCGATATCCTTGACCACGAGCCATGCAGGAATGATGGCTAGAGCCCAAAGCGCGAAGTTGAGGTATACGCCTCCTACGGAAGCGATTATCCCCACGCTATTTAGCCCATACTATCCGCTGTTAGTAAGGTTTTGTATATGAAGGATCCCGGCTTTCTGGGCCCGTCTGCTAGCACTTACGCTGACAGCCTGCCAGGCTGATTCTGTGCCTCGTAGTAGGCCGGCTATACGGACCACTTCAGGCTGCGAGTCGGCGAGGTTACCAACAATGAAGTATCTGCATGGTGTTAGTCGAGACTGATCATCAGATTATTGATCGCTAGACTCACAGGTACAAGTAATTGATCTGAAAGCCTGCAACCCAAAAGAGGAAGAGCGCAAAGGCTTTCCCGAATCCTGGATCGACCCAATCATATGTTGGCTTGCTTTTGCGAAAGTCGGTAACCAGAATGGTCGCCCAAATCCACCATGCTCCTTGCAAAGTGAGAAGTACCACGAACGCACCCCTTGCTCGAGATTTGAGCGCGATCTTGTTTCTGTCGAGGAATATACCCAACAAATTACCTGCGATCATGGCAACAATCCCGCTTAGGAACGAGCCCAAAGCTCGAGCTCGCACGCTGAACCAGAGAGATTCAAAGGTAAACATGACTGCTTCTGTGTAGACGGCCTGTCCAATGAGCGGCACGATTAGGAAGAACTTTCGACTGAAGAAAAGCTTGGTTGTGAGCGCCATTTCTTTTCGATTCCCGTTTGTTATGCTCATATCGACACACACGCCATCCTTTCGTTGGACCTTTGAAGGTGGAGTGAGCAACAATGCTGCAAAGGGAGCCAGGCACTGCAGAGCAATGAATGCCAGGTAGACGTTGTACGACACTTTGCCCGCTTTGTTGTTGTTTGCGTTGATCCCAAGGTTAATTGCCTGACAGGATGGTCAGTACGTTTTATACAGCATTCGGAACAACTCACGCCACCAACTACTTGTCCGCCGATCCTAAAACTCAACCAGAACCCTAAGAAACGACCTTGGTTGTATGGCTCTGGATACGAAAGCGCAATCGCCGCTTCCGCCATCCAAAAGACACCAGCAGAGATACCGCAAAGTGCAGCTCCGAACAGAACGAACCATTCGGTTCCATACCTGTTGTTGGTGTACAGACCAGCGGCGTAGGGAGCATATCCCATCGTCCCAAACACAAGCGCCCACTTGATACCGATTCTTTTCACAATTACACTGCTGAAGAAGCATGACACCACCATCAAGCAAAACGTGAGAGCATTTGCTCCATTCACGAGGTATGGTTTCTCCTCGCCTCCTGCTCCCAGAGAGTTCATTGCTCCCCATATCCCCGGCGCCAAGAAGTTGCAGATACCCAAGACGAAGGCATTGTAAAATGTTCCTCGATACCACTTTACTAGAGCGAGAGTTAATATCAACAACAGCGTTCAATGTGGAGGAGAGATATCAAACCTTCGATCTCCTTTCTTGGAAGAGCAACATCATCATCAGATAACGAGACTTGCGTTTCTACCTCTTTACTGCTCTTAACCATGGTGAAGTGCTGCAAGATGCTCAAATGAAGTCTAAATCGAATAAAGTGGTGCGAAGGAAGGACGATCACTGGAACCGAGCGGCTTAGGAGCCATGCAGCAGTATTTACCTTGTACTTCCATATTTTGTTCCCAAAAACTAATGCGACTTCTGTCCTAAATTTTCATCGATATCGTAGCGAAATGCCTGTTTTCCGAATAATGGTGTAGTGATATCCACTCAAAATTACCTAATCGGGTAACGTTGCAAAGACGTGCGATGACGAAAGTTGACCCTTGAAGCTTCGTGATTGGCCCCACATTCATAGTGGATACTTGCATGTAGGTAAGTGTACAGTCAGCAATATGTAACCGCGGATGACTTGTCAGGGATTGAATCATAAAGTGTCACAAGCAAATATTATCAGAATCGCCGAATGTTTTGCAAGCTTCTAGATTATTCTCGCTAAGACAGACTGTAAGATGAATCGCTTTTATTCTGCACTACACGTCCTTACATATCCAGGTACTTCTTCTCCAGACTTCCAGAAATACTTCGCGCCAGGATGAGTCTCTGATAGTCTTGATTGTCCCTCTTGTCCCAAATAGTTCTCTCTCAATGTCCCTCCAGGTACAGCATAATCGTTCCAGAAAACACCTCGCTTCCGCAGTTCTGGCAACAAGAACTCAATGATATCCTCGAACGTCCCAGGATTCGTCGCATAGCTGAACTGATTTCTGTCAGCATGAATGTAAACACCGAGCATACTTTTCGACTTACGTTGAATCCATCTACATCAGCAATATCAATCCACCTCTGCAACTCATCTGCAACCGTCTTCGCACTCCCAATGATCTTCGCGCCATTACCTCCGAGGACCAAGTACTCAGCTATTGTCTTCTTATTCCACAATTGCCCACCAAGAGGATTAGCAGTAGCCCAATGATTAACCATACTTCTCACAGCCGGCGGCGCATCGTCCAAGAACCTGAAATCTTCATCATCAGAGTACTTGCTTAAATCATACCCAGACCAACCCCCAAAAAGTGCCAACGCCCCTTCTTTATCACCATAACTTGCCAGATCAGCGAATTTAGCTTGAGCAAGTTCATCCGTCTCCGCAACAATAACGAGAACACCAGCTACAATTTTGACATCTGCCGCATTTCTACCTATAGTAGCTGCAGTCTTACGGATCGAGGAAACAGATGGACCAACAAGCTCAGGAGTGTGTCCGTTCAGGAAAATAGCTTCAGCATGCGTCGCAGCAAATTCCTTCCCTTTCGTGCTCGTTCCAGCCTGGAACAAAAACGGCGTCCTCTGCCTCGATGGTTCACAAAGATGCGGTCCTGGAACCTTGAAATACTTACCCTCATGATCAATTCGTCTCACACCTTTCGGATCGGCATACGCCTCACTTCCGGCCGGATTGACGGCATCATCGCGCCAGGAGGATTCCCACAGTTTGTAGGCGACATGCAAGTATTCGTGAGCGATGTTGTAGCGTTCGTCGTGTTCAACTTGAGTATTGAGTCCGAAGTTTCGGGCGGCAGAATCGAGGTAGGAAGTCACTATGTTCCAGGCTACTCTGCCGTTACTCAGATGATCGACTGTTGAGAAGCGGCGGGCGAGAGAGTAGGGTGATTCGTATGTTGTTGATGCTGTTATTCCGAATCCGATGTTTTCTGTTGCTGCGGCCACTATTTTTGTCAGGATTTATTTTGCTATCAAACACAATTTTGGGCGGCTTACGAGCGGCAACGGAGTATAATGGATCGTTGATTGGGAATTGACTCGCAGCTGGAATCGTTGGTTCCAAATTCGCAGGGCCTTTGTAAACATCATATCCTCCCAGTACATCAGCGAAGAAGATCGCATGGAATTTCGCAGCCTCCAATTTCTGGGCCAGCTTGATCCAGGATTTGATGTCGTTGTATTTATGGTTTTGCTGGAGGGGATGTTTGTGCAGACCTGGATTGAGATGGCATGGTGCTTGCATGGCGAATGCGTTGACTATCCATTGTTTCTTCGGCTTCAATGGCTCATCGATCTTATGTCGAATCTTTTTTGGTGATTTGGCATCTGTTGTTGTGGCATCTCTGCGCTTACCATTTGACTTCACTTCTGGACTTGTTTGTCCATTCGCCTTGCCATTGGAACCATGCTCTTTCAAACCCGTAACATCAAGAGTATTACTCCTCGTTCTCCCATGTGTTTTCGTCATACTTTAAAATTGTTGATGTTGATCAATTACAAAATTTCCTGAATCAAGGTCATTCTTGCACTCCGGTCTTCGCAGCGGAGGCTCTTCGGCAATCATGGTAAGGCACATCGCGTCAGCACGATAACACCATCGTTCAACCGAAGAAGAGTGGAGGTCCGTTGCAGTGGTTTTGGTGGTAAGATTGAATGGCGTCATATTTCCGGATGGGTGCGTGATCACACGTGATGCTCCACAATAGGCAATTCGGAGTTCAGCGCTAAAGGGATTGCGTGAGATTGTGAATTCGATCCACAGTAGATAGTCTTACTGTTGCGATGGATTTCCTCTTCTCATCGATCAACACTAATTCTAGATTTGAGTAAACATAGTTGTTTAGCTTCATCGTCTTTGGACATCATCGGTTGTGGTCATTATGGGAGATATTTCTTCATTTACGGCAGGAAGAGTCGCACAGCCATTTGAGCTAGAAAAGCACCCGATTGATGTGACGGAGAAGTTGAGAGTAAGTCACCATCAAATAGATCTTAACCAGATCCAAATACTAAATCGAGTAAATAGGTTGCAGTAATCGGCGCTGGAATCGCTGGAATCAATGCTGGCATTCTCTTGCCTATCAAAGTACCTGGGATTGAGCTTACAATATTTGAGAAAAACAAAGACGTAGTAAGTTTAACTCTAAGTTCGTGTGTGTGTCGAAAACAGAAAATACTGAATTTTTGCAGGGAGGGACATGGTTCGAAAACGTATATCCTGGTGTTCGATGTGACATTCCCGCTCATGTGTATCAAAGCACTTTCGATCCAAATACCAGATGGACAGAGGAATATGCGCAAGGAGCCGAAATTCGCGACTACTGGCAAGGACTTGCACGAAAGCACGGCGTTTATGATCATCTCCAACTTGAGACAAAAGTAACAAAAGCCGAATGGGATGCCAGCACCTCGCAATGGAAAGTCGGGTTGCAAGATGTCGAAAGTGGTATTGAGAAAGAAGAGCGATTCGATGTTGTGATTACAGCTATCGGCCGCTTCAATGCCTGGAAATTACCAGATATTCCGGATATCGAAAAGTACGAAGGTCATATTCGGCACAACAGTAATTGGGATCGATCTTTCGATCCAACAGGAAAGACAATCGCAGTCATTGGAAATGGCGCAAGTGGAATCCAGGTGGTTCCGAGTTTGCAAAAGATCGCAAAGCGCATCGACCATTACGCAAGAAACCCAACCTGGCTTGCCAACTCATTTGCTGGAGAAGGGGGAGGCAGAAAATTGGACGCCAATCTTTACCCAGAAGACCTATTGAAGTTGTGGGATCAGCCTGAGGAGTACTTGAAGTTTCGAAAAGAATTTGAGGGCAGATTTTACAAGAATTTCAAGGGTATCTTTCGAGGATCCGATAAGAATGAGACTCTGCGCAAAGAGTATCAAGCCTTGATGGCGAAGCGATTGGCGAAGAAACCAGAGCTCTACGAGGAGCTTATCCCTGACTTTCCACCGAATTGCAGACGTTTGACTCCTGGTCCTGGGTATCTTGAGGCACTGACAGAAGGAAATGTCAGCTTAGTCCGCAAGCCAATTGCAAGATTTACCAAAGATGGCATTGTTGATGAGAGCGGAGTCGAACGAAAGGTTGACGCCGTCATTTGCTGCACCGGCGCCAACCGCGATATGCTTCCACCCTTCCCAATCGACGTCCCAGGAGTTGGTAGTTTGCAGGACTCATGGACGCCAGATCCATACACCTACCTTGGAGTTAGCACACCCTCGTTCCCGAACCTACTCTTCTTCCAAGGTCCGAATGGTACTGGTCATTCAGGCACGGTTCCAAACCAAATCGAAACTCAGACGACGTATGTTGCGCAACTGCTTCGAAAGGTTGTCCAGCAACGAATCAAAACGTTTCAGCCCTCCAAAGCAGCAGCCGACGATTTCCTCGCTTACAGCGACGCGTTCTTTGCGAAGACCGTATGGACAGAAAATTGCAGCTCCTGGGCGAACGGTGGACGCCCAGGAGGAAGGGTCCATGGCCACTGGCCAGGCTCAGCCTCTCACCTGAATAACGTGCGGAGAAATCCGCGGTGGGAGGATTGGGAGTGGGCTTATCGCTCGACGAGTGGGAACCGTTTCGCTTATTTTGGTAACGGCTGGACCATCAAAGAATTGCAGGAGGGCTCCGATCTGACTCCATACTTGAAGCCACCAGGGGAGGTTGATTTGAGATCGTATCACGAGGAGTGGTTCAATCTGTAAAGAGTTGGATTTGCTTCTTAAAAACATCACACGCACTTTGCGTTATTCCAAATAGAATCATCGAGCGGTGGTTAGATACCTTGACCTCAGGTTCTAATCTTTAACTATGTTCGCGATGGTCGCGAAGTCATTGAAGTCATGTGTGGATGTCCGTGAAATGCCAAAGCACATTCGCGCTCGAAATCCATCGAGTTAAATACACTTCTGTTCAAGCAAGTTTTTCAAATATTACACCCTACTGTTACATTTCCACTTAGCAATTCCATCGTAGCTAGACATAGCCATCTTGCAGTGTTATCAGGTGAGCCCCCAAAGCAGGCCTGCAATCAACGAGATTTTAACGCTGCGACGTGGAGACGAACTAAGTGTTTCTTGTTCTACCCAATGCTTGTCTATGCTGATACGCATGGCGTCAACGTCGTTTTCTGGATAAGTGTTCCCCCACAGACACACAGCATGTTGAGGTCACTGAATCCAATCGTTGGATGGACAAGAACTGAGGTGTAAAGAATGGACGGCAGTGGGACGACAGAACTCAGTAAAAGCAGCAAAACCCCCTGAGCAAATTGGGCCTAGCGCACTGTTTTGATGGATCGCTCCACTCTTCTCCAGCTGAACCTTAACACCATTCAACAACATCAGAGTCTCTCACCTCTTCAGCTTCTTCACGGATCCAGTCAGGTTTGTAGCCCTATAGACACTCGCTAACATTGCTCAACCGTTGCAATAAGCACCGTCCCAGCCGTTACAAAGCTGTCCTGGAACACGCCAACCAAAGCCGTTGATATCGATTCCCACCTGTTCCACAACGCGAACTCGTTCTTATCCATGGCATATCACGTCCATGGAGTCACCAGTATCCGCACTCGAGTGTTTCGACCAAGGGCACAATCCGGATCGCTATTGACATCGCCCGTTCTAGTACGACAATGCACGCCACTGCGGTACTGTTTCCCAGAGGCCTCAGCCTTATTCGCAGTCCTACTTTTCACGATCGCTAGGCCCTACCAATCGACTTCCCATCGTACCTCTGCATATCCCCGGATTAAAGCCTCTAAATTTCCTTTCGCGTGAATTCACTCAACTTTGTTGCTGAGCGATCTAATTGGTTACCGACTGCGCCACCCCTGCTGGCCAAGCTTACTTACATTCTCCAGGCTCCCAACTTCAATTGGTTTTGCCCCTGTTCAGTCGCTTGTTCACTCATCCAAACAAAGCACTCAATGCTACTTTCACTCCTTTGCGTTCCTGAGCTGCTCCATACAACTCCATACGGGCGGGAAATCACGTCGATAGTTCGATGGCAAATTCTGCTTATCGGGCGGCTCATAGCGTCGTAAGCACCATTCGATACCTCTCAATGGATCACGTCGAACGTATCACCCGTTTGGCATGGGAGAGCGGACCGTACGCGGCCGAAGTAGTATAATAGCGTGGCGATGGAACTCAAGTCCCTTCTTTTCTGGTGTTGCTGAACCCTCGCTTTTCAGTCTTTCATTCAGAAATCAGTCAATGCTTCCAAGATGAGATTCCCTCCTGCAGAAGTTCTCGCCGCATGGCCACGACCGAACTACATTAATCCAGTCACTCGTGGACCTGCTATCTTGGTCATTGAGCTCACAATCCTTCCAATCGCTTTAGTATGCGTCGCGTCTCGATTATGGATCCGTATAAAATGGCTTCGTAAGAGTTGGTGGGATGATTGGCTCATGCTTGTGGCCGCTTTCTGGTCCATTGGAACAACCTGTATTGTCATTCTAGGTACTTCACTTTCACTGAATCGTTCTGCTCTGTATACTAACGTCCGCCAGCCACACAACGATTTGGCTGGGATAAGCATGTTTGGGATCTCACAATACCAATGATGGAAAGAGGAAGACAAGTGAGTTCCTTCTAATATACATCCACGACTTCTGCTGACCAATCATAGGCCTCTATGGCAGGGCAGTCGTTGTTTGTCCTTGCTTCGACCTTTGTGAAAGTCTCCATCTTGGTCAGCTATCTGAGGATTGCCCCAGAAAGGTCGATTTTCAGAAAGCTTGTCTGGATCACATTCACTATCGTCGTATTGGCTGGGGTCGTTTTCTTTGCCCTGTTATGGACCCAGTGCTTGTAAGTTTGATTCGATAAAGTCTATAATGTCTAATGCTGACCTATCTAGTCCAATCAGCAGTTATTGGAATCTCTTCGCTCCGGCGAGAGACTGTATTCCAGAAGGACCTCCACTCGTCGTTCAAACTGTCATCAACGTGGTCACCGACTTCATGATATACGTCCTACCGATGCCTACCCTCTTCCACCTCAAGCTCCCGTCGGCACAAAGAGTCGGTCTTATGATCTTGTTTGGGTTCGGCGGCATAATCGTGGTTGCGGGAAGCTTCCGAGCATACTGGGTACATCAAGTACTATTTGGCACATATGATGTGACCTGGGAAGGCTTCAACCTTTGGGTTTGGACAGCAGTTGAGACCAACGTCGGGGTTATCTGTGGGTGTATTCCAGCGTTGAAGCCATTGTTGTTTAGGACACGAACACCAGGTTCAACGCAGAATAGGTCATATGGCCTGGGATCAGTTGGGAAGCAGGCATCTCAAGCCAGTGGGGACATGGAGATGGATACCCATGCGCTGACGACGATCGATACGACTATATCGACGGAGCATACGGCCGCACCGCCTTACGAGGCGAGAGAAGCTCCAAGACGGAGCTTCGACTTAGAAAAAGGCAAGCCTGTTTCGGGCTGGGAACCTTGATATAGACAGACTAGAACCAATTCTCATCATTCGTTAGACATTTATGGCTTGTCGCAATCCTTTCTTTTCGTGGTCTCTCATCTGATAGTCATGTCTATGTCCAACGTGAAGGACGCGACTCAAAGGTGGATTGCGCGTGTCGGAAGGACTTAACAAGAATCTACATTCTATTTTATCGTTTTTCATGCTTTTTGAGGTCTCGAGAAATCCAGCGTCCCCACAAAATCACCCCCTCTCACTTGGCTCCAGCCTCCAGGGCCCAGAACCGACCCAGCTGGAAGTTCCAGGGAGAAAGTCTGGGGTTGGTGTACCAAATTTTCGGATGACTTCTCTCAACTTGTTGTCTCAAGTGCTTTTCTGTGTTTCAAACTCTGCAAGGACCATCCGTGTACCGCGGAGTAGCACATATTTTGTCCGTCACACCATGATCAACCAACCCTGCAGTAGTTACCAGCCTTTGGGTTCTCGGGGTTCTGATCTCTCGCAAGGTTTTTCGGCTCCCCGAAAACTGGGAGGCGGGAATACGATCGCTTGTCAGCTAGCGAGGTAAGCGCTTTTGCCAACGGCACTAGGGCTGTAGTTCGCATAAAGCATTGGCCTTTCGCCTCTTCACCGCCAGTCCTCGAAGCCACCGGCAGAAGAACTTTACAACTCACACCTCCAAAAGGCTCAGGTTGTGAGTTGGCAAACAGCATTGATGCAAGGATTCTTGAGACCTTTTTGCCAGACATGTCTTACCGAAAGCAGGACACCGTCATCAGTACCTGGTCAAGTATCCACCTCGGTCCACTGAGGCTCATTCGAGGTCTCCAGTAAAAAAAATCAGCACTTTTCAGCCAACCAGCCTCTTCATTATCACGCTCTCGGAGCTTGCTGCGCGTGGATGTGCCGATTATAGAGCAGCCCTGCATGACATCTGCGGACCCGACGCGTCGCGCAACAAGAATCAGTGTTTTCTATGCCAGCTTCTATGCATGGTGTCATCTAGCACACTGCCGTGCATGTCGAATCGTGCCAGCGCATAATGCGACGTCAGGATTTTTTCATCCGACGGCGTAACGGCGATGGACTGTGCGAAGAAATAGCAAAAAATGTTTTGAGGTATAAGATTAACGATGCGCCCACCGTCGCGTCACCCGTAGGAAGGCTGGAAACGGCGATGGGAGGTCAAGTAATACGTGAGATCCGGGAAACAACGACATCAACTCTTACGACACTACATCATCGATCATTTCTTAGTTGAAAGTGAACATACCTCAATTGCTCTTCACCCTACCAGACATCAGCACCCGAACCAGCATTAATCACATCACGTGCCCACGCCATAATGAGCAGCCTCCTTTGGTGTGTCGTGCTATTGAGCTTTTTATCGAGAGTGTCGGCGTGGTCGTGGCCGTATTCAGGATGGACGAAACCGCCAGTATGCGTGATTGGAGCTGGTCCATCAGGTTTGACTGCGGCGTAC
Organism: Venturiaceae sp. KMAF11; assembly: GCA_023078705.1. Taxonomy (NCBI): domain Eukaryota; kingdom Fungi; phylum Ascomycota; class Dothideomycetes; order Venturiales; family Venturiaceae; species Venturiaceae sp. KMAF11. The sequence goes on from JALGOQ010000012.1 coordinate 364,259, forward strand.
AACCTGCAGTTGAAGGGATACAAGACAGTAATATTTGACAAGCAAGCCGAAATTGGAGGGAAATGTCAAGCCTATTACGATAAGTGAGTGAGAAGTGAACCCTTTCTCAATCTTTGTACTAACATATTCGCAGTGTCTTTCATCCCCTCGGAGCGGCCTTTTTCTCGAACCTCACGTATATCCAAACCCTAAAAGTAATCAATAATGTTTCTGTGCCTGCGGTGGAATTCTCGCTGGCCGGTACTGGAAGACAACAATTCGACTTCAATGTGACGACGGGTTCGACTCAGCCAGTGGCGGTGCCATCGGCTGCATTCAGGCAGCTATTGGCTGCCGAAGTGCCGAAATACATAGGCCTGTGGACGCAAGTGTTTGCCAACATCAGCGTTGCAGGTTATAAAGTGAGTTGGGATGTATTGATTTGTATAGTCATTTGCTGATGATCGAATAGAAAGGAGTACCAGCAAATCTCACGGTCCCAGCAGCTCAATGGTTTGCAACAAACGGATTCATAGCGCTGCCAATTGCTTTGACAAATCCAGAGGCGCTCTATGGCTATGGAGATATTCGACGAGTTCCAATTGTGAGTTGTGTTTGTTAAGTTTATCGCCCCAGACTAACAGACCCCAGCTTTATATTCTTCAATACATCACGCCAGACATTCTTCTAGGATTCATTGGAGCACGAAACGTATACTACACCGATTTCCACGCAATCTGGCTGCAATGGACCCAAAAATTCATCACGAACCCAATTTACACTTCCACAAACATAACATGCGTCAACCGTTCCGGCAAAACCCCTTACATCTCCTATAAGAAAGCCGAAGGATTCTACAAACGCAACGGCTGGAAAGGCGACCACATGAAAGAAGTCAAACAACAATGTTCCTCCATAATCATGGCCTTTCCACCAACGACCGAAAACCTAAACGCCGTAGGATTAGACTACACACCCGCCGAAAAGGCACTATTCCCCCAAGTCGGTGTGGAGAATTACTATTCTGCGGCTGTGAAATTACAAGTCCCCTACGGCGTCTCTTACATGGCCGAAAGCATCGCTCCCGGAATCCCACCACCCGCAAATGGCGAACCAGTCGCTCTCCTTGTCCTCAGTAACGTCTCCGACGTTGTAACACCATGGTCTTGGGGTCCCTACCGCCAGTACCAATCCGTCGACACCGCGCGCTCGCTTCTCCAATCCACGCTCTCCAAAGTCAACCGTGATCCGAGAAACGTGTCGACGATGAGCGTTACGGTTCAGGATTCCGATATCAAGGCTTTTAGGAAGTGGGATTATTTCCCGCATTTCGATAGTCCGGCGCTGGCGGATGGGGCGTATGATAAGTTGAATGCTTTGCAGGGGTGTGAGAAGACGTATTGGGCTAGTGGGTTGAATGGGATGGAAACGGTGGAGTGGGCGATTAGGGCTGGGCAGGATGTTGTAAGTTCTTATTTTTGAGTGAGGAGGTGGGGCTTTACGACTTGGATTATGATGCTTCTTACGATCTTTTACGACGACGAATTCATGAGATTGATATCAAGAGGGGGATTACACGAAAATGATTCCAGGATATTGATTCCGTGAGGATGCCGGTTACCTTTACGAGAATGACTTCAAAAGGAGGATCCTGAAAGGAGGACTTCACGAAAATGGCTTCACGAAAAAGGTTCACGAAAGATCTTCACGACAATTGATCTATGGAGGGATGTATGTTATGTATGTCTGTTGTTGATAATATTAATTAGTGATACCCAGGGTGGCATGCTTTGCGATCAGTCCGGGTTTCCATGGCATATCAAGATTTTATTCATTCTTTGAGCTGCTGAATATATAGTTAAATAGCGATTGATAAATGTTAGACTTGGTATTGTGCAGGATCCGGCTCCCAGTCCCTTCTTTCTCCATGATCTGCCATCTTCATACGATGCCCTACGACCCTGTCCAAATCATCATTTGATGATATCGTGTCCATTATTCTCGCTGCGAAGGTCAGTTTTCATTGCATTGGTAGTTGGGTGGGACGGGTGGATGAACTGACGTTGCGTAGAAACATTCTATGAATGATCCATCTAACAAGCGGAATGATACACATCAACACCACTTGAAGAAGCTGAAAGATGTCACCGGCTGATAGGTGATTTGACCCGATCTGAGATTGAAGCATTGGAGGGCAAGGTTGGGTTCCATTGGGTACTGATGCCATTTTTTAATACCTAGAGATTTATTGGTAAGTTTTAGCTTTCTAGGAGTTAGAGTCTTAATCTTTAAGCTTACCGAGTGGGAGTTGTGAAATTGGGTGCTCTGAAAGAAGCCACTGTATTGATTTTGGACTCAATTTATTCCCAAATCTTGGTAGGTCGACGTCGAAATGGGAACGAAGGGACGAAAGAAGGTATTCTCGCGTATTCTGCTTTTGTGATCAGACAGGCTTCAAAGTCCTCCCGAAGTTCCTCTTTGGGCGGCAGGGAGACATGAAAACAAGCTAGGCCATTCTCGGCGGCCGGGACACTTTCCTGTGGGTTTGTGAGTAGCCAGCACTAGGGATCCCCGTACCATTGCCCCCTCCAATCTCGCAATCATGAGTTAGACACCTACATTACCAACAACTCAACAAGATTACAATGGATGTACTAAATAGCGATACAGGCTTTGAACAGATTCTTGCTGGAGCCTTTGATTTCAATCGTTATTATGGGGAAATGGAAGAGCTTGGCTGTAATATGAAGTTGGATGGTAGTATGGAACAGGGGCCAGAAAAACTTGAGAACCAGAGTTCACCAGACATCTCTCACACAATAAGGACAATCCTTGAACACGAAAATCACAAGCTCCACAACACAGAGCAAGAAGATGGCCTTAATCATCATCTACAAGTAGTCGCGAATAACGATGCCCAATACTCGTCCATGGACTTGGCACCGAGAAACAGCGATATTCTGGCCCTGGAACTGAAAGAGGTGATCCCTCAGCTTGAAGAATACGAGGCTAAAAGTAGGGAAGATTGGAGGGATCTTGATCCGATGGAAGACGAACAATACCTCCAGCTGAGACTGCGCAAAGTTCGTTTGCAAAAAGAGTTACGGAACAACGATGTGGATCGTTCAGACGCGGGGCAGACACCCATCCACTTCATTAAGGATCAAAGATCCGAAGGATCGAAATTTCAGTCGAGGGAACGGTGTTCTGAATCTACGCAAGCCAAGTCAAAGAGCATTCGCCCTTCGCTGGGAACGATGAATGACATTATTGAGCCCTCTTCGATGTTTGTTGCCGAACCAAAGCCCATTAAACCCAATAGCACTCGAAAACGCCCATACGTACCTGGCATCCCGGAAGATATGCAGCATATCATGATACCCGAATCTACAGAGATGAAGAAGCAAAAGAGAACAATTTTGACAAACGAGCAGAAGGAGAACAAGAAACTTGTGCTGGAAAGTGGTAGTCAATGTCTCAGTTGCAGGTTTAGCAAATCGAATGTATGCAACCCAACATATCGCGAATGACACTGACTGACGGCAACTAGCCCAAGTGTTCTGGGGATAAAATATGTCTTCGCTGTCAAGAAAAAGGTCTAGATTGTGTCCGACCATGTCTGAAAGACAAAAATCCATTTACGTATGGTGGGTAACCCAGTTCGAGACTAACTTCATTGCTAAGTTCTCCAACTATAGGTGTTTCAATTCCTATCACATTTGGCCGCTTTCCAGATCCATCAGACGATCTGGCCAAAGCCACCAGAGTGGATACCTTCCGCGACTTCTTCGATATTTCAGGCGTTCCTGGAGTTCAATCAAGACCAGAAGGTCTGAAAATAATAGATGCTTTGTACGCGGGGATTGTTGATCTAGGCTTCCGCCCCGACATTGCGAGGACCAGACTGAATGGATTACGGAAACCCTGCGCTATAAACGTCTTCATCAAAACGAACGTCATTATCAAATACTGGTCTCTGAAGAGTGTTAAAAAGTGTTTTGCGGAGTCCTTCAACTCGACGCGGAGTGAAAACTTTGATTCGACGTCCTTGGGAAATGGAACCAAATTGAAGCCGGAGACAAGCCTAAAACATAATCGACTTGAGTTTGGGTCGTATCTCGAAACATTGAGAGCCTACCCGAGCCTCTACGTCTTTTCTTTCTTAGCTCGGATACTCCGATACTCAAACATCAAAGATTGTCACAGGCCAGATATGCTCCGCAAACGAGTCAGCATCCTCGCAGTTCTCGGAATAATGCTTGAGCAATTGCTGGACCTAGAAGATCAGGCGAATCTTACACACACTCCAGAGCACAAAGCCGTGATTGCGAACTTTGGAAAAACCATTCTGGGATACTTGCAGGCTCCGAGCATCTTGGCATTTCCATCAGACTGTCCTGTTAGCAAATGCTCCGGCAAAGATGGCAATGCGCGTACCGGTTTCTTCCTGAAGGACGAATTCTGGCACCTACTGTGCCAGGAGTCAACAGAGATCATTCCACCTCATCTCCTCTTCGTTGCCCCTGGTCATGAATTGGAGAAGGAAAAGGGGCCAAGAAATCATAATAATTCCACTGCAGTACTTGGCCTAGCTCCTAGCAAGTCTTTCCATGCGTGTCACTGCATTTATACTGACTGTTTACACAGGAAAACCGAACATGAAGTGGCGTACAAGTGCACAGCAATCAAGAGAGCTCACGTCCCAGATAGAAGGGCTGTCAAACGATCTGTTCGGCATGAACCTCAGTCCAGGGAACGTGGATTCCAGCAGTGCTTGGATGGACCACCATTTTGATGGTCAGGGCGTACCGCTACATGAAAACAAGATAATCTTCCCCTGCTCACCGCCGTCACCTATGGAAAGGTGGCTTGCAGAACCAATGAGTGGTAATCTTTGGCCAAGTATTGTTGCTAGACGCGAAATCGAAATCCCATGGGAGTTTGACAAATTATGAAGTTCAAGCATGTGGTCCGGAAATTTGGCTGTTTTGCCGAGCAATTCAACAGTATGTCATTGTTTGTGTATGTCCATATATCGAAGTGGAAAACGTGGGGCTGACTGAGGAGCAGGATATTGTATCTGTCCAATGCAGAGTCATCCACTCAATTTGAGAATAACCGAACAAAATTACTAGCGACGATTGATCTCTGCTTTACCTGGTATCTCGCATACCTTGAACAGGATCAATTGCTCGTGATAAGACTGAGAGTATTTGGAATCCTCAACATCTTTTCCTCAATCGTTCCGCTCCTTAGTCTTATTCAACCTGCCTCGCGAAAGTCGACATTGCTTTACGCATCTTCCTCCATGTAAGGATGCAAAAAGAGTTGTCCTGATCGTGGTTGGCTATCTAAATTTGAACGGGAACGGTATGGGAAGTGGACCCGGCTTCATTTATGTGGCTGCATCTGGGTATGTCAGTTTCAGGGCTGGTGGGAAGACTTGCGGACAGTGGGATAGCTTTAGCGCGTCCCATCCTCTCTCCTCATTTCTCATAATAAACCACCTCTTGAAACTATAATCAAATCAGGAAATTCTATTTTTGTTCTTACCTGATCTACTTCACAGCGAGCCCGCGAGGTTATTCCTCACGACTGTACGGACAATGAAGCAAAAGAATGTCACGAAAATGTCAGATCGCTTCCATTACTGACGAATACATGTGTTCAGGAATCTATTGAACATCAAGCCAATTCAGGATCAGTGAGCTCGGGTGACGACGGCTGGCCTTCCAAATCAAAAAGCTCCTTTTTGATATCTAAAACCCTCGGGTGCTCTTCACCATACGTCCTCAGCATCTCCAAGCATGAAGATCTTAGAAGCGACAATCCCTTCTCTTTTGTTCCGTTTCGGTACAAAATACCACCGAGGGATGCTTTACAGCGAAGGCTAAGGATATGATTCTCGCCCAGAGTGCGCAACAACTGCGGAAGCAAGGCATCGAGAAGTGTTTCCGCACGCATATTCTCTTTCTGCGCAATGTAGAGAGAACTAATGCTCAGTTGAACCCTCAAAAAGTCTGGGTGGTAAGTTTTGAAGCATGCTTGTGCACAAGGCAAGAAATCTGAAAAGGTGACCGCTGCGTTTTCGATCTTCCCCAAAGCAAGAAGGGTATCCCCAAGCACGAGATCCGCCCGAAGCGCATCTCCCTGACTGTCGGATAATTCTGTCCTGAATGTTGCGCTGACTTTCCGCAGGAGATCGAGTGCCGCCTCGGCCTGGCCCATTTCAAGTAGAAGAGCCGCAAACTCTGTCTGGGCTATGAGCGTCGATTTGTGCGTTGATCCGTGAGAGTTTTCACGCAATCTGCAAGCCGCCCCAAGCGTTTGGAAAGATTCTTGGTACAAGCCTTGTTCGCGATCAAGCACTCCCAGGTTGAATAGAGTGCGAAGCGAGGCTGCGTTAGCACTTCCAAGACGAAGGTGATCTTGTCCTGCTTGAGCGATTTCAAGGTATTTTCGTGACCCTTCATAGTCGCCCATGAACATTAATAAACGACCTAGGGCATTGGCGGATTTGCATGTATCAGCATTGTTTGGGCCGAGAAATGCGACACGCTTCTCATAGGATTCCAGGAAGCCGCTTTTGGCCAGGTCCCATCGTCCATCTTCTTGATAGATTATGGCATGACGGTAGCGAGCGTGGACTGCAATTCGGTTGTATTCGAGCTCATCCTTGTCGAACCCTTTGAGAGCTATGTTGTACAACTCTTCTGCCTCTTTCAATCGTCCCTGGTACCACATCACCATTCCCAACATGCTTGCTGCCTCGCGTTGAAGCAAGCTCAATTCAGATGAATCGATATTATTGGAGGGAAGAACAGATTGCAGACATTCTTCTACCTCTGTCAGCCGACAAGTTTCCCAAAGAAGCTCGCCTAGGCCAACTTTGGCCCGAATACAAAGAGTGTTTTCGTTGTCAAATCCTTGCGCTGTCTTTGCTTCGATGACCTGCCTGTACAGTGCTTCGGCTTCTGTGTTCGATCCTCGAATCACGAGCACATCGGCAAGTAGCTTTTGAAACCCTGGGATTCTCGAAGGCGAACATTCTTGGTCGATATGACTGGTGAGATTGCTTGGATTAGTGACTGGGGTAAACTCACACAATCTCACTATATTGAACTGTTTGCTTACCTCGCCCCTAAACGGGCGATTTCCTCTACCTCGTCTAATTTTCCAAACACCATGAGAACCTGGCCTATTTGCAGAAGGGCTGGCTGAAGGTCAAGTGCAGCAAAAAATCGGCTGATCTCACGGGTTTCTGATCGAGCATAACCAAGTATTGTGTCAGCATGAAGCAAAATGCGTCCCTTCAGAAGCCAGCTTTGAGAGGATGGAAGCTTTGATGCAGCCTCCAATGCCGTTCCAACCACATAAATCGCATGGCATAATTTAGCGTATCTCGTCTCCGGATCCAGTCGGTCTCGACCCCACGCGTGGACCAGCGGGTGGAGATAGAGTGAGCCCGGAGTTGATCCCCGTTTAGCAAGAGATACCGACAATATCTTTCCAATTGTTCTCTTAAATTGGAACTCGTTTTTGCATAGAGATAAGAGCCAGGAAAATTCGTCACGTCCATTGTTCGATGTCGCAATTGAATTTGTTGATGATGAAAGCATAAAGAGTTGTTCCCAGATAGTTTCATGGTGGAAGAATGTGAGGAGAAGAACAAATTCAGCGGCGGAACGATCTTGTCGTAAGATGTATTGAAACGAAAATTCCCAGGTCGTAAAGACGGTGTCTTTTTGGTAAGGATATGCTCCCGCTGGTGAGACATATTCAAGTAAGTCGCGTCGAAATTTGTCGAAGAGAGGAATGTAATCCGAAAATCGTAGCTAGGTGTCACTCAGATAAGCACCGGCTTGCTCAAGAGCTAAAGGTAAATAACCTAGCGTGTGATCAATAGCTCTTGCATCCTTGTCATCTTCCAGTGTTAGAGGCTCTCCAAATTGAGGATGCCATCAATTCAAGACTTACCAGAGCCGGATTTCATCCTTGCGTATCCACTCTTCATGAGTAATTGGACGGCATCAGCCTCTTCAACAACATCTACCGCTATCCCATAACCATGTCGACAGGCAGATATTAGGCGGCTGGTCATGATGATCTTTCCATGGGTCGCCCGGGGCAGAAAATCGTGGATTGGAAAGTCGTCTAGCTGATCCGCGTTATCCAGAACAAGAAGCCACTTATTATACTGACGCTGCGCTGCAAAAACTCGGTCGCCTAATCAAGACAATCAGCAGATAAACTGGAAGCTGGGATGAAGTGGTGGCTGACGGCTTCTGCTAAAGTCGCCAGGCGCGTTTCATCCATTGACACAGCGCCAACTGGGGAAATATCGTCGTCCACATGCATCGATTGCAGGAAAGATTGACGGGCGGAGGAATCCGGTTGTTCCATTGCTTTTTTCATAATTTCTTGTAAAATCTCTCTAAACCCAAGCCGCAGCGATCGCAGATCATTGGCGTTGACCCAAAAGATCCACTGAAAATTGACTTTGTATTCCATTGCATACTCCAAGGCCAGCTGCGTCTTCCCAACACCACCAAGTCCGTGAAGAACAACCGTCTGGGTCGATTGTCGGGAAGAATTATTGTGGTGATTTACATTCGGGAACATGTGATCATGGATTTGCTGAAGCTGAGGCTGTCGACCAGTGAAGTAGGGAGTACTTCGAACTGGCGTCCGCAAAGGTATATCGAGAAAGGAAGAAAATTTGTCATTTGTGATAGCGCTTTTATTGTCCAGATGAGATGGAGCAAGATGCGCCGGAGCAGAAATATCTTTGTTGGGGGTTTCTTTGTGCTCAGTTGCGACCATCACCACTAGAGACGAAAGATTGATTGGTCGTTCAATTAAGTTGCGTAGGTGTGAGATAACACAATGGAAATCAACATCGTCTACATCTTGGAAACGAACGATCTCTTTGTGGTCTTTGAACAAGCAAATGGTCTTAGAAGACTCCACTCCGGCCATGACTGCGGAGCTACGGGGAACAACCTAAGATATGATTAGAAGGGAGTGGGAGAAGACACAGTTCCGACTCACAAGAATACTGATACCAAGGACGATGGGCGTTTTATAGGCCTCGTAGAAACACCTGATATCGTAATTGGCGCTGATCGGTGTAAACTGGTCGATCTGCTGCCGAAGCCACTCCGAATTTGCTCTCAAATGTCGAATCAACGAAGTGTTAGTCTTGGTAAACACCGATCCAATATTTAGTAACAAGTTTCCCCAGCTTGCTCCTTCACTTCCGTTGTGAGGTGTGCCAAAGAAGAAGATCCCTCGTGTACACCTATCTATGGTCCGAGCGACTAAGTCGCGAGTACTTAGTCTTGAGTGTATGAGAGCCTACGGATTCTTTCATTAGTCAAAGTGACAAGAACGTATTGAGATCAGAAATCAGGGAGCCTCACACTTCTCACAAGGACGCCACCAAGACTGTGTACTAGAAATATGATTGGACGCTCTGATGCCTTTCGTATACGTCAGTTTGGACACAGTTTCAACCCGAAAATTTCGTACATCGCTGTCTTGTCTCAGAATACACAGTCGAGACACAATGGTCGTGGCGTGGTCGTATAGATACTGTACCGTGATATGCGAGGAGCCATGGGTATTGGCGTTGTATCCGTAGGACATGATGCGAGCGGAAGGGAAAAACCGTGGCAAGAGATCTCGAAGCCAGCATACGCCATTTGAAGTGCTTGTCCATGTTCGTTCTCTGTGGCCGTTGAGACCATGGATAGCGACGATACTAAGAGCAAGACGAAAATTAGCAGGATAAAAGACATGGGCTTGGGAAGTGCGAGACTGACTCTATGGTCGGATTTAAGCCAGGAGCAAATACCTCAAAGCCATGAGAGTCGCTGACAGTGATCTTGGTAACACTGTGGTACATTAGAGATCGCAGCTGACATTTTGATGGGCTTAGGACTATGCCCACCTTTTCTTTAAACGAGATGATGAAGAGCGAAGTAACGTTAAATGCTGATGCGGTCAGAAAGGCTGGATTAACAACTCGCGCATATCTCTTACGTCGGTGAACTCAAGGCTAAACTTGCTTTCGAGTGAAGATCTCGATCTGTGCTCCTCCATGATGCTCGCTTCCCAAATAAATGTATGCCTTATATCTGGTGAGAGAAGGAAAAGGAACAGAGCTTGTCGCGACTATGAATCGTTGAGGGGTGGCTTGAGTCCAGGCTGTACATGCCGTTCTTGCATGAGAGCTGAACAATGCCACCACCAATAACAGCTCAATCAACTTTTGCGTTCACCGGGATATTGCGGGGTAATCAACAAGTTCCCGTGATTTAAACAATCGTTCTGATCCTCTAGCACGATATCGTACATGCTGTTTCTTGAATCATCCTCGCATTCTGCATACATCATGTCTCAATTAACGACATCAGTGGTGCCACAAAGCCTTATGTCGGACTGCATGAAGGGCATCCTTGAGACTGTAAGTCATAGGCCGAAACTGCGCAGGTCTTACAACACATACCCTGCGCCCTCGTCTGTGCATGCGCATGTCGCGTTTTCAAGTGTATTTCCCCAAATGATCAACTCCAGCCTCGTCTGGGAAGGCGACCAGCTGCACCCTGCAGAATGGCTTGTCGTTTTGACCGAAAATGAAGTGACGGAAGTTGAGGTTGCCCTACAACAGTTCAAAGGTGTGTCTGTCTTAGATTTTGCTACAAGAACTGACGTGTAATCATGTTGTAGACTCTAGATTACCGTTGGAATCGATAGCTCCGAAAACATTTCCGCTGCCTCACCTAGGAACGAAATTGAGAGTCCTTAAAAGGAAACTCTATCATGGGCGCGGGTTTTTCATTCTTCGAGGCTTGGATCCAGGAAAACGCAGCGTTATAGACAATATGGCTTTGTATGCAGGAATCGCTAGTTATGTTGGCGCTGAGAGATCGACGCAAGATCTTGCTGATGGCGTTATTGGTGAGGTGGCACCAAAGTGCTGTGGATTGTTCACGTCGCTAATGGAGGCTCCACAGCTCATTTGAAGGACTTGAGTAGCTCCGCTGGCGAAGGAGGCGTTGTTGAGAATGCGTACTCGACACTCTCCCAGGTAAGCAGACTGTGTGCTTTATCCTTACTGATGCTGACAGGGAAACCACAAGCCTTTCCATACAGACTTCTGCGAAATTCTGGCGCAATTCGTGATTCAAACAGCTAAGCACGGCGGAAACTCGAAAATCGCTAGCAGTTGGAAGGTCTACAACGAGCTCGCAGCAACTCGACCGGATATCATCAAGGCTTTGAGTGAGCCTTGGCTTTTCGACAAGTAAGCTCCCCAAATTCTCCGGAACTACGCACGTACATACCTAACACTCTCCAGCTTTGGAGGCTTTCCTAAATCGTGGTCACGTCCGTTGTTATTGTGCGAAGAAGGGCGAGTGATCCTGAATTATACACCGCGTCACTTTCTCGGCAATAGTTTCTACCAGCGAAGCCAAGATCTGTCCCCAATTACGGCTGTTCAGAAGGAAGCTTTGCAGATCGTCGAAGTTCTGGCAGAAAAACATTGCTTGAGCATCCAGTATGAAGCAGGAGATTTGCATTTTATGAACAACCTGGCATTGTTGCACGCGCGTGATGGTTTCGAAAACGGGCCCTCTTTTTCTGAACAGCGTTATTTGATGCGCATGTGGTTGGGAGATGGGATAAATCGTTTCTGGAAAATACCAAAGCAACTGACCGATAGCCAAGGTGTCCACATGAGTATAAGGAAGCGGGGGAAGGAGAAGTTCCGGGCGACGGTGGATCCAGTCAAAGCCCGCACGAAGCAACACTCAAGTAGTTGATCGGTCGAGTTCTATACGATCGAAAGCCAGAATGTTTGATGGTGAAATGATGATCTTCCTGAACGCGATGAGTAGCGTCTGTTTTCTGTTTCTCAGCCGTACCAGGCTAAACCTAAAAGAGCGGCACAGATAGGAGTTCGATCACCTTATCTCTCGAATTTTGTATATGACTGCAATGAGTAGCGTAGGTCAGATTTAAGAGTCTTCTGAAAGTTCAACTTCAAGGTTGAGAGACGACAATGCAAACCCTACAAGACAGAGATCGAGTCCTCCTGGCTAATTTTGTTATCTCGATTCAGTAAAAAGAACATCCTAAATTAACATAGTAAGGTATTTAAAGAGGCTTTTGCTTATGATGCTTTTTATTACAATAAAGGTATATATGTAAGAAATTACAGTTAGAAAGCAGCCTAGTCGTGAAGCGTATTAGCTTATAAGGTTTGTGAGTATAACCGAAAGAGATATTAGTTAAACTTATAAGATAACCTCCCACTGACTAACACCGTTGCTAGACGGAACGGCTTTGTGGTGTGTTCTTTGTTGTACAACTGGAGGGTTTGATTTCAGATATCACATAAATACAGTCATTACAGTCACACATCAAGTCCATATCTACCGGAGGATCGGAAAAGGCTACATGTCGCTTGAGTTGGACACCTTTGCCATCAGATGGAGTGGGAGTTGATATAGGAACCGAACGCACAGCAACAGTAAGTAAGATCTGGAGCCTCGTGTCCGGAGCTTTCATTCCAAGTACTGTCTTGCTGTCAGCTGCATGAGAGAAATCACTCATGGCAGTCATCCCAGGAAAGGTCGCATGGAAAGTCACAGCGTGAAGGTCCTCAGAAAGGTCATTGTTTGAGGTAAGATATGAGATGGGTGTCGCTAAATCTTGAAGTCGAAGTTTATTACAAAGTATCCTTGTATAGCTGTATTAGAATAATACTCTTCTTTCATGGCTGAGACATACCCTCCTCGACTTGCAAGTAGAACAGATTACACAACTACCCAGTCCACTTCCTGAACATCAGGCCACGATTCAACCCAATCTCCAATCATTGCAAGAGAAAAAATACCAATTTTGACCAGTCTCGTCCTCTTCCCAAACCGTTTGCCTTGCAACAAAATTCCAACTGCCTCAACAGGATTCTTCTGCGTAAGAGAAACAACGAAGGTATCTAGATACTGCGGCTGCTGCTCGATCCATTCTGATAGTTTGTACACGTCTGATTTGGAAAATAGTGAGCCCCAGAATGCCAAGTACGCAAGTCCTAGGCCTTGCCCACCGGGGAAATCTGCTCGGTTTGATGCTAGAACCACAGCTTTTTTGATCACCACACTACCATTACTCTGGATCTCCCATGTAATGACACTAGGATCTAAAGCAGTCGGGTCATGGAATGGCAATAAGCCTCGAGATTTCAGCGACTTCATTCTGTGTCGAGTCTCCTTGGCTCGATTGAACGGCATCAAACTCCCAGTATGTCTAGACAACGGATTCAAAGCAGGCCAAATTGAGGGATTGTCAACCGAAGTTGTATAGAATTCTGGGCCGATGCTGGCAAGTGCTTCTTGGAGAAAACGTGGTGGATACATTCCCAGTACCAAGTCCTTTTCATGGACAGTGGAATCCTGTTTGAACCAAGCTGTGACGCCTAGGCTAGACATGATGGCCTCAGCGCGTCCTGCTGCGCCCGCTGTACAGAATCGAGCATTTGCTTGAATAAGGGGATCTAGCCTCGAGTCCGGACCCTCTGAGAATAAATGAGTTTTAAGTATCATGGCCTTCAATTGTCTGGGTCCAGGGGGACATGTTTCCGATGCATTCTTCCTGGCGTGTAACTGCGTCACTTTATCGATGGGCCAGTCTTCGACTCCGTGCCCTTTGATAACGAAATTTCCCAATACTTGGGTGCTCCACGTCATGAGCTGCCACACAACGTGGTTGAGGGCGAAAATCTCCTCTAGGGCTATCGGTTCTCCAGAGGCGTCGCTCAAGACATTCCAGTTCATGTCTGCGAGCACCATATTTGGCCGGAGATAAGCCTCTTGCAGTGTCCACACACCAGAAAACCAGTCCGAAGGCTCGAAATGATAGTACCAATTTTTGTTTCTCCTTTTTCTCCATGACTCATTGATGCCATTGGCCCATTCAACAATCTTGGTCCTCCATTTCGAATATCCAAATGTTGGTTTAGTGAGCCGCGTGAGCTGAAGTGGTAATTGTGCGCCGTGATCTGCTGCCTCGAGAAATGACTTGACATCAGACATACCAGGGTGACTGCTCATGGTAATGTATTGTGCACACAGCCATCCTATGGTGCAATACTCCGCAACCCAATGATGGACATAATTGAGCCATGCAACGCAGGAGGTTGCATTCTGGAATATGGCCGCTTGTCGAGCAATCTCCTCTTTGAGTATCGCGGCCATCGCTGGGTTGGTGGTCTCCTGTGGCATACAAAAGAGGTCTAGCCATAGGTAATCTGTTGCAAATCGATCTTTCATGTCATAGAAGGTGGTCGGAAGCTCTTCAATGTCGAATCTCGAATTCAAGGGAACACGCCATGGAACACCAGCTATATCCACCCATTGCCGTTTCCTCCAACGTCCCCAGGTATGACTGATACAAGTATACTTGGCTGGAGCGCTGAAGCCTGACGTATCAACAGTCTTTTTCTGACTTATATCCCACAAGTACTTCGGAAAGCCTTCCCTTCCTCTGTCTCTGCTCAACCAAGGACAGTAATCCTTTCTTGGTAAAGGATTATCGAAGACCTTGGATAAAGTAGCCATGCCCAATCCTTCACTCCAGTTTTTGGTTGTGAACTTCCATGATATACGCTGTGCTGTGCGAGCTTGCCAGGCTCGACGTCGAGAGTAGTCTATACTATCGAAATCGTAGCTTTGGAGTTTCACGCCATGGATGATTCTCTCGCGATAGCGTTCGCCTACCCAATGAGCGGGTGAAAACTCCATTCGAAAGAGATCGGCCATGACTTTCTGATATAGCGATATTTGCCGATAGTCTTCATTCATGATGTGAGAATCCGGTTCATCAGAATCTTCCGATTTGTCAAGGATTTCATGCGCGAGCTCTTCTGTTTCCCTATCGTACAGCGATTCGAAAAACGGGCGTATACAAGGCTCGAGCTCATACTTGCTGTGTATCCAGTCGTGAAGCATGATGTATGAGTGATATTGTGCCGTTGAAAGATAGCCCCTCAGCTTATCTCTGGTGGCCTCTTCAGACGCCCATTCTTCTGTATAATGCCACAAGAGCTTGGCAAGATACCAATTGTCGTTGGTTGAGTTTAATTTTGATCTGATATCGGTGACGTAATCCTCCGTCTTCGATGTCGATACAATGAAGAGAGTCTCAGGTCCGATCGAGAAGCGCTTATGATCAGGGTGTCGCGACCTTTTGGACTCTGGCTGAGCGGCTTGTGAAGTTCCTGACAGGTTTGGCTGAGTTGATGTTTCTGCGTCTGTTTGGTCCTCCACATGCGTAGTCCTGGAATATGACCCTGTCGAGTGCATGGTAGAGACGTTGGATAGTTGATTAAGTGACAAGTTTTCTGCACTGGAGATGAACGACGCGCCCTCAGCCGTACTAGGCTAAACCTAAAAGAGTAGTCACAGGTAAAGCCGAGCAACCCATTCTACGAAATTTTTCTTACATGTCGCTAGCGAGAGTGGTGTAACTCAGATATAAGAAGACTTCTCAATAGTTTAGAGTTGAGGTTGCGAGTGTAATGATATTATGAAATCCACGTGACCTGTGTCTCTGGAACTTTAGGATAATAGAAAGCAAGAATCCAAAGATTCCGGTTCTACCTCCAGTCCTCCACCAAACACCCTGTCCCAAACCGTCCATAGCCAGGCCATTGACCCTTTCAAGTCAAGTCTATCTTCAAACTGAGGTTGAGTGCGAGATCCTCCTCGCAGATCTTGTTATTGCAATTCACAGCATCCTGCACTGCCCAAAACCCTCACTCTCAAAGCGATCCAACGCGCTTCAGCATCCCGAAGGAACTCCTTTGCCTCAGTCATTCACGCGGCAAAGTCCAAATAGACCCAATCCACCACCTATATGCTACCAGGATAACCACCTCACATTCCACCTCTCACCTCAACATTCGTCCACCCGCATTAAAGAAATAGAATCCATTATTCCAAAGCAAGGAAACTATGCCTATAACAGCACGACATGCATCGCTGCAGCCCTATACCCTAGGGGGCCGTTGAAAGCTTGCCTATAAGCGCCGGCTTTTTACAACCATTGGACAGTAAATTGGGTAACACGACATTCCAACAATTGGACGATGATGAAGTTGCGCAATTCCGATCAAAGGAGATCAGCAAGATCTCATTCATTGTCTTCTCAATCTAACCTCGTTAGTCCACACTCGCTATATCTCCCAATTCTAATTGGTCCGCAAATATCCTGATTGGTTCTCCGATATGCATTCTAGCAAATCGAGGCAAGGAGGATGCGAAACAGAAATATTGAATTCCATGCATCATTCTTTGAGAAGAGAGTAATGGAGGGTCGATAAATGCTTGGGTTTGCCAGTTTGGATGCTGCGAAGTAACCGACTTCTTTGGCAAATATGTGTCATTATTCGCAGACACGACGACACCTGAACGATCTGTGCGATGACATGTCCATCTCCATGGCGCGACTACCAGAAATCGCTCCAAAGACGGTGGTCATACTTGGGGCGGGATGGGGAGGTCTCCCGCTTGCTCACAAGCTTCTCAAACACACACGCCCAAAGGTCAAGGAAGGATTGAAAGTGTACTTGGTGTCACCCAACTCACATTTCTTTTGGAACATCGCTGCTGTCCGGGGCGTGATTCCTGGAACTATACCCGACGATCAACTTTTCATCCCCATCGAGCCAGGCTTCACGAAATACATCACCGACAATTTCGAATTCATTCGAGGGAAAGCTGAGTCGGTTAATGTCAAGCACAACACGGTAACGGTGACCCAAAATGATGGAACCGATGTCGTCCTACAATACGACCAGCTTGTCATCGCCACTGGGTCGCAAGTCCACAACAATCTCCCTTTCAAACCCGTCGGAACCCACGGACAAACACTCGACGCCTTCCACTCGCTTCAGAAACAAATCGACGCTGCAGAATGCATCGTAGTCGCTGGATCAGGGCCGACGGGTGTCGAGACGGCTGGAGAGATAGCTGCACATTATGGCAAAGCGAAGAGAGTAACACTCATCATCAACGGCAACAATGCTCTACACTTCTCCAAAGTTTTGCCAGAAGTCAGCCAAAGCGTGGAGCGCAGCCTTCGGAAGCTGGGCGTGAAACTGGTATACAATACGCATGTGCTGGGTGCGCGGGAAGACGCCAATGGAAAGACGGTCCTCACGCTGTCGCAAAGGTCGCCTCTCGTCACGGATCTGTACCTGCCACTGTTCGGGACGAAAGTGAATACGAGGTTTATTCCGTCCAGGCTGCTTGATCCCGCAGGTAATTTGAATCTGGGCAAGAAGTTGCGTGTGCTGGGAACCGACAACTTGTGGGGCATTGGAGATGTTGGGAATGTTGAAGCGAAGCAGTGGATGGTGATGGATGCGCAGTTGTGTCATTTATCCAAGGCGCTGCATTTGGTGTTGACCGGCAGGGAGGACCAAGTGAAGGAGTACACGCCGAGTGGCAAGAAGATGGTGTTCCTAAGTATGGGCAAGAAATACGCAACGGGTCAATATGGTGATTGGAAGCTCCGGCGGTGGATGGTAGCGTATCCGAAAGGTAGAGGACTGTTTGTAGATGGGGCTCCAGCATTTGTGAATGGGAAGAGTTGAGTGTTGGCGAGGAATTGTACGATAGGCGACGTAATTTTTACTGATTGAGACGGATTGTTCGAAATCCCATTTCTTCCAGAGCGACTTGAGCGCCCGCTCTCTCTTTCGCTGTCTGCGCTGCTGAAACCTCTGCCTCTGTCATGCCTTTCTTACAGAGCGTCTTGTGACCAGGCCAATCATCCTTCTGGCACTCCTTGGAGCAGTAGTGTTTGGTCTTGCACCTCGAGCATCTCAAGAAGCGTGGCTTGTCCAATTCTTCCCATGCTTCACAGGTTCCACAACTCTTAATCAATTCCTCATTTGGGATCAAGATCTCAACCATTTCCAGCTGCACGAAGCCTTGGGGGAGTCTTCGTCCGGTATGACGAATGACGCCTGCCGCTTCCAGAGCCTCTAGTATGCCTTCGTTCTCGCTGTAAGTTTTGAGAGCAATGACAGGATTTCCGGCAGCGGATGGAGCGGGGCTCTCGTCTGCCGCAGCGCATACGGCGATGGAGCTGAACATTCGTGTATCATACTCGTCGGCTGCGGGTGAAGCGCGGATGAGGAGCCAGGCATTGGGTCCAAGGGTGCCGAGGGCGCAGGTGAGAGTACGGCTGTTGGGCTCAGGAAGCGTCACCTCGAAGGTGCGGATTGTTGCCATCGGAACGTGAATACTGAGGAACTGGACTGTTTGCCAGTTTCATCAGGGAATAATTTTGGGGTCTGAAAATCCATATCACGTGAACACCATTTCGAAGTCGAATATCAATTATCCTTTGCTGCCAATTCATCAATTGGCTCCGTCTGAAAGCAAGAGGAATACCAAATCTTCAAGAGCCGAGATCCATGACATGTATCGCTGCTGACATGATGTATTTTTCCAAAAGTGGATCTGAACTTGTCTTGCTGTTTTCGACGATTCAACCCCCGAAAACACAGCCCACCAGCTGCATTTGGGCAGACTCGCTGCGCCTGAAGCTGAAGGTCCCATACCCCAATCAATCCATGCCCTTCTCCTCTTTCTGTCCCATGTTGCGCCCTGTTGTACCGCCTCACGCCCTTTCATGCATATTTCGCGCCCTTTTCAACTCTCGATTGCATCAAACACGCCCTTCTTGAAGTCGAAAAGTCTGCCTTCGCCTCCACGGTCACTTTGAGAGGTTGCAACATCTCCAAACCCCCTGCTCCCGCCCTTTCCAGACACTTGTCAGAAAAGTGAGGCGACGAATCAACATCTTTGGAGATTCCAGTCTGCTCCGACGTTGCCGTCTTGGACGAATGGAATGCAGTCAAAGCACGCGGCCATAGCAATCAAGGTCCACCTACCTTGACCATCTGGCAGTGCTCTAAGAGTCACTCGCCCTGCATTTCAACTAAGGAGGCCGCCGTGAGCGTTGGAGTATATAGGAATGTCTCTGCCTCATCTATCCATCTTCAATTCACTTCACATCCATCATTCTCCAACATTAAATCTCTCTACCTTTTCTTCATCTTTATATGGTGACCAGCGCCTACCTGGTACCTGGTCCATGCATAGCCTAGATCTTGTTCCTACTGCCATAGATGTGAATACTCAAAAGAGCACCTCGCCGAGGCTCACCGTCCCAATATCTCAAGCAACCTAGAGCAAACAAACATTTGGATGAGGGAGATGACGACGATGTCGCTCCTTTCAAACTATCGGACGAGTTGACCCCACGATTTCATGAATAGTCGCAACGAAATTAACAGTGTGCTATTACACTGTATCTTACCATGTATTGACCACGTCTGTGTATTCTATTGACCGCCCAATTCCAAGTACACATGGCCAGCCCATGCACTCGGTGCTGGCCATGGCAAGGCTGTCGGGCTGTGTTGGCGCGTCACGCCCTTTTTTGTCAACTCGAACTTTGCTTCTCGCCCTTTCACATCACTGTCCTCAGCCTAGACAGCTATGATGTCGGTGCCAATAACTCCGCACTGTTCGCCGCTTAACCGGTATCTCTATCATTCAAAGCTTTGTGTGTTTGCCTAACCATCATCATGAATATCCGCCCTTCTTTGACCTCGACCAATGATCAAAATAATTCAGTCTCGCCCAATTATTCCCACATCGCAGTTAATGCTATGTCGGCCCAGTCTCATTTCTTGGTCTTCCCGGAACTATACCCTGCCCAATTGCACCGAGAAGAAGATCCTGCAAGTTCATCCTATTCGTATCACAACAATGTCGAAAGCGCCTCCTATCATCAGCACGGCTTCACGCTAAGTGATAGTTCGTCACCAAACTCTATACCCAGCACCCCATCATCAAGCTCTTCTTTCGTTAAGAACTATTACCCACAATTTCAAGAGCTGGACCTCAGTGATATATCATCTCCATGCTCCATGGTGAGGACTTCGTCAACGTGGAGTACAGCCCCCATCAATGCTAGGTTACAGGGAGAAGGTCATCAAGCCTGGGTTGAGAATACCTTCCCCTGCAACCATGACTCTGGGCCTTCGGACGGGCCTTTACAAGACCCTGCCGTGGGTGTCTCATCTTTGGGGTACTTGCTTTTCAACCACTCCGAGTCCTCGAATGGAACCCAACGCTCCCTCTCGATGTTCCCTGACCTCCCGATGGGAAGTTTCAAACATTCTACCATGCCTTCAATGGAAATTCCAGATGTGGAGCAATACATGAATGAGTACCCTTGGTCGAGTGAACATTTGATGTAAGTATTCTACTTCGACTTTTGAGCATCATTGCGACAAGAGCTGACGATAGCCGAGACCCCATGGTCGTGCAGAAAACTCAATGCAGCCGGAAGCGGCATTAAACATTCATGGTGCTCAAACGACCTTTTCACTTCCATCGAGGAGCTTCTGCAAGCGGAAAAGCACTACATGTGCCCATTGCGACCGCCAATCAATACTCATTCGCGACATGCCTCATCACCTGCGTACCACTCATCCCGAACTGCTTCAATGCTATGAATGTTACGAGCGTTTCTCAGTGGTGGAGCATCTCAATCGACATGCTGTCCAAAAGAAGCACCAGGCGTTCCAATGTCAGACTTTGTCTTGCCCTGCCACGTTCAGTCGCCTCGACGACCTTCGACGCCACATTCGGAAACATCAATCAAATTCGAAGCGATCCAGATGTCCACACTGCGAAAAGAGCTTTTCTCGCAATGACCATCTGACTCAGCATCTAAGAGCTTTTCATAGAATGGGGCTATTGCCAGGGAGCAGCACGTCTCCACGATCATGTCCACACCCGGCTTGCCCACTCTATCGCCTGCCAGATGATGTTTCGTTGGATGGAATGCCTTTCTCGCAGTCGAAGGAGTTCATCGAGCATATGCGTCGGGTCCACGATGAGTCGCCTTTTCCATGCTCAGAGCCTGGTTGTAGCAAAACTGGAAGCAAGGGCTATTTTCGAGAGATGGATCTTGTGAAACACAGGAAAAAGGTCCATGCTGCTGTACAGTCGCCGGAGGATGAAGATTGGGTTCTGCAATCGATCGCTCCAGTCTCTGATACATCATTTTGAAAGAAAAAGATATTCGGCGCCCGGGGACTAGAAAATGATTGTGACGCCTGTCATACCGGAGGGGAAAGGTTCTGTAAGCTTGACATGGTCAACCATCCTCCGGGCCAGGAAGCCGTTCATAGACGGACTCGTTCTTCGACGACGTTGGCAACTCTGTTGGCTGCCACGTCTTTAAGCATTGCAAGACGGCCACGGCAGTGCAGCTCCTCCCAGGGCGGGAGTCTCCGAACGGGTGTTACCCAGGGAGTCGTTGTTACAATGGATGAAATAAGTTTAACCGAAGGACGAGTTAACAGCTTTCCACGACATCATGCCGAAGCATATAAATTCCAATTCCAGTTCATCAACTTTCCACCTACATCCCACTTATCATCCTTGCTTCTCGCACCAGTCACCATGATGCTGCTCCCCTACATCTCTCTCCTTCTCTTTACCTTCACATCACCCTTCGCCACGGGTATTATCGGAGCTGAAGCCGCCAAATATGCTTCCGCTCTCACCCTACCATGCGCCGACTGCCAAATGCGGTACTGGGACTGCTATGAGGTAAGCAACCAGTGACCCCCGACGACCATGACACGCTAATTAAGTATAGGAATGCACAGCAGCTGGACATGAAGATGATACATGCAACGAAATTTGCTGCAACGACGATTGCATGGATTATCCGGTATGTTCGGGGTATATCTTCCCGGGCACAACAATACAATGTACTGACTTTACAAAACAGCCCTGCCAAGACTGTGGCTTCAGAGATTACCTGGTCGACGATGGATTCGCGAGTATAAAGGTCGGGGGTCGCGCAATGGCTGTCGAGGCCCAGACGTCGACCGAACGCGGCACGTCCGTCACATCATATCCAGCCACTACAATTGCTCAAGGCACTCAGGCTACTGGGACACCCATCAGTGATGGTGCATGGCCCAGCGAACGTGACCCTGTAATCAACATGACAGTGAGCTCCTGCGATGATTGCAAGACTGCCTACAACATCTGTGTTGCGGTAAGTCACTTTAATACCTCAAATTCATGCGGATAATAATAATCTGTAGGATCAATGCAAGCAATGCGGTGAAATAGGACGACGCAGCTTGTGTGGAAGAGACAAGCTGCGATGAAACTGTCTGCGCTATGTTCAAGGTAAGCTCAGATCTTATTTTTCAGAATGATACCAAAAAGGCTAATAATGCTTTAGTACTATGAGCACAATTGTGGATTCACAATTTGCTCTGGTAGATGTTGGACGTCGGGAGCTAGAGATGTTGCCGGCCTCGAGAGCAATACCCAAATCGAAGCTACCACGACCGTCGTATCCACGCCACCCGCTACACTCCTCACAGCTAGGAAAGCCGAACTCACCCCAGGCCTCGAGTCTAGAGATCCCGACAAAGCCGTGGCGGGGCCTCCGGTAAATCCATGTGCCGATTGCCAATACCTCTGGGGTTCATGCAACCAGGTATGATCTCCAAACCCAAGCGAAATAGAATATCACTAATAAGGAGTAGCGATGCAAAGATCAACACTTGGCTCCAGACTATTGCAGTGGATACTGTCGTCAGTACGTCTGTGCGGAGTACCGAGTAAGTTGGATTCTTGTTCTTCTAGTTACTACAAGAGTGTGAACTAACTTCGTGACTAGATTTGCAGAGACGAATGCGGTTATCGGGGTAGCTTAACCAATAATTCATCGGATAAGCTCAATTCTAGAAAGGCGGACAAGGACATCGGTGCCCCGGTCAATCCTTGCATTGAGTGCCAGTACATGTACAACATTTGCAATGGCGTAAGGTTCTGCCACGATCTGCACGTTGCGGATACAGCTAATAAAGAGTAGAAATGCAAGAACGAGGGTTTCGACGCCGCTCATTGCGATAGATCTTGTCGTCAGAACACTTGCGAGGAGTACAAGGTAAGCTCCGATCGTTGTTATACCGTCGCAAGTATTTTTGCTGACTTTTTGGTCCAGGTATGCAGAGACAATTGTGGTTGGGAAGATTGTCTCCAGTGAATAGAGGTTAATTTTCCGTCAGCGACTGCGATAAATACGGCGATATTGAGACTGTAAGCGTTTGATTTCACTATATTGGCGAAAGTTAGATCATGAAAAATAGTCAGCGATGACTGAAGGATAGATAACCTACGGAACCTGACCCTCTCAATAACATCGATTTACCATCTCACACAACCACTATGAAACTCCCCAGCAACTAACCACCCAGTCCCACTCGCGAGAAGCCCAAACACAGCAACAGTAAAAAGCCAACCCCCAGCCCTATCGGCAGCTGTAATCGTCCTCGTAATAACAGGATCAATATAAACATGATCAATGGCCCCCCCAGCGCCCACATCACCCACACTCGTCCCCGTCTTCAAATCCATCAACGCATCCGCTCCCAAAACAAGATTGCTTTGCAGCACACTCAAAGCAGTCATCTGAAACCCCAAATCCCTCAACCCATCATCTTTCTCACCATACCACCTCTCTCCACACACGATCCCCCCGGGTGGTCCACCAGAACACAGATTCACGGCTTTTTGGGCGGAGGTACGGAGCCAGGGCATTATGGTGGTGGTGGTGAAGGGGGCGAGTTGGGCGGTCACGGCTAGCCAGCGGGTGAAGTATGCTTTGAATGTTCTTGCGTCGTTGCTGCAGGGGGTGGATTTGGGAGACTCGCAGGCGTATTCGGTTAGGGTTTTCCCGCCGTGTTCGGCTGGGAAGAAAATTTCTTGGGAGTGATTTAGGTAGCCTGTTATGCGCTTTTTCCAGGTTTCTTGTTCGGCGCCTGTTGTCTAGAGGGGTTGTTAGAGGTGAGAGGTTTGGGGGGAGGGGCAGCATACGTAGTTATACATCTGAGTCGAGTTAGCTACAGCGTTGATAGGTGGGTATGAAAGGACTTACAAATGAAGCTCCAGCTAAGATTGTTCCTAGGTTGTAAGTCCATTGGATCTTATGGTCCTTCGAGCCAGATTCATCGCAGGATGTTTCTGTAAAGTCAATTCCATCGAACACCTCGTACTTGTCACTGATAATGGGTGACTTCGCCATCCAATCGTATGCTTTATTCGCCCACTCAGCATAGGTCTCGTTCTTTGTGTATCTAGCTAGCCGCGCCGCGAGTTGAAAAAAGCATCCGTTACTTATAGTATTCTTATACATCCAACCAGCGTTCATCATATTGAACTGCCATCGCAAGCCACCTCCACAGTGAGCATCGTCCCAGCGATGGGCTTGGTTGTTGAAGACCGCCATCGCAAGAGCTAGCCATTGTGGTTGTTTTGGATCCGGTGGATCTGGAAATTTGAATTCTGCTGCTGACATTGCTGCGAAAGCCCAGAATGCTTGATCATCGTTGCCCTAGTTGAGTCAGGGCGAATCCAGAAAGCTAGAAGGCATTTTGCAGTCAAGGCTTACCTCAACTCGAGTCTGGTTCGTAGGCTCGTAAGCATTGTTCGGTCCGACCTGGTGCAAAAGCGCCTGTGTTGTGAGGTTATTGTACTTGGTGTCTCCGGTATAGTACCTATGCCATGTTAAATTTTCGATCACAAGAGATTGTCCATCGGAATAGCTAGTTACCAATACTCGATCATCTAGGACAGGTACTTAGCAAGACGTCTCTCTGACAATCGAGTTTACTGACCTCCGTGAACATCGCACCGGCTTCCCACCAACTGGAAGATCCAGCAATCAAGCCAGGCGTTTGGCCAGGTTCATTACCATGGTAATAACCCATAACGGAAGCAGCAAGCTGTTTCGAAACATCCTTTATGCTCTCTGAAGTGTCCTGTTAGCTCTTGAAAGTAGCCTTTGCTAGACGCCTGAAGTGAGCAGATGGCGCCTTACGTGTGCTTCCCATGTCAATGTCGATACCACGTGCAAACTCATAATTAAGACATGATTGAATAGCGACGTAGGCCCGAAATGCAGACCAGATCCCTCTCATTTCGTAGGAGACCGTACATCCAGCGCGACAAGACTGTTGCGGAACTGAAATTCGGCGAAAGATACTCTAAGGACAGAACACGGCGTGACGGTCTACCGCATAAAAGACATAGGAAACATTGTGGTTGAAGCAGCTAGAAGTGAAGATGAGAAAATCGAACGCATTCAGAGCGTCGAATTAGCTTGACTTGCAGTGACTGTAGCCTAACACACCAAAGGAGCTGTCGGGTTTTCGAGGACACGCAGTCGTGAAGCCCCAAATTAGAGACTTCTATATTTTTCATATACACTCAAATCCTTCGCTCCTTCGACAGGGGTATTGTCTTTACGCGGGAGCGGACGAGGCGCTAGACCGCGGTCGCATTTAACCCTTTCAGGCCATGTAGAGTGAGATATCTTGACTTGCTGATGCATTCTTAGGTTTTAGTGGAATTGTGATGAGGTTGACAACTGACAGAGGTTGAGACAACGCGATCGACGCCGTAAACGGAGAGGGAAAGCCGCTAAAATTTAGTGGGGGGTCTGCCGACGGAGGACATTCAAACACCAACAACATCGCGACAGTCTCTGCTTTCCCCATCAATTCAAAGATCCCATCCATCATCTAAGCGTACTCTGTACTGCATCAAATCCAAAGGGCCCCATTTGAGGGTTTCTCAGGATGCTGCCCCGTCCTCAAACTGTCCCCTCAATCCATCGCAATCGTCTGCCGAACCACTTTGCCATCAATTCGGCATTGACCCATCGGGCAACCTGCTGTCATTTCGCCAGACGGACTCGATTTTCCGGCACGAGAGGTCAATGTCATTTGAACTATAAGGTGTATACGCATCCTTCAGCGCATCCTTCCGCGCATCCTTCAGCGCATCCTTCCGCGCATCCTCCTGCACATCCTTCGGCGCTTCCTTCAGCACATCCTTTAAAAATCTCTCGTAAAGGATTCTACATCTCGCGCGATACTTCTGACCACAGGATTCTACTCCTAGACATAATCCTTTCAACTCGACTCCTCGCCGCAATCCGCCTGAGAGCTAATTTCAAGAATTATCCAGGTTACTTGGAGCCTGGCTAACATGTGGATAGTCTCACAACTGCAGAAGAAATGTTTGTATAAAGTCTCCGTAATTCATTTTATCATCTTCCATCATCTTTCATCACATCTTCATCTTCAAATTTCGAAAATACTCACAACCTCATCAAAATGCATTTTATTCAACATCTCCTTGTCCTTGCTCTTTCAATTGGCACGACCATGGCTACGCCTGTCAAAAACTCAAACAACTGCTTCATCCCCTGCGAATACCGTAAGATTATCTGAGCAGAATTTTAGAATCAAGCTGAATATGAATAGAAGCCGTGTGTGATTTCTACAATATGGTTGAGCGACCCTATTGTACGGGCAGTGTGTGCCAAAACGGGATGTGCTGGGGACCAGGTTAAATCGAGAGGGGGCCCAGTCATGTTAATAGTAATGGGCCTACAACCACTAAATGAGGATGAGAATTTTGAACACTTCGAATGGTCTTCAAAAAGTTCAAACCGGATGGAAATGTGCAAATTTTCTAGCTATCTCGAAATGTAAATCGTTAGAAACTTTGAGCACTCTATTTTGAAAGATTTTTTTTATTTAAACGTCATAGTTACAAACACATAATGAGACAATTTCAGACAAGCGATATTGGTGGTGCAGTCGCGATAGAAAGATCTCAAGATCCTTGATAATCCAAATGAATAAATCGCTTCACTGAAGAGGTTGCGAAATTTCTGGAGATGCGGATGGGAGGATCGCTGCCTCCGTGGGATCCAAACATCATTGACCTCGATTTGAGGGTTTGTATCTTATCACGATGATGACGGATTCTAGCACGACCACATTCACAAGCATGTAATGGCACAAATTCAGACAAGCAACAAATGCATTGGGGGTATCGTCGCGAAAAACAATACTGTACTAATGCAAAGCAAAACAAACCTGCAAATCCAAACTCCGAAAACCCCAAGCAAACGATGATCCTCCTGCCATTAAACATTACTCCTTCAAACAGAAAAAACTCAGCAACAAGAACAAACAGCAAACCAACAAGAACAAAATAGCCAACCAATAAAAACAAGAAAGCAAACAAACAAACGCCTCACTCCCACTTCATCACCTCTTCCATCTCCTCGTCCTCATCCACAGGGACCTCATCCTCTTCCATCATCGTCTCTAGAGCAGCAGCCTTCCCAGCAGCAAGTCTTGAAAAGTTCAGGCGCGCTCGGGCCGATGATGGGCGTTTACTTTTAAATAAACGCTTGCCACAAATCGCTGATGTGGACTTTTTCTTTGGTGCGGATGGTTCCCCCAGAGCCGCCAATGATGTATGTGCCCTTTTTTTAGGGTCTTTTTGCATATAAAATGCCTGTATCGCCTTTGCTGGTGTGCTCGGTGCGTATACAGTTGTCAAGCTCTCTAGAGCTGACGTGAGGTCGCTGATGTTCGAGTCTACGGCACGTCGTGATGATTCAAATGCCGGGTCTAGACTGTTTGAGCGTGATCTCTGTGTGTTTGCCATTGTGGAGGATGGACTTTTTGTGGAGAGTGCTTGCTGCTGAGATGGGATGTATGATGTATGGTGGTCCAACAATCAGTGTGGGTAGAATCCACGCTGCTTCCGATGAATGTGCTTTGAAGGCTCTGATGGTCAAGACTTCTGCGTAGAAAGGGCACTGACTGATGGACAAGGGGAGAAAGAGGAGGGCGAGGGAGGACCTCTTTAAGTAGACAATCGGAAGTGTCGACTTTTGGTACAGAATAAGAATCATCGTGTGGACCCATCCATGTAGCTTGGTGTTCCATGGTTTGAATG
The DNA here is from genome assembly GCA_023078705.1 of Venturiaceae sp. KMAF11. Classification (NCBI taxonomy): domain Eukaryota; kingdom Fungi; phylum Ascomycota; class Dothideomycetes; order Venturiales; family Venturiaceae; species Venturiaceae sp. KMAF11. Next base: position 392,188 of record JALGOQ010000012.1, read on the forward strand.
TCTGGCGAGTATCATTCATGGTAGAATATTTGCTTAATAGGAGGGCTTACGGGGGCTTAGACGTTAAGGGCAATATAAAAGCGGTCCATATGAGATATACGAACCAAAGACCACCACTAAAAGTCGTCTAGAACTTTCCTGACCAAATATTTAACGCCAGTACTTCGATTTGAAGAACGAAAGGATCTTTGCAACCTTTGAATTACCAGGACACTCCAAAGCAACCACTATATCCAATATCTCCGGCATTTTGAAAATTGAACTTGCCAGGAACCTCTCTCCTTTGACTTGAAAATCGAAGAGAGCTTGCAAATTCAGATACTTGAGAGACCCAGGACCTGTGTCGTGAATTTTTAACTTTTTCGAAACGGGCCCTGAAGCGCGCGGACCCTGGGAACGAGTGCAAACCTTTTTCCAACCAGAACCATAACGACATCTTCCCGTCTAGCTCAGATGATAGTAGACAAGTGAGTCACACTGAACCTGCGGTTGGAAAGAAAAAAAACCTGTATTCAAAAGGCAATAAGAAGTTTCGCTCGACTTCGAGCCAAAAAAAATCTAATATCAGACGTGAACCCGAAAAACGACGGCGTCTTTAAGGCCTCGCTCGCAATCAATCTCGACATCTCAGATTTGATTGAAGGCATCCGAGATTTCTGTCTAGCATTCCAAGATGAAAACTCGCGGGACTTCTATGCTCTTGTTTTCGAATCAATAATTAGTTTGCAGATTCAGATAAACCACTGAGTGATCTCAGACCGTGCCTGTTTGGTTCAGTTTAGCTTTTCAGAGCCGACCTTGACGCGCGATAGGGTCCGACATCCGACTGCAAAGATTTTTCTATCGAACCACGACCAGAACCAAAACGATATCAACATCTTCTCACCTGGTAGAGCAGTGAGTCACAAAGAACTTCATCCCACATAAGAAGAATTTATAATTTATCAGTGCCGGGTTCCAGCTGGCGAGGTCGGCCTTGGGATAGAAAATAGATGGGAGAATCACATCGAACCTTCCATGCCTGGAAGCGATTAGACGTGGTAGAACAAAGGGTAAATTCTAAGAAACCAGTTTAGCGTAGTAGAATCTCGTAGGACTTTGCACCGCAAATTCCAACATCGAGCAAAGTCTGCGCTTGGGATGTGTGTACCAGAAATGGAACTGGAGAACAATACTCAAACTCCTTGGAATACTACAGGATGGGAGCCCACCATGGAACAAGAGATGGAATGTAGAAATGGTTGGCGAAGAGAAGAAAACCGTTGGAACATTCAATAACAGTTGCTATTGGTCAACGAGAAGTGAGGAATTCGTTGAATGGGTCGTATAGAGTTTAATGAAGTAAGCCCAGTTGTCAAATTTATTTCGCATAAAGATTTTGCAGAAATGTCAATACCTGACCAAAAAGAAAGTCATATTAGTTAGATTATCCTCACAGTCGCCGCCGGCTAGCCCAACCGTATAGTGCTCCAAGTTTTGGCTAATCTTGCCTTGATTTTCAGTGGCTGGTGAGGAGACGACTGGGGATCGTCCCGTCGGGATTCGTGGGTACACTCCGACCATCGAGAAATATTGATAGATCAAGTTGATACAGCTCGGACCCCAGCATGGCAAAATGCGTTGGCCACGATAAGTCTTCTTCCGATAGTTCTTGGAGACCTAGCCTTTCCATTCGACTATCTATCTCTCCAACAATAAGAAGTTTCGGAACTTCAGATTTTTATGGGCGACCACTCGGAGAAGATTGGTCTCGGCTGTAGGATGTGAATCGCTATCAGTTCTTTGGAGGGTTTTCTGCTGTGATGTTGAGTTCGCAAGTATAAGCTCCTCCATTTTCCAGGGGAAAGGCTCCGAAGAGAGTGTAACCGTCTGTTGTGTGCACGTCCTGAATAACAGTCGTCCAAGCCTGAACATGAAAGAAATTTGACATCTCTGATTGTTCGGGCAAAGCTCTTGGTTATACTTGAGGGTATCCAAATATACCACTCGGCCATCCACGAGCTCGATCCCTACTTTTGTATCTTGAAATTCGGTGGGAAATTGCCCCTTTAGAATGGATGAGTTGGAGCGTTCCCTCAGCGACCACCTCGGAACGTCATGCCAGCCAGTCCAGCACCAGCTAGGAAAGCCTGGCCTTCTGCTGGTGGGTTCCATCATGTCGAAACGCAAACCGAACAAAATTCCTGCTGTCGATGACCAGGGTTGGGGTGTAACAGATATCTCTTGCTTGGTACAGAAGCAGCTGAAGAACCGATTTGGATTTTCTCGAGGTAGGATAGGAACGCCCAGCATATGACGATGTTGGAACGTGCCTGTCTCCTCGAATACTCGCAAGACGCCTAGTATTCCATTAAGAGTATCGAATTCTTTAGAAAGTGATCTTCGCGAGTATGCACAAATTCGTTCCAGGACATCCCAGGCGCCAACGCCAACGCCGACCCCTCTCAAAAACATCCCCACCATGTTGTGGTTTCGGTACTGTTTCCTGAAGATTTTTCCGTCTTCCTTGTGGGGCTCTTTGAGAGGAAAATTTAGGGACTCAAAGCAATACATACTGTAGCATTCGTAGTAGACTTAGCGATCGGTGAATACCAATCGTCGACGTGATAGCAAAGCCTTTTGATAAGTCCAGCCTCGAGTTATCCATTGTGATGATTTGATCGCTGCTCGTGGGTCGTTCAACGGAGAGATCAGGTGATGTAGGCCGACTTCAGCGCAAACTTGTCTGTAGAGCCTCTTACGACTGCCGATGCCCGGCAAACCGTAGGTGGGGTCGTAGCCTGCACTTGCAATGATGGTAGCTTCAGACAATTGGTAGATCAAGTCCATCTTTGCTACTTGATGGGCTTTCTCGATTAGGTTGTCCTGGTCGATGCAGTATCGATCTACCCATAGATATCGAAAACCAAGCCTTTTTGTGGCGGTAATGGAATGTTTGACGGTAATGGGAAGATTATTTGGAAGTCGAGAGCTGTGGATGATTTCTTCCTTTCCCGCGCCCCATACGTAGCTTAATGTGCTATAGGGATGATCTTCAGCCGGAAAGATTTTTCGAGTATAACGATCGATGAGTTTCAGAAACGAGATAATCGACGTTAAATTCTTGGAGCAGCTTTTGGTGTGGTTGTCTTGACAAAATCCAACCCATTCTCTCAGGACTTGAAAATCGATAAAATCGACTGTAACAGGCTGCACCACGTCAGCGATATAAGGACGGGACTGCAAAACGAGCTTGTTGAAGGATTTGTCATAAAGTCCAAGCATCAAGGTGTTCTCCATAACACGCCATCCAATACTGTAAACTCTCGATGTTTTGGAGGCGCAGAAAGAGCGAAGCTCCAAACGCCTGCGTCGGCGTTTCTGGGATATTCCGCGAGAGAGGAAGTCTGCTATAGCATGGCACATCGTGCAAGATTTGTTGATTTCGCGAGACCAGCCTTTTGAGAGGTGCGAGGTCCTGCACTAACTCGCAGTTGTTGTTCGAGTATTCTCTCGTGAGCACGGCATTGAGATCCATGGCTACGCATCGAGTGCAGAGGCCGACGTTGTCTACGTTCCGAAGAATTCGTCTGGGTCGTTTGGATTGGGCCATAGGCAGAGGAGATGTGTCTACTGCATGTCATTTGTGACGGGTTGATAAAGGCATGGCGATGGTAGAGGAAATAGCGTGCAAGGCCGAGGGAAAATCCAAATTTGTGAGATAGAAGAATTGAAGGACATAACAGAGACACTAGCATGAGATATCATCTGCATATTATAATATACCAAGGACAGAGTAGCGCAGCATGGAAGGATTTGGTGGCGCTGTCCCTGAAGGCGGCATCCCAGATCAGACTTATCTCCTGGAAGTCGAGCAGAATTCAACTATCAATATCTTGCTATTCATCGAAGACCAAAACACGGCTTCTTGGATTCAGCCATAATAGAAATTGCTGGGTTGAGGCACGCAAAGTGGTCGGAAGGGTTGAGAGCTATGTTTTGGAGGGAAATAGAAGCCTAGAACTTGAAGTAGGAACGTGTTTCATGGATTATTCTAGAGGCGCAGCTAGTGAATACCTACCGTTTGAGGGCTAGTCGAGCATTGGTGTTTGGAAGGACTTCAAGCAGCGATGGGAAATTTGATAAAGCCAAATGAAGTCGATGAAAGTATGATGAGCAAAATACAAAAGGTGGTTGTTGAAGTCTGAACGGCGTATTGATTCACAACGGGGAATTGCTCGTTTTTACACGTGATTAGTTACGAAATATCTCAAGTTTTTGCTTCTCGATTAAATCAAGCCAATCTAACATGTTTAATGAAGAAATCGAAGGCAGGGCATGAGGGTCTTGATGTAGTGTCAAAAAGATGATCTATTTAGGGTATATCGCGGAACGCTATCAATCAAGCATGAACCCAATTTCCCATGTCTCCCTGCTGGCGACAATTGGCCCATCCCACCGATTACCACAGATGTATACAACAAACGCTATCAATTCACTAAATGCTCTAAGCTATGGCTCTTCCCAAAAGCGTCCAACAATACCAGACCATCCGCACTCCAACAGATCAAAGTCAAACAAATGCCACCCTTATACATATCCACCCACAAAGCCTCAACCTATCCTACTATGCGTTCCCCTTCTCAGGTTGCTCACGTATCTCCACGTTTCTTCAGCATCTACCACCGTCCCCAAAAGTCCTCCTCCCACCCATTGCACCCATCCCACCACCACTAACAACAACATTACTAGCCTTCTTCCCCACAACAAGCATACCCATCAGCTCTTCCAATCCAGTACTATCTTCCATCCCATTCCCCATCCTCCCATCCTCCTCCATATCTTCCTCCTCGCTGATACTCTCCACATCCATATGCTGCTCCTAATCATCATTATTATCATCATTCTTCCACTCTTCAAAATCCCGAAACCTCTTAACTTCGACCGCAGCAGCAACACCTTGTGTTTTCATGACATTCATGATGGGAAGTGGCGAGTGCATAGTTGCTGTGCTGCCAGTTGGAATGGCCGATATCGAGTCGTTGATGGGTAAGGGCGAGGGTTGAATCGTTCGTTCGCGCAAGGCTATGATGCGGCGGGGATTTCTGAAAATGCTTGGTACGGGCGTATCTAAAGGGGAAGGTATTAGTATAGCGATCGTGAGTTGAAGTCGAGATTGATAAATTCCTAGCGACTTTTCTTCCGAAATCATCAGAAATCTTCGAGGCTTCGAAGAAGACTGCATGCTCTCAAGATCGGAGGAAGGCTGCTAATTTCCTGGCGAAATTTTTGATGAAATCTCCAGAAATTTTAAAGAGTATAAAAGGGGTTAGAGCTTACCATTCTGAACCTTTAGGTCGGCTATTCTCGAAGCTGCTTTGAGTACACACGTCTGCTCCTCGAAGCTTGCGCTAGCTGCTCGTTTACCTATGTTGTATGCTTGACAGTGGGAACAATAAATGTGCTTGTAAAATCTTGTGCTTGCGCTTGTGTGAAACTGTACGCGCAAAAATGTGTTATACTTGAGCAAATGTGTATCTGTGAGTAGACCTTAGTTGATGCAAAAGCAATAAGGGAGAAGAAATTTCAAGAAAGAAGACGAAGAGTTAGTAGAGATTGCTTCCCGCTGTCTTACTTTTCAGAGCCATTCAATGAAGACGTGAGGTTATTTTAAGGGAGTCACCGAATGTACAGATCACGTGGTAGGTCAAAAGGGCTTCTCTTCACCGATACTCCCAAGCTGCAAAACGGATAATAGGGGCTTTCCTACGAGCTTTTCGATGTCGATGAGGATTACCGATCACTGCTTACAAGCTCTCAACCAAGGCGCCGGATACCCCTCAAGCTTTTGCGGGGTGACGCCGATCCCCCAGGACCATTCCGTCACTGCTTTCAAGCCATTCCCCTTTCAAGTCGTACGACAAAGAATTCTTATCGTGATTGGAGATTCCTGATTTCTTATCTTCAGCCTTGTCGGAAATGTCTCGTGCGCATCGTATGATGCTGCAGTCCGTGTGCCGATCCTTGGAGAATCTGCGGAAGTGGTAGGCTGGAGATATGGGAAGGCGGTGATTGTCGAGGGAGAGGTATTTTGGGCATGCTACGCGTGGGTTTGGTTGGGTGATGATGGTCTTTGGTTGTCACCTGTTTTGGCGTGGGGATGGGATTTTCGGGAACTGCGGTTTGATGCTAGAATATAGATGAGGGCTGGCCCTGATGATGTTTTCTCTTGCGGAAGCTTCTAATACCGATATCCAACGGCAAATACACAAGTCAAATATTCCAAGAATGGATCAAGAAAACCGTACGGACGACTCTGATCAATTGAACGAACTGGTTCACAGGCATTTAGAAGAGCAGATTGAGAAAGAACGACACACGTCATATGGAATCGGCGGGGCTGGTAACATGAGTATGCAATCTCATCTAGATATTCTTGGAGAGAAGCTGATTGTTGTGCACAGGACGGAAGTCAGAGCTAGAAGCTACTGAGGAGATTTTGAAGAACAGTCCACCAGATGGTATGATGATTGCTCATGGCGTTCGTGATCAGGCTAACAGTTGGAAAGAAAGAAGAACAAGCACCTGGTCGATGAAGTCCATCACAACACGACGCAACTCCATTGTTGAGACGTTTACCAGTGTGTTCAGGAAGAGCAGTAAAGGTGAAGGATCAGACAATAAGATAGAGGAAGATTGAAGAAGGAATTCTTCCGCTGGATTGGGTCTATTGAAGGGGTGTTCTGAAGATGAATTAAATTCTATGGCTCCATTGACGATTTATGTGTGATTGAAATGAAAGTCGAAAGGAGAGGGAGACATGTGTGAATAATACGAGCATAACGTTAGCGTTGAAATTCAGCATCTCCCCGATTGGTCAGCGGGCGTAACATTGAAGCTGCTCTCTAACCATAGCCCGCATGTCGAACAACAATAAACATTGCAACTAACAATTCTCACAATGACTTCTCGTGGGTGATAATTCTTCAATCGCAGTAAATTAAAGTCGCTGATTATATACAGACCAATACGAACTCTCCAATCCTCCAACGGACGCCATCTCGTCCCTAAATTTTGCGCCTGTCTCATCGACCCGGCTCATAGTATCCTCTTGGGACAAGAATGTGTACCTCTACGACATAGAGGAAGAAGGCGGCACAAATCTAGTCCAGAAATTCGAATTCCAAGCGCCTGTACTGGATGTATGCTTTGGCCAGGATGACAATGAAGCCTTCGTTGCTGGGCTGGATTGGGATGTGCGAAGGTAGCTACCAAAGACACCACCTCTTGATCGCAAGCACTAATAACCTCTCTCAGACTAGATCTCACAACAGGCGAACAAACGGTTGTATCTCAACATGATGCACCCGTCAATAAGATAGCCTACGAACCCACAAGTCAACTCCTGGTCAGCGCATCATGGGACAAAACCCTCCACCTCCACATCCTATCCCCCGAAGACCGCTCTGTTCCTACCACGCTCGCAATCGTCTCCCTTGACGAAAAACCATATGCCATCTCAATCTCACCCAGCAAATTGATCGTCGCAATGTCAACACGCAAAAACTACATCTACCAACTCGATTACCTCGTCAAACTCGCTGCTGAGAAAGGTGCGAGCTCAGACAGAATAAACGCAGAGGCTTGGCAGGTAAGAGAGAGCTCGATGAAATTCATGACAAGGGCAGTGGCTTGTAACTCCAACGATACAGGTTACGCGAGTTCGAGTATTGAGGGCCGTGTAGCAGTGGATTGGTTTGATCCGTCGCCGGAATCACAATCGCGGAAATATGCATTCAAATGCCATCGTGCACCTATTGATGGGATCGACACCGTGTATCCTGTGAATGCTCTAGCCTTCTCGCCGCAACACGGCACTTTCGCATCCGGAGGTGGAGATGGCATTGTTGCTATCTGGGACGGTGTGGCTAAGAGAAGGATCAAACAGTACAAAGAGTACTCGGCGAGTGTGGCTGCCTTGTCATTCTCAAACGATGGCAAGTATCTTGCTGTGGGTGTATGCCCTGGGTTTGAGGATGGCAAGGAGCCTGAGGATTTGACAGGCGCCGTCAAGGTCTGGATTCGCGAACTCGGACCCGATGAGGCAAAGGCAAAGCCTAGGAAGTGATTGATTCTGGTCTTCCGTGGAGCAAGGCGTTCGGAGAAAATTTTGCGGGATCGGAATGGTGGTGGACTCGGAATCTTTGGGATCTTTCTAGATAGTCTTTGACTGATAGGATATTTTTGAAAATATTAACCTTTCTCATCCTGATGTCTGTTGCTTCATTTGTATTTGTGCTCAACCACTCTTCTCATCCCACATATCTCTTTTAAAATATCGGATAAAACCCCTTCTATAGATCTAAAGCATTACAAATTACTGCTCGCTCTCAAAATCACATCTCCAAAAATCAAAGTCACGCCCGGGCGGCCTCACAAACCCGCAACCTTGGCACTCCAACTCAACCTCATTTTCTTTTTCACAACTCTCTCCACCCAACAACCCATTCGCAATGTGACACCACAACCAGAATGGTCCGCATAAAACACCGCTACCTCCTAATCAACATCTTGTACCCCGGCCCCTCGTCCTCCTCCACCTCGACCGCGGGAGAGAAGATACCAGATGTAGTGCAATTCCATGCGCCAACGGACGATCGCTTAGATGCGAGGTTATTTGCGAAGATGATTAGAGATGGAGTGGGCGACTTGTTTGGGGAGTGGGGTTTGGGTGTTTTGGCGGGGAGTTTGAAGGGTGAGTTTTAACAGCTTATTCTTATGTTGTCTTTCTGTTTTGCTGCTGGCACTCTTTTTCTCACTCATGATACAAAGATGGGCGCAAGAATATGATACTCAAGAGAATGGTAGTTAATGTTGTGTTTTATAGTTGTCTACCTCTCCACCGCAACCTCAACAGCCATCATCCGCGTGTCGCGCGAGCACTACCGCCTCGTCTGGGCCGCCCTATCATTTATAACAAAGTTACCGAGGCCGATTGAGGAGGGTTGTGTTGTTAGGGTTGTGAGGTGTTCGGGGACTATTAGGAAGGCGGAAGAGGAGGCGGTGAGACGTGCAAAAGCGTACATTATTAAGGCAAGACAGCACGGAGGGAGGGGCGTGGAGGGGATTGAGAAGGCTGTTGTTGGTGTGGGTGGGGCGGGAGAGAGGGATGCGATGGATGTTGTAAGTGGGAGTGAGGATGAATGAATGAGTGGAGATTGGAGATATGATGATAATAGACATATGATGGAGGTTCTGTATTATGGGACCAAGATAACAGTATTCAGCGTCCTTCTCGAGGGAAAGAGTATTTCTGGAACGGATGGCAAAGTCAGCAAGGTACTACGGCGAATGCTCATCCTACAAGATGCTGCATCACAAGTCCACAGCAACGACATGGCAGAAAGGAGCATGAACGATCCACGAGGATGCTTCTATCAGTACCAATTCTAATTCTCGCCTCTACGCATCTTTGGGCACGGAGAAGAATTGAAAAGTCAATAACAGATTGACCAAAGACATGATAGGCTGATCTTCCCAGTGCTTTCTTGTAACTATAGTTTCTGGCACATTGGAGTTCTATCATACAGAGTCTGATCCGGATATACGATAACTGCAAAACACATAATTCTGGTATATCCTCGTTGTTACTAAAATCGGAGGTATGTCCTCAATAGATGGGTTTGAAAAACAAAATCGTGCCATTTGATGAAGGATTATTTCATGGAATTCTAGGCCATAATTTCACAGCAGGCAGCGACTGGGTATAGCGAATAGAAAATGGTTCTATATGGCACTGCAAACGGATATTGTATCGCATCCTCACGGTTGGCTGATACGAGAGCTAGGACACGACACATTCAGAGTGAAGTATGGAGGAGGGGTTTATGGTGAATTCTAATATAAGCTGGTGCCCTGCGAATTCAGACATTCGCGGGTTGACCATTTCGCACAAACCGGCCTTCTTTGCATAGTATAAGAGATATTTTTCATTTCATTGTCATTCGTCTGTTCGAGATTTGAAAACGTGCGACAAGTTTTTGGGATTAAAGATGATCACCGGCCTCAGCCCAGAGGGAATCGAGAAGGCTTGCGCTGGAATCGATAACCGCTGCGCGGATCAACTTTAGTTGTACAATTTCTGCCGCAAATTTCCTCCTAGTTTCGATGGACATTTGCTTCAGTAGTTAGTTCTTTTTCGCCATTTGCTCTTCGATTGCTTGATGGAGTGGTTCCTTTTGTCTTCGTATTGTTATTTTCTCTCTTCTGATGTGCGTGAATCTTTGTTTTGTATCTCTTCTCCAACGCCTTCATGTTGTTGTGCCTTTTCTTCTGTGTCTTGGAGGGGTCCTTGTATTCCTTTATATGTTTCTTCATGCTCCGTCACCTTTTCATGCTTCCGCTTCAGTTCCTGTATCGAATCATGTGTGCTCGTTATGCGCGAACTCGTGTGGTTATTTTCGAGCTGTCGTCTTGGATTCGGTGTCACACGTAAATATAGCTCTTTTTCCTCGAATTCCTTCAACAGACACCGCTCAACGGTGATGAGTATATTCGCGTATTTTCTGATGTGCGCGGGCCGTCTTGCGGGTGTGACAATGATGCACACCAAATTTTCCTCAGAATCTATTTGGTATAACCAAGCAAGTTGCTCACCACCTCGAAGTTTCATAACAAGCAAGTGAAGCCGCACACCGCAGCTTGTAATCTGTGGAGGCTGTGAAGGAATGTGTAAATCAGGATCCTCTCTTTCAACGCGAAGAAGGAGCATGTAGGATCCTTTGTCCCAAATACTTCTTATTGCCGAGTGAGTGACATTTTCAAGGACGTCGAAGTTGATGGTCTGGAGGTCCGTATCATGCTGTGGCATAAATTTTCAAGAAAAACAGTTGCCGAACATTGCAGGTGATTCGGCCATCAGTAATGCAAATGACGAACGGGGTTCGGTCTCAGCACACATTGTCCATGTAAAAATGCTGTAGTCTTCCTGTCGCATGAGAATCTGTTCTTGTAGGCGGAAGAATGCATTTCTGCCGCCTTCTCCGTAAAGCATGGGCATGTTCACCCCAAACAGACCCAGGAGGCAATACGCCTTATCTTCTTCTCGTGTAGTATTTCGATTCGCAGCCCAGGACATCCTCTCAGCTACACTACAGTCAAAGAATATCCTCTCCCCGTCCAAGACCGAGATAGGAATCCCGGTAGCTGTGGCTAGACGTGACAAAAGGATACGCTATGGCACTTCGTCTTCGTTTTGGAAGTCTCTTTGATAGTAGAACTCTCACCCCAGTACAATCGTTGCAGGCAATCATGTAAAGACAATGTGTTTTCCGGTTTGAGACCTCAGAAGGGAGGGTTCTGAATCGTATGGATTTGCAAAGACGTAGCATCGGGAGATGCACAAGGGGTTAGATGTTATGGGTGCTTATTTGAATGACTGTAAGGCAGGAAGCAAGGATTTTGTTAGGCGTGGATTGAGGGGGTTGATGGATTCTTTTGGGGGGGTGTTGTGGCAGCATCTTGATGCGGAGGCTGAGGAGTTAGGGGCTGTGAATATGAAAAAATTACTGGACAGCGGCTGAGATGAGGATGATGCCTTTTTGAAGTCGACATCTACCTAATAGTTGAGGCAAAGCTGAGGCTGAGGCTGAATCGAATCTGCTGTTGCCAAAGGTCTGGTAGTATTGCTGGATGTCTAACCATCGAAAGTGAGTCAAACATAGACCTTTGAATTATTTTCCAAGGACTAGACTGTGAAAAATTGTTCTGTGTTTGCTTAGCACTTCATTTGATGACCAGTGAGAGGAATCAAGAATGCTCTATTTTATAGATTTCTCGCCGATTGCAAAAGAATGCTTTTGGGGGAAATCGATACCATCTCCCACCCAAGTCAAGAACCCATCTTTGGAAGTCTAAGCTCTAATACAGCAAAAATGAAAGAAGTCTAGATGCAAAAGGTTTACATCTGCCTTCAATGCTCATCAAGAATCAAAACTCTATCACGAAGAAAAACTGCCAATCTTTGCAAGTCCAATATCTGTCCATTTTCCTACGCTGTTGTTTACTGTGCCCCGCTGAAAGGGTCAATTACGGTGAACCGCCAAGACATTGAATCTAGCAGTGTTGGTCGTCTGGTCCGTCGTTGCTATCCCGAGTGAGGCCTCGAACTAAACAAAATGCATTAGCCCTAATCCAAATACAAAAGATTTATCGTTCTTACCAATGACATTCCAGTTATCTCTCCAGTGAAAAGCGTGGCCAGCGACTCGAAATTGGTCGCCACCCCAAAGAAAGCACTTGTCATTGATGCAATCAGCGGCATCTCCGGCAGCGCTCCACGCAGTCTCGATGTAATGGTCATTCTAGACTTATTAGCAGACCAAACATAGAAGTGAATTCTAGATATCAAACTTACGTCGTTGCAGGTGAAGATCGCAGTATCCCATTGGCAGCTGACTCGGCCACAAGCTTTGGGGCCAGCGCGCATGCCCGACATGCCTCCGACCTGGTGCAGATACATGGCATTGCCTTGTGAAGCGTCCCATCTACCGTAAGTGAATCCATCCCCGCAGCGCGTGTCGTGGACCCAGTCGTTGTTGTGGCACTCTTCGACGGCACGCTTACGCTGTTCAATGAGGGTCAAGTTCTTGCCTTGAGACTCGGCCCAAACGGTATACTTCTGGAGCCAGCCTGGATGGGCCTCGTCCATTTGCTTCATGGCGTGCTGGATGGTGCCGTTGAAGGTGTTAGTCTTGACGGAATTGCCGGGTTCGGTGGGAAGATTCCAAGAGGGTGTGAAGATGGGTCGACCCGGGAACATGGCCTGGTCGGCGACTTCCTTGGCAGCGATGATGGCAGCATGGTCGACTCCAGCGATGACCTGGAAGTAATGATTAGTAAGGAGAGTACCACGATCGGGTCTAAAGTATTTACCTTGCCAGCGAAGATGGTTGCGGCCAGGATGATGGCGTGGAATGAAGCCCGCATGATGTTGATGGTAGTTCTGATTTGAGAAGATTTGTGGTTGGGGGAAGGGATTGGAAAGGAATGAAGAAATTGGTGATGAGTTGTGGTTGAGTAGGTAGAAGATTGAAGGTGGATAATGGAAAGGAACCTTAGAAGTTGACAGCAAGTGGGGGGTTTATAAAGAGCTGTGGGTACTGTGTTGATCAGACTGTTAAGATCGAGTTGGTTGCACAACTTGCCCTGTGATTGCTTGGAGTGTTATGTTTTTGAAGGTTATCCAGCATTGACAGGCACCGGGTGACCACAAAGCACACATTATAGTATCCGAGCTTTGTGAGGGCAAGTTCTGTTGAGTTAACATCTAAAGGCTGTTGTGTTATCTGACTTTACAAGATGTTCGCCGCCCGGAAACTGCCTAGACCCCTTATGGTTGCGACGAAGCACATTCTTTATTGGTTACTCATTTAGATACTGCTGAACTTGATCGAGCATGGACACCGAGTCTGCCTGAAGTTATTTGCGCATAGTAAGTTGCCATAAAAGCTCAGTCCATACAAAGTAGCAACGTAACAACGAGAGAATAGTGTTCTGCGAAGTGCTATAAGTAAGTAAATGAATGATCTGCGAACTATGGGCGATACCGCTGTCTAAGAAGGCGATACATAAGTCATTTGCAGCAGTTACAAAGACCGTGCGTGATATAAAATGTGAAAAACCCCAATTCCACGTTCCAGCTTATTCTTCTTGCCAAGCTATTCCGCCAGATGAATCTTGCAATCTCCTATCACCTTTCCAGCTTAAGACTTAGAAACGCACCTAGAGAAGGCGAAATTTATACCATCGAGTCAAAACATCGAATGTGATCACGTCAAGTTATTTACTGCGTCTTGTGATGGAACCGACACGCATGAAATATACTCCCCTAACCAAGTGGTCAGCCTCGGGTTGATCTCGTGTCAAACAAATTTGCACAAACGATCTGTCGGAAACATGTCCCTAGAACGAACTCCGAGAAAGCTATTACCGTTGAGCTATTGAAGAACTTCATGTATCGTCTGTGCCAGGTGTATGCAGTGGTCATCAATCTCCTTGTGTTGCGTCCATCACTCTCTAGCTTGTTCCATGTAGCACATCCCTTGACCCAGGGTTCGGTTTCCTTCTATTTTATTTTCTCTAAAATTCAAATTTGACTTCTTTTGAGGTGTGGCATTTGATCAAGGACTTGGTGCGTCGCAACACGACCGCCGTGAGCCAGGCCCTGCAATCATCCATCCATCGGGCTGAGTGACCTTGCAATGAGGAAATAAACCACCGTTGATCCATTCGATGGATGAACGAGACTCCTTTATGTACCTTATCTCGTGCCGATAGATGAGGGCACAGGCCTATATAGGGGGCGCGCCACGCTTTTGTCAGCCTTATCCGATGGATGAACGGTTTCCTTTTACTGATCGGCCCGAGGGAGGATACGATGATATCGGAAACCTCATTCATCGTTTGGCATCGGCGCCGATGGATCGGATGATTGCAGAGCCTGCCATGAGCTGAATGTCATAATCTACCTGATTCCAAGACGAGCAAACCGGGTTGAATGCGGGCTACCATCCTATATCATACTATCCAGAAAGAAATGTTCCTGTGAACTAAGATTGTGGCATGAGTCCGTCGCAATGTTGGTGGGTACAGGAAGCCAAGGCCCTGCGATCGAGCATGGATGAGGTAACAGAGTCAGGGTTGGTTGAGCTCCGGCATCTCCATAACTTCATCTCGATTTGTTCAACTGTCATCATTTTCCCTTGTAACGGCGGAAGTAGACGAATTTGGAGCTGGTCTCTGCCTTCACGGTCCTCGAGAGGCACGAACAAGACGCACCTAGCTTTGGGTAGGAAGTGAGCTAAAAAGTGTATTCATTCAATGATTTTTCCTAACCTTGAGATCCAGTCCCAAGAGGTTTTGCTTGACTATACCGTCACCACTGTGATAGATGATGAAGTGACGAAGGCGACTTTGAGCATTCGATCTGTTGTTGACACGATTCCCTTGTCGACGCTAATGGACGTTCTAGGTTTAGCTCATTTTTGACTTGATTGCGGCTGAATCCGACCTCCTTTGTAGCCCCTCCTTTTGTACCTTTCCCTCCAGATCATTCATTACCATCATTGGCTCATCCTTTTGATCAATCATCGATATCTATAATCGACATCTCTCGACGACAGAACTGGCCCGCTCTATCATGAGGCTACTTCGACTGTCAAGCTCAGAGGATAGGGATTTCGACTTTGTGGAGTATCAAGGCGATGACATCCCGCCTTACGCTATCCTATCGCACACGTGGTCGACAAACTCAGCCGATGAAGTCACGTTCAAGGAATTGAAGAAAGGCCTGGGAAAGGAAAAGCCTGGATTTGAAAAAATCAGAAAGTGTGGAGAGATTGCTGCTGAGAATGGAATCGAGTACTTCTGGGTAGATACCTGCTGTATCGATAAATCCAGCAGTGCAGAGTTGACGGAGGCTATCAACTCGATGTATCGTTGGTATCAGAAGTCGAAAGTATGCTATGCCTATCTCTCAGATTTTGAAAGCGGATCTTCTTCTGGGGAAAGCTTAGATACGGGAACTTTCGGGCGTAGCCGATGGTTTACGCGCGGGTGGACTCTCCAAGAACTTATTGCGCCTGCCATCATCCATTTCTTCTCTATGACATGGTGTCAACTTGGTACCAAGGAAAGCCTAGCAGACGAGATTGAGGCCATCACTGATATTCCTCGTTGGGGCTTCAATAGCCCTGACTTGGCGACTTTCAGCATTGCCAGACGAATGTCGTGGGCTGCAAATCGGACGACAACTCGAGTCGAAGATATGGCTTATTCTTTAATGGGTATCTTCGACGTCAATATGCCGTTGTTGTATGGTGAAAGAGAAAAGGCTTTCTTGCGGTTGCAGGAGCAGATCATGAAGAACTCAACCGATCATTCCTTATTTGCTTGGAGTAGTCAGCTGCAAGAAGAAAATGACCCCTGCGGTCTTCTTGCCCGCTCACCAAGTCAATTTGCAACTTCTGGAAGCATCCGCTCCATGTGGAGCTTGGGAAGGTCGGGAGAGCTGTCCTTTACGGGAGATGGTGTTCGTGCTGAGCTGTTTCTCATCAAGCTGCCCCATTACAAAGATACATACATCGCTTCATTGGACTGCGACATAGGAGACAACGCGAGCCCAGCGATTTATCTGCAGCGGATCCATGATAGCGTTTCCGGTCCAATCAAACATTTACTTCGAATATGGCCCGGTAAACCTACCTCGGTGACGCTACAGGAAAAGGTCGGTGGTAGTTATCAAGTCGTTTTCGTTTCGCAAGACTACCGCTCCCGTTATATCTTTCCCATTCTCTCTTCTGGTTCTGGTGCGTGCTTTCGGATTCGGGCACATAGAAGCCTTTCACTGGTGCGAAACTTTGGTCGGTACGATCCGCAATTCGAACTTCTGTTTTGCTCAGGCCAGCACGGAAAACTTGGTGGCCTGCTATTCAGAAAAGATGCTCTTTACTACTTGGTAGTCTTGGGCATCGATAACAAAGGGGCTGAGTGGTGTTGTGTTCAGCTCGAGGAGGTAGGATCGGACAGTGGCTGGGAGGCTTACGAATCAACTGGTAAGGAGACTTCTAAAGCCCGAGCAGACATTGGACCAGGGCTCTCTCTTCAGGTTGCAATGAGAAAGCCGGCTTGGGGTCAACATTGTGACGTCAACATTTCGTTAGTATCCGAACTTGATACGAGAAATTCGCCAGAGGCCGTTGGAAGGCCTCCAAATGGTGAGAGAAATTCTTCTCGAGGTCACATTGGAAAAAATGGTTTGGCTTGGCTAGTATGTCCAGGTTTCGTTGATGCCCGACCCTAAGACTAAGATCCTGCCAGAAGCCCTTGAAGGACTCAAACTTTACGCAGAAGTTGCGCCGATGTGACTAGAGTAAGTGCACATTCGCATGCTATCATTCATATCTGCACTCACCCTACTTTTCATGATTTGGAAGCACTCACAGCATACTGCACTGGCTCTTCCAGCTTGTGGCCCAAAGGTTTCAATGGTACCGAGCTAGATCTCTTGAATGAAAACTCTGTATTCGACTGACAATCTTTATCAGACTGTATCATGTGTACATTTGCTCTTTTCACCTGCAACGTTGCGGGGACAAATACATCAATTATGGGTGACGCCCTTCCTGCACAAATGCGCCACCACGGTGAGCTTCGCAAGGTTGACGGTCTTTGCAATAGTCGTCAGGGGCGGTCGCTCACTTTCGAAAATACTTAGGTGCCGAAGGATTGATGACCTCGGACTCAAATGCCACCTTCTCACAACGTGGTCAACAGATGACTCCACGAAGTCTTTCGATATGGATAATGCAGTATGTAGTTTCTATACTTCTATAGTCACTCACTTGGCGATCGAATATGCTCTCTATCAATATGGGCGACATATACTGAAGTATACTATTGCCAATCACGAAACGCAAATGGGCTTCGATAATTGTCATAATGCCCATCCAGAAAATATCCAGGTGCCACCGAGCCTTGGGTACCATGGGTGTGGGAAATTCATCTCATGGGGGGTGTAACCTTTGGTTCGCGGGCATGAGTCCAAGGATTTCGTATGTTGGAGAAACATTGATCTTCTATAGCGTGCTCTTAATGATAGTTCTGCATCCGATGAGGCTGGTAAATATCAATGCGCAGGTTTCATATCGTCATGAAGACCTTCTAACATAATATTCCTTCATTGATTCGAAACAAAGATGTAGCTAACTACGGCTAGAGCTTGAATTCCGCCGTAAAGTCGCTACCGCGTAGCAACCAGCCAAGTTCAAATGCTGCTAGTAATTAAATTGCGTGGTGAAAATTGAGAAGACCGTTTCTCGTCAATTGCGTTCAAAAATAGGTGCAATTATATTGAGACTTGCGGCATCTGATAAGGCCTAAAGACCACTATGGCCTTGCAAACATGATGCACATGCTTCTCACCACAGATCACTTTGGAACCATGATGCGAGAGCGACTCTCGATCAAAGTCCATTCGGGCTTGGTTTCGTTTCTTGTTGCGTCGTCGCTGATATGGAGCAAAGCTTTGCAAGACAAGAGGTAATCAGAAGACGCTCATCCATTCTCAAAAAAATTGGGAAACTCAAACTTCATATCACGCTTGCCCTCGTGTTGGGAAGTACCGTTGAACGATGCCAAGATTTCAATGACCCGGCACTTCGAACCTCCTTATGATAGTTGCTTGGGGGACCTTAGACCAATCGCTACTATTCTTCTCACCACTGCATACTATTTGATGAGTATGCCGTGCAGGACACATTGCGATCGACTTCCTTTCTTAGTATTTCACTTGGCGAAACACCAAGACAACCCAACACGCGTCGCAATAGATTCTAACCGTCATGCTTAGATATAGTGATCACCCTCCTCCATAATCACAACCACAACTGCCGAATGCAGGAATGCTTAATTTCCAAAATTTCCCGGTTTAGAGCAGCTCCACTTTTACTCAAATGGACCACAGCTCGTGGTTGATTCGTCGACCTGGGCAAGACAACACAGAAGCGACACCCCACCTCCCCAACGAGGTACGGATTAATTATTGAAAGTATTGCGGAGGTGCTGACTACGCTGCCAGCAGTGAATTCATTTAGATTAAACGTCGTGGAATTACCAGGCCGCGGCAATAGATCAAAGCTCTCATTGGCCAGAGCTTGAGCAATCGTTCTCAGCAATGACCATGATACTGTCTAAAATTAGGAATTATCGGAAGGTACTCAATCAATACTTCTTGGAATTCTCCTACCCGAAGGTCGACTCCACATCTAATCTCCCTTGGAATCAGATGGCAAGAATCAAACCCGGGTTAAGGAAGGTATGACATGTCTGGATCTGATCGCGAACACGAGAATTTCAGAACTGGCGTTTATAAAAGGATGTCGCAGGTTACTGTTGAAATAAATGCTCATCAGCTACTTCCAACAATTCCGCCTCATCATCTGAACAAACAAGAACATAGTCCAAGTGCGGCCAAAACTTGCTAAACCCAAAGTCTTCACAAAAACAGTCATCAACCACCTCCAGCCTCACCTCACTCCATCACAATGAAGTTCTTCACAACACTCTTCCTCCTCGCCTCCCCTCTCCTAGTTACAGCCGAATGGACCTACAAACTTGGCGGGAGGCGATTCAGCGGCTCAGGCTCAACTGGCTGTCATGGAGATACTTTACACCAAGGCACAGACTGGTCTTGGGAGAACAAGGGTGGAAATTGTCAGCTGAAAATGTTTGGTGACAAGGGCTGCACGGGAAAACAAGGTCTGAATTTCAACACGAGAGGAGATCATGATCAGGGGAAGGCGAACACGGATCATCAGGCTTGGCAAGTAAGGTGTAGTGGGAAGAAGATGTTTTGATTAAGGAAGGGGACGTAGGAGGGATTTAATAGTATGGTTATGTAGAGGGATTTGTTCTTTGGAGTGGAGTTCAATGCTTCGTTTGCAAAGGTCTTGGTTGGCGCAAATCATGGAAGAGAAAGACTTGTTATTTTCTGCTGGAGATTTATTTTTCTTTCTTCGCACATCAGCTGCTTGATGCGGCCGTTTATTTCTCATGGTAAAATCACTTATACTCAGGTCTTAATTTCGTCTTCTATAATTCCATTGTCCAACGAAACCTTCGCCTTGGCTGGGGATCATGACTGGACTCATGGCCCGTATAACTATCAGCAATTTATAGCCTTATCTGATCGCTGCCATCCTTGCACCCACGAGAGCGACCAGGTATATGATTTCCATAGGTTGACTATCGGGACCACCCTACTAGAATTGTAGGGGGCACTCCTCCACTTTGTATAGATGAATTATATTTTTCCATCTCATATCGACCTCAACACCACCGTTAAGCGAGTCAGTCGTCGATGTTATCGCCATGATCGAACCACTCCACACCATGACTGTCCAGAAATGGTCGCTTTGTTGAACCATGCTGCTCATTCTATCACTCCTTACCGCGGTAGTGCCAGCAGTACTAGCAGGAAAAAACAAATGGGGCGTCGGAAAATTACCAGCACTAGGATGGAACTCATGGAACGCGTATAAATGCGATATCACAGAAAATAAGTTCATGTCTGCGGCGGAGAAGATTGTTGAGTTGGGCTTCAGAGTATGAAACTTTTCTTCCCTCTCCCTAATTTCAAAAAAGGGAGATCTAACATATGGTAGGAAGCTGGCTACGTCTACGTCAACATCGATGATTGCTGGTCCACCCGCGGTGCTCGCGACGCAATAACTGGAAGAATTCGACCTGATCTGAAGAAATTTCCTTCAGGAATTAATGGGTTAGCGAAGAAAGTTCATGATCTTGGGCTGAAAGTTGGGATTTATAGTTCTGCGGGTGCTGTGACATGTGAGGGATATCCTGCTAGTCTTGGGCATGAAGATGTCGATGTCAAGACTTGGGCAGAATGGGGCATTGATTGTAAGTCGACAAAACGAAAAGCTAGAAGGTTTGAATCTTTGCTGATTTTAGTGAACGGATTTGAAATATGATAATTGTGGAATTTCGAGAGCGCAGGCAGATGAGTGTATATACTGTCAGGAATTGAACATCACGACTAGGCCTTGTGGTGATGGGTAAGCCTCCACTTCTACCGAACGAAAAAACGGATTTTGATGGAAGCCAGGTTTTGCGAAAAGCAATATGACTTCAGCAAAACCAAAACTGTTCAACGCTTCAACAAGATGCGAGATGCTATCGCAGCCAGCGAGAGACCGATGATATACAGTCTCTGCCAATGGGGCGAGGCAAATGTTGCTACTTGGGGCAATGGGACCGGACAATCTTGGAGAACAACAACGGATGTTACTCGTATGCTACAGCCTAATATCTATCTCCTAATTATTAGCTAACCTAATCGCTAGCTACCTGGAGAATCGTCAAATACATCATTAACCGAAACGCCTTCACACTCAACTACGTCAATTTTTGGGGCCATAGCGACGCTGATATGCTCGAAGTTGGGAACGGAGGACTTACTCTTGCTGAAGAACGGACTCATTTTGCCTTGTGGGCAGCCATGAAGTCACCTCTTCTTATGGGCACAGATCTAGCCAAGCTGAGGCCTGCGAGTATCCAAATTCTGAAGAATAAATATCTGCTTGCCTTCAACCAGGACGATGTTGTGGGAGAACCTGCTAAGCCGTACAAATGGGGCACTAATCCGAACTGGACATTTAATGATACACACCCGCCCGAGTATTGGTCTGGGAATTCGAAGCAGGGAGTGTTCTCTTTGATAATTAATGTTGCGGAGAAAAAATTGACCAAGAGACTAGATTTTGGCGCAGTGCCGGAGTTGAAGGCCAATGGCACCTATCGAGTCGTTGACGTTTGGGATGGGAAGAACAGAGGATGCTTCTCCAATGGCTTTGATCTGGAGATCGGCATACACGATACCTCCGTTCTGATTTTGAAGGATGACTGTGGAGGTGAACCAGGGATCAAAGAAGGGAATCTAGGTCTTTGAAGTGAAAAACAGTATCGGACGACAGGACTGTTGTAATTCTAGAGTTTTCTGGCAGTCATAAGACAGGCAAGCTGGCATTGTTTTAGCAATTATTGTATCTGCGTCGACACATATAGAATATCACATATGGAAATTGACGTCGTAAGTATTTGTGGGGTATGTCAGCTTCGTGCGGTCAATTGTGGAGCCCCGCATGCAGCCTTGCGGGATTGGTCAGCCCGATCTGCAGTCCTTTGCCGCTTTCGACCCTGGTCGGCACCGCGAGACCGAAGAAAGGAACAGAAGCTCAGTATATTAGTCGAAACTGAGATGGTTGTATTCGATCCGCTCTGGTGCCACTCCGAAACGGTGGGAGTGGACGTATTGTGCGGTACTCATCGTAAGCATCATAGTACGAGGTGATCTCATAGCCTAAGATTATGAATTATTGCGGTATCTGATGCGGGCGTCTATCAGATGTGCGGTGGCCAAGTAAACTTTTCAGCGAGTAAGTTGGGCTGCTGCCATTTTATGGAGAGACTTGAGGATATATAAGTCTCAGACCAGCAGATTCAACAGCATACCCTAAACCCAATTCATCATTCAGCAAAGACTTTTCCTTGATCACAGAACGAACCTAGAATCCAGTACCAATCAACATGATTCCAACAACCACTCGCCACTGGATTCTCTCCAAACGACCCACCGAACTTCCCGTACTCGATGGCCCAGACGCAACATTCCTCCTCACCACCAAATCCCTCTCACAGTTGGAGAATGGTCAAGTCATGGTCAAAGTCCTCTATCTCTCCAATGATCCAGCTCAACGTCTCTGGGTCGATCCCAACATCCAACCAGATCGTCTCTACATCGAGCCCGTCACCATAGACGACACGATGGCCTCGTACAGCTGCATTTGCGAAGTGGTCACCTCCAAAGCTACTGATTTGAGTATTGGCTCTCTCATCATGGCTGATGTCGGGTGGTGTGAATTTGCTGTCATACCGGCAGACAAGTGTGTACCTATCAAGCCGATTGAGGGTTTGGAAGCGGTACATTATGTGAGTCTGCTTGGTGTTGCTGGTGTGACAGCGTACTATGGGCTTGTTGATATTGCGGAGACGAAAGCAGAGGACGTGGTTGTGGTCAGTGGTGCGGCTGGCGCGGTTGGTTCTCTTGCTGTTCAGATAGCAAAGAACGTATTGGGATGCAAGAGAGTGATTGGAATCGCTGGAACTGATGCGAAGTGTCGGTGGGTTGAAAGGTTGGGAGCAGACGTCTGTCTTAATTACAAGAGTAAGGATTTTGAGGAGGATTTGAAGAAGGCGACCGAGGGATTTGTTGAAGTCTATTTCGATAATGTTGGTGGAGAGATTTTGGACTTGATGCTTACGCGGGTGAAGAAGGATGGGAGGATCGCTGCTTGTGGGGCAATCGCTGAATATAATGGTGGAGGTGGTGGTATTAAGAATTGGTATCATGTTATCGCAATGAGACTCCAGATTCGAGGGTTCGTAGTACTCGATGCGATCCTGACGGGAAGATGGACAGAGATTGTAAAACTCCTGGTTGAAGGTTACCAGAATGATAAAATCAAGGCAACCGAAGAAGGGTTGACGGTTGTTCCAGCTTCATTCGAGGACATTCCTAAGACTTGGATGGGGCTCTTCGATGGACGTTACAGTGGCAAATTGCTGACCCAAATTGTCTGAGATTGACAATTGGGGGACTGGGCTCGATTGCTGATGTATGATAGCGCCTCAACACTAATCGCCATTCCTCTCTTCCCACAATGACAATCAAATATCCAGTTCGATCTTCGACACATCTCAATAGTGTATGCATTCAAGCAAAGAGGCCAGGAAGGGCGAGTGCCTCGACCTGATCTATGCCTTTGCAAGCCACGAGCAGCATCTTCTCGAAGGATTCTGGTTCAAACTGAGGTGTAGCAACCCATCTGTCTGTATACTCCAGATATTTCATCGTATCGTCCAGTCTAGAGTGCTGTAAATCGGTAGGTGAGGATTTCCACAATTCTGGTGTAGTTGAAACAGGCAAGATGGACAATGTTGGATATACTGCGCATATGCCATGTTTGAAGATGGAGTAGATCGCATACAACATGAAAATTGTCAAAACTGTTCGGCGGATGCTTTCCGCTAAAATCCAATTGTTCCATGTCGATGGCTCGTCTCGGAGCTCCAAATCTGCGCGACGAAGAAGTTGTAGTCCACGTGCTGTCAAAAAGCTCTCTTGTCGTTCAGCCAAAATTCGCTGTTCGAGGTCGCCGTGATACATTCTGACAATTTGATATAATGTGAGGGCCTGTAGTCTCGACAGCGCTTCCAAAAGAGTCTCGTTCTGAATCGACCTGAGCTGCTCGTTGACCTCGGCATCTAGAACTCGGAACATCATCGATCCATTACCCCTATCTCCGCATACATGGGCGGAGCAGATGCCAAACGCTGCTCGTATTGATGCTGGCAATTGCTCGCGGTACGATTCTTCGTGAATGAATATTGTTTCTGAGGTGAGAGCAAACGTTCGTGGTTGACTTTTAAGCTGCTCAGTCACCCATTCCCAGCTCTTAGTACTGCCTGACACAGATTGTAACTCTCCCAGGTTCCCAAGAAAACTTGGCATACTGAAATGAAGAAAGTCTCCCATCAAATTGCCCTGCTGAAATTCGACGCTGAACGTGGCGTCCCAGTTCCCATCTTCGTTCACCGTAATATCATGAAGGTGTTGAGGAATCTCCGCGATTGCATTCAAAACATACGGGTCGGCGCTGTTGTTCATCGCCAAGCCATGTCGCTGCTGCGAACGAGATCTGCGAACATAATGGCAAGTCTTCTGGTTCTTCTGGCACCTGTTGCATATTGGAAAGCTGAGATCGCACTTTCGTCTGCCTCGAAAGCAGGCATCGCAAGATTTCCGACGAAGTGACATGACGATGTTGATATTTTGTGCTCTGGGGACGAGAGTTGGGTTTGTCTCATAAATCAGACTCCACAATCGTGTGTATTTGGGCTCGAAGCGCTTAACTACTTTTAGCTACGCCGAAAAGCCGCAAACTCCTCTAAACTCTTAGACTAATTAGGAGGTACGGCTAAGCCGCTACTTCTACTAGCGAACTCCTCTAAACTCTTATACTAATTATCTTCTCTAAACCCCTACTACCTAAAATATATAATAGTAGAGTCTAAGAGAAAATAGTCGCCGTTTTACGTAAACTCTACTATACCGCTAATACTAAAATCTATCATTTTATTAATATATATATACGTAACGTAGTAATTATTAAACTAAAGGCTACACTCTATTCTCCTAGTTTTCTTTTATATATAATTATATAATTAATTGTATATATACTTACTCGTATTATTCTAAAATAGCTAGCGTAAGGTATATAGAAAGTCGAACTCTACCCTATCTTTCTTTAACTTTAGACCCCCCCTTAACATTACCACGCTATATATATATATATAAAAAATAAAATACCTATAAGATAGGTACTAATAAACCACCTTATTAGATTACCTATCGTATATAGCTATAGTTTTGTATTATATTAGCCTATACTAAAACTAAAAACCTAACTTCTCTATCTATTAACTTTTAACCCCCCTCTTAATACCACTATAACTACTACGTATACGTAAAATTTCGAGAGCCTTTGAGATAGACCGAATCATTATACTACGCAGCGTTTTTTGTACGGTTATATAGCTTTATAGTATCTAGATAGAGTTAGTTAAAATAATATTTTAACGAGGATACTCTTACTTATATATTTAGCCTTTTCTAGGTACTATAATAACTCCTAAAAACTCCTAGTAACTCCTTCGAACTCCTATAAACTCCTATAAACTCCTAGGCTAATAAGAAGCGAGTATACTAAGGCTACTAAAGCGTATATAATACCGTCGATAGTAAACCGGGTAGTAATAGTAATATAGCCTTACTATAGCACCTCTACTACGATTATCTCAATATTTATAAAGCCGAACTAGAGGCTAAGGTCTTAGTTTATAAGATCGCCTTACTCTAATTCCCTCTTATAATCTTTTATACCTTCCTAAAGTTATTAATAAGGTACGTCTCCCCTATAACGTATATCTCTAGACTGAGGTAGTTCGGGTATATCTTTAGTATATACTTAATTATATATCTACCGGCTTTTCGCCCCGTAAAGAGCAAGTTCGCACACTTCGAAGGTTACTATTTAAGAAAGGAGACACGCTCCTAATCGTAAGGACTAGATTCGGAAAGAGTATTATCTTCTATATATTCTCTATATTTATAATATTAATAATACTCTAAATTATTCCTCTTAGTAGGCTTGGTACTAAATAACTTAGAGATATTCGTAAATTCGACGGTATAAGGCTATACCTAATTACGATATAGATAAAGAGAGAAATATCGGATTTATTCGAGCGAGTAACGTAAGGTCTCTTTACCTATATACTTCTCAGTCCGGAATAGGCCTCGTCGAAAGCATTCCGGTATACTTTAAAGTCTACTGGTCTCTAGTATAAGATCGGGCTTATTACTATTAACGAATACCATCTTATTAAGTAGTAGGAAGCGTTTCGGCTAGAGTTTACGATAATCGGCGAGTTACGTATAATATTATAGTAAGATATCCTCTAGTTTGGATGCTTAGCGACGTTAAGTATAGAAGCGGAAAGATAGGTGCTTAGCTAAGGGGGCTTCCGTATAATTAGGCTAAAAATCTACTAAACGGCTATTATTCGGACTTCGATCGACCGGCCTAACATTACGATTTATATATTACCTATCCTAAAGGGCGAGATAAAGAAAGTTAAGTAACTATACTTTCTATTAGACTAATCTTATAGTAAAACAGCAGCGACACCTAAAGATATACTAAAAACGATCGTTTTTATCGACGGAAAACATGTAATTGCGGATACAGTAGTATACTTATAGACCTTTCTCTTAAAAAAGTACCTATAGTATACTACGGATCTAGCTAATAGACGGTACTATATATATAACGTTATCGAGATATATACTATAATAATAGCGGAGCATAACCGTAACTACCGGTACTTAGAGTTTCGAAAACTAGACTCGGTTATCCGTGTTATAATTACCACGACCTATCTTAGAATAGGTATTAACGTCTCTAATATCGCCCGCGTATACCTCTAGAACTTTCTAATCGGTCGCGATCTTAGTAATTTTTAGTAGCGTATTGGTCGTAGTAGCCGGGGTAGTAGGTAGAGGAGTATTATATATATTTTTCTACTATATTAGGTATTTAATTCGGAAGGTATCTTAAAACCCGATCTACCGATAGAGGTTACTACTCGGCTAGCTATATAACCTACTTGTAAGAAGTTTAAAAATCGACTACCTACGAAGAAGGTAAAAACTTTAGCGCGTAGCCGATTAAACTAGATATTTACGCCGGGTAACGAAAGTAATATAGAGAGTATATAGTCTTAAGACTCTATAACTCTTAATTAGTAAAATTCGTAGCCTCTCGAGCAGCAAGTTTCGTAGCTATATAAAGGCCGAGGTAAATAGCGTCGAAAGTATTAGATAAAGGTAGAGGAGGTACGGCGCGAAGATCTAGACGATATATAAAAGAAGATAATTAACGGGATATATTATAGGCGTACTTTTCTTATATATCTTTATAAGGAAAAAGTCGTCCCTTCCCCTATTCCTACCCTAAAAAAATGGTACTATTCTCGATATAATCTAAACTACCTTCCTAGAATAGTCGAGCTACTACTAGACCTACTAGAAATTTGAGTACTAGGTCCAACTACCCGAGCAGGTATAGCGTTATCGATAATCTAAGAATGGGCGACCGAGTAAGCGGGTTTATTATTTCCGGCTATTAATCGACGTTTCCTAGTTTATTTCTCGATGTTCTTAGATCGAATAAGTTACTAGCAGTTAGTATATTTATATATAGATATAAAGATGCGCTAGGAATTAGTTAAAGTAGATAATCTTATTAAAGATACTCCTATAGTATCGAAATAGGAGTATAAGGAAACTTATATATACTTACTCCTAGAAAAGTTATAATAATTACTACCGATAGTAGCGTAGAAATATACTACCTTATTAAACGAAAGGCGGGTAGGTAGATAAGCTATAAATAATCTATTACCTAGTCCGGTAAACGATAAAGAGGCACCGGATTCTCTTACTATATACGTAGTAAGGAGAGAGGTCGTTAGAGTAACCTAATAGTCGAATACTATCCCCCCTACTAAGAACTTAACTACTTAGTCTAGTACTCCTAAGTCGACTTCGCGTTTATCCGCCTAGGTTCTAAGTGCGGCATCTAGCACGTTAGAGACATAGCTTAGATCGGCCCCTATAAACGTTCCGACTAGTATACTTAATATAATAAAGGTACTTAAGGATGCTCGAGCTAGGTCTTGGTCGGTAAGTAATTTAAGTATATCTTTAAATTCTTTAATACTATTACTTCGGGTGTCTCTAACGCCAGAGGTACTAATTATTTAGAAGCGTAGAAGACGGATATTAACGGGGCCGTCTAGTACTCTACTTAGATCTAAACGTATACGTATACTATTAAGGAAGGTAAAAGAAGCGGAGGAATCGTCGTAGTATAAGGAATCGGACGAGTATTAATAGTATTAGTATACGTTAATACTAATATACGCCGGTATCTAGTCTCTTATTAGTCTAGGAGTTTATAGGAGTTAGTAGGAGTTAGAATAATAAATCCTTAGGAATTTTTAATATATTAAAAGATTCTAAGTAGTACTCTTAATTAATTTAATATTACTTCCGACGTTTTACCGGCCTACCTATATATTTACTTATAATCTCTAGTTAACTTATCGTAATAATACTACTACTACTACTACTACTATACTCCGCCTCCCGCGCCTCTCTCGCCCGGCCCTTAGGGTCGTTAAGCTTAATAAGCTCGATATACTCGCTACCGCCCGCGCCCTCCCGGTAGGGCAGCTTAGAACCCTCTATAGCCGGTAAGTAAAGTTTAGTTATAATCTCGAGAATCTAAGTATATCTTAGATTCTTAAGATTATTAGTAGAATTAAGTATTAAGCTAGTTACTTATAAGCTCTAGCCTTCGCTACTACCGCTACCGCCCTTATCGCCCTTACCGCCCTTAGGCTCGTCGCCCGGCGCCTTCGCCCTTAAGGGTTAAAGAAGAAGAGGAAGAAGAACTAGTAGGGCCTTTTATACCTAGAGAATCGTAAGTTAGATATTACGAGTATACTAGTACTAATTTTAAGATTAAACTAAGAACTCTTAATTCTAAGGTTAGAGATCTAGTTAAGATACCTTAGTTTAATCTTAAAACTAGCGCTAGTATACTTATTTAGTCTTTTATATAGTCTTTTACTTATATATATTAGACTACTACCGCCGCTATCGCCCTCCTTAGCCTCCGTACCTTCGGCCCCGTCGCCCCCGCCCTTATTACTCTTATAGGAGCCGCCGTCGCCGCTACCGTCTTTATAGTACCGTACGTCGTTATCGCCCGCGCCCTTATAAGACGACGACTAGGAGCCCTTTACCTTTCCGCCCTTATTTTCGCCGGCTACCTCCTCCCGGCCCTTATTTTCGCCTACGCCGCTCGCCTTACCTTTACTACTACTAGCCTCTAGTAAAAAGGCTTATAACCTCTCCTAGCTCGCCGATACTATACGGGTACCGTAGGTATAGGAACCCCGCGGTAAGTCCCGCGCCGCCTATACGCCCTCAGCTACTACTAAGTAGTAGTATATAGATAGGGAGGAGTTAGCTAGGTTAGGAAAGGATCGGTAGAATATAGTAGGTTATATTAGGCGGATTATAGAGACGGAATTAGGTAAGTAATTCCTTAGCGACTAATAATATACCTACTACTAGCGTAGGGATTTAGAGTATTAGAGGTACTCTAAAAAGGGTACCTTATAGGTAGCCTTTACCGGTTCCGTATACGTACGTTACCGGTAGTTTAACCCTCCGGGTAGATATACTAAGTCTACTTAAATACCTATACGGCCTAAATAACCGCTAATACCTAGACCGGGCTCTATAGGCTTTATATAGCCCAAGGGTCCTCCTCCTCCTCCTCCTAGTACGGATAGTAGCATTATAGCGTAAGGTTTTACGGGGATTTAGGCGTTCTTATTTTTACTATATAGCTACTTATATTAGTATAACTAACTTATATTCTTCGTAGTAGACGTTTCGACCTCGTTCTTTAGTTACTACTATTATAAGCGGGCTTAACTATAAGGAAGGCTTAAGAGTCTAACCTTTATAGATTAATACTTTAATTATAGGGTACTCTAAATTGTCTTAGAAGGGCTAGACCGTAAGGTATTTATTCGGTTATCCGTTTAGTATACATTATATATAGTCTTAGCGATTTAGGCGATTTTAGTAGATAGAGTATATAGTAATACGTTTTCTCATTACCTCTTTTTACTATATTAAAAATATTTATAATACCGTACTAATCAATCTAGTATCTGTTATTATAATAAGAATAGTAGTTATTATACTAATACGGAGGAGATATACTTATAAATATATATTATAGTCCTTCCTATTTATAATAATCTAATTGGCGCAGGAGTTAAGAGGAGTTAAGAGTAGTTTCTAGATTAGGAATATACCGTTACTACGGTATAACGCATCCTAGTAGTAATAGTAGGATATAATAAGTTATATTGAACTCGATAGAAGGTAGTTCAGGTATATATTTTTCGGTAATTTAATTAGCTTAGGAGTTTATAGGAGTATATAGGAGTTACGGAATAAATATATACCGATATCTTAATAGGATATTAGAAGACTATAACGCTTAATTATTATAGATTACACCCAAGCCACTGGAAATACACTAGAAGAAACGATAGGACAGGAAGGCTCAGAAACGGAGGACCTGGAATACTAGGAAGATGAATAGATAGAGTAGTAGGATAAGCTAAGCGACAACTCTACTAGTACGTGCTAAGCAAGGTCACGTGATGTGCCTACAGTTCCTATAGCCTTGGCGGATACCTACGGTTTAGAAAGTATAGGAAGTATAGGAAGGTTATTAAGAGTATAGGTAACCTACAAGACGAAGAAATATATAAGGAAGATATTTAGTAGGATCTTTTATTTCTTTCTTTATAGTTATCTTATATTACTTTTCTTAAGTTAGAGGTTTATAAGATATATAAGTAGTAACGATACTTTACTTAAATATAAAGCTAATTTATCTTATATACCTATAGCCTTATACTAGGAGAGACTTCGATATAATATATAGTTAAAGGCTAGCGCTATCTCCCCTCTCCCTTAACCCTATTATACTTTACTATAGTTAACGATATAACTGCGGTTTAAAGCTAGTTAAGTATAGTAAGGAAAGAAGGAAGGACTTAAGGTACGTCCCTCCGCTAACTCTCGCCCTTACCCTAAACCCTCGTTAGGAAGAAAGTACGACATAATAGGCGTTCCTAAGTAAAAGGAGTATAAGGTTACTCTAGGGAAACGTGAACTATATTATACCGAGAAAACTAGTCGTAATACTATAACTACCCTTATTACGAGTAGAGGTGCAACAGTTAATAGGTTAATTATAAACCGAATTATAAAAACACGAGTTAATATAGGCGATATATCGATAACTAGCGGAACTACTTTAACCCTAACTATAGTACAGATAGTAAACATAGTAAATACTATAAATACTAAACTCCTAGAATTAGAGGAAGAAATAACGGAAAAAGATATAGAAATAAATATACTTAAGGAATCCTAAAGAGTACGATACTTGAAAAGGGACCTACTAGAGAAGTTTAACGGGAAGGAAACCGGCGTATTAAAGCGATTCCTTACTTAGGTAGACCTATTCTTGGAATATAATCGAGATATATTATTAATAGCGGAAGAATAAGTTAAGTATATTACCGGAAGACTTATAGGAGTAGCGTTCAATTAGTTCGAACCTATACTTAGAGACTTTATAGATTATAAGGATTCTATTAGGCGAGTAGAGACTAGTAATATCTTCGGAAGTTATAAAAACTTCGTAGAAGAACTTACTAAACTATTTAGAAGCGTAGATTAAGTCCGCGAAGTAGAGAGGAAGATCTAAAATATTTAATAATAGGGAGCGGCGACTATATATATATTAGAATTTCTATAGGTTTCTAGTAAGTTAGGATAGGTAGATAGACTACTTATAACCTACTTCTATAAGGAGTTAAAACCATATATTAAAGACGACCTTATAAGGATAGAACGACCGGATAGCTTAGTAAAGTTTACTACTTTAGCTATTAAAATTGATAATCGATACTACGAAAGATAATTGGAAAAACGAAGCGGCGCAATGCCAACGTTTATAAATCACGTACCGAAAAGGAGTAAATAACGTTATATATAAAAAAGGCTATAGTAACCTAACGTTAGGATTACTCGTTAGCTACTAACGTAATAATAATACTAGGGAGATCTAATAGACCTTAGTATAGCAAGAGTGCTAAAGAAAAAGTTCTTACCGGAATAAGAGAAAAGGTTTAAGAATAGTAAATATCTAAACTATAGAGCCAGAGACTACTTCTCGCGCTAGTACCCGAGAAAAGCTAGATAGTTTAATATGGTTAGGAAGGCCTAATTAAACGAAGCTAGTAAATAAGAATTAGACTATATACGTCTAAGCTAGACGGCTTACTATAATAATTAGTATAAGACGTATATCTTAAGTAAGGAGGATGCGGGATAGTACCCTAAGGTACCTTAAAAGAAATAGACGAAGGGTAAGTAAACCCGGGATCTTACGATAACTATAGTAGATAGTAATCGATTAGAGAAGGATCGAGGACCTATACCTAGATTAGAGCTAAGGATAGCCTACGTAGTATCGAAGTATACTTATTCGCTAGAATTCTATATTATAGTAGATGGTAAAAGGGTTAAGGTAATAATCGATTCCGGAGCCTATACGAATTTTATTAGTAAAACCTACGTCGAAAAGAATTAGTTTAGAATCTAAAAGATAAAGGAACTATACAAGGCACGAGCGTACGATAGGTCGATAGGGGAAAACGGATCGGTAGAGTACGAAATACTTCCGTTAACTATACGTTTTTACTAATATATTAAACGAATTACCTTCGACGTAGTTAGGATAAAAGGATACGAGATTATCCTAGGAGTATTATAGCTCCGGTAGTATAATCCTTCTATCGATTAGGAAAAACGAAGTTTTATATTCTCTAAGAAGTACGAGATAACCTATACCGCGCTAGGTATATATAAAAGTCCGGGATAACCCCCTAAACATAAGGAGGGTAAGATCGAGCGGGAAGAGCTCTCTAGAATCTCGGAAGATAATAAGTAATTTTTCTACGAAGAACGGTAGATCGCTACTACTAGTTAGATACTACCGGAGTATTAGGATCTCGAAGATATATTTAAAGAATTAAAGGATAACGAGAACCTACTAGAATATTAGCTATAGGATCTAGTAATAGAACTCTTACTAGGGGTAGAGTTAAAGCTATAACCGATCTATCGACTAAATAAGGCCGAGCTTAAGGAGCTACGGACGTAACTAGATAAGCTACTTATAAAGGGATATATACGGGAATCCTAATTACTAATTAGAGTACTAATTATTTTTGTACTAAAGAAAACGGGCGAAAAACGGATATGTATAGACTTTAGGAAGCTAAACGATAGTACGAAGAAGAATTCCTATCTACTTCTACTAATTAAGGAACTTAAGGATAGACTAGTAGGAGCTATATACTTTACTAAGGTTGATATATAAGATACGTATTATCGTATCTATATTAAGGAAGGCGACGAGTAGAAAACGGCTTTCTAAACTAAGTACGGATTATATAAGTAGTTAGTTATACTATTTAGGCTAACTAACGTACTAGTAGTATTCTAAGTAATAATAAACAACGTACTTCGGCAATTTATCGATGTGTTCGTAGTTATTTATTTGGATAATGTACTTATATATACTAAAGGGACTAAGGAAGAATATACCGAGAAGGTTCGGATAGTTCTAGAAGTACTACTAAAAAAAGGTTTTCGAGCAAAGCTATCTAAATACGAATTCTATATAGAGGATTTTAATTTCCTAGGATTCCGTATTATGCTAGGATTGGTAGTAATAGACCTAAAGAAGGTTAAAGCTATCCTAGAATAGCCTAAACCTACTACTATTAAGAAAGTATAGTCGTTTTTAGGGTTAGCTAATTACTATCGAAAGTTTATTAAGGGATACTTAAGTAAGGCCAGTCCCCTTACTATACTTATAAGAAAGGACTAAGAGTTTATATAGATAAACTAGTATTAACAGGCGTTTAATTAGTTAAAAAAGTCGTTTATAGGATACCCGATCCTAGTAAACTTTTAACCTAATAAATAGTATATCGTAGAGACGGATATATTAGACTATATAATTAGCGTATATCTTAGTTAGAAGGATAATAAGGGTTACCTTTACCTAGTCGCGTTTTACTCCCGAAAAATAGTTCCGGTAGAATAAAACTATGATATATTCGATAAAGAGTTATTAGTAATTATCGTAGTACTTAGGGAATGGCGAGTATACCTCGAGGGAGCTATATATACCGTTATAATTATTACGGATTATAAGAATTTAATCTATTTTACTACTACGAAGGTGCTTAATAGAAGATAAGCTCGATAGGCGGAATAGATCGCCGTATACGACTTTAAGATTACCTATTAGAAGGGATTAGAGAATAGAAGAGCTAATGCTCTTAGTAGAAGACTAGATTACGTAGATAATAGTTCTACGCTAGGTTACTAGATCCTTAAAGCGAATAAGGATAGGTCGCTTAGCTATACGAACCTACCGGAACTACTAGACGAAATAGACCTCGTAGTAGTAATGGTAATATCTAACGAGGGATTTACTAAATAAATTAAAGAAGCGTATAAAGTCGATACTATAGCTAAAGAGCTAGGTAAACGATAATACGAGGACGCTTATATTATTATCAACGATAAGGGACTAATTAGGTTCTATAAGAAGGTATACGTACTAGAGTCTATAAGAATAGCGCTAATTAAGGAAGTATATAACGTACCGGCGTATAGATACTAAGGCTATTAGAAAACCTATAATAGGTTAAAGGAAACATACTACTTCCCTCTAATAAGACAAAAAGTAACCGAAATGGTTAAGAACTATATAGAATATATAAGAAATAAGGTAAATAGACACGCACTATATAGCGAGATATAGATCGCCGAAATCCCTACGTAACTATAGTAATATATAGCGATAGATTAGATTACGAAGCTTCCGCTATCTAGAGAACTAATAATAGGAGTAGTATATAACTCTATCCTAGTTATTATAGACAAACTTACTAAGAACGGTAAGTTTATCCCGTATCGAGAAAGCTCGATAGCGGAAGATCTTTTATATACGTTTATAAGAAATGTCCTCGGTAATTATAGAATACTATAACGAATTATCTCGGACCGAGATAAGTAGTTAATATCGAAATTCTAGACTTTACTAGTTGGTTAGCTAGGAATTAAATAAAAAATGTCTATAGTATACTACCTATAGACAGATAGATAAACGGAACGGTTGAATTAAACGTTAGAATAATACCTACGCTTTTATATTAATTATTGGTAAAATAATTAGGTTAAGCTCTTACTACTCGCTTAATACGCCTATAATAGCGCGGTTACCGAACTAACTAAGATATCTCTACACAAGGCGTTATATAGATATTAACTAAAAGCGTACTACGAACTACTAGAACTAGGACAAGTATCCTAAAATACCAAGTTCCGAGTATCGCAGATTAAGGAAATATAGGTATAATTAACCTAAGACCTACGTTTTATTAGCTATAGAGTAGCAAAATACTATAATAATAATAGGTCTTCGGCGCCGACCTTTAAAGGGGGGGATAAAGTTTTCCTGCTCCGAAAAAACATTAAAATAAAACGACCTAGCGTAAAACTAGACTACGTTAAGTTAGAACTATTTAAAGTCGAAGAACGGATTAGTAAGGTTAACTATAGGCTACGACTCCTATAATATATAAGAATATACCCGGTATTTTATATAGCTCTACTAGAAAAGGTACTAGAAGGGGTAAAAGTAGACCTAATAGTAACTATTATTAACGATAAAGAAGAGGAGTACGAGTTAGAATA
Source organism: Venturiaceae sp. KMAF11 (assembly GCA_023078705.1). NCBI lineage: Eukaryota > Fungi > Ascomycota > Dothideomycetes > Venturiales > Venturiaceae > Venturiaceae sp. KMAF11. The sequence goes on from JALGOQ010000012.1 coordinate 427,871, forward strand.
AATTCTAGATTATTAGGTAATCGGAAAAGAAACGTACTACCTAGTAAAATGGAAGGGTTATAATAACGCGGAAAATATATAGGAACTAATTAGTAACCTAATATATACTTAGTAGGCGATAGCCTAGTTTTACTACTAAAACCTATAGACTTCTAGAAGTTAGAGTTAGGATTAGATATCCCCGGTATAAAAGGCTAATTAACTAAGGGGGCGTCTAAGGAAATAGGTATTCCTAGCGGAAGTAGTTAGTTATCCGATTTAGATACTTAAGACGGTAACGGAGGAGCCTAGCCCTCGGGAACGAGGAATCTATATAATAGAGTAGGTTCGTAAGGGTGACCCTCGTAGAGAGTTATCTTACTACGAAGGGTAGCTTCGTATTCTATCCGCTCTAGCGTCTTAAGAGTACGAAGGTCGTCGGCCTAGAGGACCTTTTCTCGGTTAGAAAGAAGGCTAAGCTAGTCGCGAAGACGGAGTTTCTTCTAACGACGAGTGGCTTAAGCTTATAGGTAACGTCGTTATTATATAGCGACCTTCTCTAACTCTTACGCGAACTGGCGTTCTTTAACCGCTAGCTCGTCCTTGATAGCCTCTAGCGCTTTCCGAACTTTTTCTTTCTACGCATTAATCTTATCCCCTAAGGCAATAGTTAGTAAGGGAGCTAGCTAAGGGTAATATAAGCTTAACGTAGGTAGATAAATAAGGGTTACGAATATATTAATAGAATAGAATAGATAGAAGATAGATATAATAAAGAATAATAGTCCTTAGGTGAAGAACTAAGGAACGACAAAAGAATAATCGAGAATAGATTAAGGAAATTTAAGAAGGACTTTAGGGGGTAGCCTAGGAGGGGACCTAGGAATATTTAATAAATTAAGTAAAGGAAGCAGCGGTAGCCTAACTAGAGAGTTAGAACCCCGGTAAACCGTAGTTAAAGTAAGTTAATAGTAATATCCGAGAGGAGCTACCCTAGGAAATAGTAATACTCTTATACGATAGCTAGATAGACTATTACCTCTACTATAACAATAGAGAGGAATAGATTAAATAGGAATACGACTAGGGAATGCCTAGGTAGGAGGAGTTTACCTAAATTAAAGAAGCTATAAGAGCGCTCGTAAACGTATAATTAGCTTTAGATAAAATTAAATCGTAGCTTCGGTCTATCCTAATATACGTAGAGTATTTACCTATAGTAACGTCTACCTAATACTCTAGTTTGGCGTTGCGATAACGTTTATAAGGAAACGGTATAGTACGACCTTTAGCCTAGACGGTAGCGGAACGAGCTTCGCGAGACTTTAATAAGGAAGCCTTTAGTATAGTTAGGAAAGAGTTAGAACTGGAGGTAGATAAGTAGTAGGAACGAGAGCGTACTTATAGTCCCCCTATACTATAAACTCGGCGTTAATAGGAGGAACGCCGACGCCAAATCCTCGGGACGAGAATTTAGGAAGGGGAGGGTAGTGTTATAGATTATACCTAAGTTACCGGAAATATACTAGAAGAAACGATAGAATAGGAAGGCTTAGAAACGGAGGACCTAGAATACTAGGAAGATAAATAGATAGAGTAGTAGGATAAGCTAAGTAATAACTCTACTAGTACGTACTAAGTAAGGTCACGTGATATACCTACAGTTCCTACAGCCTTGGCGGATACCCACGGTTTAGAAAGTATAGGAAGTATAGAAAGGTTACTAAGAGTATAGGCAACCTATAAGACGAAGGAATATATAAGGAAGATATTTAGCAGGATCTCTTATTTCTTTCTTCGTAGTTATCTTATATTACTTTTCTTAAGTTAGAGGTTTATAAGATATATAAGTAGTAACGATACTTTACTTAAATATAAAGCCGATTTATCTTATATACCTATAGTCTTATACTAGGAGAGACTTCGATATAATATATAGTTAAAGGCTAGCGCTATCTCCCCTCTCCTTTAACCCTATTATACTTTACTATAGTCAACGATATAACTGCGGTTTAAAGCTAGTTAAGTATAGTAAGGAAAGAAGGAAGGACTTAAGGTACGTCCCTCTACTAACTCTCGCCCTTACCCTAAACCCTCGTTAGGAAGAAAGTACGACACGATAGGCGTTCCTAAGTAAAAGGAGTATAAGGTTACTCTGGGGAAACGTAAACTATATTATACCGAGAAAACTAGTCGTAACATTAATTCAGTAATAATATAGTAAGTACTAAGTAATCTTCGAGCTCTTAACTATTATAAATCTATCTATTCTTCCTACGAGCCTACTCTCGAATCTTCCTCTACCTATAAGTCCGCTTTCCAGCTCCCTACCCCTCTTAAGTCCCCCGTATCGTCGAAATATTCCTACCCGTCTAGTTTAACGTAATAACAACAATAGTTCCTTATCTAAGAGTAATACTAAAATAGAGGATATTAATACCTCGTTAATATACCGTTTATCTACAGTATAGAAATTGGAAGATGTATTAAATACGATTTATAATAATAGATAGAGCTTTTAGAATTTTATTCGTATATAGATAGGACTACGCACGAATAGGAGGACCGGATTATAGCGAAAGAGCGATATCGAGATATCTTCGTATTTATACCGGATAGGAGGTTAAAGGAGACGCGTTCTAAACGATATTATCGTTAAGCTTATAGACCTAGGGGTTATCCGTATTATAGATATCTCCGACCCGATAATTAGCACGATAATATAGTCTATAATCGCGGAATTAGATAGTCTTATCGGATACTCTAAAGGCTACTTTATAAAATTTATAGATCTATTTATAGAATCCGCTAAGATCGAGATAATCGATTTTATATAAGCTACTAGGCTAATAGAGACTCTAGCTCTAATATAGTTTAGACTTTTCTTTAGACTATTAAGTAACTAACGTACTTATAGGGATAGCTATAATCGAAGAGGGGGCTTAACTAGGTTAGACGGGATAGAATTAGTAATAGTAAAACGGATTTTTATAATTATATCTATCGTATATTACTTAAGGAAGAAGAAGATATTAAACTTTTTCTCTATATTACTTAGTATATATCTTCTTAGGACTAGAACTAAGCGCCGCGTTATTTAGACTCTCGCTAGTCTTAGGCTTTATCCTAGCTATATATAATTAAATACTATATCTAAGAATATAGCTAATATCTATAAGGTATAGTTCCTTCTTTATATTTATTAACTCCTACTACCTCCTATAAACTCCTATTAACTCCTTAACTAATTAGATTCCTACTTCGAGTACTTTATAGTATACTAACTCGAATAAATAGCGTCAACTTTAGCTACTTAGACGTAATCTTTAAGCAGTTATAGTATACGACAACTTTAACTTTAAGGATACCAAGAGAGACGAGGCAGTTAGCTATATAGCTATAATACGCGCTATAACTATAGCATCCCTTATCTTCTATCCCGAACTACCTATAACTAGGCTACGTTAATCTATATATAATCCTACAGTACCGTTAAGAGTTTACGAGATCTTCTACTCTCCGGCCTTATCTAGTAACAACTAAGGTATCGGTGTTAATATCTTAAGATTTATAATAGTAACTACTATTAAGCGACTTTACCCTAAGAGCGTTACGGCGATCTTTATTACGGAGAGTAACGTATTCCTAGAGATACCTAAAATCGATACTATTCCGGCTAGCCGAACGCAATACTGGTAATTTGGTGCGATTTACGAAAATAAGGGTATAATATAGGGTAAGAGATCTATACGGTATACCGCTATAGTAATTAAACTCTAATAGGAATATATAATATTTATTAACGAATATTCCTTAACTAACTCTACCTTAAACCCGATATCGACTTTAACGATCGACTTTAGCTCGTCTACGGCGACTAGCTTACTATATATTATATACGTTTATATAAAACAGAGTAAAGACGCGCCTAACTCCTATTTAACCGCCGCGACTAGCTCCTAGGTATTCCTGCTTGGTTTTATATCTAAATGAATCTCCTTAATACGATTATTAGGACTTATTAGTCCTCGGATAAGACCTATAACCAGGCCTATTACTGTCTCTCTTCTAATATTAGTCTTTGGGGCCGGAGCTGTAGTAGTCGAGATAACGCTAAATACTATTAGATTAAACCGATCCTACTCTAGGGTTTTACTTTACGTATCTCGGCTTTATTCTACGTATCCTTACGAAGGAAAGGTATTCTATTAGGATATACTAACGACTTCTTTACTAACCCTAGTAAGATAAATATACTAATTAGTAAACTCGAACCAATATAATTCCTTGAGATCGTTGATAACATACGCATAACGGTATTTATATTAGACGTATAGGATAGAACTAGTTATACCGATACGGAGTTTACGATAATATGTCGAATACTCTAAGAGATCGAGCTATTTCTTACCGTTCGGTACGCCGTTAAGAATAGCGATATTAGTATACTCCGCCATCTTATTAACCCCCTAATTATATACTTCTTTAGAGTAAATTAATATAACTACGGCCGAGAGATACTATATTATCGCTGGCTTCTCTCTAATATTAATATACTAGAGCTATAACGTATAATTCTTACCTCTAGTCTAGTAAATTAGCTAGGGCGATTTACTACTTTTAAACCGATTAATCTCGGTCTCGAGTATCTTAACGGAGCTATCGCCATCTTACTTCGAAATTATAAGAATTCTACACACGATACCGATATCGTATTTAATTGAATATGTCTTAGTAATACGTAGCTCGCCTACCTCCGCCGAAAGATAGAGGAGTCCTTTAGAGAGGATATATCTAGTACCTATAGTATACTCGACGTAGGATCGGATATATTCCTCCTTACTAGGATACTCTTTCTTATAGACCTCGCTAAACTACGTACCCCTAAAGTCCTTAGTAATTTTAAATCTATCTTCTATTCACACGATATCATGGCAGAAGGAATAGGTTTATTAGTAGAAAAGGTTAACGACTTTAATAGTATATATATTCGCCAAGTAGGTATTATCTCTACGATATATCCTTCTATTTAAACCAATAATTACGACGGCTTCGTAAATATAGAAGATGTAATTAGTAATATTAATATAGACGAACTTATAATCGATATACTTAATCTTACTTAACTTTAAACTATTACGTAGCTGTATTAACTCCTATAAACTCCTTTAAACTCCTAGGCTAATTATATCACGACTACGAACTCCTGCAAACTCCTATACCAATAGTATTATTTATATACACGTAAGTAGACAACAGCGGCACGATGATAGAATAGGAGCTAATACTAAATACTATTTATACTTAAGTTATACGCTATATTTATAACAATACTAGCCTACTATAACCGTATAGGTGGTAAAGGGCTTTACTAAGGACTACGCTAACTATACTAAAGACTACCTACCCTACCAAATCTAGCCTACTATAGTATCGCTTACCGAGGGCAAGAGAATGGAACGACTCCGCTTAAAGATCCGAGAGAAATTAACTAGCCCCGCTAGTCGAGAATATTACTACTCGCTTAGTAATAATATCCCTTAAGTAGTATTTATTATATAGTATTATAACTCCTCTAAACTCCTCTAAACTCCTAGACTAATTATATTATAGTACGCCTAGATATAGATAATAGTAGGCGATAATCTAAGCGCTACGAGCGTATACTTAAGGAAGCTAATAGACGACGAGAAGGTAAAGACGACGAGAAGGTAAAGACGACGAGAAGGTAAAGACGATAAAAAGGTAAAGACGATAAGAAGGTAAAGGCGGTAAAGGAGAACGGTAAGGGCCCCTAGTCCCTATAATATAAAACCCTTTCTCTTCCTCCTTTATTACTTCTCTTATACTCTAGTATATACTAATCGTATACTAAGTAGCTAGTCTACCCTATAGGGCGAAAGTAGTAAAGGCGGTAAAGAGGGGGAATAGTAAGGCCCCCTAGTCCTACCCTATAATATAAAACCCTTTCTCATCCTCTTTCGTTACTTCTATTACGCTCTAGCGTATATTAATCGTATACTAAGTAGCTAGTCTACTCTATCCTCGCCCCCTACGCTTACCTACGTACTCTATTTCGGTAATATCTAGATTCCTACCGATTCCATTATGGCCACACGACGTTCTAGTCCTCGCAGCGTTACTTAATTCTATTATAGCTATACGACGTTCTGATCCTCGTAGCGTTGCCTACTTCTATTATAGCTACTCGACGTACTGGTCCTCGCAATATCGCGTAGGTAGTAAAGAAGGCTATACGAGTATAAAATATATAGATAGTATATATAGGTAGGGACCGAGAGAAAGAAGTAGGATCTAGCTAATATAAAATACTTAACTAAAGCTATACTACGTTTGATATTAAGACCTATTTAACCTATTTACGTTACTCCTCGCCCTCCCCCTTATCCTCGTCCTCTTCTTTACTACTACTCGTATATCTGCGTTTACTCCTTGTCCTCCCTAATTAGAGCTTGTTACTCGTAATATTAGCGACGAACTATAACGTTTATCTTAATACTATAATATAATTGGCTTAGGAGTTGCAAGGAGTTGTAAGGAGTTATTAGAATTTACTAGGAAGTAGAAGTTACTAAAGCTATCGTTAGGGTAAAGTATAATAGTACTAGGCTATAGCTATCTTCTTTTCGGTGTCTCTTTTATAGTAATTTAGGTAGGCGAACTAGAATATTATAATATCTTCTATTATACTAGTTAAATTAGATAATATATTAAAGGTCGCCTAAATCACTGCTATTAAATAGAGCGTATAGTATAAAAAGTTAGAGTTCGAATCTTTATAACTTCTTAAGGGCGGATGGCGACCTAATTAGTCTAGGGCGAACTATCCGCCCTCTATACGGGGTTATAATATAATAGTAGTATATCTATACTAATATATCTTTTTTTTTATCTTCTACCTTACTATTTGAGGTGTTAAAGAGTTTTTTTTAAATAGGGTAGAGTTTACGTAAAATAGCGACTATTTTATCTTAGACTCCCTATAGGTTTTCTCCCTATACTATATCTGATTAGTCTAGGAGTTTCTAGGAGTTAAGTAGGTAGGGGTAGTAAACGCTAGTAGGGGGGGGGTAGTAAAGGCGGCGAAGCCGCCTTTTTTAATTAGTCTAGGAGTTTAAAGGAGTTTAGCAGAGCTAAACTAGCCGAGAGTAGTATAGCGTATAAGGCGTGAAAACTCGTCGGGAGTCTGATTTATGAGATAAAGTTGGGTCGAGTCCATTCGATCCATAATGTGATTATAAATACCCCTGAAGCGGAAGAATTTCCTCTTCGGGTGTGGCTCTATATCCACAAGCTCCGATCTTATCCCAGCACCGGCAGATTGTTTTTCTTCCCACGTACTTGTCTAGAATTATCCGATCTTCTTGCTCGCTTTGCTACATCACGAAGGGTTTTTCTTCGAATACCATTGGTCTCCGTGTACTGAGGATCGAGCTCAGATCTCCCCTATCTTTATCCCGCTCGCAAGATGTTCCGTGTGCGCTTGTAAATGTCTTGATACCAAGATTTAGCCCGTTGATCTCTTCACAACATGATCCAACTGTTCCAAATTACATCTAGAGATACATCGGCTACACTCTCAAGCACAGATCTAGGCAATGGGGGTCTTGTAACGGACAAGATTGCTCGTTCGATTTGGACATTGAGAGTAATTTACATTCTTTTCTCCTCGATAATATTGAGGAATATCGTCTAGATACTTAAATAGACCCCACTCTCTGAGTGCCGTCCCAAAAAATAAGGTCGTACACCATTCCAAGTATTAGTCGTCATCAAAAACATTGCCCCAAGTTTCTACTATTCGTAGACTTCTAAGAACAGACTTTCTTACCCTCGTCATCAATATATACACTCAACCAAACCTCCTCCCTCCTTCTCAAACCCCACCATCAGCATTTGTTCTCGCCCCGCACCTGCACTATCCCCGTTCCAACTGCTAGCGATCCTCTCCCAGCCTCATCTTCACTACTCCCCCCTCTACCTTGCCACGCGCCCCGGCCCTTTTCGCCTCTTGCTTCTCCCGGCTCCTAGCCCTCCACGCCTTGAAAGCATAAATCTGAGGCGGAAAAGATGCGATCAATGAACACACCCAAGCAGACCAAGTAATGCCCAGAAACCCGTTACCCTGATCGACAGAAAGATTAAGGGCGGCACAGGTTGCGGTCGAAGGTGTTGCTTTGACAGTCTCAGTCGTGACGAACGGGATGGTGATTGTGTAGTCCCTTGCTGCGAACCGCCTGATCGCCGCCACAGCCGAAGCGGAGGACGACGCTACTGCTGAATTGCCGCCATTTGCAGTCAAGTTCTTGAGCGTTTGCTCGATAAACGCTTGGCCGACTCTGGATGTGTTGAGCTGCATGTGGCTAGATTAGGGTCCAGATAGATGCGCAGTATCGGGGTATTGCTCACGGAAATGATGGCGTAGTTCTCCAGCACTCCTTTCGAATGTCCAGCAAAGATGCACAAGAAACCCAAGATGAAAGATACCAGAGAAAATACAACGATGACGGCAAGTGATATAAAGCGATTCATATTGAGGAGGTATCCGATTTGATAAAAAATATGGTTCAGGTGTGGAAGAGATAAATGAAATGAATGATCTTTTAGAAACGAAGTCACACTTACCATTACTTAAATAAACCCAATGGTATCGCGGTGCCCAGTACTCGAAAACATCGTCGCTGGAATCAAACGCGAGGCTTTCTGTGTTTGTTGTCCTGAATAGACCGACGAGTATCCGTGAGGCCGCGTCGCATATTCTGCGAGGGCAAACCTAAAAGCTAGGCCGGCCAAATACGATTCGATCGGCAACCTGGAAACTCAAGCTTTCCGTTCCGAAAACCAACTCTGGCCGAAAGAGAGGCCTCCTTGGGGCTTATTTTATACAGCATCGAGCATAGCCTTTCGGTTACGGGTGTTCCGGACGCAGGCACACGCGGTCGACGACACTTGGCAAAAGTATTTCGCACAACTCGAATCCATTCCAGTAAAAGCACCAGTCGTATGTCTATTGTGCTCGTAAAAGCTCGTAGTTTGTGACCTTTGAGAACAATGCACGCATTCCTAGGGTATTCCTTGGTCTTGTTCTTCATGGCGGTGAAAATAATGACTCACCTCCCCAATTCTCAATCAATAGGAACGTATCGAATGAGATGATGATTTTATTGGCTAGGCAATGTTTGACGGGTTAACCATCGAAATGATAATTTCTTGTTAGCGGAATCATTTTCATTACACACAGGCGGTCTTCGGGGTAGGTATACAAATCGCAGATGGCTTTTTGGCCTTCGAATCGTCTATAAAAGAGAGTGCTGAAACGGCTCGAAAGGTGAGTATTCCAACTTGAGAATAGCTGCTGAGATTGCGGGGAGAGTCTTCTCAGCCAAAACAACGAGGAGATGCCGGCAGGAGGTAGCACGTCCGTGGCCGACCAACGATTTGCACCTGGTTTGCAATGCTAGCGTCAGCTGGTCCAACTCGGAGTGTGCGATTGTCATCCAGATTTGTCTCGGAAGCAGGTATCACAAGGTTTCCGGCGTAGTGACATGATGATCGTGATGAGTGAAGTGTGGTGTCTTGAGAATCAAGTCGGGCCTGTCCAACTTAACATAAAATCGCGGGAATTGGAAGGATTTCTTCTTTCGGCGTGGCTGGTTTCTGCTCCAGCCACACAAGCTCTCATCTCATCTCAACACCACTCCGAATATACTTCTTCTCACTCGTCTATAAAAGTCAACAAACCTTGAATGCTGGTTTGACATCATTCGAACCCTTGAAACTGTCGTGAAAATACCGTCCACCTACGTCCATCCTGCTCTCTCGCGAACCGCCCCTAAACCACACCTCCCTCGACCGAACTCCAGTAAACTCGAACCCCCGGTGCTTAGTAGACAGATCCTGGAGCACATACTTGATCAGCCCGCACATATTTCCAGCCCACGAAGCATGATCTTTGTCTCCAACTTTTTGATCGAGCTATGAACAGTGCTTCGGTTGGTCTCTCCTGTTGTCCCTGTCGAAATACAGACCATGGCTGAAGCATCGTCGCCTGCTTCCAGCATTCCGGACCAAGCCGAAGCACCCGAATACGACAACTTCTACACTCCTCAGAATGGAAAATTCTACAAAACATTCAAGTATCGCAAGCTTGACCGCGAGAGTCAAGAGATCCGTTTGATAAGGTTGCTGCCGGATACTGGGGACGGCCAGATCAGGTGTCAGATCGTGGAGAAGCTTGCTCTTACGGAGTATCACAACCGTTACACAGCTCTGTCCTACTGTGCAGGCGATCCCAAAACGACTGAAGCTATAATGATCGACAATATACATTTCAATGTTTTTGCGAATCTGGCACACGCTCTAAGAGAGGTGCGTGCTTATTGGAGCAAGACGTATCTCCATCACAAGTCGTCGATATGGAGGCACTTACTCCAAGGTAGAAGAGGTCAGATTGCCACCATTCCTTGCTGGGATAAAGAATTGCTGCTTTGGGTCGATCAAATATGTATCGACCAAAGCGAGATGAAAGAACGATCGCATCAGGTGTGTATTTTCCTTCTCCGCCGTTGACATTGAACCCCTTTGACGATTCTACCAGGTAGGATTTATGAGAGATATTTACCAGCATGCACAGCAGGTCTTGGTGTGTCTGTCAACCCATATTTGGACCACACCTTTACCTGCGCACCTCCTTCGCGATATTGGAAACGCTATTCCAACAGATGTAGGAGACAGCTGGAAGGAGAAACGCGCAGTGGCTAAGAAGCTGAGTGCGATGTTCAAACAGACATCGCCCGAGAAGGGACAACAACTTCTAGAGATCTTCCTGAGTCAGTGGTGGAAGAGAGCCTGGGTGTATCAAGAGTTCATCGTCTCGGCAGATGCAATTTTTCTGTGTGCAGGCCAAGCCATGTACTGGGAATTGCTTCGGGACATAGCGAGATTGATAGACTTTGCGCTTCGGCAAGGCTTTCTTCCCCAGGTAACGGAGTGGTGTCGTGAGATGGAAAGCGCCCTGCTTACTGTTAATTCTTTGCTCGACGCGAAAAAGTCGTGGACTGGACAACTCGACATTAAGGATCTCCTGGCTCATGCTCGCTACACGGACTCCTCGGATAATCGTGATAAAGTCTACGCCTTCCTCGGGCTTGCTGAACGGAACTACTTCATCATACCTGATTACTCGCAGACCAACACCCCGGCTGATGTTTGTTTTCAGGTCACCAGAAACATCATCACAGTCGAGAATCGAATCGCCATTCTCGCACTCGTTGCAGTTTCTCCGCTTCCTGACCTTGAAGGTCCATCTTGGGTTTTGAATCTCAAACCTCCCGCAACATCGCTAATGATGATGCGTGACTTCTCATATCGTTATACGGTCATGTTCATGAAGTCTAAGAATCCAAACCCACTCGAAGCAGTGGCAAGCTTCGTCGACAGTGACGAAGAAACTGGGCCTCGTCTTGTCCTTCGTGGAACGAGGCTGGCGAAAACTGTGAGCCTTGTTCACGCGAATGGTCGTGTCAAGGGAAAACCAGGGTCTAAATGCGCTGTGACTCCTTTTGGAGCCTTCAGAGCTCCATTACGCGACGAGGACGAACTCTGGTACCTCTCTGGCGCTAGACCGCCATTCGTGCTCAGGCCAAAGGGCTGTCACTACATCCTCATTGGTGTTGTGTGGGATACTTATTGTTGTGTTCAAGATGCACTGGGTGCTGTACGACTTTCCCTTCCCGATGCCGAGAAGCGGGTTTTGGATGCTGTGGCAGAGGGTCTGCTAGAATGGACAGAAGTATATTTGATCTAGTTAAAAACGTTGGTATTACTTAAATACTTCATTCAAATCGCACCTGTTCTCCTCAACTTCATCCTAACCAAAACTAGTACTAGTGTTTTTTCCACTACTCATCATCGTTATTACTTTCGACTATCTTAACAATATATGCGAGCGAACGAAAATAATGGCCCAACCTTGAGTAGTACTTGGTGAACGATGAAATGTACGAAAGAAGAGGCCCTACTTTCACATCAACTTATCCCAATCACGGCAACAGCCCTTCGCGTTACTCTATCTCCTCCCTCTCTTTTGAGCATTACGAACCTACTGATTCTTAATACGTGTAGGTGGTCCATCGCTCTTGGCAGAGCGATAGCAATCTGAAAAAAGAATCAGCCGATAGGTCGGCGTATTAATTCGAAGCACTCTTCTTTAGAGCTTGAAGGCATATGAAATCAGGGGCTTGACCTTGATGGGACCTTATTTTGGGAAACTGGTCATCAAGCTTTCTGATACTCGTACAAGGATGACGTCCATATTGACCTTGGGTACACGAGCGGTACGAGCAGACGGCCATTCGATAGTACTAAGCTGTTGACAATTGACTCCGTGCTTGATATTAGATGGAGACATAATTTTTGAATGGACGATGATGGTTTTGTGAAAGTTATAGAAAGCGAACAAGAAGGGGCCGTCGGAGCTTTGCCCGAAATAGCCGATTGCCTAGAATAGCCTTTCGCTCGACTAGCGTGGCAGGGGCCGATCAGGTAGCAGCATAAATATACTCTCATGCACTTGCACAGCTACTTTACCAATCCATTTCCGCCCTCAAGAAACTGATAACAGTACAAAACGCCCACGTAACTTCGATATCGATTAACTTCTAAAAGTTTGAGAAAAACTATTGTCAGGAAATCGGTTCAACGTCGAGCACCATGGCTTCAAAACCGCAACTCGACTTCATCAATACTGAACGAAGCCCTCAATACGATGAGGGAGTTTTCCATCTTTTCCCCCAGTTGACCACCGAACTGCGTCTGAAGATATGGCTACTTGCCATGCAGAGGCTACGTATCATCAACATTTTTCTTCAAAGGGGTCGGGAGTCGCCCACAGAGCCTTCGCAATGGGACTGGACCGAAATTCAGTCTCTCGAGCCAAATCCACCTTATGGAGTCTTTGTGGAAGGTTATCAGTTGATGAGCAAATTCCTAAGAGTCTCAAGAGAATCAAGGCAGGAAGCGCTCAGGTTCCAGCGCGTCCATATACCCTGCAGGCTCACAAGCAAACCGCAGAGACTTGGCGGCAGTATTATATATCCAGATGACACGAAATTCGGAATGCTTTTCTTCAGCCCCGAGTACGATTTTTTGCACATCAGTAGTGTTTTTCCTCCTTCGATAAAAACCGGAGCGTTTTTCTTTGATTTCCTTCACCGACTCAAGACTACATACGACTCTCGTCACTTCGGACTTCTCAACTTAGCCTTGAATTTCAACGACATCCAAGAACTTGCCGAAGACAACCTCAGCGTACCATCAGGTCCCTTCTTGGCTACCATGAACCAGCTACGCGAAATCTTTTTGCTGTGCTATCAAAGGGTGGGACGAATCAATCTTGGCTTTTTGACCGGCGCAGAAGATTCGGATGTTCATTTCACGCGCTCATTACCGCTCATGCCTATGACGCCCGCGTTCACACGCCTAAAACGAGATCCACGCCCGATCGCCGAAGATCTCAAGAAATTGAACATTCTTGACCATCGTAACCACTTTTCGCGGTTGCTGTCTGCGATGAGAAGATGGGGCATCACATCCTCGAACCAATCAAGGTACAGGTTCCTCGTTGCTGAGGACAACTGGAAGGTTCACGACTGTAACACTGCCGAAATTGCCTTAGAGAAGGAAGATAGACAGTGGAAAAGCCCAGCGTATGGTAAAAACTTAAAACTGTATGAAGAAGAGGATATGGAGAAGGCTGTGAAACCAGCTTTTGGTTTTTGGCTGTTTCCGATAGATGCATTCGGGCCTTACACTACATATGGAGAACCGGTGAATTGGGAGAACAGGAGGCTGCTCAAAAATTTATCTGCACACTACCCTGAACTTGGACTATCTGTTCTGCCTCAAGACCGTCCTAATATACCAGGAAACTGCCCACATTACGACACGAAACGTATCAAGATAGAAGGAAAGCCTCTTACTGTTTGCGAGATTTGCAGGTGTTGAGGGAGTCTTAAATTTTACAATCTTTTTACTGGAGTGGATGGCAAAGAACTAGAACAATCAGTTATAAGTCTTTCAATTCAGATAGATTCTGTAGGACTTTTGACAATTGAAGCTAAAAACTCGGCAGGAATTCGTCACGATGTCAACAGTCGGTTGACAAATCTTCATTATCATAATCTTTCATTCATGTTCTACACTTTGTCGAAAAATCTCATCAAATTAATCTGCACATATAACCCACAGCCAACCCCTAAAAGCCCAACTATCGGGAAATCAAGATCAAACCCCAATCTAACGCCACCATGTCTAAAGGACACATGCTTCCCGCCTCCACCATGAACAAGACTCGCACCCTACAGAGGACAAGCCATACCATACTCCATAACATTCTCACACATCATCAAGAAAACACCCCTCCTCTCAACCCCATGCAACGGAATCAAACTAAACAACAAACTAGCCATAACATCCAAAACATCCTGTCTCCTCACTCTCCCATCATACTCTTTATCCACAAAATCCCAAAACACATCCTGTAAACCAACCAACAACTTCCTATCCTCACTCTTCACAATCGTCTCCAACGCAGCACGGTTGTCGCCCTTGGAAGCAGCAAGAATGTCATCACTGGCTAAGATAACGTGATCGTATCCGTGAAGCGATTGCAGGATTTTGGCGAGGTCGTAACAGATATCTCCGGCTGTGGTGAGAGATTTTCCGAGTTGAGAGCGTACGTCAAAGAGAAACACTTTTCGTTTTGTTTCGTCGAGGAGGGCGTTGGAGAATACAGGGTCACCGTGAATGACGTCTGTTGGCATGCCTCTGTTCTCGCGTTCGTAGGCGTCCAGGCGGGTTGTCAGGATGCGGAGGATCTTAGAGGTGCGGTCCGCGCCGAGGGCGCTGTAGGCGGCTTTGTTCTCGGCGTAGCGTGCTCGTACTTTACTGCTGTAGTTGGAGTAGATATTAGCTTTTGTTCCGGTTTTGATGGCGCGGTCGGCGAATAGTGTGGAGAGAGACTCTGGAATGTCTAGTTTTCGGACACTGGATGCTGGTGTGTCGTGGATACTTCGAACAGCGTTGAGGAGGAATTTCAGGCGTCTGGGTGTCAACGATCGTCCGACGAGAAGATGTGAGTACGTAAGGCCGGTGAGTTTCTCCATTGTGAAGGAGTACATCTCTGTCTCCTCAACATAGCTAACGCTCGATACCGCTGGGAAGAAACCAGCGATAGCTTCTGGAAGATGAGTGTAGAAATACATCTCGCCCAGGATCTGCGAAGACTTGGAGCTTTTCACAACGCGTTCGCCGATGATTTGCATGTGGTTGAAACTGCGGGATGCAACAATTCCGGCTTTCTTCGCGTTCTTGACATCAGAGAGAGAGTTCTCGGTGGCAGAGGGATCGCTCTCAGCCAACCAGCCAAGCTCTTTGAAAGTATCGAGGTTCGCATTCACCGCAAGATCATCGATGTAAATGTTGGCGTATGGTTTTCCGAAGAAAATGTCGTGGTATGGGATCTCGTATTTGGTAAGTTGGTTGAGTGTCACGACACCAATATCGGCAATCACAGCACCAACGTTTCCGCCATGCGTTCTCATCCGACGAGCAGTTTGCTGTCAAAATTAGAAAAAGTCAAAAAAGCAAATTTTTCGAATACTCACGATAATAATATGATGTCCCGAAGCATGAAGAGCTCTAACAAGCTCAATATTCCTCCAAATAGGGGGACACGTTGAATAATCCCCAGTAACTTCCGGAACACCCACAAGCGTCGAATCAAGATCGAAGCAAAATCGTTGCTTCTTAGGCACAATACCCTTATCCTGATCCTTGATGCGTTGCAAAAATTCACGCAATTGTCTCGGGGTACCAACACAGCTGAAATCGTCAACGGTGATATGGATACCCATGAATGGAACGCCTCTCTCAATCATGACCTCGATCATTTGGCTCGTGTAGTATTCACCCACTTTGTCATCTGTTGGATCGAGTTTTGAATCGAGCATTTTTTCGGCCCAGGTGTTTAGAGCTGCTGCAGAAGGGAAGACGTAGGCTCCTGAGTTTGCTTTTCTGGAAATGGCCTTTTTCTCTTGGATGGCGTTTATGATTTCGTTACCAGCTTTGTTCTTCTCAGTACGGATGTAGGAGAAAATGGGTTGATTTCCGGTATCTTCGAAGTAGAAGCAAGCACCGTGGTCAGCAGGCATTTTGCGGACGCGGTCGAGGATATCGGCGAAGTAGATCGTGTCGCAGTCGAGGGAGATGGTTCGGCGGGAGCGGTGGGTTTCTGGGATACTCTGGGAGACGATGTAAAGCTACTTCTGGTCAGTACCTCAAATCTTGAACATAGCATGAAGATCGCAAACATACTGTTTCAGTGGCTCCTTTGGTAAGGTAGTTGAGCCTCAACAGCCGGATATCATGTTTGGGAAACCATTTTCGCATCAGCTGATTGACGTGGAACTCGTTATCGATTTCTTCGTTGATGGCAATCCAGACTGTGTCGTGAGGTTGGATCGACAATCGTTCAATGAGCCAGGCAATCATAGGTCTTCCGACGATATTAATCAAAGGCTTTGGAAATCGATATCCTTCAGTTTGGAAGCGGGATCCAATGCCACCGATTGGAATGATGATATTGAGAGCATCGTTCCTCGCACGTAGACCATGGAGGAGGCCATTAGCGGATTCATTTGCATGTGCGTTGGCGAGAGCTTTGCCAGACAGAAATTGAGCTGGAATAGCAGTGGTTGAAGCAGATTTGACTCTCATCTTTGCTGATTTTCGAAAGTGAGTTGGTAAATCCATGAAGAAAAAGATTGGATCTCTGAGAAATTGCGAGACCAAGGAAAAGACAGGTAGTCAAGATAGACACGGCAGGTATAATTTTAAATCATGAAAAGCCAAAAGTGGAAGTCCGAGGGAAGTTCCGTGGTTGATGGCGAGAAAAGGGTTTAGATACACCAGTCACGTAGCAGAATGTCATCACGACAAAAGGAGAGACGGAAAATCGAGCCGTTGTCTTAATTCACCCCTGGTTTTCAGCTGCTCTGGCATGGTGTCTCTTGACGGCCTTTTCAAATTGGAATTAAGATGAGGTTAGCACGCAAAAAAGCTCTCCTAGCAGGTCATCAGCAACGTGTGAAGGGACGCGGCCAATGCGTAGGCTTCGTGCTAGCACAGGGGTTTTCAGCCCTTCCCGCGTCGGCATTCGAAAAGATTGTGCCGAAAATAGCTATGATAGAGGCGGTTTTGTTGTTTTGGCTGGGCCGGGCGCCAAGCTGAAGATAAGACCCTGGTAAGCGAACGCCAAGACCCACCCGTGGCGCAGATTTCCAGCCTTACGGTATCTGCACAGGGGTACGTACCTGGCAAGATGCAGCCCTTTTCGATCGGGCGCACTCCGGCCAGGACGCTTCGACTTCTCGATAGGGGAATACTATCTGACCCTCACTTTTCGATTCCGCCAACTTCTCATTGATCCTCTTTCGCACGCTCTTTGTCTTTCTTCTCTCATTCCTTGTCAATTCGTCGCTCATTAATGTCATTTCTCCATCATGTTTCCCAAGATCCGTAGCTTTCGAGTTTCCTCGTTGCTCCAGTATCTCAGTCCAGCGTAAGGAATTGCACATGATCTACCGGGAAAGAATGCTCACATCCAAATCCTAGATACGCAGCCGCGCTTGCACTGATCGTCATCCAAGCTGGCATTGGAGTTCTTTACAAATTTGCCCAGCACGATGGAGGGTACCGAATTTCCAATCTTGCTCAACTTTTAAATGCTGACTCTAAATTAGCTACGCATTTTCACCTTCCTCTTCGATCACAATATCAGAATTTCTGAAATTCCTGCTCTCAGCCGGCTTTTTCTATCGCGAATGCTCAAAACGCCACATTCCCTCTCCACAAGGTTATTCAGGCGTAGAATCAAGTTCGAGTCGATCTTCAACGGAAGAGAAGTCCTTGCTGAACGATGAGGTTCACATGGGAGACCTGGAGCATTCCGAGTCGGATACATCCACAAATACGCCGCGATCGGAAATGAGATTTAGCGATTTCATCTTTTACTGCTTGACTGAGGTCTCGACGGAGACTCAATACGGCTTCTCAAAACTGGCGCTTCTATATGCACTCATCAACAATACAGTCTTTGTGCTTTACAAGCTTGCGGATCCTGGCACGATTCAGTTGATCAAATCGGGGATTACACTCGTTACCGCCTTGGTGCTTTGGTTTACACTGGGCACAAGAATAGCAAAATTGCAGTGGATAGCAATTATGCTACAGGTCAGTCAAGCTTTGAAATACGTGTCGAAAATCTCACCCACTAACAATCTTGCAGATTTGCGGGCTTGTGGTTACCCAGTATAATCCACAAACTGGATCTTCCTACCCACTCGCAACCTACCTGGTGCTCATGTTCCAGACCTTCCTTTCAGCGGTAGCAGGAGTGTACAACCAAAAACTATGCAAAAGCGAAGGCGCCTCCTTACACGCAGACAACATGATTTTGTACGCAGCGGGATGCTGTTCCAACATCTTGATCCACATCATGACCAGATTTATCAAGCCGAGCGAGCCTGGATTTTTCACTGGTTACAATGACTGGGGCGCCATCATGGTCATCATTAGTAACGTCTTCATTGGGCTTGCGATTACTGCTGTTTACAAGTGTAAGTCGATTCTGAGAATGGAAGGAAGAACATACTGATTACTATAGATGCCGATGCTGTGATCAAGTGTTTCGCCACTGCAATCTCTACAGCACTGCTGCTGTACATCTCACCGATCCTTTTCGGAGTCTCCATGACTGCGATGGTGATTCCCGGAACAATGGTGGTGTTTTTAGCAACTTGGTTGTACATGGAGGGCACACCAGCGAAAGATCCAAAAGCAGTACCGCCCACTCCGCCAAGCTTCAGCTTCGGACCTGTGTCGAAGATTTCCGGTGCTGTTTCTGCAATGATCCCAGGCAAAGTTCAGAGCCGTCCGGTGGGGTTGACCATACGCACAATCTTCACCCTTTTCATAATCGGATCCCTAACATACTGGAACTCGTCTACAGTGATGTCAAAGGAGGAGACCGAGCAGACCATTGGTCTGGAGGAGCCAGAAACTATATATCCTGACGTCCAGACTGAGCTCCAGAACACCACGATTGTGGTGTCACCTTTTGCGAATTCCATGGCCTACGTTCGGTACAACAGCAACGCCCGCCAAGACCGCATTCCATATGCAATGGAATATCAACCGTTCTTCCACACGATTCACTTGAGCATCCCTGACTACCCCAAAGAACGAAAAGGCAAATTTTACACCAATCTGACGCACGACTCGTGGGGAAATGGACATCTTATGTATCAGGGCGTTGCAGAGACAATGCGAATCATCCTCGAAGAAAGCGACGAAGAAGTATTCCCCAAGCGAGCAGTAGAATCGAACTCAACTGCGTCAAATACCACGTCAAAGCCTTCACTGGCGCCCTCGGCAAACGGCGCCCGACCGGCGGCTGAAATCGATGGGATATTTTTCTACCATTTCGACGCTTTCATTGATCCACTTGGCTTTGCGAACGAGGATTTTTCCAAAATTTGGTTCCCAGGCGCCTGGAATCAAGCACCAACATACCAGTGCATCAATGACACAAAGCAGTATGCGTGGAGTTGGTGGGAAGAACACCACGACAAGAAGGCGTTAGCAGCAATGCAAACAATCAGAAACCTGGAGCTCGGCTTCACTTTGCTGCCACACGAGCAGTTCTGTACTGGGTAAGATTCGCCCCTCAAATCAACCGAAGAAAAAATACTGACCAAAGCTGCAGGTGGACGGACATCTTCTTCATCCCACGATCGTACTTCCAGGATTTCATAACGCTCTCCAGCATCTTCTCCGCTCATGAAGTATTCCTCGAGGTTGCCCTCCCAACCATTGTCAATATTATTGACTTGACGCGAAAACGACACCCTTACATATCGGTGATAACAAAGCTTGCAGACTGTTTCGGAGGGTGCTGTGCTGACGTACACACTGTGAAGGAAATCCTGTGGTCCCGGTGTGGTCACAGATTGAATCATCAGAACAACGAGACTGTGAATGCGCAGCTGACAAGGCTCAAGGAAGAGGCTGAATCGCTTGGCACATTTATATAAGAAGAATGAATGTGTCTTCTGCGGCATTCGATTGGAAAGGCGCTCTCCTGGAGTTGTATTGGCATTTTCATGAACCTAGATGTCAATATTTTTAGTTAATCCCATGCATTTTTGCTGATCAGAAGTGATCCTGAAGAACAATCTTACCACAATCTATCTCCCTTTTCGATAGTCCAAAAAAGAATTTCTCAATCTCGCCTTTCTCCGAAGCGACGGAAGCTTGTGGGAAGGATATGACTCGGACTCTTGGAATCGTTTCCGCCTTTGTCCGAAATAGGAACCAGCGGCAATTGGCATGACCCTAAACTATCATCCTAAAGCCGAAACATCAACTGCTGCTTTTATATCGCCATGTGTTCTCAAAATCGTGATGGACACACCGTCCATGTCTTTGCGTGGCCAGTACCCCAATGTTCCCACTTGAATCCCACCGTTGAGAAAGACCTCCGCAATACTTCTATCTAGGATGATAGAGAAACTCCATCCCTTGCCATCGCCAACGACTATCGCACGGAGCTTGGTGCTCATGACATCACCAATGGCCTGTAGTTTCATTCCATTTCTGTATTCCAGAGGCGGTTTCCAATGATTTGTGGCTTTCGTGCGATCAGCAGAGAAGTGTGCAGGCCGCCATCGTTGAAGTGGGAGAGTCCATCTGAATATCAACTTCTCTCCTTGTTTGTTAGAGATCTCAATGTGCACTTCTGGATCTCCGCGATCGTCATCAATATCATCACTATTCAAAAGATCTTCCTGAGTGACGAAAGTGATATTGCCTTCCACCAAAATTGCTCCCTGATTTTCTTGAAGGTCAATCCGGACGCTTGCATCGCCTCGCCCTTCCCAAATGCCCAGAGAATGGTGAGGCAAATCTGACAAGCCGACAGGGTGCGATATCAAACCCCATGTTTCTGTCAGCGTCACAGCTCGTGGGAGCGTTTGAACGCCTCTCCAACCTTCACGCCAGCCAGTGGGTACATCTGCTGCATAGCGAAGATTCGAAGCCCAGGCCATGAGAATTGGAGCATCAATGCTTACGGCTTTGAAGTCGTTCTCGATGCCAACATCTCGTCGTTGACGTTCTGCTCGGCCATCTGTGAAGAATTGGGCGGCGTACGCATCTGGCCCAAAGTCGATGAATCGATCCGTGCTGCTGTCAAAAGGCTCAAAATGAGTGCCATTGAATTTCCCAGGGTAGTATCGAGTCACGGATCCGCCATTGAGAGGTGAGTCTCCTCCACTTGAAACCAGCATAATCCAGGCTTCTTCTTCCTTTCCCGTGTCGGACACGATGGGGATTGGTACCAGATTCGGGCATTCAAAGGTAGTTCCATGTACATTCGGGTGGAATTGTGATTCTTCTCGCCAGAATACGAGGTTCTCGGACGAGTAGATGTAAATGAAGCCTTGACCTGCATTCGCGACGACCATAATCCATTTGGAAGTGGAAGAATACCAGAAAACCTTTGGGTCGCGAAAATCCCGAGTATGAAGATCGATCACCGGATTTTGAGGAAACTTCTCTTCAAAAGTGATCCCACCATCGCGTGAGGGGGCAATTGCTTGTACCTCCTTGCTGTCAAAATGCTGCGTGTAGACAGCGACCACGCCAGGGTGAGAAGCATTGTTGGTGGGGAATAGTGAAGATGTGTTATTTGGATCCAAGACTATCGAACCAGTAAACATGGATCCTGTGAGCTCGGAAGAGTGGAGAGCCAGTGGTTGTATATTCCAATGATAGAGATCAATTGATGTCGCGTGTCCCCATGAAACAGGCCCAGGGCTCACCCCAACGGGACAGTCTTGCAAGAATAAGTATAACAGCCGGAAACATGAAGGGGGTTGATGAGTCTTGAAGGAGTTCACGAGGATTGTGCTGATTATCCAGATTTGAGACTCACATTGATAATACAAATGCCACACATTATTAGCATCTACAAACAAGCCGTTCGGATCATTCATCCAGTGTCTGTCGGGTGTGAAGTGGATCCTAGGACGAAGCGTCGTGTTTCTATCGACGTTTGATTCGCTGAAAGAATGGAAAGACGAGCCATGGTTGGGGAAATAAATGAAGAAATAGTAGCACGAAGATAAGAAGAGCACCACGAGAGGGAGATAGAGCAAAGGCCGTTTCAATCTATCTGCCATGATGAATAAATGCATGTGCGGCGTAACTCACGATATTGCGAATTTGGTGTTGTTTGTGAATGATGGGTTCAGGAGAGAACTTCGTGATGATGTGGCGTAGCTAAGCAAAAAAACTAACCATGAACATATTGTGGCGGATTTTTGGTGGAGATAAGAAAGATCAAGCGAGTCAGTTTTTTGTCTTACCTCTTTTGCATTTACACCCCCTAAACAACAACGGCTTTACAGCTTGTTGAGACGGCACGGCTGAAGTGTTCAGTTACGACGCGTGTCAAAGATTCATGGACCCAAAGAGTCAATACAACAGACCATTGAGGATATGAACGTGTCTAAAATGACCCCTTAGTTTAGCAACGGTTTTACTCTAAATTTCTTGCTCCTCACTCAAGCGGAGGGCGAGGTAAACATCGAAAGGATGCTGTACGGTTTGACCACCTGCGGGCAGATTGTCTGGTGTTCCGAATTATATGTTCCTGGCTTTTCCGTCTAGATTCGACTAGACCTAGCATGGCTTGTCACCTATTCCTGATCTACCGACTATGTACAACAGAAGACAATTTTTTTCGGCGCCAGAAACCCTACAACCAGATTTTCGTGAATATCTTTTCTTTCAGCTCTGCACAGCCTGAAATCCTGGCGTGCATAGATTTCCTCCCAGGATGTGGCTCCTTCGGGGCTTATACTGACAAAGAGATACAGCCAAATCGTCCCTGTATATAGGCTTACTCCGTTGACCAAGTTTTTCTCTCACCGGCACTCGTTCCGCTATGCATCCTCCACACTACTTCAATGAGGGCTTCTTCTGTTTCTGCAAACCAGATTTGCTTCATCCGAATCACGTTTCCAAATGTGTCCACGTTTCGTCGAGTCTTCGTCAAACTGACATAATCGAATCCCTAGAGAACAAGGACTCGAAGCCCCAAACTATCCATTTCGTGTTGTCCCATGATACACCGGAGATGGCAGCCTGCGATACCGAGGGCGGATGCAAGCTGATGGATACGATCAAAGATAACGAATGTATCTTTTCCCCTACAAAGAATAGCAAACAAATTAGCTTACACCGCGTCAAAGATCTTGGAACACTAGATACCCTCTTTAAACAATGCTGGAACCACGAATGCAGCAAAGCACGAAAGTCTTACGAGATGCTAGCAGTCTACACGGGCAGCATCAACGCATCTACTACATCGATGGAACAGGCGGAAATTCTCGAAGCCATAACCGTCATCACAATTCTTCGTCTCGACGAGGATCTTCTTAAAAGATTTATCCCGGAATTCGGAATTTATGGCTTATCTAAGCACGGCAAAGATACACTTCGAAGCGTTGGCCTCAACACGATAGCTGAACATCCATTTCAGTGGTTGTGGACTTCTTATTCTTGCTCGAAATATTTCACCTGCCAGAGCATAAGCAGACACTTCAGAGTTTAACTGATTCTGCGCTTGACACCAAAGACGACGAAACAGCAGTCGCCCTTCTTCATCTCCTTCGCGAAAAAGGACTCGCAAGCATCACAAGTTCCAACCTTCTCAGTTTACTCAATGCTAAAAGTAACAACAAGAAGAGTCACAAAGTCATGAAGGCCATCATCTCAAACACCTCCATTGGCGTCATCGACGACTCTCGAGCCCTTCTTGTAGCTGGCAAGGCAGGCAGATGGGGCTACATGTGGCTTCTCTTAAGGAAAAGGAGCACTCGTGAACCATTTTCACAAGTAAAATGATTGGAAATTTGTACATTTTGCATCTTCGAGCTCAAGCAGTGCATCAGGTGCGCTCTGCTAGAAACCGCCAAAGTGAATGTTGTGGGTGTAGACTTTGCGCTCTAATATTTGGCGCCCAACTTAGACTTCGAACTTCCTTTCTCGTTACAGCTTCGCTGAGAAAACGTCCCACTCAGAGTTAGGGGTCGAAAGATCTGTTGTAAAACACGGCTTGCCTGTGTGTATGGCCGTAATGTGCGGCGCCATTTAAAGAGCTCGTAAGCTTTACAGGTGGAATTGCGAGCAAAGGCAATTTCTGAAAAAATTCAGGAGTCGGCCGGTTTTGTCGGGCTATCATTCGTGATCAGCTCAAAGTTGAGGATGAGACAAAATTGCCCAATATCACAGTTTTGGACAGTACACTTAAGGAACCAATGCTGTGTCAGGAATGAGTTCTTCGCAAACTTTCCACCCAGCTGGAAATGCTGATGTGATCCTTTCCAGCAATGAGCTGGGTCCACAACAATGCGACCTCTTACCGTGAAAAAACAGATATGGAACCCTGATAGTGGTGAGTATGCTGGCATACTAGAAGCATTATCGACTATATACGGGTAATTAGACCCCACGTATCCATATACTGAACAGCCAATAACATCTATAGGACTGCATTGATAAACTTTTTGAATCCTTTGCTAGTGGATCTGCCCGCTACCCCCACTCCAACTGGACTTCCGACGCTTCCAAGCAACACCGGCATCTCGCAATCAGCTTCAACAAAGTTGTGTCTGCATTCATGTGCACGATGATACGTTTAGGGCATTCAACAAAAGATATGTATGCAAGGATTATAGCTTTATAAAACTTCTTCCAATCAATTCTTCTAGCTATCGGAATGAGGAACTAACAATCAACCTTTTCTAAATCTCCACCACCCTTTTTGAATTATAACGTGCGCTCTCCCTTCCTTCTTTTGCCTCGAGTAACGACGCACAACGTATGACACAGATTTTTTTTCTCCTGGTGGGATAAAATCCAGCTCTATTTGTCGTCGTGCACTTTGCTAAATTAGCTTGGTATTCAATGTTTGTATCAAGGAAACCTACGTGTTATCCTTTGCAGCTGTCAGAGCATCTGATCGAACAGGCTCCACCTCCAGCATCTGTCTCACATTTGCAACTAATTGAGTATGATTTGCTCGAGTGTCCGCAGGTATATGACACAGTGTTGTAACACATCCTTTTTGTGAGATCGTCTCCCTTGTTGATGAGTTGTTTTCGATTCAGGGATGGTGAATTGATGGCCAGAAATTGGTTTGGCGAAGATGAGAGGACAATGGTGAGAAGTTTGAATTGGAGCTGATCAACAGCCGATCATCTAGCTTTTATCATCGTTTGCATCTCTTCTCTCATCAGTCTCTAAGTTGGGCATCATAACGATCGTCGGCCAGGTGCTGAAAGGGGAAGCAAGGCTGAAAAAGTGAGGCGCACGCGCCTGACTAAGACACATACAGAGGGATCGACATATTCTTTTCTTCTGCCAGTGTCTTGAATTTTAATGAAACAGGCCTCAATTGTACAAGTATTCTCCTGCCGACATATTTTCATCACTGAAAGAAGCTTCACCGTTGGCCTTCTCCCATCGCCTCATTCCCAACCAGCTTCCTCATCCCAAAACCTTGGTAACCTCAACCTGTTTAGGAACCCTCCCCTCATCCTCAGTCCAATAACTCTTCGTCTCCAACTTTACACCCCCCTCCGCCCCTCTTCCACCCTTCTGCACATATTCCAAATACTTAGGTGCGCCCGGCATGTCCACATTATCCGCCAACACAACCGCGCCCTTTTTCAACAACCCCTCATCTTCACACACCATCAAATCTGGCAAATAGAATTCTTCCCAGTGGTCGATGAATAGAACGTCGATTTGGTTGATTTTTCCTTCATTTTTTAGCATTTTGATCGAGTCTGTTGATTTTCCGACGATGATTTCGACAATGTCATTTAGACCTGCTAGGTCGATGATGTCTTGTGCGATTTTGGCGATGCCGGATTCTAGCTCGCAGGTGTAGACTTTGCAGCCTGATAGATCCCCGATATTGAGTTCCTTGATTAAAGCACCCCATGCAACAGCTGAAGAACCAACATAACATCCTAGCTCTACGAGAAGTTTTGGAGCTGGAATTTGAGCTTTGAGAATTTCTTTAGCGATGGCGATTTTTGAAGGCTGAAATGTCATCATTCGGTGAGTTTTGGTGTATTCTTCTATGGCGTTTACGATTGCTTGGGGGTTGTTGCGGAGTTTATCTTGGGGGAGGGAGAAAATGTGGTCGTGGAGGGCTTGTTCGCGGCCGTCTGCAAACTGATAATTATCAATACACCATTTTGGATATTGATCTCTTCTGATAGCAGGAAGTACTCACAAATCCGGAACGCATCTTTTCTGGACGCATGATGGTGGTAGACCTGTTAGTAACTCTAGAAAAAGTATAAACTGTTTTGTGACTATGGTTATCTCAAACCTGAGCGACTGAGCAATCCTCTTTATCAATTCGCCGACAATTTGCTGTCTAAACTCGCCCTTCGGCATCCTCGGAACACCCGTCTAGTTTAATAAACCTGCGGCACAATTCGCAGAGTGTAAAGTTATGTGGACCCAGCATCGGTGTTAATCCATAAGGGGAAATCGACGGTCGGCGATAAGGAGTTAAGCCTTGCGCTATGCGAAATTGAGTACATACACGCGTCTGGAAAGAAACTGTGGGTATCTGTTATAGCGGAATGTACACACTGGGTTATCGAGACTAAGATTACAAAATAACCAGCAAAAATCTTTCATGCTTCCAAGAACGATAATTCACGATAAACTCCACCCCATCCTTGCCACAAGATTTATGACACCAAAACCCGTCTATTCTCTTTCGAAAATCTGTCATCTCATCTTCCGATCTAAACACTTCAGACTCCCTCACCCCTATCCCTTCTCCTACTCAATACTCCAGCAACAGTCCGTCTCACGCTCCCCAAAGGAATCCCATTGCCATTTGCTTGGTCCATAAAGCCCCGATGACGAGTACGCCACATCCATCTTTCGGTTCCGTCGACTGCGGTGAGTAGAATCGCGATTGCGAGGCTGATCCCGACCCAGAGGCCGCTTGGCTTTGGTGACATTGTGATTTTTATGTTGTGAGGGATGGAGGATGTAGGTGGGCTAGAAACTTTAGGTCAGTTGAAAGTTTTTGGATGGTACGTGGGTTTCAAAGACTTGAAAAGGAGATGGGAGTATCGGTAGGAAGAGAGGCTTACGCTTTTGGATCGGAATATCGTTGTTGTAGTAGTGATTTGTAGGTTTTTGCGTGGTGGTGACGTGTGACTTTGTTGTTGAAGAGTTTTGGAGAAATGTTATGAGAGATATTCTACCTGTATTGTGCGGAATAGTTAATCTACGTCACTTATTCACTTTCAACGCTCTTGAAGAACTTAACAGAATGAATTAAACATACCCATTCACCAAGTAATTACTCTCTCTGATAACCTTTACCCTGCTGATCTTTACAGCCAAGGTTATTAAGGAGTCTATGGCATGCTAATTTAAATATCAAAACTCGATCATCTCTTTGTAGTGCTTGTGGGGTTTCCATACAAAGACTGCCGCCGTATTCATTGCCCAGAATTTGCGGAACTGCCTCCTCATTTACCACACTATCGTTATGACCTGCCAATCTCATAGCCATATAACCAATCTCAACAAGTAGCAAAAGAGTACAAGGAATCGCAACAATGACCGCCAATCCAACAAGTCCCGAACCCATATCGACAATCCTTAACCATTTGCTTTTCTTCGAATGTCAGATTTTTCTTGGACAAGTCTGGGAAAGAATAAAGTAGAAGTACACTTCTTGGAAGGGAGGCACATCATATGTAGCTGATACCCTTCAAAGCCCGTGTCATGAGTCGGGGTATGATTCACCTGAACTTACAAATCTCACAGCCTATCATCATCACCGTCATCGAAATGATGACCAGTGATACACGTAACGTTGGCGTTACACCGTCTTCTGCCGTGTGAATATCCACAATGGTGACAGTATGAGTCGTAAGGAGTTGGGCAGAACATCATGCAAAAGAGTAATAGAAGGCCGATGACCACGACGACAATGACGGTGACGCGAATGGCAATGTCTGATACTGCAGTCGGGGCCATTGCTGTACCTTCTCATGTGTGTATTGTCAGAAGTGTAGAGGTTGATTCGTGTTGTAGGGCTGCCGATTATTCTTCTTATTACAAGAACCAACTTTGTGAATTTCTGGGTCGAAAGTAGTCGATCATAAAAGGCTGGTAGGCGAGGAACACGACAACGATGATGAGGAGGAAGAGGGTGGATACAACTTCAACTTTGATGTCTCGATGGTCTTCGAAGCGATCGCCGGGCTGGCCTTGGACAATTGTTGGTGGCATAAAGTCGCGTCAAGGAATTGGATTTAGACCGTGGATGAATCGGGGCGTCCAAGCTTGGCTCGACGGTGGAGCTAGTGGATAAATACTAAATTGATGGCGACAGCTGGGAGGATATGTAGGATGATGGTGATTATATCCATGAGAAGCAAAGTTTCGGAAAGTTTTTAACGGTCGTTCTAGGAGGTCATTCTATGGAAGTTGTTGAAAACTGTGGGTGGTGAAGGAGGCGTCGTAAACATTTAATATATACGTTTGTCAGTAAGAGGCGCGTCAACATAAGTGTCCACGGTGACTCAGTTTGATGAGGATACCGAAGCAAAGCGTAAGAGACGGGCAACGACAACAGCAACGACAACAGAGGCCGAAATTGGCACCTCAAGGGCAACTTGAGCGTTGTGCGAACATATTTAGTCAAGGTCATCATTCGTCACTGTAAAGGATGATTCAATTTAAAGATCAAGTATGAAGACTCTCCTCGATTTTTCTCTTTTACGCATGAGCTAGCCACCTCTTGCAAAGCCATCCGAATATAGAATCCCATAGCTTCCTCGGTCTCGTCCATAATGTTCATATGCGCGCATTAGAATGAGTTCGAAAGTGGTTGTACCCGCGATGCCGACACTGCGAATCAATGAGTATATGCCTGCTGGCTCAAAGAGATGTTTGGAATACTCACAAAACTTGGGCTAACCCTTCTGACGTATTCAACAAGGAGCAATCGCATGCACATCAACAGACTCAGCCGAAGTTTGTTCATGATCCGCTGCAGCAGGACCTGTCGTAGACACATTTTCGTTCCTTAACTCGAGCAACTGCATCTCGACTCCCTCCTGATCCACCGTGACCTCGCCCGCCTGGATATCTTGACTTTCCGGTGTGGGTGGCGGTGGCGGCGGGGGAACCTCGTTTCTGCTCGTGTCGGATTTCGTCCGGAAGTGGAGGTAGACCCAGACGAGGAATAGGAGGGCCACGATTGGTACTATGATGAAGTAGACAAGAAACATGATGTTGCTGATGGTCTAGTGGGTCATGGTGAAGAGCCTTGGTGATTGGTGTTCTTTGCTTGAGAGAGGGCGTGGATATGTATGGTGAAGTGGGTGGCTTGTTGGGATCACTTGAGTCACTTCTCCCAACTGAGATTGTGTGGACGGTCTTAGAGGATCCGAAGAGCCACTCTCGTTCATAAAAGGTGAGCGTGGCACGTAGCTTTCAAACCGCGTTACCATAATCGGAATAGTTCAGGAGGTCCATTGTGAGGGGACGAGTTTCTTTCAGTGGAATTAGGAGACAATAATTCCTATCGCGCACCCTTCATTCAAACCAGAGATCGTAACGTTTCTAGCAGTATACTTTTTGAAATTGCCAGGGATTTTCAGCCCTCCATCTCAAGCTGAGAATAACATACCAGAATTAGTAGTATCTTGAGGCAAGCAACGAATTGGTAGACCAACAATCAATCCATCGATCTGACCTCCCTTCCGCTTTGGAGAACTATGACATAGGTATTCAGATCACGCACGTTCCATTCAAACCAAAGCTCGTAAAGTTTCTAGCAAAATATTTTTCAAATCGCCAGGAATTTTCAGTCCTCGATCTCGAGTTGAAGATGAACATGCTAGAATCAGCATTTTCTCGAGGCAACGAAAGTGATGAACCCACTTCAAGTTGTTTGGCAACGGAAGATCAGGTCACGGGTCGTCAGGCTGGTTTCGTTCATTGGATCGACTTTCCGGTTTCACATAGATGGAAATGGACATAACCTCCCTCTCACACGCAGAACAGCACATCACGAGTTGAACTCCAGCAATGACTGTCAACTCCTCAAAAGCAATTTCAACCATTGTTGTTGGTGCCGGCGGGGAGTTGGGAATCGGGAATTGTTCCAACTAGGTAGTCTCAATTTCCTCGCTCGCTGATTTGTCCTCGCGATCATGGCAACCAGCTTCACAATCTTCCTCGTCACATTCTCTTGCTGGCTATCTTTAGTCAACAGCCATTCAGGTACAGTGGTGTTGGAAACGGGGGCCTATCAGGGAATCACAAAGCAAATCGCCAATTTGTCGAACAAAGTCAGTGTTTTCTTGGGAATTCCATTCGCAGCACCTCCAGTTGGACCTCTTCGATTTGCGCCTCCTCGTAACCTAAATCAAGCATGGCAGACAGATATTGAGCCTGCGAGAACCCTCCCACCAGCTTGCATCCAAAATGGAGGTAATTCTAAACTTCCCGAAGACGAAGACTGCCTCTATCTCAATATCTTCGCGCCCTCATCTCCCAATGATACCAGCGGAAAAGCGGTCATGGTGTGGCTGTATGGTGGCGGTCTTCAATACGGTGCAGCATCTCAACCGCTGTACGACGGCACCAATCTTGCCGCAAATCAAGATGTCATCGTAGTCGTGCCAAACTACCGACTTAACATTTTTGGTTTCCCAGGCGAGATCCCGGGTGTTTCAATCAGAGACCGCAATCTTGGGCTGCTGGACCAGCGCCAGGCACTCTTTTGGGTGCAGAGGAACATCGTCAAATTTGGAGGCGATCCAGAGAGAGTGACTCTGTTTGGAGAAAGTGCCGGCGCAAGAAGCGCCGATTTCCACCTGTTGACCATGAAGGACAATCCGCCATTTCGGGCGGTCATTATGCAAAGCGGAAGTGCTGAGTTGACGCCACTCGCGGACATGAAAAAGGCAAAGGATAGTGCCAAGAAAGGACCAGCATTCTCGCAGCTAGCACATGCGCTGAATTGTACTGACGAGAAGTCGTCGCTTGACTGTTTGCGTAGAATCTCAGCGACAACGATCAAGAAGACGATAACAGATCTAACGTTATACTCTGGTTCCGTGGACGACGGAGGGTTCGCTGCTGTGCAAGACCAGGCTGCGATCCGGAAGGCAAACCGAGCGGCGGCAATACCTCTGCTGATAGGAACAAACGCTGATGAAGTACGAGGCGGTCTCCGTCGGTGGAATGAGAGTTCACTGGACGACTACGTCAATGAAGCCTTCTCCGACCAGCCAGAATTGAAAGCCAAGTTGAGCAAAGCATATGCTCCTGGCGAAAATGCGCCATACAAGACCGAATTTGACGCAATTGCAGCAATCGGGACAGATATGTCCTTCAATTGTATCACCGCGCGCGAGGCTCAGATCAGTGCCGAGTCAGGATACCCAACCTGGCGGTACCTTTTCAGCGCTTCATACCTTAACACAGAGAAGTTTCCTGGAGGCGGCGCAAATCATGCGCATGAAATTCAATTTGTTTTTGGAAACCTCCCTGATGGATCCACAAGGGAGGAGATTGCTCTGAGCAAATTGATGCAAAAGACATGGGCAAATTTTGCGAAGAATCCCGACGCTGGGCCGGGATGGGATGAGATTGACTCTCCTGGCGGAAAATATCTCGGTCATTTCAGGAGTGAGGGCCAGATGCTGGCAGAATCGCCGGCGGTAGTGGACAGAAACTGCCATCTCTTCGAGAGCATGTATGAAGGGAGAGCTTGATAACAGAACAAGTTTTAGACCACCAGAGAATCCAACAGAGCACCTCAATCATCAAGTCTCCTTTCTTTCTTCATCTGCCAAGTTCTCTTTCTTCGGTCCGCTCAATCAATGCTTTTCATTGTTCCACATCACCATCACCAGCACCCAAGCTGAGCGGATAGATTCACACAATTGGCCAAGCTCTTATAGCACATGATACCATTTCAATGAATGATGATGGAAAGAAGGGTGTTTGATGAAGAATGGACCAAGGAAAAGGACAAGGAACGGAAACTCAATCGAAAATTGTCGTTGATGCCTTCACGTGACCTTTCATGACGTACACGTTTGAAGCTCGTTGCAAACAACAAAGCACCAAAGACTTTCCTATACACAACCAATCCCTATACGAATCAGCAATCAATCATGGCGTCCTCCTCCTCCTCCTCCACACCTCTCCTCTACGCCTGCATAGCCCACAACACCACAATCCTCACAGAACACACTTCCTCCGCGGCATCAGGAACATCCTCACTCGCCTCCCTCATTCTCCCAAAGATCGACCACTCAAAACCTACCAAGCTTACCTACACCCACGGCACCAATTTTATCCACTACATCTCTTCGGCCCCCTCAGAATACCCCTCATCGCCCTCAGCAGGTGGGCTCACATTCCTGTGCATCGCCAAGGAGAGTCTAGGCAGACGTATACCCTTTGGCTTCTTGATTGAAGTCAAGAACAAGTTTCTGGCACAATATGAGCCCTCGCACACGGATTTTGGAAGTCTACCTGCTTATGGGGCTGCGGCTTTCAATTCGCAGTTGAAGGCGTTGATGGTTAGTCATGGCACGACGGAGGCAGGACAGGATGATGCTATCAGGAATGTTCAGAGGGAAATGGACGGTGTCAGGGAGATCATGACTGAGAATATTGAGAGAGTGCTGGAGCGAGGGGAGCGCATTGATTTGTTGGTGGACAAGACTGATCGATTGGGTGGGAGCGCGAGGGATTTCAGGGTCAGGAGCCGAGGATTGAGGAGGAGGATGTGGTGGAAGAATGTCAAGTTGATGGCTATGTTGGTGGCCGTCGTCATATTTTTGGTATACCTGCTTGTTGGTATGGGATGCGGATTACCTGGTAAGTCAGACTCCTCATGAGTAACTGTGCACAGCTAACATCATTGGCAGGATGGGGAAGATGTCTCCATAAGTGAACAAGGACGATTAGAAGGTTTGAGTTCGATATTGTATGACTACCTGTAATAGTGCTTTCGGGATTTGCATAGCGAATGGTGCACTTTTGGGCAACCTCAGACTGTAACGACAACACCAGCCTATATAACTTTTGTGATATTCAACCAATTTTTTTTACTAAAGTCCTCCATTCTCTTTAAATGTGTAGGATTTGCGATCAAAGAATTTACTCAAAGGAAAAAGGGAAAGGCGCGATGTTATGGCCGTATTGCTTGGACCGAAACGCGAGCCGCTTCGAACGCCAACATCAAACCAAGAACAACAAGAAAACTTCTCGGTCTTAGTACATCCGACCAAAAATGAGTGGATATGTTTACTTGGCTCTTCTCTTTTCCCATGTCTGCCGATCAATAATTCAAGAGGTCATCCAAACATCGAATTTGCGACAACGGTCAATCGATCCGTTGATGCGCTCAAGATGACAAAGATTTCCTGATCGATCCATTCTGGATGGCCAGGAAACATATACCAAATCATTCGTTGTCAGTGTTTCTTGCGTTTTTGGCCTCGCGGAGAGCTTGCCATCCGTGGTTTCATGGCTCGAACAACAATGCAAAGGTGGGCCAAATACTAGTACTTACTCAAAGCTTGTCTCTCTTGGTTTTCTCGTTCCATCAGCAAAATCTTCTCTTCTCAGTCAATCATTAGCATATTTTCTCGTCAAAAGTGCTGGTCACTCTTTTAATATCCTCTCTTCTATACACCAGCATAATATCAATATCTCGCCATGCGTTCATCACTCCTCGCTGCAATCGCTGCATTTACAGCAACAGTCGCCGCCCACGGCGCCGTCACGTCCCCACCAGTCCGAAACCCAGGCCCAGCAATGATGGCAGCATGCGGTGCCCCAGCCGTAGCAGCAGGTTAGGCTCCCCTCTCCCCACCTTCCACATTCAACTATCTCTAACATAGTAAAGCTGTCGCCGACCCAACAACCCCCCTCGAAGACATCGACATGTCCGCCGCCACAGCAAATTGTAAACTCGACCTCTGCCGCGGCGCCACATTCGCAGACAACACCGCAAACGTCCAAACATACACCCCAGGCCAAACGATAAACATGAAAGCCGTTCTCCCAATCCCACACGAAGGACCCATGAACGTCTCCCTCATTGACACGGCGACGAATAAGGCGATTGGAAGTCCTCTCATCTCATTCAAAAGCTATGCAGATGAGAACCTTGCCACGCTGCCCGCCAACAATACAAATTTTTCATTCAAGATGCCAAACAATTTGGCTGCTGGGCAGTGTGCGCAGGCGGGGCAGTGTACGATGCAGTGGTTTTGGGTGGGGACAAAGGCACAGCAGACGTATGAGAGTTGTGTTGATTTTGTTATGGCGCCTGCAAAGGCGAAGAGTGTCAGGGCGGCCAAGTTCACTTCGTAGATTTGAGGGTGGGGTTGTTAGTCGTTGTGGTTGTGGTTATTTTTATGATTATGAATTAGACTTCTTTTCTCTCTTTTCGATATCGCTTTATTCTTGGTCTGAGCCTATGTCTCTGCCCCGATAATTGCACGCCTTACACGGAATCGATGATGGGGTTTGAAGTTCTGCATGTTGTAGAGTCATATCTGAAACGAGTTGTCATCATTCTCAATATCCCAGAACGGGCCGATTGGTACGAACGTCGTCTTCTAGAGAAAGCTTCTTTGAAGAACACGAGAAGGATATGGCCTCCAATTTCCCAAAATAGAAGTTACATTAAAGAATACTGATATCATAATGATAGGAAGATAATCCTCTGCAGTCCATGCGCTCGCGCGATCCATCGCAGAACCGCAAAATTATGCCCATGCACAATCCTTCGCCTCTCTTCTTTAACATTTTTTCCTCCTTTGCTTTCTCTTCTTTATTATTGCGCAAAGACCTTGATCGAATTAATCAACCAATACGCGTCATTGTAGACCTGCGGATTCGAGGCAACGTATTGGTAGCACTCATTCGCCAACGCCTTACAAGATCCATCCTTCCACACAGCACCAGCCCAACCACCACAGAAAGCTGTGTTGACAACCTATCAGATTATTAGCATGATCCCAAAATCCCAAACCCTCCTTCCAACCTGGAATAACAAACTTACAATATTCAAATTATCAAAATAGGCCCCAAAATCACACCCCGCCCAGTTCGCTACCGGCTGCCCCCAAGTATCAGGATTAACCACAGTCCCAATCTTCGCATCCCAAGGTGCTCCCCCATGCGTCCAACTCCAAACCTTAATAGCATCCCTAGTCCAAAGCATGGCATAAACGCCCCCTCCAGCATTATTAAAACCGTTGCCCCACCCTTCGTTCTTCGTATTGAAAACACCACACCCAATATCCCCATTATTCCCCCCGCAGTCTGCAAACCCCGTCTTCACACCGCTCTGTCCACCAGGCCCCACGGTAGGCACGCATCCTGGTTTCGTATGAATCGTGATTTGGTTTTGGGACATTTGGTTTACACCTTCCATTATATCTATTTCGCCGTCTTTGGGCCAGGAGGGTCCGACCATCCAGAAGGAGGGCCACACTCCGCAGGTGTTCGAGGGCATGTGAGCGAAGTCGCCGATGACGAGGGTACCAGCGTTGAAGGCTTTGTTTGTGCGGAGACGGACGCTGTCGCGGCCGATTCCGGAGGCCCAGTCTAAACCGCGGGTTGTGTCGACGCCGAGGAAGAGTTGGTTGTTTTGGGTGCGGAGGAGGCCGGTGGAGAGTGCTTGGTCTTTGGGGAGGTAGCGGACGTATTCGCCGTTTGTGGTGCGCTGTGAATGGTGTTATTTTGGGTAGAAGTGATGGTGATTGGGGAGGGATGGATAATGGGAGGGGTTGAGAGGTTCGGCTGTTTGACAAAACGAAAATGATGTGTGATTGCGGTGGTTTGTGTCTTAATGGATATCCATAGACTTTCGACTTGTGTAGTGAATCGACTTACTGTTTCTACCCACATTCCGCGGTCCCAGTTGCTGGCATTGTAGGTATCTGTTAGAACCCAGGCGGAGGCGAGGGAAGAGATGAAGCAGAGCCCAAGCGATAAGAGCATGTTTATGATAGCCATATTGTTGTAGTGGTCGATGTATAACAAAAGGGAAAGAGCGACCTGGAGTTTGGGAGTGACGGCGAGGGCACGCTGCAAGATCGATCGTAGAGATGGTCAGAGTAATTAGTTGGATAATGCAGCACTCAAGCGAATGGCAGTCCGCAGTAGCGGGGAAGGGTCTGAGGTCCAGATAGAAGCGACTAAATAGTTCAGAGATCAAAAGACGCGGCGGACAGCACAAGAGTAGAAAGTAACACAAAGAAAGGGTAGTTGCTTGCTCCGGATCGCATGAAGAAAGAAATCAAGCATATCGAACCTCCCACCGCGACTCTGATGAGCCAAATTAGCTGTCTGGAAGGAAGGAAATGCAAGGAATATGTATCATAATCAAAACCACGAGCATAAAAAGATACGAGGGGCCAAACAACCAGACTGTACACAGTCTGTCGATAACGCGGGTCATGCGACGTGATGTACGCACTGCGGCAAAGACATATAAAGGGAAACTACCTTGAGGAATAGAACTGCGCTGAGACCTTGGTACTATCAATGCATAAGCAATGAACAATTAGGTTGCCGGTCAATTTTCGGTGGTTGCCAAGTTTGCGATCTTTGAAAAGCAACAATGCTGTCGGTATTACTAGTCATTGGCTATCGGGCAACCCATTGAGCTCGGTCATGGACCAGGAGATAGAAAGCTAAAGATGATCATTTGCGTTGATTAGTGTCACCCGAGAGGGGTGGGAAATGTCATCTGAATCCTTGGCTTTCATCTAATTACCAAGACAGGGGTGGCATCGTACGAACGAAATGCAGAATCGGTAGGGAGCTTTCTCCTATATATATTGGATGTAGATGAGCTCGTTGCTCTTTCAGATGTGCTGCAGAAGTCAGTGCTGAAGTTACGCAGCACAATTCCTGACTCGGTTCTCGAGAATCCGTGCTGCTCGTCGGGTTGATGACGTGAAGTGGAAGGGAGCACAAGAACGGAGTCTGGTTCGGTGCGTCCCAGTCGTTGATGAAGCTATGATTTAACGCATTGACAGAATGAATAAATAACGATGTAAGGATATCATGAGGTCTATTGTTGTGGATTAACAGGAGAGCGAAAGCGCGAGTCCAAGGTCGAAGTTTTGCGGAGAAGCGATTTTCCGCATTGGGTTACTCGTGAGATCGAGGAGCTCTTTCTCTTTCTCATCACCATCTTCAAAACATTCGCTTCCTGATCATTCTTCATCTCATAGACGTGCTCATCTCGACCAATGTCACCGTCCTCATTGCTAGATCGGTACGAGCTTCTCACAACCATAGCAGGAAGTTGCCGGATCTTTCATGGGCTTGTGTAACAATCTTGATATATGCGGCCATGAATCAGGAATGAACCTGCTTCAGTGCTATGTCTAGAAGTCTTAAAACCAATCTCATCAATTCTTACCTCAGTATGCTTCAAGTTACCCGTGCTGAAAGTCACCTGACCGTGGAGGAAATATCATTATATCACCACTCGATCCCGTAACACACATATCATATCGATTCCTGAACGGAATCGCGTCCAACTCCGCCTCCTCTCTCCTCTTCTTGAGCCCATCCACGAACCTCCAACACGTCCTAGCACACCTTCTCTCATCGCTCTGATGCTCTACCCTGAACGTAAAAGTCGCGAGCCTTCCATCCAATCTCATCTCATCCTTCACCTTCACATCTAACATAAATCTGATCATTCTAATCCTCTCATACAAGATCTCACCCATCACAGCCACGAACTGTTTCATCTCCAATATGAGACTAATACCCGACCTCATGATCTCAAGCCATTCTTCAGGGCGGACAGTAGACGATATGCAAGCTTTTGCCTCCTGAGAAGCAAGCTATCCATGGCAGAGCAGTCCTGCAGGTCTAATGGTTCTAGATATATATTTGTTTCGGTTCCGATTTCACCGCCAAGAACGATATGGATGGGCTTTCTTTTTGCAGCTCGAGAAATAGCTTGTTAACGCTATTCATGATCGCAAAAGCCAGTCGGTTGTTTTCGTAATCGCCCGGCCACCCAGCCCAAACAGTGATCATCTCGGCTTCCTTGTATATTTTCTTCCTGCGAGTGACCTGAACACTACACCCTCAGGCATCTGCTTGAATGATGCAAATGGCATCGACCCACAGGTAATGATCCATGAGCTTCGATGCTTCGATCTGGTGGAGGGAATGGTGGAGATTTTGACGAATGCCGAAGTGTTGTTGATTTAGCTAAATGATAAGCAGAACTGTAGATAAATGAGGTTCGGATCCCCATGTATACGACAAGGCGGCACATCAAGGTTCGGAGGGAAGCGATTTATGAACAAGCTCAAAAGAGAGTGCCCCAGAAGATTGTGAAGTCGGCTTCAAAAGCCTTTTCTCGTTGCATTTTGAGGGTCGATATTGAAACTCCATGTTGTACTCTAATGTTGTTCAAAGCGCTCACATGACACTCCTAGCTAGCTATACTGTGGGCCAGCGGAAGAGCTTAAAAGCTATATCGTCTCATGGCACCCTTTTAAGTTCATATAAAGCGGAGTTTTGATATCGACGAGCTTGAGGCGAGCGGTCGATCATACGAAATAGGCGAATTCAAGATGTTTAAATCAATTCTGGGCTATGGGTGAGTGGTGATGAATCAAAACGCGCTGTATACCTCAGCAAACAGGGCGAGACAAAGGTGAAAATAGTGAAGATGAGAGATGAAGTTGGGTGCCAATCCAGCCTAGCGCCTTGGCACTGGAATGGTGACCCAAATTTTCTGAGCTCTTCCTGGAAAAAGTTTTCCTTCCTCTTCCTCTCAAAGAACAACCGGAATCGACAATATCTTCCGCTTGAATGGAGGCTACCTTTGCTCTGACAGCGCCTATGGGCCTGCTGATGAGCCTCTTTAAAGATCATGAGCCGCCCTAAACAGTCGCGCTCTAGTCCCTGACTTCACCCCTCCCTCTCCTCCACGGTTACTGTCGGTCCGGATCCCCGTCCTCCTCACCTACACCCAATTGAGTCCTTACCACGCAATTGCACTCAAACATCCTTTCGACGAGGATAATACATAACAATGAGAGTGGCATCAAGTCTGGCTTCGTCTTCGTGGCGGGCGGCGTCTGCGGCAAGAAGACAACTCCCTGTGCAGAGACACTTCTCTAGTACTCCCGCTCCGCAGGCAACATGGGGATTTATAGGCTTGGGCCAGATGGGTACGCGATATCAAGAGGCATCATCACGTGCATTATGCTGACCATCAAACAGGATACAGAATGGCCAAAAACTTGCGCGAGAAGATTCCAAGCGACGACGTACTCATGATTCAGGACGTCAATAAAGCTGTCGTCAAGCAGTTTGTCGAAGAGCTCTCTGGCTTCAACGTCATCCCCTCGGACAGCGCACGAGAAATTGCGGAACAATCGGTACGTTGTTACTACTTTTCAGCCATTTTCTTCCAATGATGATCCAAAATTGTTCTATCCATGACTAAGTTGGAGAGTGACGCGAGCTGCAATATGCGAGGTCCTCTTACCCTGATTTCACAAATTACAGCCAATCCTCTGATGTACTCTACCATGCACGAACTTTCTTCACTGCTTTTTGAGAATTTTACTAATTTTCAAAAAAGTCGACAGTCATCACAGCTCTACCAGAGCCACAACACGTAAAGGGAGTCTATAAGGCTATGCTGGAAGGATCCAACCTTAAGGAAACCGCGTTAGAACAAGAGCGCCTTTTCCTTGATACTTCGACAATCGACCCGATGTCATCCGGGGAAGTGTCGAATTCCATCACGTCCTCGGGACAGGGCAAGTTCATTGATGCTCCGATG
Source organism: Venturiaceae sp. KMAF11 (assembly GCA_023078705.1). NCBI lineage: Eukaryota > Fungi > Ascomycota > Dothideomycetes > Venturiales > Venturiaceae > Venturiaceae sp. KMAF11. Next base: position 467,928 of record JALGOQ010000012.1, read on the forward strand.
TCAGGTGGTGTCGTTGGCGCTGGAGCGGGCACTCTTACGTTCATGATTGGTGGTCCCGAGGAGCTTGTCCCACGAGCAACGGAAGTCCTTTCCATGATGGGAAAACGAGTGTTGCACATGGGATCTCAAGGAGCTGGTCTGAAAGCCAAACTCGCAAACAATTATCTGCTAGCCTTGAACAACATCGCAACTTGCGAAGCCATGAATATGGGTATCAAATGGGGCGTCGATGCAAAAGCGCTTGCAGGAATGATCAACACGGCAACTGGGAAATGCTGGCCTTCAGAAGTCAACAATCCCGTCCCCGGTGTTGTCGAGACCAGCCCAGCAAGTCGTGATTACAATGGTGGTTTTGGAGTGGCATTGATGAATAAAGACTTGAGACTAGCGCTCACAGCTTGTGAAGAGTTTGGAATCAAGAATAGATTGGGCCCTGTGGCGAAGCAGATCTATGATGAAGTGCAGGCGGATGAGAAGTTGAAGACGAAGGACTTTTCTGTTGTGTATAGATATATGGGTGGGAAGGAGTAGTATCCCTTTCTCGCTTCTTCAAATATAAATTGGGCCACCAAAGTTGAGTACATAATAACGCTCGTCTTTACAAACTGGCGATTTCCATTCCAACAAACCTGCCATTCCATATTGCACTAAACTTCGCAGGTGCAATATACGTAATATGGTAAACTTGTTGCAGTAGATATTTTCAGCTTGCAGAGATGAAGTTTGTTTGGTATTCAGTTGGTAAAAGGAAGTCTTGTTTCCATTTGTGATGGTGAGGTGGAGACGATCGTAGGGAATGGTAGTAGTTGCTACACAAATACAAATCACCGTTTGCTAGCCACTTTTTCCACGCGTGACTATGATATGACAGTATTCTGCGTCAAGCAGCTGAGACTGTGTCTTTATCCAGCCTAGAATATATGTCTCGCTGTACTCAGTGCTGTCTCATGATAATCTGGAACACTTCGGGAGGCAGCCTCGGCACGTGAAAATTGTGGCTTTGGTTCGACAAGGCGGAAAGAGACACCGCGACACCGGTGTAATGGAATAAGTGAGGCTGTGAGTCAACGATTCGGGCGGTATTTAAGGTAAGAGGTTCCTGCACCTTCATTTCAAATTCAGTTCAGCTCAACCCAGCTCAACCCAACTCATCCACTTTCCATCATGGCTATTTCAGCTCAAACCCCGCAGGCCATTCTCACATCGCGCCGCCTTGCCGACATCAAAGAACTCATCAGCAAGCCTTATCCTGGCATCGAGCTACGATTGTGCGACGAAAACCTCTTTGATCTTTGCCTGGTACTCTCACCACCGGGAGAAAAGCGGCTTCATTTGAAGATACAACTGGGCGCGGATTACCCCCTTACTCCCCCTCATGTTACTATACAAACGCATGTCGAGCACCCAAATATCTTTGGCAATTACATCTGTGCAAGTATCCTCAACGACAATGAAGCCTATACGCCAGCGTACACGCTCAAGGGTATCGCTATCCAGCTACTCAGTTTTTTCGCTTCCGACAATATTGAGCAGGATCATGGCGGCGTGGTTAACAGAAAGGATTACTCAAGTCACTCGCAATCGCACTTTTACAGCCTGGACTCGAATGTATTTGTCTGCTCTGATTGTGGATTTGGGAAGAAAGGACCCGATTCGAAGATGTCTGTGAAGGCCGTCAATGATGCGCTTCCAAGTGCTGGTGCCATCGTGACGGCTCGTCTCACAACTTGTCCCATCGTCACTCTTTCTGACGATCTCCTTCTTGAGATCTGCGACAATTTAGAAACGGAGGATCTATTACGTGCAGCTTCAGCGTGGGAACCCTTCCGACGTATGTTGCACACGATCACACCGATACGTAATTTGCGATGCTTTACCTTGAAGAAGGGATTCAAAGAAGCGAATCTCGGTATTGGGGTGCATGTCATGAGAGGATCCTTGCAGTCTGAATTCGACCTCGTCTCAGCTACCGCCTTCACGAAGCTCCACGTGCGCCAATCCATACACGGTCTTCACTTCGAACACTGGCTGCCATTACCTCTCTCCCAGGCTCATTGGCATCGAGTCCGTGGGTCGCTACTCAAAGATTCTCTGGACAGTATCATGAGAAACATGACCTCATCTTCACCCATCACCCGCGCTCAGGTCCTCTACACGTTCATGAACGATGTGGTTGTTCGTCTGTCAAAAGCCGCATCGGATAGCTCAGAGGCGCACCAATCACAAGGTCAGCTTGCGCAGAAGAGTACTCTACTACACGCTTCCGAAAAAGCCGTAGAGAGCTATCTCTCCCTCTTCCACCTCCTACTCTGTATGGCATACGATGATCCCACAATCGTTACTGCAGCGCGCGGCCAACTCAACAGATTCCTGGGAGGACAAAAGGACAAATCAGCAATGCCCAATGTTGGCCATCTTCTCATATCCCGACTGTTAGCCGACATCGATGCAGGCGGCAATCCCGGAAATGCCGAAGATGTTACCATTGCCATCGTCAAGGAGACAGTGACGAGAAATGTGGTATGGATGCTTGATGCCAAAGGTTCTGGTTTCGCAGAGTTGAGCTATATGGAGCCATCTGCTATCTCCGAGTACCGTCTTCGCCGAACATTTGAGGCATCTCGTACTTCTTACCAGTTACTCATGTTCCTGAATCTCATGCGTCGCGTTGTTCTCAGCACACATACTGGGGGTAACCTCTCGCTCAATTCGATGCGTGAAACACTCTTTCGGACCCATGGTGTTCCCAGCCAAGGTACCGCTGCACGTATCGCACAGTCCATTCGGCAGATTCAGAAAGTCGATAACTTTGTTGACTTTCTGAAGGTCATGGACGTGAAACGGATACCGAGGAAATCTGAGTTTAGTAATTTCCTCAAGAAGACGGTCACGGAGAGCATGGAGAAGGGATACTCGAGGTGGGCGTTGACGCAGGAGGTGGCATTGTCGTTGAGGTTGGCTAGGGAGCCTGGTGTTGAGGTCGCGGATGGAATGGTGCCACGGGAATACATTGGACCGATTCCGTCGTTCTTCCCTGGACTGGCAAATGGTCGCCAGAATGGCGGACAGCGCGTAGGTAGGGGAATGGGACGTGGTCGTGGTCGTGGATGACGCTGAGGCAATGAAATCTGTAGCTTCCAGCTTGTCTTTGTTGGAAATTGACTTGGGTAATATGTATATTAGTACTAAGTGGAGATTCCCTCACTTGTATGTAACTCTCTCTTTTGAAACTGACATTATGGAGATCGATCAATCAATCAGTCAACCGTACACAATTATTTTGACAATCGTTACAGTACTAAACCAGATCAACATCGTTAAGAATAGATTAAAGCATGAATTTTGACTCTCCGAAGCATTTTACTCGCATTTAAGATGGGGATGGGGATGGCAATGAAAGAGAGTGTAGGAAAGTCGTAGGAGTTGTGGGTTCACGTTTTCAAATCAATGTAGCTGTTCTGAGAATTACTCAGTCACGGTACTCGGCCTCAGATAAACATCAACTTCAAGTTGGATTGCTCTCAACTTCAGTCACCAAACAACCCAATTCCATGGATGAATTTGACGGTGGTTGATTGGTAGTGGTCCTATTGGTCGGAATGCGTTGGCCGTGCAGCACATAAGGAACTGCTGCGCCTCGGTGCGTAGCAGAGATACACGACTGGAAAGCATGAGGCCTAGTATTCCTCCTTCTCCAACAGACAATTCTTAACGAGAAGGGATTTCGCTTTCTCACTCGCCCTGCAAACCGATCGGCCCTTCAAATGGACGCCTCTTTGTTGACGCCGGAAAGTTTGAGCCCAGCGAGTGGGCTGGGGGATGAGTTGGGGCCCTTGGGGAAGAGGAAACGGGAGAATGGAGATGAGGATGTTGTCAGGGCAGGTCATGTGGCTATAGCCCCTCTATTCTCACAATCGTCAACTGAGATAGTTACCAGCGACCCAGGACCTCGAAGTCAATCGAGGCTCTCCATCCTGTTCAGCAGCTGCCTTCACAACCAGCAGAACCGAAATCCTCGTTGGAACCCGCAGACCTCGTGTACGAGCTTTACCAATATCGCCCCGTACTGCAAGAGAAGGAAATCAGATTGCTCAAAGTCTCAGCAAGCAGTCCTTCAACCTACGACATCATTTATTTTATCTGTGTATGTTGGCAGTCAGTCGCTGCCTATTCTAAAGCTACAACGATATGTCATTTGGTAACCCAACAAATTTGCTTAAGGAAAGCGATGGTAAAATCCTCAGAGATGTCAATCAAGCAGGGAGTACGAGTTAAAATATCTGAGCAAAAAACGACATTCATGTTTACGAAAACCAAAGATTGTTGCGGTTGACGGTGTCACAAACCGTCGGCCCCTTTCGTAGATGATACAAATTCCCGTATTGTCCGATTGTATTCCTGTAGTTGACTCGTCCTAGACTCGAAACTGAGAATTGACACTCCTTTAGACCATTGTTCTACACCATCAGGCTCGTAGCTAGTCTCGTCTTCTCTCTCAGATATTCTCATCCTCAGACATATCTTCTTCGTAACCCCCATACTCGGCTTCTTCTTCAGCATCCCCTTCTTCTTCGTATTCTTCGGCATCCTCTTCTTCAGCATCCTCTTCTTCAGCATCCTCGTCTTCAGCATCCCCTTCTTCAGCATCCTCTTCTTCTGCATCCTCTTCTTCTGCATCCTCCTCTTCAGCATCCCCTTCGTCTGCATCCTCTCCGTTAGTTCCATCTTCATCAGATCTATATTCGTCGGATTCTTCTACTTCTTCTTCGGCTTCGTCGTCCGATTCGTCCTTACCAGGTTCCTCATCTTCATAAGGTCCTTCCTCTTCATCAGGTCCATCTTCGTCATAATCGTCTTCCCCCTCGTCTCCCTCGCACTCCTCATCCTCATCATCCTCCACCAAATCATCATCCCCAGAATCCCACCCCCCAACATCCTCACCATCCGACTCCCCGTTTCTCAATTCCCAAACCAACCCCGCAACCATAACCCTCACACCTTCTTTCTCCTCCTCGAACCCCTCCATCCACTGACGGTACACACACCCCATGTCCCCCTCTAAAACGGGATCGAATGCCCTCAATTCCCAGAATAGGTCAAGTGCATTACGCATCAGATGTTTGCGTTTGCGATGGTAGCATTTCCATATGTGGTGGTGGCGTTTTGGGATGGGGAAGGAGAAACATGTCTTTATATAGGTTTGTCTGAAGGTTTTGAAGTTAGGCCATGGATGAGGATGAGCTGGCGGAGTTCGCGGGGGAGGGTGAGGATTTTGGTTTGTTCTTTCTTCTGGGGTTGTTTGGGAGGTGGTGGTGTCGATGTTGGTGCTGGTATGTTTTGTTGTGGTTTTGATTGTGATTGGGATATGGTGGTTGTATGTACTGATTGGTTTAGAACTCTATATGTATGGATATTCTTTCAAGACTATGAATGTGGAATGTGTCTATTATATATGTTCGAGTTGAGTGTTGACTTGATTGTTCATATGCCACGTGCACATAGCTTGAACTTCTACTTGTAGGTCAATTAAGGCATCAACACCATACTTTGCTACGTCATTTGGGTTAGCGATAATGTCGGGCATGATCTGCCTCAGAATTACGAGTAGACTCTTACGCTTACGCATGAGGACTCTTATTGAGGACGGGATCTCTTGTCATACGTTAATTCACCTTTCAATGTTGTGATTCATACCTTCTAACATCTATCTATCAAACTTGTGCCTATCTCGACTCGTGGTAATCAATAATCAGAACGCCAGTAAGCTCATAACTCATTTCACATCTCGTACCTCTCGACTGAAGGATTTTCAATCATTCCTGCTCAATGGTTCCAGGTGGCTTGCTAGTAGGATCATAAACACACCTACTAACACCAACAACCTCGTTACAAATCCTTCGCATTACGCTCTTGAGAAACTTCCACTCAAACTCGTAACCATCTGCAGTCATGAAATCCGTGGTTGTTACAGCACGGAGCACAATAACCCATTCATGAACCCTCTTATCCCCAGCAACACCTACAGCTTTGACAGAATAAAGCGCCGCATAAGCCTGCGAAATCTGTCTGTACATATCGCGTCCCTGAGCATCAAGCGGAGTCTTGCAAGCCTTGATCTCAGACAAGAAGATGTTGTCGGCTTCACGGACGATGCGGATTTTGTCTGCTGTGACTTCGCCAACGATTCGGATACCAAGACCTGGGCCTGGGAAGGGGTGACGCCAGACCAGTTCATCGGGAATACCGAGTTGTTTTCCCAATTCGCGGACTTCATCTTTGAAAAGTTCGCGGAGGGGTTCGATGAGTTTGAGATCCATCTTTGCGGGGAGGCCGCCGACGTTGTGGTGGGTTTTTATTGTCGCTGAGGGGCCTTTGAAAGAGATTGATTCGATCACATCGGGGTAAAGTGTTCCTTGGAGGAGGAACTCGATGGGACCGGCTTGGGGTGTGTTCAGTGCTGCCTTTTCGATTTCTTTGGCTTTGGAAAGGAAGACTTCAATGAATGTGTTTCCGATGATCTTTCGTTTTTTCTCCGGGTCGTCGTGGATTCCTGCTAGACGCGAGATGAAAAGATCTTGGGCGGGGATTACTGTGAGGTTGATTCCGAGATGTTTTGTGAGGGTTTCTTTGACTTGCTCAGCTTCGTTGAGACGGAGGAGTCCATTGTCGACTAGCACGGCGTGGAAGCGATCACCGATTGCTTCGGTCATCAGCTTCGCTGCGACGGTGGAATCGACGCCTCCGGATACGGCACCGATAACTTGACCCTTCTCGCCCACAAAAGCACGGATGCGGTCAATTTCTTGGGAGACAAATTTGCCCATAGTCCAGTTTGTTGTCGACTTGCAGACATCGACGGCGAAGTTCTTCAGGATTTGAGTTCCCTTTGGAGTGTGCGTGACTTCTGGGTGGAATTGGATACCATAATATGGCTTCTCCACATGAGCAATACCAGCGAAAGGAGCATTATCTGTGGTAGCAATTGTGATGAAGTCGGAGGGGATTTGAGAGAGCTTGTCTCCGTGGGACATCCAGACTTGGAGGTCATCTTCTGTTGCGTTCTCAAGACCAGCAAAGAGTTGGTCGACGTGTGGTGCCTGTCCAGTGTGACGTTCTACTTTGATGGTCGCATGGCCATACTCTCTCTTGTCACCAGCAACCACATTTTCTCCACGCTGCCATGCCATTTCTTGGAGACCATAACATATTCCAAGAACTGGAACGCCTGCTTCGAAAACAGCTGGATCCACGTGAGGAGCATCTTTTTCGTAGACGGAGTACGGGCCACCAGAGAGAATGACACCCTTTGGTTTCCACGAAAGGTCGGCCAGTTTTTGAGTGCATGGAAGCATCTCGGAGTAGACATTGAGCTCGCGAAGTCGGCGTGTGATGAGGTGAGAGTATTGAGAGCCGAAATCAAGGACGAGAATGGTGTCAAAAAGCTTGTGGGGTTCTTTTTGTTCGGCCATTTTCAGAAAATTTGAACGAAGGGTCGAAGAAACTTTGAAAAGTGAACTGAAGAGATGGACTTTTCTTTGGTATCTCAAGCCACCCGTTCCTAGTTGATTTTTCCCGTCTTGTGGTGACTCAGTGGTGAATTTTGGTCAAAGTTCCAGATTGAAGTAAATGGGGCAGATTACGGTATCTCCAAGGGAAATTGGAGTGAAGTTTGAGGGACAGAAGCGAAAAAGTGAAGGTTCGTGATTGCTATGAGTCCTTGATTTTGTGGTGGAGCAGAAATTTTTGTTGATAGAGACGACAAGAGGGCGCAAGGATTAGATTGACGCGTCGAGCCAATCAAATGATGGGGAAAAGGATTGTACTTTCTAAGAATTCTATCGTTCTTTTTTCTCGAAGGAATCGTTTCTTTCTATCTCGATGTTGGATACTTATTTTCAGACGTTTTCGACGCGTTCCTACATTTTCACGTGCCGTCAAAATTTGGGAACCAGAAATCAACTCGAAATATTTCGTCGAACTTTGATCAAGTCGCAATCAACAAAATCAGACAAATCACAATGTCAAAACGAAAGAATACCGAGAATCATGCTGGCGCTGACGACCGTATGGACGAGGACGACAGTGGCAGCGATGAGGTTGGTCTTTTGATGTCATGATAGATACAACAAATTCTGATGGAGTAGTAGGATATGGACATAGTCAATGTTGATTTCGAATGGTTCGATCCAGACGCCGACATAGATTTCCATGGCCTCAAATCTCTCACCCGCCAGCTCCTCGATGTCGACGCAGAATTGTTCAATCTCTCTGAGCTCGCGGATCTGATACTGTCGCAACCATTGTTAGGCTCGACAGTGAAAGTCGATGGCAAGGAAACAGATCCATATGCATTTCTGACAGTCCTGAATCTTCAAGAGCACAAGGTATCTTATAATGCGATTCAATACCGATCCGCTCTAACCCAATCAACAGGACAAACCAGTAATCCAAACCCTCACAGCATACCTCCGCCAAAAACTCTCCACAATCCCCTCCCTCGCCGGTCCTTCGAATTTCCTCGCTCCGTCGAATACAAATGCCCAAGTCGGTCTTATTCTGACAGAGCGCCTCATCAACATGCCCTCCGAAATCTCCCCACCAATGTACACCATGCTCCTGGAAGAAATCGCCTGGGCCAACCAGGAAGCAGAGCCATACGCCTTTACACACTACTTGATTCTGTCAAAGACGTACAAGGAGATCACATCATTATTGGATCAGGAAGAGTCAAGACCAAGCAAGAAGTCGAAAAAGGATATGAGTGCCGGAGGCGAACTATTCTACTTCCACCCCGAGGACGAGGTATTGCAGAAGCATGCTATCGGATATGGAACCTTCGATTATTCTAAGCTTTCGGATCCTGGTGCAGCTGATGCAAAGAGGGCGTTCCAGGAGGTTGGTATTAAACCTCACGGATTTTTGATGTTGATCGAGGCAGAGAGATTCGAGGGAGCTGTGAAAGCTATCGCAGAGTATCTCAAGCCACCTAGCTGAAAACATAATATTGATACGACTGAACGAATCTAACGGCTTTCAATTGCTTCTTGGAACAAATATCTTCTCCATCCGACGTGTACTAGAACGGGTCAGGAAAACACCACATCGAGGAAAACATTCAAAAATCAAAAAAGACTCCAACAACATCAATTTCTTCTCTATATCTTGCACTCTCTCGTGATGCCCAATTCAATAGCGCATTTCGCCCTGAAGCTAACCAAGACCCTGGTGCACATTTGCAAAATTTGGTGGTTGTGACGTCAAGGAATGCCATCATCGTTCAAATACCATATAATGCTCCCGCGACACCCAAACATTTACTGAATTTCAATACACAGCTTCATTACACTCTCAAACATTCAAGTTTATACTCAATTATCTTCATAAACAATCAACCAAAATGTCTTCTTCAAACGTTGGAAACTCGCAGGTCTACGAGGCCAATGAGCAGGTATGCTTCCCCTTCACGCCTTCTACGGCCTTTTTTTTTTTAAGAATTTAATGCCCATTTTCCCACTGCATTAATATCAGACTGAGCCATAGCTAATTATGAAACAGAACGCCGTAGGAGACCAACCAGAGCGATTCCATGAGGGAAAGCCCCACGCACACAAGCACCTCGACTCCAAAGACGAGAGAACAATCGCCAACAAGCTCGCTCGTGAGGAACAGGTATGGTTTATCTAGACGTACGATGACTATCTCATTGGCTGACACATTTCATCAGCGCGACCAAGAAGGTTCAGACGACTCAATTGAGACACAAAGGTTGAAGGAGGATGCCACACTACCAGCCAAGGCACATGGTAACAAGCCATCGAGGGGAGCAGAGATTGACCAGGAGTTGAGGGAAGAGGAAGAGGCGATTTTGAAGAAGAAGGGGGCTTTTGGTCCTGCAGCATCAAACTAGATGGCAAGTCGTCAATTGTGGTTAGATACTAGCATAAGACTAGTCTTCGGTCTTCACGCTGTCAAAAGGGAATTAATTCAATTAATCACTTAATCCATGCTTTTATTCGGCACTGAGACTTTCTGTAATCAATGCTGGATTTTCGTATTCGACCGAGCACGGTCTTGTAGTTGGGAGCTTTTGCCTGGGCTGAATTCATCCTGTTTCTGCATGGGCTGCTCGTTGTTACTGCCTTTCAAAGAAATTGAACTGTCACCATAGAAAGGAATAGAAAGCGAGGAAACAGAAAAGGGATTAACTAGATGGGAGGTGTTGATTACACGCTACATCAGTGAATTAAATTGTGGCAAATATTCTACAGTAGAGGTCTTGATGTATTCCTCACAGCTATGCCACAGGCCGGCACTTCAAACTGTGTTTCATTGTAGACTGCAAAAAGATCAAGTAAGCACGACATGGCAGATATCTTTGCAACAATGCAAAGAGATCTGTGACCGAAGAGGTGCAAACTCAACGCTCACCGTGCCAAGTTGAAGATTGAATCGAGTCGACTTTTGTATGATGCCAATCCTGCTCTTCCGCCCTGCTGCGACCCGTTCGATGAACATGACGTTGCCAGAACCAAGAATCCCAGCTCGCACCCAAGGGATGCTGGCATACCTGAGGAACGATTCGATTCAGCCCGGGAAATGGAGTTCACGACCGGAGCAGAGCTCGATTAAGTACGGCGCTCGCATGCACTTCATCGATCTCACATACGTAATCTGTCCCTCAGCGAACAAACCCACGGCGGAAAGCCCTCCGGCGAACTCTCCTTTCCAGCCTCTTAGCCTCTACTCCCAGGACTCCAATCCCTTGTATAGATCGCGAAGAATGCTAGATCTAGTACGAGTAGGTCCTGGACGGCGCCTTTTCCAAGGTCGTGGTGACGTTGGACCATCCAGGGGATTTAATCATTAACGCCAAAAAAGTGGAGTGACGTTAGAATTGAACGTATGAAGATGGAAGTGACTGGAGCAAATATTTGACGCTATTGATCCCGCAAGACTTTGGACATCGTCTACGCTGCTGCGACAAACCTTAACGACAAATACATAGCCTCTTGGGCTGGCCTTCCTTTCTCAAGATAACCTCCCACATGGATACAAAGCTCAACAACATTGCGCAATCAATTATCCTTGGCTAGGAAGTATATACTGAGGATCCGCTATTGGCAGTCGTATACGATAAGCGAGCTGGAAGTTGATAAGGCTGGGGGCGGTCTGTGTATTCCAACGCGTGCTATTCGTCCATCCTTGGCGTGGCCTCCGCTTCGACATTCCGAAATTTCCGAAAGTGATTGATTCGCTTCGATGGAGTGACGGAGCAGGTGTGGAGTCCCACCGTTTTGGTGTTTGATCTCGTTGTTGTCGGTTATGTGGAGGTCCTGCCGTTAAGAAAACACAATCGCTTCCGAACCTTGCAAGAATGATAAAAGCGGACAGAGCAACACTGACGGGATCACATGCTATCTCCTGCGGTATAACGATAGCTAGGAAAGGCGGGTTGCTGTTCAACCATGTGGGAGCCTAAAAATGAAATCTCATGCATGCAGTACCTTTCGGGCATGTCCGTTGGTATCAAGGAATCTAAATTTGTCGACTACTAGGCAAAGGCAACCCAGAGGACAAGGTATATGTGGTGAACTATTTGGTGCTTGGCGATTGTCTCTCGGCATATCGGGTCCTAGGAGAGTCTTCAGCCCGACAATGACTGATTCTTTGCGATGGAAGACGTACTCCGTGGAGCATCCGCTTGATTCGTGAGGACCTGCAGGTACAGTGTCATATCAGGATCGGAGAACATCTAGCTTAGGAAGCTTGTCGAGACTCCGAGTTTGGAAAGAGGAACAAGTAGTAGTGTGTTGACAAAATTGATTAAATCTTGCCATAATTTGAGTCTAGTAGGCAGGCAGATCATAGATTTCAGGCTTGCCAGTTCGGATTTAATTTAATTGCGGTTGGATTCCCGTGCTGGTCAGTGCATTTGAGGCCGTAAGCTCCATTTAGCTTGCATGTGGATGAAGTTGCATCAAGCATTTTAATGAACAATTCGGTACGATCCAACTAGTTCCCGGAGCGAAATGATGTGCAACCGGGTCCCGATCGTGGAACAAAAAGGCATTTCTAGAACGGAAACTTGCCGAGGCAGGTGTCCACTTCCGAATTCTGATGAGTAGATTAGACCGGTGGAGAAAAGGAGTGATGGGAATTTTCATTGTTACATGAACGTAATTTCGTGAGCAGTGATCCTCTGGTCTTGCGTACATGACAATAGCGAAGCACGAACAAAACTGATATCCTCACTGTACAAGGTCTTCGTAAAGTGGTGCCATATCGAAATGAAATAGGTCGAAGCTTCAGCAATCATTGTTGATCTCCCGAGCTCATGCTGTCTTCAGCATCATTGTCCAGGCTCTACCCAGTCGCTTTGAAGGGTAGGGTTTCTAATGAAGAACCGTGCACTCATGACAGATGTGTGGTGGTCAGTCAACAGTCGAGATCTCAACCATGTCGGGACTTACATAGGGAAAAAGAAATCTCCGTCTACCATGAAAGCATTTTCGTAAGAGAGATTGGTGATGGCCCTGTCTGTGAGGGGCTTCGAAAGGTCCACAACGGTGGGATCCATTAGGAAACTGCAAACAATCAACATTATATAGCTGATGGATAGAATGGACTGGCTTGTCAGACACCCACATCGATCATTCTCAGTCGTCATTCTTGCTCGATATCAATCACAATTTCTATCTACCAATTGCTTGAGAATTCTCATCACTTCCTATATCAGCACACTCATTGCCAACATAAGACCTATACTCCAGGCCGAAAACACTGTCGCTACCAATAAGCACCCTGTGTCTTTCTACCTTCATCACCCATCAGTACACCGTTTCGGAACACAAGCCCACATTCAAGATGCATATCACTCGCCTGGCAACGGTCTCGTTCCTCACTCTGTTCTCTGGTTGCATCGGCCTTCCAGTCAGTAGTACAACAGTCGCCACAGTCAACGTGTTCGACTTGAGCGCATCGCGCGTGACTACTGCGTTGAAAGAGCTGTCAGCCGAAATGAGCAACATTTTCACCGTCTCGCCATCAGAGTGGAATGGAGTGGCTCGCAGCATCACACAAAAAGCGGACGCCCTCGCTCAAACCACAAAATACAGTGCAGCGCAGATGCGTGCAGCCGAAGCACTTGGGCAGGTGGATTCCCTTGCCCTGTGGTCACCGGTCCAAACGATGACGACTACCGCAGATGAGGTTTTGGCAAAGTTTGTTCAGATGAAAAGCATTGTTTTTCAGATGCAGAACGGACAACAGGCCGTCCTTGGTATTTTAGCCAATTTCAAGGAGTGTACGGTGGATTTTACTACTGCTATGAGCAGCAAGTTGCCATTCTTGTACAAATATGTAGGCGAGTATTATGGAAACTCAGTCGCGACGCAGGTAGCGAACACGATCAAGGAGTACCAAAAACCACCTACACAAAGTGCGCCTTCCACCTCCTGGTTGTGAACAGGAGTTGAGAGCAGAGGTCTTGGACACATCATGAACCGTGAAGCGTCGAGTGGAGTGCTGGTTTTTTTTTCATTGTTTGGTGCGGGAAGTGCGGGCTTGTACATTAACTTTTCGATTCTCCCAAGATTGGCTGATTTTGTTGTTGTCAGTCACATCTGGAATTGGGTTTGTCTGTGGACATAATCTTCATTCTTACATTAATTTGGATGATTGTCGTTTACTTCTTAATCGAGAACTTTTCAATCCCGGTCGCGTCGTGAGTCTTTGTAGCAGGCTTGGTGCCTTTCCGGGTTTTGGTTGACTTTCGAGCAGGACAGCTCAGCCGACGTTGGGCGGCGGTTTTCTGATGATTTTGATCCCGCTATCCCTGCCCATCATGCCTTTACGAAGTGCAGGCAATCCGTCCTTCTCTAGATCAAGATCCATGCCATCTTGATCTCGAGTGCTGTCAGCCTCCGACTGAGGTACTTCGCCGCCTTGGAAACCTCGTCCCTCCGCCTCCCAATTCTTCCTCTCGACCTCATCCAGCTCTTCTTTGCGATCAATCCATCGCTCTTGTACATCTCTAACGTCCATTGTGACTCCCGTATCTCGCATAGCAACTTGCCATACACTGTCGCTTGAGGCGCCGTCTTTTGTGCCAAATGCGTATCCACTCGCCAAATCGATTTGCTTAAGAAGAGCAGCCATGGACTGCTTATCTTCCACCGCTAATGTAGAGAACCCAACAAGTGAGAAATCTTGGACGAGTTCCACGATAGCACGATTCAAAGCTCCGAATTTGGACTTTGATTCTTCACTGTCGGTGTCTGAAGACGGCGATGAAGGCTCATCATCGGGATCTGCCCTCTCACCACTTCGTTCAGAATCGAGAGCTGGGAGAAGATATTCCAAGTCTTGAACCTCTGTGTAGAAGTCAAGATTGAATGTGAGTGGTGGATAGTTAGAGAGGTTATCGATCTTTGTAAGGACATTGAGATGTGGGAGGTCCATCTGCAGCATACTACGTAGAGCGAGGAGGAGTGCCGATATGTATAGAGAGGGTTGAGTGAGGACATAGCTATCGGTGAGGTGGATGACTACTAGCTGTGAGAATTATTTTGGTCAGTCTTGTCTGTATGAGGAAAGGATTGGGACTGTGAGGGAGAGCGGACTCTGTACCCGAGCTTTTGGAGGCGAAAGAAGATGTTGCGCAGGGAGAAGTGATGCGTGAACAGCTCGACCTGTCCCGGGCAATCGAATATAATGTAGTCGTCTGTAGGACCTGTGTCAGACTTTATGGCTCTGTCCAAGGTGTTCCATCGACTGACCTTCAAGCTTCTTTAACCCCTCCTCCAACCACTCAAAATTGTGTTCCAGTTCTTCCAGGGCATACAGAACGCCTCCATTTGGCCCAAGCTCCTCGTTGTTCATGATTTCATCCAAGGTTACAAGATCCCGTACATCGAGCGCAGTTGGGTATGCGGTATGGTCGTTTGCGGGATCCAGATTAACGACCGAGCAACGGCGTCCGATGGCTGACATGAACTGGTGCATTCCATCGCAATAAGTTGATTTTCCGGAGCCTGGGGGGCCGATAATAAGCTGAGCGAAAGGCATATCAGGAATGTTGTGGTGTTGATGCTGGCCGAACGAAGTCGACCATGGGACGATGTCGAAGTGAAAGCCGAAAAGACGAGGACATGAGATTTCAAAAGGCAAATGTTGTCACCTATTTACTTCCGCTAGTTTGAAGAGAATGACTACTCTGTTGGGGACATATCATGAAATGTCTGCGAATTCTAGTCCTGCATCACCATCACGTCCGAATGGGTAAGCTAACATGTGACCGTCTGTCGTTAGCCACATTTCTTGACAGTCCAAACTCTCCACCATTCTCCTCTTCTGTTCCTCCTCTTACCGCTTCAGCTCAATCCACGATGACGAGAATGAGCTCTGGAGGAAATATCCGCCCCTTATCTAACATCGCCTATTCAAAGCTCGTTAAGGTCTCTCATATGAAAAGCGAGTGTTGCAGTAGCTCTCTGTTTTCTTTTCTCGGTTGGAGAAGTGACAAGAAGACAAGAACACAATGATTCAATAGTAAGTGAATGTTGGCAACGTCGTACGGTCGTACGCAATATTTGGAAATGATCTTAATCGTACAACGCGTCCTCACACTCTTTTCGTCCCTTCAACCTCAGGTATATTCCTCCTCTAATTCTCCATGCAATCCCACTCCCCTTTTATCCTCATTCCATCTAATTCCTCCTCCGGCAATCAACGCTGTAAGAGTCCAAATCAAAGTTGATATCATATGTGCCCCGTCGACAAAATTCTTCCTCGCGTCCCCTGTGTCGCTCACAGTTGTGGTTCTCGAAAACAATGATACAACACCTGGTGTATCCATTTTCTGGCTTCCATTCGAGAGGCGCGACTCTTCTCTCATGTCTGCGGTCGAAGTTCCGGCATGGGACGTCAGGATCGCGGTCGAATCGGGCGCTGTCGATACGTTCGCCTTTGTATTCGATCTCCCAGCCAGAAATGAGGAGTGGGAGGACGAGAGAGAGGAGGGTGCTTGTGAATTTCATTTTTGCGATGAGTGGGTGGATGAAGAGATCTTGGTTTGTGGTTAAGAGCGGATTTGGTGTGAGTTGATGCTTCGATCAGGAAGGCAGACATTATAGCTTATATAGACAGAAAAGACGTTCGCAATACCGACATCTAAAACCTCGCAGCCGAACTCGTATCACAAGCAGCAGAGGTGACGCAGAGTCTCTATGCTGATACTGTCTTAAGCGATGTGCAAATCTCCTTGCTCGTTGCTCACTGCCAGTAGTACTGTTCAAGTGAACTTCAAGTATTGCCAACATTAAAATCACAGTCCTCGCAATCTCGGACACGACCACATAAACAACTAAAACGTCATATAATACTGTCAATCTGGCTTGTTGTATTATGAAGGGTAAGAAAGATCATAGTTGCCAAGCAACTGAAAGCAGAGGATACGGACATATACCTTCAACCGTACGTGAGGTATTATATTGTATATGTTTGCTGAGAGAGATGGGATGGAAGATAATCTAATCATATTTGACTAAGGGTCATCTCTCGCTTCCGAGGTACGTCAATATCGGACAAGCTGTAGGGTTCGACCTCAAGCTTTCATAAACCTTAAAATTAGCGCCATGACGAGAATCCTGCTGCCAATTCCGTTGATTGCAGCGAAGATGATACAGAATATTCAGAAAAGAAATAGAGGATTTCAAGGGTAACGATGAACATCTTATTTAATCCTACATGTCTTATGGTGATGATGAAACATCAGGAATTGGATAGAGAAAAAACAGAGCCCCAAAGACCGAAGAGACGAAAGGCATTGCAGCATGATACCTCGATACAACTACCAGAAATATGACCCCTACCTTTCCACGACTTGAGATATTCGACTAGAATCCTAAACACAGTCGTGCAAGTACACTCGAGCCTTGCTCAAGTTTCGTTTCAGCAGAATTGACCATGTCGCCTGGACGCCTAATCAATTACCGAGCCACCAACCAATCAATATAAGGATCTTGGTACACGTAAATCCTTCCCCAAGACGGCATTTTCACAATTCGATCATCGGCGTCAGATTTTGGGTTCCAATGTGGTGTGGGACAGATGAGATTTTTTTCGTATTCATATGTTTTCAGTGCGATGAGGTGGGCCAGTGATTTCGGCAACCAACCTGCGATTCAAGAGCCCTCGAGCAAGGACTTGGACTTGGAAAGAGACCTCCTCCTTTCGCTGAGGATGAATGAATAGCAAAGTCGCCACATTCGCGTGGTGGAAGACGTGATTTCGTTGGCGGTACAAGACATCGAGACTGCTCTAATGGATTCGCAAGACAGCGAATGTCGAAAATGGCTGGATGAACATCCCTGACAATATTCCATAACCGGAGAAGCAACTGAAGCAGAAGTCTTTCCCGTTTGCAAGCTTTCTTCGAGATCTTGATCTCCAAACCACTTTGCTATCTCTGAGCCGCAACAAGATTCATCTCACACCGCGCTACAATATGATTAGTCCAACCATTTCCAGGTTTTACAGGATCAACAGACTCACCACCAGCAGGCAAAGCCTTGACAAAAACACAAGTCCGTGGTGGTTTTGGGTCCTTCATCAACTACACAACCCGTTAGCATTTTCAATAATTCTGTCGCCACCACAGAACTCCATCCCCTTCCTAACCCCTTCACTCCCTCCCTCCTACGCTTCCCTAGAAGAACAAAGGACCACAATCATACCTTAACATAAACCTCATTAAAAGCCGCATACTCCGCCTGATCAACCAAGAAAATATTAGCATTAAGCACCCTATCAAGCCCACTCCCCGCCTCCACCAAAATAGCCTCTAGATTCTTAAACATCTGTTCTGCTTGCCCTGTTATATTTTCTGAAACGAGATTTCCGTAGACATCACCACCGATTTGGCCCGTCGTGTAAACGGTGGAATTGTAAATTTTGGCGTGGTCTGTGGGAGGTTAGCGTAATGGGAAACACCGAGAATGGAGAGGAGGAGGGAAATGTAATCTTACGGAATAGACCTGCTGGGTAAGCGCAGGCGTCTTTGGAGAGGATTGGGGTTATCGACATGGCTGAGTCAGTGATGTGTAGATGAGGATATGTGTGTTTCAGTTATGTGACAGTGTTGAGTTCTCGTGAATTCAATATCCGGTGGTACGGTTTCTAAATCAGATTGCAATGCGAAAGAATTGGTTAGACTATGGTGACAGTTGTTTCATGGTTGTTCTCGGCTCTGCTTTCCGACGGAAGAAAGACCGTGATCGAAGGACGAGAAGAACTAACATCCTTTGCAACCTTGTAGCTCAGATGGGTGGTAGTGACAGGTTTTTAGGTAGAAAAAATCACAAGATCTGGAAATGTTAAAACTTACTTGGAGGCAATTTTTACGACTCAAAATTGAGTGGTTTATTGGTAAGAAGAATTGAAGAGAGCTTCAATCCTTCCATGAGAAAATATTTCATTACTATCAAATTCTACGAGAGTGCCGAAGAGCGGACAAGCGGTTCGTCTAGACAACTAATTCGCATACAACAACCGTCACTCAAGATCCATCTCGATATGTTTCAGGCAGTTTTATTTTTAAAAGATGCCAGAAACTCTGATACTGCTTTATGAGATTAATAATGCCATCTAAATAGTATATATCTAAGTCACAAATGGACGGAAGGAAGCCCGTGCCTTGAATGCCGGTGGCGTTATACTCTTCTTCACGATTTGACAGTACCCATGACTTATTTGCTGCAAGCTGGATAGATTTGACGATGATTTTTTAGAATCTCTTCAACTACTGAATCTCGCATTCCGAGAAGGCAGATATCTCCTTACAGGACCTTTTACGACCGACCCACCACATGTCCAGCATTTTTAAAAGCACTCTACCAAAGCAAACAAATACGTTCCGATACCTCCAACAGCATTAATGGCAAGTAACGCAAATAGAAGCTCTTTTCCGCTCTTTTCAAGGTCCGCGGTAGTACTTCCAAAGACCGTCCACAAGAGAGAAGGCCCTCGGTGTGCCGTCTCCTGCCCTTAATACTCGGAACAGATGGTAAAATTCTTCTATCTTCGACTGGGCCCCTTAAAGGAGAGGATATTGCAGAAGCGTAGTTACTACGCGCGCTCGGTAGGCGGTAAATTGGGCAGCAGTTGGGCGAGTAATCCGAGGGCGGGTTGGCGGGAGGGCGTGTAAGGCTCTATTGGCCACCCACTTGCCATCCAGTGGCCTTGGAGGATAGTGTTTCATTGTTCCATTCATTCGTTCGTAGCCAGAACTTTTTCTCAGTTCGGACGTTGAATAACTTCCCATCATGGCGGTAAAATTTGCAACGCGCCCATGGCCAATGGTTAATTTCTAAGAGCTTGTTTTCCTCCTCATTTTTTCCGAATGGAGGGAACTTAGGATTCCGACTCTTGTCAACTTCATGGCATTGAGCTTCTGAGTCGCAGTCAGCCAAACCACACCAATCGCTAATTTCCTGATGCATCCACAATCCAGTTGCTTTCATGAAATTGTACTGTTCCCCATCATAACCCTGGCAGTATAGTTAGTGTTTGTGCGATACGGTTCAGGCAAAAACTTACCAGGCCCTTTGGGTCGCCCCGGGGCCACCACGAAGAATAGGCCCCAACCATACAAGGGTAATTGAAATTCTTGAATGCTTTAGTGGGAGTCTCGGCATCTGACGGGGCTCCGCTGATACATTCGCCGCCGTTGCAAAACGCTATCGGGATGTTAAAAACACCAGCCATAGGTCCACCCCATTGTTTGATACGAATATCGTTGAAATACGCCGGGTCAAGTTGTAGTTTATTGTCAGCGTACGTTTCACTCAGACTGTGGACCCAGTAGTGTGCCGTGGAAGACATGACAATGTCCTTCAATGAGATACCAGCGGGAAGCGAATTAAAGCCAACAGGAGGCACCACCCCGTTTGCGAGGTAGTTGTCGGACCAGCCATAATACCTACAACCAGGGCCCACTTTATGATTTCTTAAAAGAGAAAATCTTATACGTTAGCGGCGTCGTGGAACGAAACATGTAAAAGCTTACTTTTGTAGGTAGAATACGTAGGTCCGAGCCCAAGGAAGGCATACTTTCATATGACTAGGCCCATTTGAATGGCTTTCGCAATCTTTAAAAGGAACGACATCACTCATTGTAATGTAAACATAATCGTTCCTAAAGACTGGTTGGTAGGGCGCAATCGGAGGATTGAAATCTTGGGAAAAGTAGGAACATACCTCCATGCAGCGTTGAGCAACGCGCCAGCAATATTCTTAGAAATGTAATTTTCCACATTCTGCTTAAAGTTCGGGTCTTCTCTATTTGTCCGGAACCTAGGATCGTCAGAACGCTGGCATCAACCGACACGTTAAACGCCTACCATTTGTCGACTAAACTTATGCAGCCAATCGTTCTGCTCCAAGACCCCCCGGATTACAACGTCTTGCAAGGCTTCATGCACAACATTCTGGTCCGAGTTGAATTGTGCAATGAACTGAGCGGCCATGGCAACCTTTATTTTCAGGTCGCAGCCCAGACTTTTGTCAATTTGCGAATTATCAGTGAGCTGGAAGGATTAGAACTCGAGCCCCTTCTAGAAGGAACGTTGGCACTTACAAGGCAAGACTGTCCTGGCCCACACCTATCTGAGGGTGCATTGACTCCTGGCAGATATGTCTGCCAGAACCAAGCCGAGAAGTCTGTATGGGCATCAGGCTTCCAGTCCCCTTTCCTTAATTCCATCTTGTTGGAATCCCACATAGAATGGCCACGAAATCGATCCAGCTGTTTTCTGATAAAATCAGGGGTACCGGCTGCACGGTAATTCTGCTGGTTGAATTTGGGTATGCTACATGGAGGATCCGGAGCGTTGGAATCAACCTCCAGGAAGACCGCTGTACTGGTGGGGAATGGGACCACCATACCGTTAATCGAGATGGTGGCCTGATATATGTGTGACTTTGTACGCGTGACCGTCATGACGACATCTCTCTTCCTAAGTCGGGTTAGCATTTGGCGTCCTGGCAGGTCACAATTAGGACAGTAACGGGGTTGACTTTCTGCTGGACTTTCGAGGTTGTAAACGTGCTTGGTGGCGCAGTCATCGTTGGCCAGATTTGGTTCCTAGACAGCTGCGTTATTGTTTGCTGTCCTGAACTCCATGAGCTGGTGTTGTTCGGTAGCATCATCATGACATCGGGTTGTTGAGAGGCCGCCAGGTGGCCACTCGTGGCTGCTGCCCATGTCAGCAGCTTTGCGAAATTCATCCTGAATGGGATAGACGAGGTGAGTCTTGTCCGTTGGAGAAGCCGTATAAGAGAAAATTGAGAGTAAGAATCTGACTGTTAAAGTCCGAGTCCACTCCAACAGTCTATCTGTAAAGGGTTTGATTCTTGAAGTATCGATCTCTTAGATGGACGGCAAGCCGCTTGTTATATACCTGGGTTTGAAGAAATTTTTTCATTCACAAAGCGAAAACAACCTCGACCCATGACCATCCAGCTATCCCAACAGTTCCATACTATTCCAATAAGGATCCATCTCATCGCCGCTTTGGTAGGACATCTAAACTTGTCAACCACGAACAACCAAAACGAACCGCCAATAGACCTACTAATAAGTCAGAGCGAAATTGAAAAAGCCTCAATCCAGAGAAATGAGACCAAATCGGACAGTTTTTCTCGCTTTGTCCCTCAATCCCAAGGACACACAACCCTCGGTCTTATGATGCCTGGGCTCAAGCCAGAGCATGAAGATAAACATTTCCAACATTGAACATCAAACAGTGAAGTACAACCTGAGATCGGCCATGTCGTGGGGCGTGCAACACAATTCAAGATGGCGAGCTAGTGCATCCGAACATGAGTCTCATCTTCTAGACTTCATACCAGAGTCAAAATTTACTGCACACTCCTGCAATTAGTCCATTACGGCATTCTACATCTCGTGGACATCTAGTTCCGAACACACAGTACTTACTCTGGACCCCTGGTTCCCAGGCATAGAGTCTTCACTTATATCCTAGTACTGAAACAAGCCATTTATCGAGCATTCCTAGGATTTGGACCCTATCCAGATTCTGCCATCCACTTTCCCAAATATAACCTGATTTGAAGAGAGGACATTTTGAACTACTCATTCTCCCAAAGTCCACCTATTCCAAAGCGACCTTATGATCCACACACCAACGTCACCCAAAATCGTCCACGGGTAGCATCAAAGTAGGCCGCAGAGTTGGACAGTACCTCAGTTCCTTATTTTCAAATCTCTATAACGGGTACTTTGTACTATCCACATTCCCAGTCCCAAATCCCGCAGCTTAATGATTCTTGGTTCCATAGACTGTTTTCCTCGGTGCCATGATTCCAACACACATATCGACTCAGATGTTTGACTGTAGCATATCATAACCGTTTGATGGTGGGGAGAAGGACTGTGTCAAGGGCGGGATTTTGAAAATCGTCTAAATCGACTTGCTGTGTTTAGATGGATGTCTAGAGGCTGGAGACCCTGGCAACCTGAAAATGAAGTTGCTAGGAATTTCGGAGGATAGATAGATATCGATTGAGACAACGATAAGAAGATCAAAGGTTTCCCGAATCGGCACTCTGATCCGCCGGTTTGCAACATCCTGTAGTCTTACGAACGGGGTCTATGTTGCACTTATAGATGACTACAGAGTGCAACTGATGTTGAAAGTAAATGCTGGACAGTAGATACTGCTGGCATTAGTTAAACATGACTAACCTTCAGATATGCATCTATGCATCATTCCCTTTAGCATACAACCGATCAATGTCCTTGACCAAATCACCCACAGCACTCCCCCTCGGACACTGCTTCCACTCTCCACCATCCCTCACACACCTCACCTCCTCACTCAGCCTCACAGTACACGAAATACCGGCACCCACACTCTTACTCCTCTCCACACTCTTCTTCAACAAGCCCATGCCATACGCACCGTCTTCCTTACTAGCACAATCGTTCAACTTGTCAAACGCAATGCCATGCTCCATACTGCAATCCTCGATCAATTCGCGGCTTGGGATCTCCGTGAATCGTTTTGAGAGACAGAGTGTGAAACCTAGGTAGATTTTGGGGTCGGGGTAGACATCTGCGGCGCAGAGTTCTATGATGTTTCCGAGGCATTCTGTTGGGCCATGCATACATGCCACGCCTTCATCTGAGGGGGTGCCGATGTAAGAGAGGGTGAAGTTTACTTTTGAGGAGGTGCGGGAGAGGGCTGGGACGATGAGTTTTTGGAGGCAGTCGAGGGCGTCTGGACATTTTGACCTAGGGCGATGTTAAAAGTTTAGTATGTTGGTGGTATGATAGTGTGACAAACATGATGTGTGCTTCCAAGGGCACTTTCCACGTTCCATCGTCCAAGTCTGTGAGAGCACTCCCACTCGAGCTGCCTTCGGTGTACTGTGGAGCTGACTCCGGTCTGTAATGTACTATAATTTTGGAGGGATGTTGTGAGACTGAGACTAAGTGCCAGAGTAGAAGCATAACCAAGGCAGCGAACAAGCACATGTACTTCACGCCGGCGCGAGTTGAGGCATGGAAAGTTTGGCGGCGTTCCCGGATTGGCGTATGGACTGGTGGGTAGCCGTATTTCTCCATGGTGGTCTAGAGATGTCCCAGAGTGAAGAAGAGAGAAGAAGAGAGACAAGGTTGTAGCCGAAGTAGCTACCCCAAAAGCAAACTTGTCCAATACAAGGTGGAGGAGGGAATGTGTTTGACAGGCGCAAGGTGACGCGAAGCTTTGTGGCGTTTCGGGCGTGGAGGCGGGGACGCAAGCAGGGAAAAGCGGCGAGGGGAATTCACCTTTGGAATTCAACATGTTGCTGATTTGTAGAGTATTACTGCCGTGATATTTGGATGCATCAAAATCGATGCAGTCACAGTCAATTTGCTACCTAATTTTATTCCCTTGATACTTTGATGACAGGGACAATGAATCTTCCCTTTGTGATGACCATTGTCCTATTCCATAAGAAATATGATCTGAAGGTTTCTGGGACTCTCAAAGATAAAGAAATAATTTCCTTCTAGAAATGTAGCTATGTACATATCACTCAGTGTCGAGATGTCATCACTCTACGTCACCGGGTTACCTGATTCGGTCTCTCGGTGCGGCCTCCTTGAAGTACTATTAAAGCTCTACTCCCTCCCCCACATTGTTCCTCACAACAGACTGCAATAAATCACAACGAGATGGCATCCCAAGTACCAGTTACCAACCCGCTGAGCGCAGGCTCACTCGCTAAGACGATGGCGAGCAGCTTGCCTCCAAATCAATCGCCACAGCTTAAATCCGCTTTTGAAGCTATTGCCCTCGCCATACATGCTGCTATGTTGAACGTGGGCTTCATATTGAAGGGCCTAGGAGAAGACCACAAGATAGGTATGTTCTAATTCTTGGCTTGGAAACAAGGAGTCTAGCTTCAGTGTCACACTCTGCTATGTTGTTGATCATTCGATAAATTCCCGGCAACACCTCACCTCCAAGACCAACCTGAGCATGGTGTACTGACGACGCCCTAGAATCAAATGCCACGGACCCGCAGCCACTCCCCGCAGACTGGAACGCATCATCCTCATACGCCTTCAGATACTCGCATCCACAATCTTCCATGGAGTACATCATCAAGGTTGGCAGACTGGGAAGCAAGGCGACGGTAGATGGCATTGCGTTGGGAGACGAAAAGCGAGCTTCATTCGATCTCACAGTGAACGACTACGTCTCGCCTGGCAATTTGCCCGCAACACCTGTCGCCGGCCAAATCAACGATGGGAGCACGAAGACGATTGAGAATATCTTCATCTCTGTAGGTCGTCTAAGTGACCTCGGCAGTCTTCTCAAGGTATCGATTATCCAGAAGCTCGCTCCCAGCCTACAGAAAGAAGGTTACGAAGAGCAAGCCGCTTCCACAGCCACATCGTCACGTCAGGAAGAGCGACAACAGCCATTCCCTCGAGATCCACAGCAACCAAACTATGATCCGCTTCGCCATGAGCCTCCGCCAGCTCGACCACGACCATTTGGCGACACAGGTCTTGAGCCACGCCGACCATTCCCTGACGGACTTGAGCCTCCTGGATTCGAAGACGAACACGATATCCTCCGCGGACCCCGAGGTGGACTCCCAGGTGGCCGCAACCCTCTCGGCATCGGACACGACGATCTTTATCCCCCTGGCCTCGGACCTAACGACCCATTCAGACCAAGCTTCGGACCTGGGTTGGGAAGACAAGGTGGTGGAGGGATGCATCCTACTTTTGATGATCCGCTATTTGGAGGACGAGGTGGAGAGGGAATACGAGGCGATCCACAGGCTCCAGGAGGAGCTAGATACGATCCCGTATACCCAGGTGATCCACGGGGAGGACCCGGCCGATTTCCAGGCGCTGGACACAGAGGTCCCGGGGGTGCACCACACAATCCTTTTGGGGGATTTGGAGATGGCGATTTCATCTAGGGGCTGAATGTGATGACTTTATGATTACGAAAAACATGTTTCACGAAGGACTTGGAAGGGGCATGCATAGTGCGAGATATTCGACAACTAAACAGAGTAGGATTAGGAAACATTCTTGAGCTCATGCAATAGATCAACTGCGATTCAATATAACCACGGGCACACTCTGCATAAATGAATCAACCAAGATCAGTACAGCTCTCAATCACAACTTCATTTCCGAAATATGTTGTTTCATAATCCGTCTTTGGGAGCATTCCTTTCTGTTCCAATGCATCCATTTCCACATCGCCGAAGAATCACAATTCCATCGTCAACCATCTATCTATCTTCGCCCTCACCGTGTCTCCCGTTTGTCTACCAACTTCCTTCCCATCCTTGAAAAGAAGGAGGGTAGGCAGTGATGATGTGATCTTATTACTCAATGCCGTGACATCGTTTGCGTCGGTGTCGAGTTTGAGGGCTGTGAAGCGGCCGTCATAATTCTGATGCTATTCTGGCACTTGTGAGTTGCATGTTTGCGGTTTGTGTGATAGGTAGATGGGATAATATATATGAGGGAGGGATGATTGGGAAGAGGAGGGGAGAGGGGACTGAGTTGTCTACATCGCTTGCGGGAGCTTTCGTTTTCCCTTATAAGTCTGGGTAGACGAGGTAAAGCGAAAATATACGTCCAAGGAGGTATTCTAATAATAGATGAGGATATCGCTAAACTCTTTAATTTTAATACTTGCGATTGCAACCAAGTGCGAGAATGAAACACGCAAAATGGAATTATTCTATAGAGAAGGCCGGAAGTACTTTGATATAAGCCGCATTTGCGTCGTATTTACAGTTCGCTTAAGGAATGAAAAAACCAACCGCCGAGTAAAAAGTGTGCGGGATCATACAAGGCATCGTTTCTTGCCTGCTTTGAAAATGCTCCAAGCAAGTACATGTTCAATCGTTCGAAATTAATAGGCTTAACAACCCATCCATCAAATCCTGTTTTCATTACCTTATCGAAATGACTGGGTTCTAATGACGCAGAGACCGCAAAGATAGGTGTTCGACCATAGCCTTGAGCACTTGTTGAGACGAGATGAGGATGTTCATGTTCGAACTGACGAATCCGCTTCGTAGAAGTATAGCCGTCTACAATTGGCATCTATCCTAAATCGTTAGCAGTGAATAAGCAGACAACTTGGTGATTAAGGAGGCTTGCGTCAAGGTCCATCAGAATAAATTGGGTCACAGCGCTATTCCCTGAAAAAGTGTCGTAGCATTGTTGCCCGTCGCTGCTGAGAAAAACCCGATGACCCGATCTGGAGAGTCGTCGTTGCAAAATATGCAGATTAATATCATTATCGTCGGCAATAATAATGACCAATTTTTGCTGACTGTCCGTCTTTTTCCTTGTGTGGAGTGATGGGGGCGAAAACGATGTTGTGGATACTTTGCCGGGCTTGTCAAAGAAGCCGTGAGTATATTCTGGCCCTGTAGCTTTAGAGACTGACTGAGTTGTGGCGGCGCTCAAGTAGCACGAGACAATATCATCTTCCATTGGAGTAATTGGTAAATGAGAGGTGTCTGACGTTCCAGGGCTCAGCGGGAATGGTAGTAATAGAGATACGATCGTCCCCTTTTTTTGTTGTGATTTCAGCTTGAGAAGACCTCCCAGCAGCCGAACGTAACGAGCTACCATTGTGAGACCGAGACCTGGAAGAGAATTTTCTCCCGGTGTAACAGTCTTACTGATGCTTTCGATTACTGCAGGTTGGGAGAGTATAGTGTCCTCACCGGGGCTATGTTCAAGGTATTGAAATATTTCATCGAGGTGATCCTCTGAGATACCCACCCCAGTATCGCGAACCTTGATCTCAATAAGACAATGGCGGTCGTTTCTGTCGACAAGATGATTTTCAATCTGAATCTCTCCCACGGCCGTGCACCGAATGGCGTTAGAGATAATGTGAACAATAGCCTGTTGTAAGTGATGGAAGTCTCCTCGTACAAACTGCGGCACCATTGGATCTTCGATAATAAGGTATGTTAGACCCTTTCCATCCGCATGACTTTCGAGAGCCCTAAAAGCTTCTCGTAAAGCAGAGCGGAGATTGAAACTGTCTTCAATAAATGGAAAAGATCCGTCCTGGCTCCTGGTTAGGTTTAGCATTCCTTCAGTGTTATTCACGAGAGATTCAGAGGCAGAGTGAGCTATTCGCAACATTTCCCTTGTATCGTTATTCAGCTGATCCTCCATAGCCATTTCAAGATTGTTTACGACAGCGTTCAGGGTCGTACGGGCTAAAATCCTGGGTAAGTAATGTAGGAGATGGAGGTAGGCAGGGAAGTTCACCTGTATGTGAAGCATTGAGGAGCTGTAAACGACGTTGCCTAGACTCGAGTACGAACGTCTTGTGTGCTCGCCATCCGTTGATGAACTTTCCAAGTATAAGTTTCATTGACGGGGCCCTAGAAAATTGTTAGCTTCCATATTATGCTACGACTCGGTTTAATACCTACATCTCCTTCAATTCATCCGCTGTCCATTCCTTACAAGTCCCAATATTGACTTCGGTCCACTTCTTGAAGCTTGCTCTTGGTTGCAAGACCATCTCACCAATGTCAGACAACTCGTTTCCATGCGGGATTCCAGCCCAGTGTACTTCTTCTTGTTGGTAATTGCGTAGCAACAGGATGTAGTCTGAGTCGGTTGAAAGCGGGATGAAAAGAAAGCCGGCAATACTATTTAGGGTAGTTGTATGCAAGAAATCAGGATAATCGCTACATATGCTTCGAGTGGCTGTAATCGTCTTGAATGCTCGAAGATGAACGTATCGTAGGACGAGAACAGCTTCTTGATAGGAACCGTGCTTTCCGAAAGTTCGTGCTTCATTCTGTATAACAATAAACCCAGATTTGGAATTGAATAGCCGAAGAATGAAATCTGATGATACAGCAAAGCAGGTTTGCGGATCTTGGTCGGTTTGGACATCTTCGAGCAATCTTCGAGACCGAATCCTTGTGATGTACGAGAGCTTTTCGATAGAGTCAGAAGCACAGAGACCTACCCAATGACATAACTCTCGAACGAAGAACGAGATATGAGTGGTGGTCTCGTAGGAATGGCAGGAAATGAGTCCCCAGAGAGCACCGTTGAGCGTCAAGGAGATGGAAGCAGCTGAGCGAACGCCCATGTTGCCGAGATATCTAATGTGTATTGGGCTCATGGCTCGGAGATATGAGTGAGTAAGATCAAGAGGAGTCGCCAGGTCGTCAAGACTACGGCAGACAAGACGTGCTATGGGATTCTCGCGATCAAACAGAAGTCGGACCTTATTGATTTGGTAAAGCTTTCTCGCTTGGGCTGGAATGTCAGAGGCAGGAAAATGGAGGCCTTTGTAAATGTCTCCAGTTGTATTTGCGTCTGTAGCCTCTGCAACAACCTCACCGTTGAACAGGCTATCAAATTGGTAGACCATGACGCGGTGAAATCTGGTCAACCGTTGGACGATAACCACCACAGTATTGAGAAGATCTTCAAAAGTCTGGCAGGAACTCAGTTGCTGTTGAATTCGAGCCATAAGGCCTGCGGCTTCTGTAGCGCTCCTTGCACCAGGGTGAAGAGCGCCAAGAAGACGATGTAGATGATTCATCTGCTGTAAAGGGATGGTCTTGGATGATTCAAGATTGAGAGGGAAATCGGGATCCGACACAGGCGGTGACGTTTGAAATACAGTCTGTTGTTCGAATTCGCAGAGAAGAAGATTGCGAGGTTGGCCAACAAAATGAGCCATGCAGCTTAGAGGCAGGTGCAGCCCGTTCGGATCTAGTATGGCAGTCGAAAAGGCCACTGGCTCGGTGTTGTGGTGGTTAACTAAGTATTCTTGTCGAATCTGCCGCGTTTTGGCTACAAATTCTATCCTATGGTATGTCGGAAATATCTCGAGAAAGTTGTCAAGCCGGAAAAGGTCGGTAGGAGAGTATTGGCAGAAGTCTTGGCAATTCTCACTCACAACTCGAACCTGGAGTGTATCTTCCTTGGCAAATGCCACCGCGACAAGCATTCCGAAAGACTGGATAGCACCCGGTATATGTATCTCTTCATCTTCACAGCGTCGAAATTGCCGTCTTTTGCCTTCGATGATGCCATGGTTTTCGTCGTCGACGAGATGATATTCATATTGAGACACAAGTGGACACTCTTGTTCTGACGCAGGGGTAGTCGAATTGTGGTGGTATTGGTGCCCACTGGATCGACCAGGCAGAAACAAAGACTCTGCTCGAGCACTGCTCGATGTTGTGCTGGCGTAGGTGACTACGTGACGCACAAGATCAGTCAAGGTCCTGGGCAATGCGAAAGTAAGTTGTATTTGCCTGCTTGTGCCCCATTTACTTGACTGCAACCAGAAAGTCGAATCGGGTATGCTCGTTCACTAAATTCCAGCTCGGTAGGGAAGTCTGGTAGGATAGGCAGTGCCATGTTCTTGCGAACTTAAGGAACGTTCCAATGCTTGTCGGATGAAATTAATATCAGGGCAGTAAATGGGATGGAACTAGAAAGGATCGATCCAAGATGATGGAGAAGCAGCAAAGGATAGATACTCACATTAATGTTGGAAGAGCCCAATGAAATGCTACGTTTGATTGAAAGCGAGAATGGCCTGATCATCCTGGGAAGATGCGTTTGGTGGACAACTCTAGCGAATAACTCCCTCCGAAGACATTACGTTGGGTGGGCTAGATCGCGACAGCCAGCGGAGTCACCTCCGCGCTGGTCAGAATACCGCACTACATCAGACTCAATCTAGCGCCTATGCACCCAAGCTGAACACGGGCCCATCAAATTGACCCATTTGGTGGTTGGCGGCGATCCCAGCAACGATATGCATCGTTCGGCACACCATATGCTTCATGAAAGAAAATAAGTTAGGGTTGCAACTGTTACTCCATTGATCGCAATGATTTTCGACCAAGAACCAGTCTCCCCATACTCAGCAGAAATAGTGAGCCACATGCGAACACCAGCTTTGCCCGTCTTCCTTGCTGTTTCTAGGAGAAAAAGTGGTGGATTGTTCAACAGGAACAATCGACAAGAGTCAGAGGGATCTTTAGTAAGGTCTAATTATATTTGGGCTAGATCGTTCCTGGAAGCTTGACTTTCCTATTTCACGACGTAGTATTACTCCAGTGCCGGTTAGCTGAATCTCTCGAAGACTATCCCGTACTCGATAGAGAATTATAACATGTTCTCTGGCCCACGCTACTCCTTTGTAATCGATTTGAAGTCTCCTACTGTCTCGTTCTGTTACGCTATTCTCTACCGGTAACATCTCGGGAGCGAGCTCCAATTGATGACAAATCATTTGAGTGGAAACCTCCAACTACATTCACCTCTCCATCCAACTTCCATAGACATAGAAAGCATGTAAGTTAAGGCTGACCTCCGGCGTTCAAGAGAATGTCTTCGCAAAAATCCAATGCCGTGGAAACAAATCCAGAACTCTTCTATACCCGTCTATCCCCTTCAGAAGACAAGAAAGCCTCCCAGGCAACCATCATCTTCCTCCATGGCCACGAATCATGCCATCTAGAATTCTGCCGCGTTACTCCCTTCCTCTCCAAGGACTATGACCTTATCCTCGTCGATCTACCAGGACACTCAGGCTCGAAGAACATTCCGTTCACCCTCGATAATGCCATCAACGCGCTCTCCCATATCATCTCAACCAAAGTCGAGGGCAGCAAAGTGCACATTGTTGGCTTGTCATTAGGCGGTTTTATCGCATGGGAGCTTGCGCGACGGCACCCGAAACTGGTGCTCAGTGTATTCTGCACAGGGTGCGCACCTTATACGGGGTTCAGGCGCTGGATCAGGTCCCAGCCACGGCTCTTGGGCGGAGCCATTGTAGTCTTAGGTAAACTTGCTACCGAATCGATGTTCTGGAGCTCCCTCGGTTTAGAACCGGTCCCTGGGCTTCGAGAAGAAATTCGAAAGAACCAAACTCTGGCGCTTATGGAAGCGGGATTCGTTGCCGTCACTACAGCGAGTCTTGCAGGCCTTGCTGAGATACAAGGCGTAAGGATCGCTTTTGTGGCAGGTGGGAAGCAGGATGGTGTTGAGGAAACGAGGGAAGCTGGGAAGGTACTCAGGAGCCAGAACCCGGAGTGCAATGCATTTGTGG
Source organism: Venturiaceae sp. KMAF11 (assembly GCA_023078705.1). NCBI lineage: Eukaryota > Fungi > Ascomycota > Dothideomycetes > Venturiales > Venturiaceae > Venturiaceae sp. KMAF11. The sequence goes on from JALGOQ010000012.1 coordinate 499,601, forward strand.
TGAGGGATGCGATCCACTTGTGGGACTTGCAGCTTCCAGAACTGTTCGCTCAAGGCGTGAGAGCCTGGATCGAGGGGGATGAAATGCCAACAGAGTTTGAAGTGCTCGATTGACAGACTAGTAGGCGTGAAGGGAAAACAAATAAATCATTCGTGCCTAGCAAAAAACAGAGCCATGAAGTGGAGCTCCAGCGTTCCCAGAACAATGAACTACTGGAATTCAGCACCAAACATTACCACGCCTCAACTTCTGGCGAATATCTTGCAGAAAAAATTCGGCCTTTGGATTGGGGTGTATGACCTTTTCCAATGACAACAACAGCTTACTTGGAGGATGGATACTGTTGGTAGGACTCCCCATTTGGTCTCCTGACCATGAGTGAGGGCACAATACTTCGTACGCCGCATTCCAACGAGATTGTTACATCTGTCCGATTTTCCCAGTCGAAATGGACCTTTCTTCCAAGCCCACTTCCTCTACCTTTTCCATACTCAATGGCCGTTGCAGAATTGTTCCCTAACACACATGGCCACGCCAACTCCGACCAATAATCAAGCTGCGCGACCAGAGAGTATGTCGGACACGGACACAACTTTGCATCACACTCGAGCTCATGACAAAGTGTATCATGAACGGAATGAAACAAAGCCTTCGAGAAGCGTCGATTTGACAGAGCATGACACCGATAGAAGATGCTGCATTCTTAAACGTTCAGATATTCCCGTCGCCAATCTCCAATACAAGCGAGGAGTGGATAAGGTCCAACGCTTTTCTCATTTCCGAACCAGTATAACCAACCCAACACTTCTTTCCCGCCCAGCGTCCAACCCTCTTCCCATAGGTCTGGAAATTCATTTTCTCTGCTCCAAGTTTGGCCTTCTCGCCACAAAGCTCTTCAAACCAGAGCCACGTGTATGTATCCAGTTCCATCTGTCTTCGCAGAGCTATGCTTGTAAGAAGTGAAAAATTGTCTCGTAGAAGGACGAGTAGCGGACCCCAGCTGGTGTCTGACTCTAGAAAACGGAGATCGAAGTTGACACTATGCAAAGTAGTGGCGTGACGAAGAAGAAAGCGAAATAAGACGTCTTCCGTGGCAAGGCATCGGTTCAGAGTAAAGCTGTTCAGAGCAGAGTATGTGCCCACATAATCCAGTAGGTTATTGATGGTAAGCTCTTTCGAGTCTTCTAAGATACAGAGCTCGAGTGACTGGAAATTGTTTGCGCTTGCGAGTAAAGGACGTAGCCACCTGAAATTTGTTCGATTATCAGCTCGGATAACAAGGTTCAAGGTGAGACGTGTCAAGTTCGCCCCAGGCAGCCTTGACTGCGGATTTGAGTTGCCCGTCCGCTAGGGACAAGTGGTTGTCAATCCGGTCGAACCCGGATTTTGTGTCCAAATTCAATTTGAGAGAGGTGAAAGTGTTTTCTGCCATCAGACCCCATATTAGTGTGAGAGACTCCGGTAGTATATCGTCATCTGCATAGTATTCTCGTCCCGTAAACATAGAATTCGTGGTTTCGAAGAGTACAGAACTGCATTTCGGCATGCGGCCACTAAAACGGATACGGCGCTCCCTATTATCTTTGAACTGAATCCAATCAAAATAGTTGGGACTTGGAGGCATTGAGGCTTTCACAGATCTAATATTTCCCAAAGAATATCTGCACAACAACATAATCCGTAACCAGACTGAGCAGATCCACATCGTTGAAAAGATCATGGAAATTCGACCACATCGCTTTGACACCAATCAATGACCAAGTGTTATAATTGATAAGACATCTCTTGAGCTACCAGGGAGCAAGTGTTTTGAAGTACCTAGCTGGGCTGGATTTATGTTTCATCTGCAACTACCAGACGATCCCCGCTCTAGGGCCAACATCTTCAACGCCTGTTGCCAAGTACCACAAAGGAGGAGAGCCTTCGAACCTTTGCTCTTGTAGAGAACTGATAGAATCCCTCGGATCTTCTCATCCATCCCCACAGCCCTTCTCAAAAAAACAATGTAATTATACCGCACCTCATCAAGTCTATATCGTTGAACCTCACCAAGCTCAGCATCGTCATCGATTTCTGATTGCAGTGGTGTATCTTGAGTTTCAAGTGTCTCCTATCCTTTGACTTCTATATAGTGGGGACCAGGATAAAAACCATTCATGACGACACCGACGGCTGTGCATGCGAAAAGTGCATTTAGATCTTCCTCAATTCCCACATGAATCTCTTGCATCTTCTCTTCATTGTGCTGGCCTCAAGAAACAGGCACTCTCAACATATGCCTTGGAAATGGAGAGAAATCCTGGCACCGGCATTGGGTTCCATGGGAGGATACTTGATTGGGACCTGGAGCGTGATGATAAGGTACATTGCCGTTTTTAATTTCAATTCCGCTAGTGAAGAAGGGTGTGTCGTAGTCATTGTGGACTTTTCCACGACTGTATGGGTAGAAATTGCGACGTATAGGTAGGGCCAGATGAAATCTACTCTTTGGATTAATTTAACATGTCCAAAGTTGAACGAAGGGCGACAAGTCCCCGGTGAGATATAGGGAGAAATTTTCCAGGAAACGATATACCTTCCGAGAACAGGAGGGAAGACACCGCGTTCGTTCAATTTTTTTCAAATTCCCACCAGTTAGTCTATAGTCAAAATAAGGCTGCGATCGTGGACTTCTCTGTTTGGCGACTTCGAAAGCAGGTTATGCATAATCACCTCTTTAAATAAAAGAGCAACCGGGTCTCTCCTTTCGGTAAGATGTGCTTCGGCGTTGCTGCCAAGGATACTCATAGCTCTCACGGTAGTGTATGATTTGTCGTTATCTTATCTCTCCAGCCTTATGGTCTTCAGCCTTGCCGCGCATAATAGACCTCGGCCGTTGAAACACAGGTCAAAAGGTGAATTTCCAGACATCAGTCACCTCGAGTACGAAAGCTGACACACGCACAAGAGGCCGATCACACGTCATAACATTACCCCGCAATCTGTGTCTTGGCCCCATATCCAACCACTACCCTAAATTCAAAGTCAGCATAAACTCTCCACTCACTCCCCGAAACCAACATATCTCTACCACTCCAAACACAAATCAAAAACTAGCAGCAACAAGTCAAAATGCCACTCTACATAATAAACCACACGACGCCCCTCTCCGGCACCAAAAAGGATAAACTAGCCGCCGCCCTAACAACCCTCCACTCCACCAAATTCACTACCCCAAAAATGTTCGTAAACGTTCGTTTCGTGCCCGCCGAACATAGCCACATCGACACCTACGTAGCCGGAAAGTCCATGTCCGGAAAAGAAAACAACTACCTCGAAGCCCACGTGCGAGCCGGCGCCGAAAGACCAAAAGAACTATTCAACGAATTGGCCGAGGAAATGACCAAGATATGGGCAGAAGTCGTAAGTCCCTCTTTCCCCTATTTTGAATGGGCATTGGTTTCTCCTATTGAATCCCGGGTTTGGGCTTACCTTTCATATTCTTCTCCATTCTAACAGCACCGCTCTCTAGGTCCACACCGCTGACATCCGCGTCTTCATCTATGGCTCTATAGTAGCTGGGTACGAATACGGCTTCCCCATCCCCGAAGCCGGGAAAGATCAAGAATGGATGAAAAAACACCTTCCCCAATTCGAAGAGCGCGCAAACGATGGCGATCATGTAATGCAAGATCTCGTCGCTGAGATAAAGGAAAGGAAATTATTGGGGTAGAATGAACCACGGAAAGAACTTCGATCGGATGTTTAGAACTCCATGAACCCGACGGGAAGAAATCTGAAAAGTTCTATTTGCTCCACGCTCGACACAAAAAAAATACATACATACATGATGGACTGATTAGCAATGTCCTACCCCGAATCTATACCCAATTATCAACTTCATTTTTCACCTTCCTCATCTCCGCCTATTGCAAGACTGCAATTAAAAGTTCATCAAATCTGTATCAAAATTAGCCATGCACGCCATACAACGTCGAAATTGACAAAAAAACTCACCTCTACCAAACATGGCCCTCTTCGTCCAATCCATAGCCAGCAGTATCCGCGTCCTCAAACTAACAGACTGTGCAAAATACACACTCCTCCACAAATACACAGCCATCAAACCGCCAGAGAAAGACAAGCCATTGATGTCGAAAATGGCCGCATTTCCAATATACGCCAACGAACCAAGATGTTTATACTCAAACGCCTTATACACGGCCTCATCAAGGTCGCCGTAGTCCATCTCATTCAACTGCATACCCGGAGCCGCTTGAGCAATCTTGTTAAATTTGCGTCCAAGATATTGACCTTGTTGATGAGCGCGCTGAGCGGTGGCTGGGAGAGAAGTCATTTTGTTGTCGATTTCCTCCAATAACTCATGCAATTCGCCAAAATCGAGACTTCCAGAGTTGTCCTTGTCATAAGCTGCAAAGAGCTTGTCCAATCTTCTTAGATGATCCGAGGCTTGTGGAAAGCGTTGTTTGACACGCTTGGCAACACCTCTCCAGTCAGCGTAGTTGATCGCCATATCCTCTGGATTCTTGCCCTTCTCCCAGGCAAGGGTGCGGAGAAACGTGACAATGTGATCAGAGACGTTATTCTGGACTGTACTGCAATCTCCGATGGCATAAACGTCTCCGAGCGGTGTACCGGTGAGACGGAGGTGGGAATCAGTCTCGAGAGCGTGTTTGTTGTTTTGACCTTCGAGTTTCGCGGCTAATCTTTGGCAGAATTCTGTTTGAGAGACACCGGTTGACCAGAGACAAAATGCCATAGGAATCTCTTTCGTGATGGTGTTTCCATGCTCGTCCTTTTGGGTGAACAAAATCTTGTCATGCTGGACTTCTTGTACGCGGGAGTTGGTCTGAACATCGACGGAGTCGTGGGCGAATCGTGCTTCGGCGAATCTTGAGAGGGCTTCATCGTAGGTATTCAAGATGTGGCCGCGGCTTTGAATCAGGTGGACGGAGATCTCGCATCGTAGAACCTTTGGGAAGTATTGGACCAGATCTTCGTTAAGCATGTCGTAGAGCTCAGCAGCAAATTCGACGCCAGTTGGTCCACCACCGCATACAACAAATGAAAGAAGGCGCTTTCGATCTTCATCGCTAGTTGTTGGTAGATTAGCAGTTTCCAGGTTGCGAATGACAGTGTTCCGGATCAGGCGGGCATCAGTGATATCTTTGAGGAAATGGCAGTTCTCGAGACCTTTGACGCCGTGAGGGTTGGTGACGGAGCCTTTAGCTGTTAGTACAAACACAATACGAACTATGGTCAGACTCACCAACTCCAATAATCAGCTTGTCGTAGGGTAGGTAGAATGACTGCTTTTCTCCATTGGGTCCCGTGGACGAGCACTCGACCAATTTCTGTGAGAAGTCGACATCCTCTGCCATTGCCTTGATGAAGTGGCCTCTGATACGGTGCAGAATTCGCCTCACAGGTTCAACCAGCGATCGCATCTCGAGTGTTCCAACAGTAGCAGACGGCAGCATAGGAGTAAAAAGAAAGTGATTGGACGGCGAGACGACGGTAACATGGTATTCATCTGGGTTGAGAGTCTTCAAGATAGCAACGCTGCCCCATCCTGTGCCCAAGATAACCAACTTGGGTTTGTGCTTTATGCCTCTCGTCCTTTCGCAGTCGTCGTCATCGATGAGATGTTCTGCGATGGGCAGGTTCTTCGGTCCACCTCTTCTTGGATTCAAGGCGATCTCAGAGACGTTGAGATCTTCAACGGAAGGGTCGGATTTGTAGGTGGAGGCATCGTAGAGGAAGAATAGGACGATGCCGCTACCAACAACTACGACAGTGAGACCGAGATAGGTGAAGCTTCGATAAGCAAATCTTGCGAGTCTGGACTTGTATTGAGGAAGTTCCTTCGTGGATATCGACCGTTTCCATTGTTGAGGTAGCTGTTGTGTGCGTTGAGCGCGATTTATGATAGCGCTGCGAGGTGATGTGATTGCACTCTGCAACGGCGTCGACCTATTGCTGGAGTTAAAGAGTCTCTGTGGAATGTGTAATCTCGGAGCAGGTATGATCTTGTTCCCCAAATACTGTCTCTGTATTCTTGGGAGTAGAGTGTCTAATCGGAGTGGCCGGGGAGGACGGATGGCCATTGCCTCTTGATGTACGCGCCCTTATCGCGAGGGGAAGAGTGCCGTCTGTGGAAATGGGTGTAAGGAAGGTGGATCTAGGGGATCATAGGGACATGGCAATCTTTAATTGGGAAAGGAAGCTGAAAAAATGGTAGTGGTTGTGACTATGAGGGATCTGATAGCGGGATGAATGATGTAACCGCAGGGAGCTCAGCTTCACTAAGCACAGGGGAGCGGCTAATCCGGCAGCAAAGCTTGAATTGCTAGGGACGTTTGGATTCTCATTGCTGTAGAGGTTAATTGATAGAAACAGACAAGCAAATGATAGATATTCATACGTGTAAACAAAAGTTCCTGTCCTTGTTGATATTTCTCATCACAGCTGATCGTCTCACTCGAATCGATCGTCCATGCGGCGTTCCAAAGACTTCGGCGAACATTTGAGCTTCATTCGCGAACAAGACTCTCCCTCACCCGAGGGAACAGCCATGGCAATACACCATAATACAGAGGTCGCTTCTGACCACCTGTTCCTCCACTCATCAACACCCCCTGATTAAATCATTGACTCAAAAAAGCACAATGCCACCCCGCATCATACTCCTCCAAATCCGTCCTCGGATAGCTCCAGCAAAGCTCAGTCGCAACGTTTTTGGTGGCATCCGTCTGCTTTCTTCGGATTCGTCGAGCTACAAAGTCTTTCGCGATGTCCCTCCACTACGCGATTACCGACGTTCCCTCCTCTTCGCCAATCGGACAGTTGGTCTCGTCCCCACAATGGGCGCCCTCCACGACGGCCACCTCTCTCTAGTCCGACAAGCCGCCGCAGAAAACACAGACGTCTTCGTCTCCATCTACGTAAACCCGACTCAATTCGGCGTCAACGAGGACCTAGCCACCTACCCAAAAACATGGGACGCAGACATCAAAATGCTAGAAGCGTTGGATCAGGAATTGGCGAGCACGAAGGGTAGTGGACGGCTTAGTTGTGTCTTTGCGCCTACAACGAGGACGGTGTACCCAACTCTGCCTCCTACCAGCGAGATCAACGGCAAAGGGTCCTTTGTGACAATCACACCCATCGCTGAACTCCTCGAAGGCGCATCCCGCCCTGTGTTCTTCCGCGGTGTAGCAACAGTCTGCATGAAACTTTTCAACATTGTCCAGCCCGAAACAGTATACTTCGGACAAAAGGACATTCAACAAACCATTGTAATAAAACGAATGGTCAAAGATTTTCATTTGAATACGAGTGTACGAATTGGATCTACGAGAAGAGAAGAAGATGGGCTTGCTATGAGTTCAAGGAATGTCTATCTGGGGAAGAGGGGGGCAAGGAGGAGGGAAGTTGCCATTGTGCTTTCAAAAGCTTTGGGCGCGGCCGAGAAGCAGTACAAAGATGGCAAGAGGAGTAGAGGGGATATTTTGTGGGTGGCTAATGATCTTGTTGACCAGGAGACTAGGAGGCAGGAAGAGTTGGCGCCGGAGAAAAGAGCAAGGGTGGAGGTTGATTATATCTCGTTGGCTGATCCTGACAGCTTGGAGGAGATTGAAGAGGTGGATGAGACCAAAGGAGCTATACTAAGTGGCGCGATCAAGATGCTACCTGTGGAAGCGCCACAAGAAGGAGAAGATTGTGGATTAGGAGGCGGGCAAGGAGTGGTGAGGTTGATTGACAATATCGTCCTCAGCCCAGTCTAGGCATTCTATAGAGCTTGGACACGAGCTTCCTTGTCTTGGATCACTGATCACAAAAGTTGGGTGCTGCTATATATCAAAAATGTAACAACAATATCATGTGCCAATCATTGTGTGTGTCAAAGAAATGTAAATCCACCATGCCAGAGTCGGTCCAAAGCCCCAAACTCCAAATAACACAAAGCCGCCCTCCAAGCCCCATTCCCTAGTAATCCCCGATCCTATCAATATGTTTGCCCAGCTTCTGTTCCACCTATTGCATGCCCTTCAATCCTTCCATTCCCTCGTTCTTCCAATCACCAGTTCTCTTCTAACGTTTCCTTAACAGCTCATGATTTGTCTGTTCTCATTGTCCTTGATTTAGATACCACCACCACTTCTATGCGGCTGGACATGGAAATCCCCCACTTGTTTCCGAGATTGGATTCGGGATTGGCGGACTAGGAAGAGGGATGCTATTGTTGCACCGGAGAAGAGGAAGATGTTGCGGCGTCTGTTCATTAGGATATTAGTAACAGAAATGGTAGGGCAGTACGGCGGAGTAAGAAGAGAGAGTCAGGGAGGAATTGGAAGATTTTGGAGGCGGTGAAGCCAAGGAGAATAGGTAGCCAAAGGGAGAGTGAGAAGAGGAAATGCCGAGAGGTGTGAGTAGGTTTGAATTGGAAGCTTGGAGGGGAGCTTTGGAGCTGTTAGAGGAATAGGTAGGGTAGGTGCTGAAAGTGGCGATGTTGATAATTGAATGAAGAAGATGAGGAGAGAGAGAGAACACTCACGTCATGTAACTCTGAAACCCCATGGTAGCTTAGATAGGTGCTCACTGGAGCTTCAAGTTGAATTGAGATGTATCTTGAAATAATTCACGATGTTCGATAGAAATTCGAGGTACTAGGAAATGAATTCCAGTTTAGAAAATGGGTACGAGACGTTGGGAAGCACACCCTAGCTCTTCCACGGCCACGGCATTACACGATTGGGTCTCCCATATGTTTGGTTGAGCGGTCTCAATGTTAGTGTCATTGTAACGCGGGGAAGTGGAAGCGCGGATCGATTCCATAGTTTCCGAGTAGTTCATCATGGTGTGCCTGATATGCGGTGCGTACGTCCGAGAGCGTTTTGATTCACCGATCGGGCGAGTCAGCAGGAAATGGATAGTGATCGTGTGGGCTCTGGACGTATAGAATGGACGTTGGCAGGGTTGAGAGCTTGCAGTGGAGATGCCTCGATACGAGGTAGATTTGGTTTCTGCTCTGAGGCTGGGAATTTTGGATTGGCTGAAAGATGGGAGCTTTGGGGTGAAGGGGCCAATCATAAAATTGCTGGAGAACCGAAATTGAAAAGTGACAGGAATTGATCAACCTCTCAATTTCGTTCACGACTTGACCTTTCTTATCGATAAGGCCTATACCGAAACTCAAAGTTTTTTTCTTACTCTTAGTACCATCGCGAACAGCAACATCACAGCTACGATGCCATTCCCAAAGCAGCGCGCGCCGAAAGGCAATTCCTCCTCCTCAAAACAAGCAACAGAAGAATACAAAATCACAGATCCCCGATTTTCAAAGCTCCAAACAGACCCACGCTTCAAGCTCCCTTCCCGCAAAAGAACCCACACGAAACTCGACAAGCGATTCGACAGAATACTGAAAGATGAGGACTTCACGCAAAAGGCGTCTGTTGATCGCTATGGACGGCCATTGAATAAAGACCAGGGCAAGAAGGACATGGAGAGGTTGTATGAGGTTGCTTCCGCATCGGAAGATGAGGAGGAGAGCGACGAAAATGAGGGAGACGATGACGAGGCTGTGCAGAGAGAATTAAAAAGAGCTGGTGCTGAGAGTGAGGAGGAATCTGAAGAAGATGAGGAGCTTGAAATGGTCGAGTTCGATGAGGAGGCCGACTATGAAGCGGAGGAACAGGGCGAGGGCATACCAATGGGTGAGGTTTCTTCGAGGATAGCTTGCGTAAATCTCGATTGGGATAATATACGCTCTGTTGATCTTATGGCTGTTGCTGCGTCGTTTGCGCCGCCTTCGGGTCGAGTCTTGAGTGTCACGGTTTATCCCAGCGAGTTTGGGCGAGAGAGAATGGAGCGGGAGGAGATGGAGGGACCACCGAAGGAGCTGTTCAAGGATAGCAAGTCAAAAGCTGAAGATTCGGATTCAGAGGCTGATTCTGACGAGGATTCAGAAGAGGAGGACGAGCGCATCAAGAACGATTTACTGCAGGAGGACAAAGGCGACGAACTCAATTCCACGGCATTGCGCGCATACCAACTCGATCGACTAAAATACTACTACGCCATAATACACTGTTCTTCCGATGTGGTTGCAAAGAAGCTGTACGATGACATGGATGGCAGAGAATATCTTTCTTCCGCGAATTTCTTCGACCTACGCTTCGTTCCTGACGAGGTCACATTTGACGAGACACCTAGAGACATCTGCAAAGAGGTCCCACGCGATTACAAACCCACAGATTTCGTCACCGAAGCACTCACACATTCGAATGTAAAGCTGACATGGGATGCCGATGATCAACAGCGAAAGGAGGTGCAGAAACGGGCATTTAGCCGCAAGGAGATTGACGAGAATGATCTACAAGCATACATTGGGTCTGCTTCCGAATCAGAGGAGTCAGAGGAGGAGGTTTTCTGTGAAGAGGAAGACGCAAATGCGGACATGATGTCGGTGACTTCCAAATCCACAAAAGCAGATAAACGAGATTTACTACGCGCTGCGCTTGGATTGCCAGTTGAAGCTGTCAAATCGAGCAAAAAGGATGGTGGGAAAACAAAAGGCCCAGTCGGAAATATGCAAGTCTCGTTCACTCCTGGTCTGTCCGCAGTCGCCGCAACAACGAAATCTACGACAAAAGCCTCTGTTTTCGAAAACGACCCACGAGATATTGAGGAGACCACGATGGAGCGCTACGTCAGGAAAGAACGAGAACGAAAAGCTCGAAGGAAGGAACGAACAAAAGCCAAGCGCGAAGGACGAGACCCAGATCTAGTAGGTGCATCAGACGATGAGACTGCACCAGCAGCAGAGCCGGAAGTACAGGAAGAGGCAGGCTTCGACGATCCCTTCTTCACCGATCCCTTGAATGCAGATAAAGAATCAAAGAAGGCACGCAAGGCTGAGAAGGCCAAAATGCGTGCTGAGAAACAGGCCGACGAGGCCGCCACCTCCACGAAACGAGAGGAATTGGAGCTTCTAATGGCGGGTGAAGACGATTCAATCAGACATTTTGATATGCGAGAGATCAAGAAGCAAGAAAAGGCTGCCAAGCTGAAGGGAAAGAAAAAGCACAAGGGCAAGGCTGAAAACGAGGCTTCTTCTGCGCCTGGAGAAAGCTTCAAGATAGATACTCAAGATCCGCGTTTTTCGGCTTTGTATGAGAGTCATGAGTTTGCTATCGATCCTACGAATCCGAAGTTTAAGAAGACGGAGGGGATGAAAGCGCTTATGGAGGCGGGGAGGAAGAAAAGGGCGAATCTTGCGAGTGGGGATGATGAGAGGAGGACCAAAAAGGCTAAAGTGTCAAGTAATGGTGGTGACGATCTGGCGAGACTGGTGGAGAAGGTGAAGAAGAAGGCGAAGGCCTAGTCGGTTTCAACGCACATAGAGATTGAGATCAATGTCAATAAATCTTCCACAGCATTTTCAGCACCATAACTGCCAGAAACTTAATCCGTATTGTATATCCATCACCTGTTTGGTTATCCGACCACTTAGGATTGGCCACAACGATCTACTCCTCTCAATCTCAAGCTTCATCAACCAAAATGCGGGGTCACCAATGACATAACAGAAGTCAATCTAAACACCGATGCTACACCCGCTAATCCCGTGCTTGCTTCGCTGGCCCTCTGTGGAACGGTGACATAACATTGGACCATCTCATCCCACTGCATATAAAGTGAATATCCCAAATCTTTAGGTCGTTGAGAGCTTCACCTTTGTCAAACCTTTCAATTCAATCAAACAATCTCGACTAAGACCCTCGATTCAGCAATCTCGAATCAACAAACATGTCCTTCAACGCTCTTCCCAAGCCAAAGAGTCTTTTGGGCTTTCACCGCATCTTGTCTCCAACGGCAGGTGTGAGAGTTTCCCCGCTATGTCTCGGTGCTATGAATTTTGGTGAAGCATGGTAAGTCACCTCAATATCTCGACACTCCCTTCGAAATGTCAAGTTACTTTCCCCCTGTTCTGCCGAAGCTAATATCCATCAAGGAAGCAAATGCTCGGCGAGTGCACCAAAGAAACCTGTTTCGAAATGCTCGACTACTTCTTCGAAATGGGAGGAAACTTCATCGACACAGCAAACAACTACCAATCCGAAGAATCAGAAACCTGGATCGGAGAATGGATGGCTTCCCGCAAGAACCGCGATCAAATCGTCCTGGCAACAAAATTCACAACAGCATATCCAGCACCAGGAACATCCACCACTCCCGCAATCATGGCAAACTACCAGGGTCAACATACAAAATCCATTCACCTCTCCGTTGAGGCCAGTTTGAAGAAACTTCAAACCAGCTACATCGATCTAATCTACATCCATTGGTGGGACTTCACAACCTCAATCCCAGAAGTAATGCAATCCCTCAACCACCTCGTCGCCCAAGGAAAGGTCCTTTATCTCGGAATCTCAGACACACCCGCCTGGGTCGTCTCAAAAGCAAACCAATACGCCCGCGACCACAACCTCCGCCCCTTCAGCATCTACCAAGGCCAATGGTCTGCCGCAGACCGCGACTTCGAACGCGACATCATCCCCATGTGTCGCGACGAAGGCATGGCTCTTGCGCCCTGGGGAGCCCTAGGCGGTGGCCAATTCAAGACCGAGGAGCAGAGGAAGGCCGCTGCGAGTGGAAGGGGTGGTGCCATGCCACCGGAGAATAAAATCAAGCTTTCGGAGACGTTGGAGAAGATTGCGAAGACCAAGGGGACGGTACTCACTTCTATTGCTTTGGCTTATGTTATGCACAAGGCGCCGAACGTATATCCGATTGTGGGTGGCCGTAATGTCAATCATCTCAAGGGTAATATTGAGGCATTGAGTATTGAGTTGTCGGAAGAGGAGATTGATGAGATTGAAAATACGGTTCCGTTCGATGTCGGATTCCCTATGAAATTCCTGTTTGAGTTCAGGGGAACACAGAAGTACAAGACGGCCATGACGGGGGCGGATATTGGCTTGCTGAAGAGTGCCGCATTGTTGGATGTGCCGGCGTGGCAGAAGCCAACAAAACCTCACAGCTTGGACGAGGCTGAGAAGATGAAGTAGACACATTAGGATTAAACAACATCTATTGCTCAAACAAGTTCCCACCCAACACGACCAAAACTCCAGCACCACGACTTCCTTATTTCCTAACCCCAAATCTCCAACACCGCTTCAATTCCCATTAGGACAATCCTTCAACCCCTTCTTAACCCCATCCCAAACAGTCGTAGTATTACTCCAGCTATCGTCGCAGTACAAAACCCACGAGTTCAAGCTCAAAACCTTGATTGCAGTACTAAAAGTCCCCTCGTACTGCGTCCCCTTCAAACACAACTTGCTCTTCAACGCATCACTTGACAAATCGCTCGCCTCAGAACTCGAAATCGTAACCTGCCCATCCTTAATCGTATACTTGGACGCATACTCGATATGGAAAACGGGTTTGCCGGCTGCGACGAGGTCGAGGTAGGGATCGCAGTCGCCTGAGGACATTGCGCATTCTTCGTTGACGGCGAACTGTACCACGTCCATAACGGAGGGCAGAATTTCTTGGGCATTTTTGAGTCCCATGCTCATACCGAGGGAAGAAGCGTAATTCGCCAATTTGCGCACATAAGTGATGGAATCGGATTGGGAGAGACTGAAACTGTTGCCATTGCTGTAACCATCGACGTTATCGGGGTCGATGGCGTCGCAGCCTTTTGAGGCGGCGAGGTCGATGCGTTTTTGCATTACGTTGAAGACGCCGGAGCTGCGGACGTTGAGCCAGCGTTCGCCGGCCCAGCCATTGAGACAGGGGCCTTTGTCGGCAGTGGGGAAGGACATGTAGTCGGGACGCCAATCTTCCGAGCTACCGGCGGAGAAGTAGCCTAGAGCTGAGGTTAGTATGTGTATGTATCGTGAGGTTTGGCTTGAGACTTACAGATTACCTTTTTGCCCTGGGCGTGGAGAGTGTCGATGGCAGATTTGTTGGTGTAGAAGACGTCGACGTCAAACACTGGAATGTTAGAGGGTTGGATTGTGCCAGTGCTGTCCGGAATAACGCCTGTGAGGATCATTTGGTATGGTGTTCCGACGGCGGGTTGCCATAGTGCTTGCTCTGAGGGGAGAACTGCTGCTGATGCAGCTGCTGTGAAGGCAGAAGACAGGAGAAGAGAACGCATGCTGACGGATGAGAATTATGATTGGATCGAGTGAATAGAGATATTGGCTTGAAAACAATGGCTATAGCAAAGACTTATGTATAGCATAGGAATAAGATGATGTTTACCAGGAACGTACAAAAGCATCAAATTACTTCCTCTCAGCAACACGGAAGTATGGAGACCGTCCAGGAGTAGGGAAGTAGCACGATAGATGGTAAGATATCGGGGCGCCCCACTTCACGATCTTTCCTTGGTCCCCGAAGGGCACCAATGGGAAAGGGATTAGTTGACAATGTTGAGGTAGAGTATAACTAAAGCAAAGGACGATAGTCTCAATAAGGATGGTGAATTTGGATCGACTAGCTGGCACGACCATGTGGCAGATTCTGGTCCGTGAGATATGCGTCTTTTGCGATCGTGATGAAACTGCCATCCATGAAGGGGGCCAAAGAAAAGACATTAGTCGACAACGGATATCAGATCTACTCAAGGATACATTTTCCATGGGTGACTGTGTGATGTGTTACTGTTGTCGATCGTGAAGCTGCCGAGCTGTCCCATCTTCAAATTCGATATTTATGAAGAAGAGCCTTAGCGACACAAGAGATCTGAGATGTATTCGAATTTAGATCTCGTTCAATCTATTCAAATGAAAGATCTGAGACTTTAGGCGGGTATGAAAAGATCAGCTGTATCCACAAGGATGTGTTTCATGGTTGAAGATAAAGCTCCACTACCTTCCGTATTCGTCGCGAAGAAGGATTGGCTCCGGTTGTTAAGTTTCGATGTGCGGATAGAGGTGAACTTTTCTCAGTTATCAGAATAATTCTATCGTCATGTTATCTGATCGTAGATTTGGGGCAGGTGTGATGGCAGAATGACAAGGAGATGTCGGTCAGGATAAAGATCCTACTTTCGCGTTGACCAACGTGCTGCTCCATCATTGCGGATGTTTCACACATCTGCCATCATCTTTTCCGGGTTGTCTTTGTTGTTCTTTCAATGGAATCTGATAATTATTGATAATGAGGATGAAATGGAAAGGAGAATAGAGGTTTGGATATTTGGGATGGACCCCAAAGTGGATCCCACGTGCCTGTTCAAAAATAGATCGCACTCTTTGTTGATGATCAGACCTCTCCGTCTTCCTCTTTTCTTTCCATCATCTTGCTCTGACTTCGTCTGCGTCATCGACAACTTTAGGCTTCAATATACTATCGGTACAGAAGATCTTCATGATCTGAGAACTTCTCCGTACGTGCGAACAAGGCCTTTCTTCTCAACCGGATTGGTCGCGTAGAGGGACGGAACGATTCAACATAGCCAAGATTCTGTCAAGTGCTTGGTAGAAGGCACTACGAATATGAGCGAGCAAAGTTGGCCTTGCAAGAACATATGGATCAAGCTCGAGTTTCGGCACAAAACATGTTTTGTTTGGGGACGGACTACGAAATACGGCAGAGACGGGGTCAGCGTTGGACCGCACGACCGAACAATAATTTCGTTACTATCAGATACGAGTTGATTAACCGCCATTGAAAAGAGATACAAATGTCTGTCTGAACCGATATCATTGCGAAGAAATTGAGGTTGCCAAATTAACACAAATGCTAAGTTAGTCCCCAGATTCGCTCTGACAAGGATCAAGTCCTGGTGATGTCTGATCGCCATCTCACACAGAATCCTCGAAGTTCAAACCAAAAATCCATCTTTACCTAGGATTCTGGATCTACCGCTGAGGAGTTGGATGAGTGAGTACGATGAAGGACTCCAGGCCATGTTATGATCAAACTTGCCGACAAGTTTGGGTAGAGAGTCAATTGTATAAAAGTCCATCAACATTCATCATTATTTAATTATTTACAATATCAATTCTTCCAGACACACTCCTTCAAACACCCTTATTGCCTCATTCATTCGGCAAGCTATTCACAATGTTCTTCTCCAAAGCAACCATCATCGGCTTGATTCAAATCCTCCCATTCGTCCGTGCAAAGAACATTCAAGTTCTTGTTGGGCAGAATAACACCATTACTTTCTCTCCAAACACTGTTCGAGCTGTCATAGGTGACACCGTGGAATTCGTGTTCCTGGGTGGTGTAAGCTACGACATTCGTTAACCTACTCTACTCCCAAGCTAATTACAGTCATAGAACCATACTGTCACTTCAGGCACTCCCCTTCTCGGCTGCGAACCTGACGGTCGTATCAACTCTGGCTTCGTTTTCGTCTCTGCGCCGCCAGCCCAACCAGCTCCTCCCGCAGCACCTCCAGCAAATCTGACAGCGCCAGCACCAGCAAGTGGTAGACCCCGACCACTCAGTATCTTTGGAAGACAGGCCGCGGCTGCACCGGCTCCTCCACCAAGCTTCAAAATCACTGTTCTTGACTTCCTGCCTAAGATTCTATACTGCGCTCAGAAAATCCACTGCCAAGCTGGCATGGTCATGGTCATTAACCCTACTACCGCCGTAAGCATGATACTCCTCCATAAAGGCTGTCCAGGCTGACTCGTACTGTAGGGGCGAACATCTCTCGCAGGTTATACTCGTCTTGCTGCTCAAGCACAAGCAAATGTGGCCCCACCTCTAGTTGTTGGTGGAGTCCTTCGCAATGCTCAGGATGTTTCGGTGGCTGGATGGCAGGTTACTAAAAAGAATGTCCAGTGATCAGGATGATTTGCTACGCAGGACTAGGCCTTCAAAGGCGCAGCATCATTTGGGCTATCGAAAATATATCCAGCACGAACGACTACTCACCGATTCGTACCTGAGGCGTCAATTTCTAGCAGAAACTTTCCCTTAACGAGAAATTTTGATATTGTTTACTTTGTAAACCGAAAAGTGGATCGTGAAAAGGCCTGCCTGATTATTTCCTCCGAATCCCCAGGTGGGAGTAGGATTACTATTACTATTAATAAATCTTCAATTATCCAAATTGCAAATGCTGCGATAAGCCGTTATTCATCCTTTCCTCAGTGAGTGAGTACAAATTAGGAAAGCTTAGCTCCAAACACCATCACAGAGCAGTAAGCGCACTTCCCACTCTCTTCTATCTTGCTCATTCTTCACTCCGAGCATGATTTGCCAACATATCTTGCCTTTATTTTGCCTTGATGTATCATGGCCAGGTGCGGACTCGACCACAAGACTAACTGGCCAAAGCTCCGTGTCTCTAGGTACCTCGCCTGCTGCGAAAATACCGGCTTTAATCGGCTTCACCAACCTCGAGGAAGCCAATGTATGCCCAAAAGAATCAAACTTTAGATCCTGCGAGTACTGTTAGCTTCGGCATGCAATCTAATATGTTGCAGTGGTTTTAGCAATCTACCTCGACTGTCTCGACGGAGTTTGCTTCCATATTCCTCCTGGCGCCATCATGGGCCTCAGGCTTCTAGCCTCGGGCCTGAAGGTGCGTGCTCTTGCTACTAGAAGGTGATCTTTGAATAGGACAACATCGCAATATTTCCACGGTCCAAGGCTTGATCGCTTAGTTGACGAGGACAGTCTTACAGGCAAATGCTGCCGAAAGAGAATCCTCGAAGTGTGAGGTTGTAACGTGACATTGAACTCCTGTTTCACATGCTTGCACTCCACCTCGCTGGTGCTCTCGCTAAGTCGAGTATTGTACGTTGAGATTAACTGTCGAAATGAGACGATGGCTTTAGCGATTTCCTTCTTTTCTCCCTCTTTTAAAACATCAGATTCCATCTTCGTCAGCGATGCACAAATATCCTGGAGCTCTCTCAATGGAGCATCGAGAAGTGTTGTCCAATTCAAACTGAGCTCGATCGTCGTCTTCTCGAATTTGTGAGGATGGCTGCGAGTCTTTCGCTAGATTCTTGTTGCGTCTGTACATGCATGACTGTCCATAGATAGCTTCGAGAAAAGGCTTCGTAGATTCGGCTAGCTTTAATGATGAACTGCAGAAATGGCTGCGGATCGAATGAGGTTCAGGGTCCTCCTGTTTGCCACATCGCCAGAAGTGGATTGAGCAGAAACTTCTCATGGAGTGCCTTAATCTCAAGCAAGTTTTGAAGCACCTTTTGTACAGGATGAGGAGGTGATTCACCGTGCGTCGGCCATCCTGTAAGAATTTGAGCGCTGTCGAGTGTATTCACCACGTCCAGATGAGTATTCAGAGCCTATGCCTTCTGTAACACGTTCCATTGATGATTCGGGAAAGCGACAAGATCCCGACGGTAGTCCGTGAGATCCTGATTCTGTAATCGAAAGCGGAGTTCCCAGTCAAGAAATGGCTCAAAAGAGTCCTCTTGTGAGGTTGGAGAATTCTGAAGAGAGCTGTATGGCTGTCGGGATGGGTTTGGAGTAACTGGGTCAATTGAGCATGTCCTTTGGTCTCGGTTTGTAGTAGGCAAGAGCTCGACGATTTCACCCACATCTATAGACACTAGTGAATTGGTATCAGGCTTTTTGATTTCTTTGTGCGTGAAGACCGCTGAAAGTTGATCATGCTGGTTCGCCGTCTCCAGGGGTTTCATGGCGGGCTGTTGAGATTCAATTGGATAGCTATTGAGACCCTGTTCAGGTGTATTTCTCACAGCGACTGAATGAGAGTTTGTCTCTAATTGGTTATTATGCATTGTCCATCGGTAGGCTTCGGAGTTTAGTAAGTGATGCTCGAAAGGCAAATTGGTGCTGCCTACCGATGACCCTTCGTTTCCACCGACGCTCGCCGTTGTCGTGCTTGCTGCGAAAATGGACCTTGGGATACTGGTGGTCGGATAACAAAGACATAAGTGGTTAGTATCTCGAGCGACTTTATCAAGAACTTTCTTGTTCTTGCGTATCAGTCAACGAATGCCTGCCATAGACTCCCTAATGTTGTTAGCAGCTAGTACGGCCACGAAAGCATGCACAGCAAAAGACATCGCCATCGGAAACAACTTCGCTCTTTGTAGTGGACATAAAAATGAAAGCGGCAAAAGCATACATCTGAAGACCTTACACCAAAAAGGATAGAGCATTCACATGTCCTCTTAACTGCCGTTAAAGGCTGACGATTATATCTTCTTTCCACACAAATCTTATCTTCGCCTTCCGAATTATCAATCCGAAGTGCGCACCAGGGAGATCCCCCAGCTTGTTGATCTCTGTCTCAAGACCTGAAAACAGCATCATACATCCAATTAAGGTCGTGTCAAAGCATTTGCAAGGTGAGTTCGCGTTTGGAAATGCGTTTTGTAGATGCGGGCATCATCGGCGAAGATGTTCTGTAGCTGAGTGAGCCACATGTGAATTGTTGTTGTTTCTAAGCATATCGCCGTGATGATCTGGCTGGCACTTTTGAATTTTTCTCGCAATCGATTTAGCGCTTGGGCAATTCTAAAGCAGACATCTGCAATATTCGTCGCCGTTGCTATTATGGAAAGGGGGCCCATGGCACGAAACTAAGAAAATGACGATGAAGAATGAGATGATTACGAATGATAAGATATTGAAGGTTCAACCGAGCAGAGATGTCAAGTGGGATGAGCCGGCCTCAAATGACACTTGTCGCTTGTCAAATGCGCCTCGTAGGGAGACTCCTCGTATAGCCAGTTGCAGCTCACCCTGCAGTAGCCATTGGTTCTCGGCTCAAAGGAGCGTGGTGGAGAGAGAAGAACTGACCAAAAGGTCGAGGAAGCAACATGTCTTGCTTGCACTGGCAGCCTTTTTATGCGTGGCAGTGAACCAAAAGTCGGTCGAGGAACAGATGAAGACGGCTAGATGGGATCCGAGTCAGGGGGATTGGCCTTCTCACGCACCCATTTATCCTTTTAGCTATTTTTAAATTATTCAAACATATTCGGTGTATACTTTACATGTGAGTCCCCTTTTTACTTTCTACCCTTCTGTTTCACTTCTCGTACAAGATGGATTATAGAGTCACGTGTTTGATGAGCTAAGCAAATCTTGTTATCCCTGACTCGTAAATCGGCCATCGACTCAGCTTCTGTTCTGTCGTATGTATCCTTCTATCATCAACAATCTCTCGGTTTCATAAGGTTGGAATAGACCATCGTAAGCGTTGAATAACGCTAAGAGCCGCGGCGAAGCTCTGATTTTAGTAATCATGGCCAAGATTTCAAACTCGTAAGCTTATGTGATCACTGATCTTCAGTAAAAATTTACGAAAGACTCAGAGGTATAAGTCTCTCTACATTCCTTCGGTCAACCATTTTCCTTCCTGTCTCACATCTTATTGCTCGCCTTTCCTTATTAATCGCAGAGGCCCCTCCTTGATACGTACAAACAACCATCCCTCAAGGACCAAGTTATGTCACCAATTCTTATGTCTCAATACCCGTGGACGAAAGCGCCCCTCATATGCAACGCTCCAATGGGTGGCTTTGCAACGCATCTACTGGCTGCCGAAGTTTCTCGTGCAGGCGGTCTTGGCTTCATTGGACCCATTTTTGGAGATCTCGCCACAGAACTTCAAAGAGCACGGGAAACGTTCCAATCTAATCCCCTGGATAGCTTCTCATCAACCAACACAGATCTCATCCCTCTCGGAGTCGGTTTTATACTATGGGCAGCAAAACTGGACGACATTCTCTCCGTAGTAGCAGAATACAAACCAGCAGCACTTTGGCTTTTTGCTGCTTCGAATGAGACCGCCGAATACAAAACGTGGACTACAAGATTACGACAGGCGATTCCAAAAAGCAAGATCTGGATCCAAACAGGCTCAGTCGTCAATGCACTTTCACTTGCTGAAGACTGTAAACCCGATGTCCTCGTCATGCAAGGTATCGATGCAGGCGGCCACGGCTTCGAGAGAGGTGCCGGAATCATAAGTCTTGTCCCGGAAACAATTGATGCCCTAGCTGAAAAAGGAATCGATGACATCTCTGTCGTTGCTTCCGGTGGTATCGTCGAAGGGCGTGGTGCAGCCGCTGCCTTAACTTTAGGAGCCGAAGGTGTTGTTCTTGGGACTCGATTCCTGGCGTCAAAAGAAATTTCAGTGCCAACACCGATCTATACGCAAGCTATCCTGGAAGGAAACGATGGAGGGCAGAGCACTATTCGTGATAAAGTCTTTGATCAGCTTAGGGGTCCTAATAGGTGGCCTGGCACCTATGATGGACGAGCTCTGGTGAACAAGACTTACGAGGATTGGAAAAGTGGAACTGAATTAGAGGATATCCAGAGGTCAACCAAGGAGACAGAGGATGCTGGACAGGGCTTCGGTGACCATGGAAAGGATGGAAGGGCTGCGTTGTGGGTCGGTACAGGTATCGGGCTAGTGAAGGAAGTCATGGCGGCGAAGGATATCGTGATCGAGGTTAGAGAAGATATTCACAAAGTGATGCAGAGTATGAGAGCAAGGATCTAGCTTAGAGAACACTACGGGTTTCGTGAGTCACTACCTATGATACTAAAGCATTTGAATACTCAAGAAGACCTTCTTGCTTTGACAAATCAAACATCCAAGTTGTCAGAGAACAAAACACAAGCATGCTAGGCCTTCGATGCATGTAACACCTGAGAGTCAGTGCACAAACCTATCACCAGGAAACCAAAACACGAACCTCTGGTATCGACTCTCCACACAGTGTCACATCGACCAAAATGGCAGAGGTCTCTGAGCATTCAAATCCTGCCGTGTTCAGAAGGTCTTCAGTCCATTGGCGACACTTCCCCAACAGACTCCTCAAGCGGCACAGAATCTGGATACAAATCCATCTCTGTAACTCTCAATATTCCTCTCAACTGCCCAACCCTCGAAGCCAATGCCAACGCCAGAATACCACTTCATTGGGCCAACCTCGGCGACACAAAATACAGTGATATGCTGCCACGAGGACGAAATTCAAATCCTGCAAATGAAGAACATGTCCAAGACCGTAACAAGATCAGCATCGATCCCGACGATATTTGTGACGAGAAGACGATCAGCGCTCTTTGTGAATAGTGCAGATCGATACCAGGCTAGGACGAACCTGTACCTCGTTGGTTTAAGGTTGAGCTCCATCAAGAGCCCAAGCACAGGTAGAACGTTATTGATACCAAAGTGAGGCACATGTTAAAGGAATGGTATGGGAGTATTGCACATGAACCTCCGTCGTTGGGATATACCTGTTCGGGAAAGTACGATGAGGAGTTTGGAGTTTAGAGGTAGGATATGGATAATCTGAAGGAGGAAATGCTACATTTTGAAAACTGGACGAATTTTGAGTATGCAATGCGAGAGAGGAAGCTTTTGTTCTGTGGCGAGCTCGAGCGGGGCAAGAGTTGGAATTCAAGATGCTCATTTAGCGAAACAGGTGTTGTTGCTCTGACAAAATTGAGTGGTGTCAAGCATATTCCTCATAAGGAAGGTAATTGATGGAATGTAAGTAGGGATACTTGATCTCAGCTCAAACAGACAAGATTTTGATGCACGCAAACATGGTAAATGAGATCGAAGTGACCAAGTTTGAGCCGAAGACTCTTGCCGAGTACTGCGTAACAGAATCAGCACATTCCTGCGAACGATGCTATCTCAAACCACCGAGACTGATTAGCAGTTCAGTACTTGGATATTATACCGAACACGAGAAATAGAGAAGATGAAGTCACAACATTTTTCTCCGCAGCGCGCGAGGAGATTGGTTCGTCCCGAATTTGATGAGATCAAGCAACAACCAAAAGCTTTCGAGACCTCGTGGCATGTTCATGGTTAGATTGACCTCTCCCGAGTCGCGCAGATTAGATTAGCTGCCGCTCTAGATCAAGGCTGTTCGACAAGATAAGGAATTCATACCAAATGTGCTTGATATTCTGTCACGAACCAGTTTCCAGGCTGAAGGAACGAGATTCGTTTCTGGTGCATAATGCCGAGAGAAATAAGCTTGATGTGCGAAGGCTTCCAAGCCTCTCGAGAGTAGTGTACGTGTTCCGCCAAGGCTGCATTCTGCAGTAGGAAACGTTGTCGTCGTAGCCGTCCGTTCGTCGGCTCCGATCTTCGTAACTTCCCTACGATCGTGTTAATGAAGTGGGGAAATTAGTCCAGCAATAGCGCGTCCCCGTAGTACCTCTCCGTCGTCTTGTGGGAATCAATAACTCGTTTTTCATAAAAGACCTTGTGCGTCATACTGGGAACGAGTGGTCGTACAGGTGTGAGATCAGGGGGCCTAGATTGATTCCAAGGAAATAAGTCTAGGCTCAAATATCAGAGTCAGTTGCAAGCACAAGCGATGACTTGATTATCAGATGAACGATGATATTGCTCTGTCCTAATTTTAGCATAATTCAATCTATCAGCGGTGGCGAGATTTAGCGAACGACTACTGGGTAGTCAAACTCCAATTTTCCGGGTTCGCATAGGGCTCGTGCTCTCTCACAACCGGAAAATAAAACGATGCAGCAGCCGTTATATTCCCTCGTGTATTTGAATTACATTGATGTGTATTTGACTACCCCTGAGTTGTGCGTCGTTCTGGAGATTGCAAGACTTGGGTTGGATTGTATCTTCATATCATGTGGGCTTGGCAGAGAGAGTCCAAGATTCCACCAACAATTCGAATGCTTGAGCAAGACTGCAATCAAATGATCGGAATAATTGAAAAGCTTTCATAAGAGAGTGAAAGATGTATAAAGGCAGCCGGAAAACCAGGAGAAGGAGAAGAACCAGAACCAGCAACACCAATTCATCAAAAGTCCAATCCACATTCGTTTCAACAAAGTCACCCATTCAAGATGCAATTCACCAATTTCCTCGCAGCCGCTCTGATCGCATTCAGGTTAGTAACGTCAATGTCACTCGAACCATCGTACATGTGTACTTACATAGTTCAGCGGCTTTGCAAGTGCAATGCCAACAGCCAACGCTGATCTCGCTGATCTCGGGACCAGCCTCAGTGCTGCTGACGACTATAACCAGGCGATACGCCGTTGTGAGGAGCGGAAACATGAGCGCGATCATGAGCGCGAGCGTAGGGAATGTGAGGAACAGGTCAAGCGGGAGTTTGAACATAGGGGAAACGGCTATAATAACCATGAGCACGAGCGTGAACAGGAGCGTGAACGTGAACGTGAACGGGAGCGTGAGCGGGAACGTGAGCGGGAGCGTGAGCGGGAACGAGAGAGACAACGACAACACGAGAAGGATGAACGCGAGAGACGAGAACGCGAGCACCGTGGGGGCCGCGGTTACTGAATCTCATGTTGGTCGGCAGATGAAGACTTTTAATTATCTCTTCAAAAGAAAGGAGAATGGAGGTCGTGGGTCTAACGATTTGGAGATGGTCGATACGTCTTTCTCATTCTGCAGCTGGAAACAATATGATTTCGTTGGTCAAAGCCGTTGCTAAATGGGTTTTGTACATACTTTAACGAGCACAATCGATTTGGGGTATACCTACACTTCAATTGTCCTTGCTATTGCGCTGCATTTGATAGAGAAAATAATATAAGGCCACTCTAAGAGAGTGAAGCAAAGCTCTTTATTGGTGCACGGAAGCTACAACCTTTGGAATTGTCTCTAGAGCTTGAAGCTAAAAATTAGAATGGTTTTCTATATTGAGAAAGAGAGATCATCAGAGCTACCGCCATAAGTCTTGCGCTAGGTAGCAGAGGCTCGGCTGACGACTTCTTCCTGTCCTTTCCCGAAGAAGGGTTGCCAAAGGAGTTGTTTCCATCCTCTGTCAAACCGGTTTGATATGCACTTCCAGGGCGTGAAGGGTTTGGAGCTACTGTGAATTGGGTCTTCATCGGCTGGGGAACGGAATGAGCGCCGTCGCCTCCATTGGCTTCATTTGGAAATGTCCTATCATTCATTTCAGAGAACATCGCTGGGGTATCAAGACCACTAGATTCTGCATCATGGCGTCCATCCGCTGTTTTAAAAGCGGTTTTGAGGGTATCTTTTGCATTTTTCCACTTTTCAATGCATCTTCCATCAGCACGCACCAAACATGGCGATCCGGTATTCATTGGAAATGAACTTGTGCTAGACGGGAGCAACCGTGGTCGGGTTAAGGCTGGGGAGCCGTCGGTAGATATGGTTGGATTGGCAGCTACGGTCCTCATTGCAGTGATGATGGGGTCTGCTGGTTTGGCGAAGGGAGACAAGATAATAGGCGGATCATAGACGGCATTTCCGCGGATGTCAAGTGGCTCGTGTTCCCCGCTGAACGGCCAGCAGCTCGAGAACCCAGAATGAAGTTCCGTCACTTTTGTAGGTAATGCAATGCGCGGGAAGTGTGCGTTGTTCGTGATGGTGCAGTCCGCTCGCTGGGACCATACTCGGCAGGCATTTCGCCCCAATAATATGCCCGTGCAGGGACCGGACCATCCAGATCAAGCAAGTTGAAAGGTCGAGTAAGACTGAACTCCCTTTCAGGCCCTGGATAACCTTCCGGCGTTATAGTCCAGACCACACTCGAAAGCTCAGACGGGTGTAAGGTGAGTATGCCAGAATGAACATAGGTTGTGCCTCCACAATTGGAAGAGGCAAATATTGTATTATAGGCGAGGTAAACTGAAGGCGAGATGAACGTCCATGGGCTTCCATGGCTCGGTGTCATGATTTCAAAGGATTCAGGGAATTCGGGATCTAGGAAAGTTAGTTGACACATCCTGAACACTGCCTTGCTACAGATCTTAGCGCCTACCCAAATGGACCTCTCTGACAAGTCTACGCTCGTATGGTGATGGAAAGTCGTTGGGCGGGAAAGTGATGGCATCCAAAGTGGCTATCGCTGACATGGCTTCCACTGAGCCTGGCGTGATCCAAGTTTGTCCAAACATATCGTCCGCACAGAGATCTCGAGCTCGTGAGTCTGACGATGCAGGGAAATGTATCAGCACAAATTGGTCGGCCCGTACCGTGCAAACATGATTTTTGGGGTCTTCGGTAACATGATGCGACATCGATTCAGACCAGCGCGCCTTTTCCCATCGTACGCATGCGGCAGTAACGAGCCCAGGACAAGTATCCAGGAAATTCATGAGTGGGTATTGTCGATATTCTAGCCACTTGTCGATATCTCCACTAGTGAATTCGTCCAAAGGACATGTATCGTTGTACCAGCACTTAGCTCCTGGATCGTAGTTTTTGGAAGCGTATTTGTTGAAAGTAGTCGACCAGTTTGCAAACCCTGCTTGAACAGCAGTCCATACAGCGGAGCATTCTGTTGGTTGGATCGAGCAGATTGGGTAAGGCGCAAACCCTACATTCCATGCATTGACCAAGTGGTTGAATGGATGCAAATGATCTGTATCATCCAGGAACTCCCAATCCCCATTCACGTATGTCGTCGTCTCAAGCACTGTTCTGTTGACCTCCGATATCGAACAGACCCTGGGGTAGAGATCACATTCAGTGGGAACTGCTTCGAGTATCGTCGTATATTCATAGTATGTCTCTATACGGGTCGTGACAAGAGCAGAATGGAGGTTGTTCCATCGCTCAGTTTCCCGATGGTCAACGGATAGTTTTTGAAAATGGAGACAGACATGCTCCGTATCTTCTCAACTACTTTCGCATCCGCCTTGACATATTTGATCCAGGCGTCGGCGCATTCCTTGACGCCGGTATATGTAAACTCAAACGATGAGAGTTCAGGTCTTGGCTTCGTCACGTCGTATGGATGGAGTTCCAGTGGTTCCGTGATATGAGCCACTTGCGTTGGTCGCGCAATAGTTGCAAGCGCTGTGAGATATTAACTTCGTTCTCCCCAGGGACGATGAATATCCTACAGTGAATGGAATGCATAAGCGTCACAACCAGAACATGGAATATCATGATTCATCCGCACTCTTTTGTGGGGTTGTTTCGACTTAAAGCTAAGGAAGTCGAGAACATCGCCCATTTTGCAATATCAAGAAATCATGTCTGAGAGACAGATTGTTGCTGCACGCCAAGTCTGTGGCATTACAATAATCTAAACGCAATCGCGTCCCGTTTCCCTGGGAGCGTAGATATAAGCTATGAGCGTCCGTTCGACACGATAGCGAAGACGGCGAGGAGGAGGACTAACCTCTTGACTCGAATCGCAATGGTAATCGTTTAAGTTGATAAACTTTGCATTGATGTGTGGGTGCTGGAAAAAGACAAATGTCTCGTCGCGGGTTGAATGGCGTCTGCCGATATCGGCCTGTTGCATTCGCGACTTGAGCGAGACGTATTGAGTCTGGGAAGGAACTGAAAGGGCTCGATATTCGATGTTCCTTTGGGGTGAACAACAAGAGTTTAATATTGAGGAATGAAGCAGTTCAAGAACAGAGAAAATTTATTAAAAGGTAAAGATAGTATAAGGGGCCTTAATTGAAGTAAATTTGACAAGATATGAAGCTGCATGTTTTATTAAATAAGTGAGTAATAAGTCTAATATATAGTATAGATTATATAGTACTTTTAATACGGTAATTAGTAAAGGAGAGTTATAATAAGTAATACTAGTTTTATTAGTTTTAATATACCCTCTTAGTATACGTTAATAAGTATACTAAAAAATATCGTAATTACTTCGTTTTTAGTATTATAGTAACCCTTCTAATTTCTACCTTAACGTCGACTATATTTAGTTATTTTATAAAGTTCGCCTGCCCCTAAGGGCCGAATAACTTAGTAAAACCGTCTATAACTATCTAAGTTATTAGAATAAGCTTTACGGTAATAATACCTTACTAAACTTACTAACGAAGCTATATTTAGTAAATATCTACGTACCTTAGGCGAGTAACTAGCTTTAGTATTTCCTTATTTATTAAACTAATAGTTTAAGTATTATCGTAGTATATACAAATTACTTCCGCTATACTAAAACGTATAGCCTTAAAAAACCTAGTCTACTATATTATTTCTTAAGATACTACTAAGAGCGAAAGAAGCTCTACTTTAGTAGTTAAGGTTATAACTATTCGCTATTTTATAGTACGCTAGTTAATTAGAGCGTTATAAAATAGGAATATAAAAGCCTCGCTACTATATCTTATTTCGAGATTATCGGTAAAGGACGTATCTAACTAATAGGAAAAGATTAACGTAGTAATATTACCGTTAATAATAATAGCGAGGAAGCGTATATAGTAGAGATAAATAATAACCTAGTCTATAATATCTTAGTATTACTAAGAGGGCTTTATTAGGTATTTAGATAGTAACGAGTATACCTATTAGGGGCTATCGCCCTTATATTATATATTAGTTAAGACTAGTACCTAAGGTCTATACCTAGCCCCTAACGTACGGGCCCCGTAAAATATTATAAGAACTCTAAGAGTTCTCTCTCCTTAGCTTATTATAGAAGAAGCGGTATAAGAACTAATAGAACGCTAGAGAGTAATAAAGGCCGTACTCTAAGCGGTAGAGGAAGTAGTTTCTAACGTAAAAGCGCGTAATTAAGAGATATAGTAGCTATACGATAAGTAGATAAAGGTCCTACTAGATACTATCGCGAGACTCTCGGCGGCTACCGTAAACGAGACGGGGGGTAGTACTAGCCTAATAGTATTATAAGAATAAAAGCCCCTAACGTAGAACGAAAAGACGACGATATTCTAAGACTACCTTATTTATATACGAAGCTCCTATAAGACGCGTTCTAGTCTTAACCCTACGCTACCCCGCGACTACTACTAGGATACTATTAACGATTCGTTACTATACGTTAAAAGAGCCCGGATAAGGAACTTCTAGGGTAAAGGAGGTAAATTAGGGGTTAAGGACCCCGAAGAGCTCTTTACGGTATTAGAGAAGATATTCTTAGATATTATAGAGAAAATAAGGGCCCTAGAAGGCCTCGTTATATTACGCTACGAGTAAGAATAACTATAGTATAAATACTAGCTAGTATTCGACGAGCTCCTCTACGGATTATATAGAGACCGATAGCTAGACGACGTTAAAATTAAATACCTTAAGAAAACCTTCTTAAACCCCGTACGCCTAAATACGGTCGCTATAAAGAATATTAAGGACTATAATAAGTTTATAGAGGAGGTCTCCCGTATTATAGGTAACTACGAGAATACGTTATAATTTAAAGCGAGATATAAGGTATAGCTATCTAAATAGAAAGAACTAGGGTACGGCGGCTTTTTCGCGGGATCTAATAGGCTAAGCCTAGCGAAGGTCGACTCTAAGGGAGATATTATTATATTCCTAATACGTACTACGCTATCGACTAAATCCTATACTAATCGGAATAGAGGGCGTCGGGGTAACGCCGGTACTAACGATAAATCCGCCCTACGGGCGAAATAGGTAACTAAAGTAGAGCTTAACTTAAGGAAAGAGAAAGGCCTCTACTTCTACTACGAAGGGAGTAGATACCGTGTAAATAGTTACCTATACTAAGCGGCGGTTAACCTAGCTAAAGCGGTAGGCGTAAATATTAATACTATATTTTCCCTCTCTATTTTAAAGAAAGCCGGGCTAGAATCGGGGGAGTCTAACTTTAAAGAAGGGGAAAAAGAATAGCTCCCTTTTAAAGGTAGGAATTAGGAGTAGAACGGATACTTATAGAAGACTAGAAAATATACTAGTAAAGAATAAATAGGGATTCTATATTTATAGATATAGTTCTAAATAATATATCTAATATTTCCGCTCTTATCGATAAAGGCTATAAGTATTACGTTATAATTAACGAGGCCCTAGCTAAAAAACTCGGCCTCCCCTTAATAGATAACGTATCGCGATAAATTAGAGGTACGACGCGAGCGATATAGGACTCTAAAATACGAGGAGTCGTAGGACTTTAGATAGAAATAGGCGGCTTCCGCTAGATAATCTACGCCTATTATATCCCTAGACTAGCTTTCCCTATAATCTTAGGAAACCTATAGAAGGCGTATAATTAGGTACGGACTATACTAGATAAAGGTAGAATCTTCTATAGCCGCGTTAATATATAGCTAATAGAAAGTCCGAGGGAACTAACGATAGACGGTAAAGGTCTATCGCCGGCTACCGTAATAAACCGGACGGAGGCTAAGAGAAAAAGGGAGATCCTAAGGAAGAAAATATAAAAAAAAAAGAAGAAATATATAGTAGTTCTAGCTATTATATATATAAAAAAGGTAGATAACGGCTACGCCGTATTAGTTACCGCGATTAATATAGCGGACGTTAAGAGGGCCTTAAAGAAAAAGAGGCCTAATATAAACGAAAAGGTAAAGACGACCCTACTACTAGAAGTTTATAATATACTTCTATTATTTTTTAGCCGGGAAGCTAAGAAGCTAGCTCCCTATCGGCTAGGTATAGACTATCGTATTAAACTCCGGACTAAAGCCGATAGTAACCTAGAGGCCCTCCCCTAGGGCCCTATATATAGTATATTAAAGGAGGAATTACTAGTACTCTAGAAAACGCTAAACGAGCTACTAGTAAAGGGTTTTATATAGCTAAGTACGTCGGAAGTAGGGGCCCCGGTACTATTTATTTAAAAAGTAAATAGCGGTCTACGCTTCTATTATAACTATAGGGCCCTAAACGTAGTTATAAAGGAAGACCGCTATCTATTACTATTAATTTCGGAGACCTTACGAAACCTAACGGGCGCTAAGTAGTTATTAAAGGTAGACGTAGTCTCCGTATTCTAAAAGATCTAAGTAGCTAAGGGGTACGAGTATAAAATAGTATTTTAAATAAAGTACGGCCTCTTTAAATAGCTAGTAACCCTATTCGGCCTATTAGAGGTACCGGTAAGTTTCTAATAGTATATTAACTAGGTCTTATAGGATACCTTAACGACTTCGCGTCCGTATATATAGACGATATATTTATCTACTTATCGGGGATAAGAAAAGACTACTTCCGTAAAGTTCGTTATATCCTCTAGAAGTTACTTAACGTAGGCCTATATCTTAACGCTAATAAATTAGAATTTATAAAGAAAACTATTAAGTACCTAGGGTTTATCGTATACGCTAACGGGAAAGGACTAGAGGCTAACCTAGATAAGGTAGATACTATATAAAAATAGATATCTCCTAAAACGTAGAAAGAGGTTTAATAATTTTTAAGCTTTACTAACTACTACTAGATCTTCGTCCTAGATTACTTAAGGATTATTATAGCTTTAATAAGGCTAACCGGGAAGAATACGCCGTTCTCCTAGGAGAAGGAAGAAGAAGAAGCTTTCTAGTAGTTAAAAGTATTATTCTTTATAGTATCTATATTAAAGTAATAGGACCCCGCCCTAGCTACCTTTTTAGAAACTAACTATAGCGGGTTTACCCTAGGGGGTATACTTAGTTAAGAAGTAGATAGGGTCCGGCGCCTAGTAGCCTTTTATTTCGAAAAGCTAAATAAGGCCGAAATTAACTACGATATCTACGATAAGGAACTTTTAGCCGTAGTCTAGTACTTAACCTAATAGGATATAGAGCTCCGTAGCTACGGCCTATTTATAATTCTAATAGACTATAAGAACCTAGAATACTTTATAAAGAAATAGAACCTATCCGAACGCTAGATACGCTAGGTAGAGAGGTTAATAAGATATAAGTTCTCTATAGTTTACCGGCTGGGGTTCTAAGCCGTCGTACCGGATATCCTATCCCGTAGGAAATAGGATATACTAGGTAAAGACGACTATAACTCTAGATACTAGTAGCTAATTCCTAAGGAAAGTTTACGAGAATAGCCGCGGGCCGCCCCTATAGCGGTAGAGGAAGGTAAGAATCCTCTAGTTATTATATAAGAAAATATAAAGAACTCCGTAAGCTCGTTACTAATACCTATATAGGGAGGCTCCGGAGCCTTACTCCCGGAATCTATAGGGCCCTTATAAGACCCCGAGCTTAATAGAGTATAGAGGGACTTAGTAGTAAGGGATACGATATACTAAGTTATATTCCGAGCGGTAGAAGGCGGAATACGCTAAGTCCCTTTAAAGGTCTAGTTAAAAATCTAGCTATTAGATTACTATATTAACGCCTAAGAATACCTTCGCTACCGTAGAAAGCTTTAGGTCCCTAGCGTACTATTTACGACGGAAGACGAGCGAAAATAGGCGGATCCTAAGACTTAGAAAATAGACTCCTTATAAATAAGGATTATCTAGAGATACTACGACTCGCTAATATCCGGCTACCCGGGTAGGAAGGGTACCGTATCTATTATAGGCTATAACTACTACTAGCCGCTAATATCCTACTACGTACGGAGGTTCTACCGAAATTACGATACTTACGGAAGAAATAAGATATAGAGGGACTAAAAGAGCGGCCTTCTATAACCGCTTCTAGTCCCTAACTATTTCTTCTAGAAGATCTCTATAGACTTTATCGTAGACTTACCTAAATCTAAAGGTTACTAGTACCTTTAGGTAATTAAGGACCGGCTAAGTAAGACTATAGTATTTAAAGCAATATCTAGTATAAAAGCCGAGGACTACGCCTAAAGGTTTATAGAAGGCTAGGTATACTACTATAGCCTTTTACGGGCGATTACTAGTAATAGGGGCGTAAACTAGACTAGCGCGTTCTAGAAATACTTCTATATACTCTTAGGGGTATCCTAAAGGTTAAGTAGCGTATATTACCTATAAACGGACGGAGGCCCCGAGAGAATAAACTAAGAAATATAGGTATACCTAAGAAACTTTATTAACTATAGGTAGATAGACTAGAAGAAATAGCTATCTATAGTATAGTTAGTAATTAACGGGAGATACTACTTAACTATCGGAACCTCGCCCTTCTTTATAATATATAGCTACGAAGCGCTAATACCTATACCTTTACGAGAGGACCCCGTCGACTAGGTACCGGTCTCTAGGGAAAGAAGGGCGAAGGAATTTATAGATAGGATTAAAAAAGTAATAGAAATCTACTAAGCTTTAATAGCGGTAGCTAACTAATAGTAAAAAGAGTCCGCTAACTAATAAAAGAACCTAGCCCCTATCTTTCGTAAGGGCGATAAAATATAGTTAGATTTAAGAAACTATACTACCGACCGACCTAAGAAGAAGCTAGATATTAGGTATACGAAATATATAGTAGCCGAGGTAATATTACTACTCTTTATTAGATTAGAAGGAATACCGAGCGGTATCTACGCGGTATTTTACCCTAATCTTTTAAGACTAGTATTAAAAGACCTACTACCTAGGTAGGATACCGACGATTCCTAGCTAGACCCCGTCCTATACGAGGGGTATAACGAGTTTAGAGTAGAAAAGATCCTATACGCTAGGAATAAAAGACGAGGGAAAGGACGTAAGGTCTTAGTTAAATAGCTCGGATATAGCGAGATAAACTAGAAGCTACTCGAAAATATAGAAGATATTAAGGCCTTAAATAATTTCGAAAGATAATATAGGGATACGAAAGAGTACGACGGGCCCCTAGAGAAATATACTAGAAAGAGGAAAAGAAAGGTAGGAGGTAGTAAAGACTAAAGGAACTATATTATAAATTATATAATATAAAGGAAAAAGAAAAATAGAGTAAATATTTATTAATTTAATTTATTATTAGATACTAGAGTAGATAATCTAGACCCTAGGCGAAAACTAATAGCCTCCGGCCTACGAAAAATTAATAAAGAAAAAAGAAATATAAAAAATAACCTATCTACTTCTCCGGGTTTTCCCGCCGGGTTCCTAGCTATAAAGTAGCGGGGACCGGCCTAGAATTAGCGGTATTTATAATAATAGTCTCTATTTTAGTAGTAAGGGCGAGGACGACCGGGCTAAAGCGACTAGTTAGTAGCGAAAAACGGACGGAGACCGGATAGAAACTTACGTAGGAAGCTTATTAGTATTATAGTTTAAGATAGTAGACTTATAGGTCTTTAAGATATAGATAAGCTAAATATACTTATCCGGGCTAAAGCGGCTAGTTAGCGGTAAGGAACGAACGGAGGCCGGCGGAAAACTTACGTATTAGTATTAGAAGCCCTTATCTAAGTAGTATATATAAGGTAGGCGATCTCCGGCCTAAAACGAATAGTTAGCGGTAAAAAACGTACGGAGGCCGTTAAAAAAACTTATAGGTCTTTATAAGATTCCTTACCTACCTTATAGGCTATATAGGACTAGGTAGAGCGGGCGGTCTACGCCGGTTAGCGATTAAAAATAGCCGGAGGCTAGGTAGAAACTTATAGGTTACTCCTTATAGTTAATACCCTTCTTAGTATAAGAAATATAATAGTATTAACGCTAGAGGCCGGTTAGTTTCCTCCGGGGAGCGGGCGAAAAGAAGCCGGCCGAAATACTCGGAGGGAGGAAGGGGGTAATATTAGGGGCTATCGCCCTTATATTATATATTAGTTAAGACTAGTACCTAAGGTCTATACCCGGCCCCTAACGTACGGGCCCCGTAAGATATTATAAGAACTCTAAGAGTTCTCTCTCCTTAGCTTCTTAGCTAACTTAGTTAATCTACTACTTTAAATAAAGTATATACTTACTTGACCCGTGATAATACCTTAGCAATATTAGGTCTTAAGATTATTACTATAAAGTTAATTAAGCTAACTTTTTATTAGTATAGAAAGATAAATTCAGGTTTTACGTCGGGATTACTAACGAGAGGTATTATAGGTATAGGAGTTAAGACTTATTTACGGTTAGTTAGGTTAAATTTAGTAGTAATCTTCTTAATATAGGTATCCTATAGTAATAAGAGTATCTTATTTACTATATTACGTAGAATCCTAATACTAAGGAAGTACTCGGGTACCCCTATACGTTTAATAGTATAGCGAGATACGAGTTTAAGCTTAAATTCTAAGACGAGATATATAGATCTTTTATAATAAGTAACGATAATATTATCTATAAAGAAGAAGATAATAAGATCTTACTTAATATATAAGTAGGGAATTCCTAGAATAGGTAATAGGCTAAACGATTCGAGTATTTCTAAGAAATATACTTACTAGAAAGCTAGAGATTACCTTAAACCGTATAAGGTACGAAGGAGTTTAATTAAACTAGGGCGTTAGAAGCCGTTAGGGTATTATATATAGATAGTTTTATTAAGGCTAGCGTTAATATACGTATTAACGATATCGTATTATCTTATCTTAAGTCTAAAAGCGGTAATAAGCGCTATAAGGAATCTAAATATCCTTACTATAAGCGTAGTTACTATAGTTTTAGTAGTAGTAAGTTATAGGTCGCCTCTTATATAGATTTATACCTTAAATTTAACTAAGTAGCTATCGGAGTTAATCTTATAGGTAAATACCTATAGTAATAGTAAAGGGGTAATTCTAAGGTCTATATCTTTTTCGTTAACGTAGGTAAATATACCTATACGGCGAAAGTTATTATATTCCTTTTTAGCTATAGTAGTAAATTAATCTATATAAGGATATTAAATAAGGTAATACTAAAACTTTAGTAGTAGTAGCATCTAACTAATATATATTTAAGAGGTAGTAGTAGTAAATAAAATAGCTAAGTTATAGGCTAAATAATAGCCTAAGAGATCTTTAACTTAAGTTATAAACGATTTATATATATACTAACGTTTTCCGGTAATAATATTCTTAGAATCTAGGTCTACGCCTACTTATATACTTTTAGTAGAGGTCTCGTAATACTACGATAGCCGGGTAGTTTCTTCTAAGGATTCTACCGTTATAGTAACCTTACAAGATATACGAGTATATTCTATATCGTTAGTTTAGGTTACCTTAGGGGACTCTAACGTTATAGAGGGAGTTAGTAAAGGTATAGGAAGCTAAGTAACTACTTATTTTATACTAGATTATAACGGCTATAACTCGTCGTCGATTAGAGTAGTTAATTATACTAAATTTTAGTAGTAAATACTAAAGTTATTACGTAATACTTCCTTAATACTATCTAATAGCGAAGGTAAAGGGGGTAATACGCTAATAGAAGCCTTAATTTCTTAAATTAGACCTAGATCTACGTCGTTAGGGGACTAGAACCTTATAGAGTTAAAGGTAATATCTTATATTCGTATAATACGGCCTTTTAAGGGGACCTAAATACGAAAGATATTACTAGAATCGTAGCCTATAAGGTAGCTAATATATACTCGTAGCTCTATTTTTTCCTTTTTTAGAATATTATAGATAAGAGGATAGGTACGGTAACTAAAGATTTAAAGGTAAGATAAGTTTAGTTTACGACTAGTAATATATTCGAATAGTATACGCTAATCTAGGCGTTTTATTAGCTAAAGATTAAGTAAGTAGTATACTACTTTTACGTATTTAGACTAAAGATTTACTAGGAGTTTTACGTATATTCGAATTAAGCGAGCGAGCTAAGTAAGCTATTTTCCGGTATTCTCTACGGCGCTATTTTAGGCCTATATATAGGGCGCAGAGGCTTCTCGAATAATTCCGTATTATTTAAGGAAACTAATAAGTTATATACTTACAAAGGTATTGGTTTTAAGCTATCGAATTTTAAAGCCTATAGCCTAAATAAGTAGAACGAATTCCTTAATTACGTTAACTATCTAATCTTAAGACTAGTAATTAGTTACTATATAGTAGCTATACGAAATATAGACTAGGTAAGTTAAAAGTTAGTTATAATTAAGCGATAGTATATAGTAAACTATATCTACTAATACCCTCTTAAAAGGGAGACTAAGACTAATATTAGAGTAACTAAAACGTCTAGAAACTACTCTCTAAGCTTTAGAAATCGCGTAGGTCTTATATTTACTAGCTAGTAGTAAGCTATCTTTAGTAATAACTACCCCTATAGTATATTCCTTAAGTTTTATTAACGTAGTAGTTAATACGTAACCGAGTATTTTATACTATTCCTTAAGCGTTACTTACTTTAGTAGCCTTAGTATTATTAATTTAGTATATAGGGCTATAGTAGGAGCTATACTAGTAGTAGTTATAAAAGTAATTAACTCGAAGTCTACGGGATTCTAAGGAAAATACGAAAGATCTATTATTTTACGTAACTCCGGGAGTTAACTTTTCTTAGAGATTACCGTTCTAGTCGAACTAGCTATAAACTATATAGCTCCTTTACGATAGAAGAAAGCCTTATATATACCGTTAAGAATAATTTTATAACCCCTAAGGTTAACGTTATAGCCCTTATTAATAAGCTTTACTATACTAATAACGTTAGTAGTATATAACGGTATATAGTATACGTCTAAAAAAACTAAGATTCTAGGGCTATTTAGTATTAAAATCGGTAGTTTTACGGTTCCCTTTAACTTAATAAGAGCTATTCCTATACCTCTAATAATACTCGAGCCGGTTAGTATAGTAGAGGTTAGTATAAAGTTCTTACTAGTATTTATAACGTAGTCTATAGAAGTAGTATCGAGATACTAAACGTTATAGTATATAGTAGCCTATATTACGAGTAAGATTACTACTATAATAGTCGGTAGTCCGTAACTAATAGCTATTATTATAGCTACTAAAACGGCGATCTTAGGGAGATTTAAAAAAATATTACTTCTTTCTAAGGCCTATTTATTAATATTAGTAATAATACTCGTAAGTTTAGGATTCTTCCTAATAGTATTATTAATTTTCCGTTAAATAGTAGCGTTAGGGGACCATCCTTCCTCTCTTAAAGATTTAATAAGGTATTTATAAGATCCCTAACGATAAGTATTATCGTAAAGGTAATTCTTCCTTTAGTTTAACGTAGTATTAGCTTTAATAGTTACGGAATTCTTAGTTTCTAGCTATTTTTCTAACTATTTCTCCCCCTAAAATATACTAAATACGGAAGGTTTAAGCTATAGATTTCGTACTTTAGTAATAGCGAGGCGACGTTTATTCCGGAAACGGGCTATAATAGTCTTAATACTTAGTAGAGGCTTACTATCTAAGAGGAGGTTATTTAAGGTTTCGTCCTAGTTCTATAACTAGATTAGATTAAACCTAGTAACTACGCCTATAAAATTAAAGATTAGTTACTTATCGTCGATAATAGATAGGTTTATCTCCTTTACTTAGTTATAAGTAGAGATCTAACTATTAATCTAGCTATTAATAGTTATAGCCTTTAGGCTAAGAGTAGTAACGTATTTATATTAACGCCGTATATTAATTTTAAGAGCTTGGTCTATAAGAGTAACCTTAGTTTTAAGAGCTATTATAATATCGAGTATAGTATTATAATAGCGTATATATATATAGTAAGATTATAAGACGTATACTAAAATATTAATCTTAAGTTCTCGTAGAGCTTTTACTTAATAGTTATATTAGCGTAAGTTAGTACTATACTTACTTATATAATACTCGAAAAGCCACTTTTAGGTTAAATTTATTCGGCTAAGTTAATCGATATTTTCTAGGCCAATAGTTAACGGGCCTAGGAAATCCGGAGTAGTAAATATAGGCTAAGTTATATACTATTTCCTCGGTAGATCTAGAATAGTTATTACTAGCGTATCCTTAAGCTACGAATTAGCTTTAATAATAGCGTTTCGTATAGTAATAAGGTTTAGTTCCTCGGCTAAAAAGGGAATAGCCTATAGTTTAAAGTTAGGATCTATAAACTTCTAGATATTATTAGTAACTAAAATTATACGGATCTAGTCTCTAAAAGTATTATACTTAGAAGGGAGGTCGAGAAAGACCTTAAGGGAAGGTTATTTTAATATAGATATATTATTTTAGTTAATAAATATCGTTATATAGTTACGGGGTAGAATAAATATAAAGTATAACTAATTAATATTATAAGGCTTATAAGTAGTATACTAAATAAAGCGGTAAATATTTTAGGCTAAGCGTATATACTAAAATAGAGAGAGAATAAATAATAATATTAACTATATACGTAAATTAATTCTAGGCAAAACCGGGCTTATAACTAAAGTAAATTTAATAAGATATAAAGCTATATATTTTATTAAATAAGTAAGTAATGAGTCTAATATATAGTATAGATTATATAGTGCTTTTAATACGGTAATCAGTGAAGGGGAGTTGCAACAAGTAATACTAGTTTCATCAGTTTCAACATTAATAGATCGTAAAAAACTTTGATTGCTCGTAGTTGGCGTGAGAGATCAGCTGAATTCGACTTAGCTATCTGAAGTACTTTTCTACCCAAACTCCCACCATCTCCCACCTACCTTCTCTAAACTACTCCAACAGCCTCAAAACCCACTGAAACCCCCAAAGTCCAATCAACCACTTTCCCATAACCCTCTCCACACCCCTCAAC
Source organism: Venturiaceae sp. KMAF11 (assembly GCA_023078705.1). Classification (NCBI taxonomy): domain Eukaryota; kingdom Fungi; phylum Ascomycota; class Dothideomycetes; order Venturiales; family Venturiaceae; species Venturiaceae sp. KMAF11. Next base: position 538,861 of record JALGOQ010000012.1, read on the forward strand.
AACCTCCCAAACTCCCCAAAACACTGCTCCTCACTCAACTCGACACTAACCGGCATCTGTCCCAAAAGTCCAAAAAGCCCTCCCCTCCACCCGTCCATTCACATCAGAATTCCTCTCTTCCTCCTCCAAAGCATCCAAGTGATCCGAGATCTTACTGATCAATCTCAATCCCTCAGAGCAGAGAGTCTTGGCCGCATCCTCGGCATCCTCGCGAGATATTTGAGGTGGAGATTCTTGTTCAACTCGGTTGGGAAGATTTGAGATCTACAATGCAATCCCGTACTAGCGATGGTAAGGGGGACTGTGGACCTTTGGCTCTGGATAATCGAATGGGCTTATACATCTTGAAGCCGTTGGAGCGGTTACTATAGAAGTTTGTAGCAAAGAAGCTTTCGTGCTGATTTCGATTATGTTTGATATTAGTGGAAAAGTCGTTGTGGTGGATGGTAATATCCTTGAAGACGGTAGGAAGGAATTCGTTGCATCTATGCTCTTTGTCCCTGGGTTATTGTTCCCAATTTCAGGCGTCGGACCTAGCAACAGCAGTCCTGCCGTTGCCCTATGAGTACACAGGTCATCAGTGCCGAGAGTTTCATTCTGACTATCGTGGATTTTTAAGCTCCGAAGTTCGAGGTGGATTACGGATCCTAAGCAATGCGTGGTGAGGGGGGTCTTTCGAAAAGATGAAGATAGAATGGTAGAAAACGAAGGGGGCATATGTAGAGTGACACGGGTCAGCTCCTGTCAAAGCGAAGAGAATTGTGGAAAAGTGATCAAAGTCTATCCGAATGTCTGGTTAAAACAATCCATTCCCAGAAGAAATGAGTCAAATGAGTGGAATGCGAGATTGCACATTGATGATGAGATGACCAGTGGTATAACAGACTGAAATTTTTTCCAATACTTAATAATAATGTGTCCAGGAACATGATGCTGCGCATACAATTCAGCCAAAAGTGTATGTCCAAGCGAATTATAACTCCAATGGTTCAGGCATCTGTAAACCAAACCCCAGAACGCCATCAATTATAGCAATGCCGCATTGAGTACCCATACATCGTAAATTCTCAGGATATCAATTCGTTCTTCAATCCTGGATCTTGTTGTCTCCCTTCACAGCATCCTGGTAGGTGGGTGGTGGCACGTCTGGGTTCAAGCTGCTGCCTTCACCCGATCCGTTGTGCGCAGGAGGAGCTGCAGGTGGAGGTGCAGACGGTTTCTTGCCTGTCTTCGGCTGTGGTTTGCGGAAGGCATTCGAGGTTCCTCCCTGCTGTCCAGGGAACTGAGATTGTGGTGCGACGCCACCGTAGCCGCCTTGAGGTTGGGTGGACACGTAGTATACAACATGAGTCTCGCCATCGTTTACGCGTTCGTAGCCTGGGTCGGGGTATGAGGATACAATGTACTGCGCGCGATGTTAGTTTGAGGTTGTAAGAGAGTGGCAACGGAGACCATGGCGTTGAAATACTTACCCAGGCATGAATAAGACCTGGAAGGAATCCAAGACAGCAGAGCGCAATGTTGATTAGAGAATCACAACTGCAGATGCCGCGCTTAACCCATACTGTGTTTTGTTAGTTGTAACTCTTCTTGTGCTGCTGCCTGGAGGGGAAGTATACCTGCAATTGGGGGGAACAAGATGGCGAGAATGCAGAGGAAGAGATCTGGGCCGTCGCACATGGTAAGTTATTAGTGGTGTGTTGTCTATGGTGGAGAGAAGAAGAAGTTCCGAGAGAGAATTGTAGTTTGTAGGCAGAGGTGGTAAAGGTGTTGATTGTCGAGTGATGGTTCGAGGTTGGATTCGTCATAAATGTGGCGCAGACTCGGAGGGCCAAAATGCAGGGTCTCGGAGTTCGCCTGTCAACACCATTCCACTACACATCACCATCCTATCCTGTCCTGAATCTGATACAGTTGTTTGCTCCAATCCTGTTGGTGACCAGTTCACTGTTTATGTCGCCGAAATCACCTCCATCTGTCCTCACACCAAGCCATGTCAAAGCACTCTTTCTACTGATGATGTTTGCCTATCAAAGATTGATGGATGATTCCTTTGCAGGATTCCGATGAAGAATTCCTTTGCAAGATTCCGATGGAGGATTCCATCGAATTTTTTTTTGCAAGCTCGCTCACCTTTGGAGGCAAAGGCCGACGAGACTGCCATGAGGAAGTGTGCAAATTCCGCGCATTGTCAAGGAAGGCAAGTGCTACCAAAATGTGCTGACATAGCTCTCAAAGTGGGTGTGGTCGAGGATTTCATGTTCATGGCTGCGCGACCTTTGCTATCCATCCTACACTTAATCCTATAGAAGCGCCTTACCTGTCTATCGACCTATATTAGGGCTCCTCTGATGAATTTTATAGCGGGTGATAGGGCTTTCCTGCGGCGCACTCGACTGTTGGCAATGCCAGTGGTTGATCTTCGAGCAACCAGTAGAAGCTAGGCTTTGCGATACACGCGATCATTTATCCTTGTTGTATCTGCTCGTATTTGACCATCGTAGCCACCCTTGATGAGCTTCCGTCGCTTGCAACGCTTCACGGCTTTGAGAATTCGAATATGATCCATGGAAGCCCAACAGCCAACCCTCCAATTTCTCACTGATCGTCCTTCGAGAGTAGCCACGGCCTAGCCGTACCTAAGCAATTGTCACAGGCGCAATATTCCGGCACGAGACAACTGACAACTGCTCAGCGTAAGAAGCCCTGCCAATTGAGTTGTCAGACGTGCTTGTCAGATGAGCTTATTTCATATTCCTGGCTAATACTGTATACAAACGTCTCGACGTCTCGCATCTCTCCAGAGCATTGTACACCCTTCTTGGCGTTCAACCTCTGTCTGACTGTCCATCTCAAAAAAGATATCCGGTATTCGTAGGTCTGGTAATCTCGCTCCCTACTTACGATGGGGACAACACCTCGGTGTACCAGGTCTGCCAGCAATTTTCAAAACTTCGTTGTATGTGGGCGGCTGCACTTATTGTCTCTCCGTTCTATTATAGGACGAAACCCTACAAGCCGTGCCAAATTAGGACTAGCGGTCAAAAAGTTACTCAGCCTCACACCATAGGACTGTATGGACAACAAAGCAGATACAATTCTCCATCGGAGGCGCATTGATCGATTTTTTTTTATTGCGATAAGATTAGAACACAAACCGGCTTCTTTCCGCGAGAACTTTTCCAAGCCGTGGACATGGTCGTGTGCAAGAATTCGCTATTTTTTCCTCTCGCGCGGCTACTGGACCCTGGAAGTCCAGAACAGCTTGATCTTTCTTGTTAATTCGAAGCACACGATACGAGGAACTCCACCACGCGCCACGACGCTCCCTCCACTCAGGGGATCTCGCCTCCTCTCCAAAAATCACTTGAACCACGGAAACCTGCAGGACATCCGGTTAACCCGCCTCTCTCCCGGTGAGAACGCTCACCGATTGTCCAAGCGATGCCGAGCCAGGGACGTGCTTTGATATTGTGGGGTATCTCCTCTTTAGATCCAAATTGTGGAGAACAGATCGGCAATCTGGGGAAGTAAATCTCCCGACCACGAGGAGACCACTCCTCCAGGCGCCACTATTCAGATTGAATATGGTGACAATTACATTGCGTATAAAGTATTGTCTTGTCTACGCGAGGTCACGCTCTTAACCTAAACCTCTTTGAGCATTGAAGGGATTATATTCTTTGAAAAGCGACTTAATAATGACGGCTTGGACATTTTCAAGGCCAATCCTACATCTGTTACATAGATATTGAGCCTTTATTGTGCGAACAGTGGTATATAGGATATCCGCAGTGGCACTTCAAATGCTCTTCTTCAGCTGGATATCTTCACTCGCCATCTTAGCCACTTTCCCTCTCTCCTTCAGTCATCTTGCTCGCCTTCCGTTGATCGGTTCGACTATACACTCATTAAACTTCAATTCTTAAATCAACATGAAGGCATCACTGGTCCTCTCCATCGCCTCTGTCGCTTTTGCGGCTCCGGCAGCCGATATCGAAAAGCGACAAATCACTATGTCCGCAACAGAGCTCACCAAGGGCTCCTGCAAAGATGTCACCTTCATCTGGGTGCGCGGGACCACGGAATTGGGCAACTTGGTACGCATTTCTCTAACGGACTAATCAAACTCTCACCATCCTAACATTCTCACAACAGGGCGAATTCGTCGGAGGTCGCCTTGTCCCAGAAATGCGCAAGGTCTTCTCCAGTTTGGCAGTCGAAGGTGTAGACTACGGTGCGGGAGTCTTGGGTAACTTCCAATCCGGTGGCGGTGACCCAGCTGGTATCAAGGAGGCAACAAAGGACTACAACCTCGCCGCATCCAAGTGCCCAGACACTGTTATCATTGGAGGAGGTTACTCTCAAGGCGCAGCCATCACACATCGAACTGTCGAAAAGCTACCGGAAAGCGTCAAAGCCAGAATCGCTGGTATTACTCTCTACGGCGATACCCAATTCTACCAGGACAAGGGACAAATTAAGCAGTTCCCAACTGGAAAGGTCAAGACCTTTTGCAACGGTTACGGAGAACTCAAGGCTCAGAGCACAGATGGCGTGTGCAATGGTACGACTTTCATTCAGCTAATCCTGTGTCACCACTCTTCAAAAAACTAACACCGATCGCAGGACTGCTCAACGTCAACTACGGACACATGTCATACGGCGACTCCATGAAACCAGGAGCAGCATGGTTGAAGGCTCAGGTCGACAGCTTCAAGTCCTCCGCCAAGACAGCATCGAAGGTCGTATCTGTGGCTGAGAGTGCGGCTGAATTTGCGGCTGCGGATGTAAAGGAAGCAGTTGTGGATGTTGTTGATGCGGTCGTGCCTTCATAAAAGTGGGGACCCCTGTTTGCGTAGTGGAGCACATTAGACGATTTGTAGTCTGAGCGTTAATCTATTTCAGAACGTTTATCTCTATGCTTTTTCTCCGTACCTTTTTTCGATGTTGGTTGCGATGGGAAGACGGGGTTTTCTCCGGGAAACGACGACGTGATACAAGATATGAATCCTCGATACCCTGAGCGAGTGAGGGGTTGATAAATTCTTGTGCTTCCTTGTCGTTTGCAGCGATTGTGAGTTGGTCCATTCTGTCTTGTTCACTCTTCTCAATCGCTGATCTGTAGAATCCGATCAGAGAGAGCTAGCGATATCCCTGTGTCAATACTTCTTTTTTTGTCAACTACATTAACGCAACCGCGTAGTCTACCGGGTATTCAATTTTCGCAAAACTGGCAAGGATCAGACATCCAAGTTCGCCAACACGAACAAACGTTCTCATATGCATTATAGTTCTTGTGGGGGCTTTGACTGCTCCTTGATCGCGAGACGAGAACGAGAGGTCCCGCTCGTTCTAAACGAAAATTTAAGGATCGATCCGCTTTGGTTGTTGTAAAGGCCTAGAATTCTTAATGACTCGTGGAAGGCGTTGAGTCGCATATCGCATTCTAGGTCGACCTGATTATTCGTGCCGGACTTCATACCTGCGCTTATCGACGGTTGAACTCGACATACCTTCACTTTTCCTTGGTCGGCATAGTCGAGTAGCTTAACAGTTGGCGTCTGCAAATTCAGTTCAAACCTCGAAGAGAACCATTCTTGTCCTAGCTTGTGTTGGAGTTGACCTTATAGGAACTTCGTGCTTTGAACCAAAATGAAAGAGTATTTCTGCTGCTGAAAGACCTATTCATGGATTTGTCGAAATTCTTTTTTCTGTTATTGAGTCTCCCACATGACTCTTCCTAAGAATGTCATTCCTAGTATGCAAGGTGCCATTAAGTCTGTCGAATCTGATCCAATGGTGAAGGCGGTAAACTCCCCGCAATTTTCGCATTCACTTCTGAAGGATAAAAGCAATGACAGAGATGGAAGTTTGCAGGATGTGAGGAAACTTAGCCGCCAAGTATCCATTTCGACCTCGTTTTCATCGGCGAGATGTCCGATAATATCTGACCCACGTTGACTGAGCTGATCAAATAGCTGCAAATCAATACGATCGATATCTTGACCATGAAGAGTTGTGAGCAATATGGTATGTTCGGCGAACAGAGCCGTACGCTTCCAAAGCACCAGAGAGTACCATGGTCGCGGAAAGTGAGTTAGGTGGGTGGACTTATTAGCACTTGGAGAGACAGAAAAGATGCGGTTTGATGGCCTTGAGTGTGGAGTGCGGGTCAGGTAATCAAATTTCGCTTATTGGAAAAGACACCTTGGGAGATCGGTATTCGGGTATCTCAATTCTATTTTCATCAACAACCATCGATTTGCTACGATCCTAAACATCGCCACAACCTCTTCTGATCTTTCCGTCAGCCTTGCATGCGTGGACGTCCCGCTCCGACCTCTGGCGGGTGATGTCATGGGAGACGGCAATTTGCTTTGGGAGCTCAGCCGATCTTTCGAAGAACAAACTCCCTCCTCTCTCTCTTTTCGCCAGTATCAGAAGCTCTACATCTAATCGCTCCATCAGATCTATGATCAAGTTCACTTTGGAGCATTCGCCAGGTTCGTCGTTGGAAGGCCGAGATCATATTCCAGACCAGACTAGCCAAACTTCATCGCTTTGCGTGGCTGCGGGCTAGTTGTAGTGTATCTCAGCCAAATGCAGCTGGTTGGCGACGATTGTTGTGGCTTGCTGCAGTGCGGCTCTTTATGACCACTAGCTTGTCTGCCAATGCATATCTTTGCCGTGTGATGGAGATCGAAGTCGGGAACTTGCCGCCCCTTTCATTTTTGGTGATCGAGTCCGTCTCATCCTAATCATACATATCTAGCAGATTCTTTCTATTTGCTAACTGTCAATGCGATCTCTTTTGGTGTCGCATGCCACCTCTCTCACCACTTAATGAATAGCGGGTGAGAATGTCCTATCGCCGGTCGACTCTTCTACCTTACAATCAAGTCCCTGGTGTATCGTATACTTCCCCGCAGTACGACCCAATCGAACGCCAACGTCAATCAAGCTACTCGACAAACAATGATTCCGACGAACCTTATGAACTTGAACGCTTTCGTAGCTACTCTTCCGGACAATATCTTCTTGCAGAATCAGGGAACGATGACCGAGATGGCAAGCGCCGGCCTTCCTCTACCACTTCATCGGTGAACGGATTTGCCACAACCGGCCATGGATTATGGGATAACCAGATGTTAGTGGATCGAAGTCTTCGATCTATGGCGGTTCTCACTTCTGTACTGGCACTCATCATGTGTGCGCTGGTATTTGTGTGCTTGAAAGCTTTTATCAATCGACAGAGAAAAACAAGCACTTCGGTCTACGCAGGCGATGAGAGTTGCAAGACTGCAAATTGGAAGATCTCCGTACGTCTACACCAAGGTATATGAATCTCCAGATGCTTACTTCTCCAAGGCAGCTCATCTTTTCATCAACATTGCCGCGACGATGGTGCTGGGTATGTCCAACACCTATCAGCAACTAGTTACATCTCTCGATGCTACCGATATTCCTGCAATGCTGCGAAAGTATGGCGACTCAAAAGTTGGAACAAATTCACCCTTTTCGATCAACCGTAAAATCAACGGCAAAGCCAAAGCTTGGCTGAGCTGGGTTCTGCTCATTAGCACCTCGCTCGTAAGTCAATATCAAAATATCATAGACGAGACGTTTATAGCTAATTCGGTTTCCTCCAAAGCCAATACATCTTCTCGCGAACTCTGTAATTGGTCTGTCGTACAGCAATGGTCCTCCTATGATCAGCTATCAAACAAGCACATCGCCCCGCTTTGGTAATGCTACAGATGATTTCAGCTGTTGGTCTGTGTTTCGAACGGAAAGCTATTGGTGGCCTTACAATTATCAAACTCCGAACCCAGGATCTGTTTTCCCAGTGGAAGCGTTGTATGACTCCAATTGGTTCACTGACTACTATCTCCACAACTACTGGTCAAGTAAGGCAGACTTACTTACCGTCACGTACAACGAAGATGTATGCGCCGGTATGCTAGGTACAGCTTTAACATTGGACCAATTGAAGAACGAGTTCAATGGTACCAGAACCAACGGAGGCTGCGTGAATGGGGTCAATGTAGCATGCAAATGGACGGTTTCTGGCGAGCCTCCAGCGTGTCGTATCAGCGTGCGGATGCAGGCAGCATTGACGTTGGCAGCCGCTCTCATCATCAAATCCGTATACATGCTTATCTGGAATCTTCGCCTCAGAGGCCACCTCAAGACCAAATGTCTGACATTCGGTGACGTGGTTGCGGCAGCAGCCCTCAATCCAGAGCTTCAGGTTTCGAATGAATGCCTTGTCAATGCTGGCGAAGCATATCGGAAACATGTCGACCATGTTTGCCACAAACACTGCAAATCGACTGCTATTTCAGCTACGGGAGACGAGCTGGGCCACTGTCAAAGGTGCAAAAAACACAATACGAACAATCTTGCTGCCGGGCTAGAACATCCGATTGTGGCGACCAAGTACAAGAAGTCCCTCATCTCAAATTTAGGCTTCACAGCGGTAACTCAAATGATAATGCTGATGTTCTGTTGTTTTGCCATGCTCGGAGTCTCCTTGACGATTGCCGTATTTGCGGGTGGAGCTCAAGACAGCTTCAAAAACGAATGCAAGGCATCCAATACCGATCGTCGAAGTGGATATTTCAATCAAACCGGGTACAGGGATTGTATGAGAGGCGCAAAGGCAAATTGGGATTCCGTTTCTGGAGGCTGGGGAGGATTCAACGAAAGTATCAGCCTGGCAGCACTTCGTCCAGACGATTTGGTCAGCGAGACGGCGGCCTTTATGATAGCAAACGGTGCCCAGCTCATCTACTCTCTACTCTACCTGCTCCTCATCTATAATCTCACCTTGATCAGCATGGAGAGAGATTGGGGTTCGTTCGAGTCAACTCGACAAAAACTGCGTTGCACGATTTACAAGGGCCGCGGTTTTACTCAGTCATATCTCCTTCAACTACCCAAACGAGTTTTGTTCCCGTTGATGGGCTTCAGCGCAATGATGCATTGGTTACTCGGACAAGCCATCGCTACCAAGGAATGGGTTTGGACGAATCCCGGGTACGAGAGGTTCGGGGTTGAAGGGAATGTGTCGGCACAATATGAAGTGAGTGGATCAATTTCCTACCATTATGCGTCAGAAGCTTACCACGTTAAGGTCGTGTACGCCGCCTACCCTGTGTGGCTGACCACGATTCTTATGCTTGCGATGACATCAATGTGTTGGTATGCTTTCTCATATTCAAGAGAAGGCTACATGCCTCAGATGTATGGATCTATCCGTGTTTTGTGTGCCAGCACCACGGATATGGGGTCGAAATCATTTCCTAGCGAAGGTATCATGTGGGGTGATCGTGAGTGCCCAATCTTGCACATATGAGAAAACTCCAGGGCTAAAAGTTTAACAGTTGGTGAGAAGAAGAAATATCGACACGCTGGATTTACAGACTCACAGCCTGGAAAAGCTGTTCCTGGCGAACTTTACTGCGGTGATGGCAGCGCTACGCATACTTCATAAAGTAATTGACACTCTTGAGGAGATGGAAATAGTACTGAATTGGGTGTTTTGTTTGAGCTGCGTACTAGCTCATGAGTGTCCTCATTAGCCATCGTGTCAAAGCAGTCGCTTGCTGCACGTGTCTTTGCGAAGACGGCCACGGAGATTTTGTCACGACCTTCCTGCGAATCATCAATCACTTTGTTGATTTGTTTTGGATTAGCGTATCGATATTGAGAATGCCTGATTGGTCGGAATCATGGTTTGAGATGGACAGGCACCCCAGAATGGATGTGAAAACATCCGAAATTGGAAGGCACATGACGGAGAACGGTTGAAGGAAGGACAGCGCCATCAGCCCTTTGGGGCCCATTGGGGTGGAAGTGGCGCACAGGGTTGGAGAGGAATAGAGAAAGCCGTTAGAGTTAGGATACGAGCTGACGCAAAAATACAACCCCGGGCCTTGCACCCCATTGCACTTCCAGAACAAAGAGCAAACTGGATGACGGTGCTGCTGTATTCCACCGAGTCCATCATACGGACGAGCTGCTTCGTCATGTTGGAGATATTAATTGCGGCCCTTGATTGCTCGCTTTTTCTTATATCTCAAGCACGCCCCAAACACATGTAATCTCCTCAGGGGTTCGGCGAGAAGGTGGGCCAATTGCAGCAGGCTCGGCAACACCCGCCGCTTTAGTTGGCGCTGTTTGAGGAGAGTTGTGATGTGGGCTAGAGAGGCCTAGCTCAAGCATCAAATTGTACGACGGTGGCTGAAGTGTCACCTTCTCTTCGTGCTGAACCGCTCTTCCCCATCCAACAACCTCATTCACCCGTGGTCATGTCTTTGTATATCCCGCCTTGACTTGAACAAAGGCATTCTTCCCTCCGTTTGGCTTATCTTCCCCCTTTGCTCTTTTCCTCACCCGTCCTTGTCTGTACCCCATTCCCTACGGACCTTGCTTCGCGCCACCCGCATTCCTCCATCTTTGACTTCAATCATGGCGCCTATTCTACCCTTTTCCTTCCTGCTATTTTCCTTACATTCATATATATCCGAAGCAGCATCGCCTAGGCCTAGGGTTCTTGGCTTGGACTTTACAAAACGAGAGGTTCCCACGGCAGAAGGATCCCTAAACCGTCTTCGTCGTCGAGCGTCCACCGTCTCTTCAACCCTATACAATGCGCAATCGAATCTACTGTATTTGGTCAATGCCACTGTCGGAACCCCACCTCAGAAGTTCTCTCTACAACTTGACACCGGAAGCAGTGATATTTGGGTATGTGGTTGCGCCTACCATACACTAACAGGGCAAAGCGGCTGACTGGATTCAAGATTCCATGGGCCTCCTCCACTACCTGCACAAGCAAACAAAGACGCTGTACGAATGGCGCATACGACGATACCAAATCCACCTCCCTAGTCGATGTTGCGCCTGATCAGTTCCAAATTACCTATGTCGATCAGACTAAGATCGCGGGCGACTACATAAATGAGACGTTCGGAATTGGAGGCGCATCAATCGTTAAGATGACGATGGGGCTGGCGAAGCAGTCGTCGGAGCAAGATACGACCAGCGACTTTCAGGGCATCGTAGGCGTTGGATTCGACACTGGCGAGGCGATTTATTCGCAAACGTCGAGTGCAACTCAAGCAGGCCTCACATATCCCAATATTATCAGTCAATTGGTCAACCAGGGCTTTATTCAGACAAAGGCATACAGTCTCTGGCTAAATGATAGGGGTAAGACGCTCATATCAGAGTCTCGAATCGTTGCTAACCAAGTTCAGAATCCAACACTGGCAATATTCTATTTGGTGGCATCGACTATGCCAAATTCCACGGCGATCTTACAATTCTACCTCTTCAAAAGGATATCTCCGGCAGCATTTCATCCTTTACTGTGACCCTGAACTCGTTCCAGATTATTGGAAACCAGCAAAAGGCCGTCTATTCCGCCAACCAGACGATTCCTGTGATTCTCGACTCGGGAACAACCCTTACTTACTTGCCTGACTCTATTGCGAATGCCATCGCCTCCGGTGTTGGTGCTGTTTCTAACGCCAATTATGGTGTTGTCGTGCCCTGCAATATCGCGGACACTCCTGCCACCTTCAACTTCCAGTTCGGCGACTCTAATGGCCCAACCATTGTGGCAGAGATTTCGCAATTCGTCCTGCCATTTCCATCCAACATCCCGACTCCCAAATTCAGAAATGGCAACACCGCATGCAGATGGGGAATCCTACCATCGGATGGCAACCCAAACCTCTTTGGAGATACATTCCTTCGATCCGCTTACGTTGTGTACAATATCGATGGAAATCAGGTTGGAATTGCATCAACGAATTTCAACACGACGACTGAGGATATTCGCGAAATCAATGCTGCATCCTCGATACCTGGTGCATCAGCTACTGCCGGTGGAGCGGCTCAACAAACGCATACGGGAGCTGTATACCTAACAGCTACAGGCATCTTAGGAACTGGTGCGGCTAGTTCCACAGCCGTGGAAGCTACAGGCAGTGGCACATTCGATCTTGGAACGCCTACCAAAACGAGTGCATCCAGCTCAACAAAGAAGGCGAGTGCGGGCCAGACCGCACCTCTGCCGAGCAGATCATTCACGACGGCCATTGCTGGCGGCATGGTCATGTTTTTCACGTTGTTGGGTGGATCCATGGTTATTTTTGTGTAAAATCGGCTTGGTTGGTTTCTTGACATTTCTCTGCATTGCGAGGTGTTTCGGATGGACGCTCTGGGTTTCGCTTGTTTTTTCAGCGTTCGGCGTTTTGGGTTGGGCCTTCGATTGGACATAGCGAAGAGTGTGCTGATTTTTGCATAGATGCGCTTGCTTTGTACATACAGTGTGGAATAGGGGAACGATGTGGATATAGACTACTACTGTACTCTCTCCTTCTCCTAACGTAGTTCCTAGATGTGCATTATTCTTGCGACTGTGCCTCCTTCCTGTGGTCAGTTATTGTCTGCGGGGAACAGATTGGGGGGTGGGGAGACATCTCCTGTCAAATTGACCATGTTCTACCTACCTTCTGACCCACGGGTCTCTTTTGTAGATTTTTTTGACGGGCGTGTAGATTCACTAGATGTTCTGGGGCTTGGAGACTTGGGGTACATGTTGTGGTGTTGCAAATAGAACCTGTCAAACCGAGAACGGCTAAATGAGAGCTATAAGATTAGTCAGTAAGTATTGAACACGCCCGTAATTCTGTGAGCTGATGAACTATTAGGTCGCGCGAAACGCTATAAATTCGTGCATATAAAGTTGTATCTTAGTTCAGATTGGTTGTATTAACAATCTTCAAATGCCAGTGTAAGAAATGGTCGTAAAGATAATAGTAAGCCGAAAAAAGTAGCACGCTAATCGCAATACTTTATTTTACTCATACGAGGAGGGCACATATTTGACACGATTGGGAAGTTCAAGCTGGTAGTGACAGCTCCGTCGGAGATGTGGAGCCGCTGTCTCGTCTCAAAGATAGAGAAGTTTGAGCACAGTGGCAGGGGTCGAACTTCACAGCTCAACTTTTGCTTACGATTTTAGAGACCTTCCACTTCCCGGGATCAAGAATGCACAATATTTCGATGAACAACTTTGAAGTGGTTAACATTTAATCTGCAAGCCCAAAGAAGCACCCAATAATTGTTCGTGGACATCGTCCCTCACCAATCTGCCTAATTGGCTTTATGGAAAGTTCGGAGCTTGACAAACGAATGAAGAACGACATCTCAAAAACTCTTTTGGCGATAGACTTATACGCCCACGGAATTTCCAATCGACAGATTCCGGGGCATATACAATTATCTGTTAATCATTTGAGCTCGTAAAGCCACCTCTCACCGTTCAAGCAATTATACCCAGATTACCTATTTGGGACGGATCCCCCCACCCGTCGAGCCCATCGTCAAGGAGCCCTAAATCAACAGCCGCAGGCCGAAAGTATAAGTAGGGTGCTTGTACATAAGAATGTCCCTTCTCCATAACCACTCGCATTCTTCTCTTCAGCAAAAGTGTTTGTATTTCTCTCGTTTCCTACTTCTTTACTTACAAAGAAACACACTCTTTACAATGGTTCAACTCAGCAACATCTTCACCATTATGGTGGCTGGAAGCAGCATCGCCGCTGCTTCCTATAACAAGCGCTCTACCAAAGCATCAGCACAAGCAGATGCTCAAGCCGCCGCAGCAAACTTCCAAAACATCCTCGCCATGTTTTCCAACAGCATCGCTTCTGGTGACGAATTGGACGCTTCTGATTTGAAGTCGGCTGTCCAGGGATACGTCGGAATGATGCAAACAATTAGCAAACTGAGCGCTGCCAACGATGGTAACTCTACAGGTTTCACTCCCAACTGGGAGGGAGCAGTCATTGGTGCAGTAATCAACAGTCAAGTTGGCTTGTTGACCGGAGCGTTGATGGGTGTCACGACTTCATGGTCTTACAAGGGACTCAACGATGGATTGACAAGTATGTTGGGCTTTGATCCCATGCAGGCCTTGAGCGGCATGGCTGGTGGTCTTCCTGCGGGTTTGCCAACAATACGTACGTCCTTTCCCGTTCTACCCTGTTGGGTTTCAAACTGATGTGGTCGTCGTATAGCAAATCCTATTGTTCCAGCTGCAGCACCCGCAGCAGCATCCAAGTCTCCAATTGCAGCGCCAGCGCCAGCTCCTAAGCCCGTCGTTCCAGCGCTGGCTCCGAAGCCGGTTGTTGCAGCACCGCCCGTCGCCCCGGCCGCTGCTCCAAAGCCTGCAGTACCCTCTACACCCCAGGTCCCAACCTCACCCGCTGCACCAAAGGCAGCTCAACCACCTGTCAACCCAATGCAGGCTATGGGTCATGGTCACGGCGCATGGTTCGATGCTCCCTATGGACAGGAGAGGAAGTAGACTCTTTAAAAAGCCTATACCAACGCGTACCATGACAATTGCGCAAGGAGAGAATGGTGTGGGTACACAGGGAAAATGTTCAAATTACACATTTACCTGTTAGCTTGGCTAGCATTTTATGAGTACAGCTCGCACTCGATAATACCTTAGTTTCTATCGTGCTCAGAGCGCCCGCCCATTTGGGTTTATGTATTAATGTCCTGTTTCAGTGAAGTTAATCTGCAAGCATTATATTTTAGAGACAGGGGTTATCCTCATCCGTGCTCTGCTTTATTTTTTCAATGCACCTCTCCCCTTGGCTATTTATGTAAGGCTGGAGGAAATAACTTCTAGGCTTTTGGTGACCACATTTTGCGATTCACTGAAGATGTATCGGTGTCTACCTTGAAACCTCTACACGTCCAAAGCCGGATCCAGTGACAAGATACATTGGAGGCTTGGAATTTAACACTCGGAAGTTGCAGTAAGGTATTACTAAGACCTGTTGGTAGAGAAATGGCTCTTCTTATTTTTGGGTATCTTGCCATGTTCGTTTCGATGTAATGTATTTCTTTTCACGGTGCAATTTCTTTCGTCAATATCATGTCCAGCTAGTAACTGCCTGGCTCTCTCATATCAAGCTAGACGCAATTGCTAGATAGAGGGGAGCGTCCGATGGTGCTCCAAATCAAATTCTAGTCGCAAAGGTCCGGTTTACTACGACCGGCATCATGACAGACCTTCATTGTCCCGCGCTTGACCAGTCTAGTACTGCCTTGGTCATTCGATTTCATTCTCTTGGTTAAACCCCGTGTCGTTGCATCATGCCTGTACTCTGAGTCAGAAGAGTTGAATATTGTCTCTTATACTTTTCCGATGTTTGGCTGGTAGTTGCACTGCCTCGACCGCCAGCCAAATTTTGCAGTTACCAACTTGCTTGCACGCTTCTCACACTTCCACTGCTCTCGACGATGTTCTATTCTTTGATGTTATTTTGGTACGACGGCGAGTCATGGCTGTACCGAAGTTCGATTGTGAGACAACTTTTCAGCATGGCCCACCGATTCTTTTATTTTCCGTCCTGTCTCTAGGCCGCGCGAGCTCACAGCGTCACGTTTCAGCCTCGGAAGACTTTGAAGCGGCACTAAACAGCGTCGCTCTGTTGGGAAAAAGAGGAATCAAACATACTCTGGCTTAAGATCCTTCACATCGCTTAAAGATCTCATAACCAAAGCATACCTCCGAAAAATCATGTCTGTCTGATTGTCTGAGTGCTGCCACCAACAACCACGGTTGAACTGAACTCTATCAAGGTGCCCCAACGGAACTGAACCTGCTTTGCTTGTGACCTGTCAGTGAGGTCGTCTATAGAAATCTTTGCCTGCCCGCTCCCTCTTCCATCTTCATAACAAGAGTTATCATTGAAAGTCTACGTTTGCCTCACAGCATATCTACCGTCTGCTTTCCACACACGCACTTGCAATCACACATCAACAATCATGGCAAAGATGTTCCAAGTCTTCCGAGACGCGGATGTTAATTCAGACGCTCCTGGCCAGTCAGATCCAGTTGCTGCCCCCAAAAAGCCTCCTTGCACGCCCCTTACAAAAGCTCGCTCAAAGTCTCCTGACGCCCCTGGCGCTCATCGATTCTACGAGGGTGTCTATTGGAAGGTTCGTGACTCTGACTGCATGTGGTTTGATCCTAAACAGGTCAACACCCCATGCAAGGAGGATGGTGATTACAAGCGCAAGGAAAATCAGTTTCGTGAACGATTTCGATCCATCATGGTGTCTGGTCATTCTCGCGCAGTCAAGATCGAGTTTTGAGCTTGATAAACGCCCTTCATTGCTCGGCGAATTTTTGGAAACACAAGATGGTTCATCCGTCTTCTTACTTTTTTCATTGATTATTTTGCTTGAGGGCATGATATTGAAGAAGAAAAAGTTTTGATGCTAATGGTGCTGTTGTAATTTGTGTTGCTACTTGTATCACTTCTTGCTATAGTGTGGCTCACTGCTTCGCTGCTGCCCGTCTGATATATACTGCATGTTCGGTCTCCTGGAAACCGGGAGTAGGGTGAGTTTTGTGTGCTTATTGCTGGATGGGCACGTTGTAAAAAGTTTTCGCTTTCTTGGAAGTATATTGCGACGTACCTGTTAGGATTTCTGTATTATTTACAAGAGTCTTCTGATGCTATCCAATTCATGGTTCAATGATCCTGTCACTTTGCGGTGCAGGGAATGTCCTCTTGAGAGATTGTGTTGTACTTCCGGGCAGACGTGACGACAGAAGAACAACGGTCGCGGTGAGCACAAAACTGAGTATCATATCTTCTGTCGTCACAGAGTTCAAGCCAATACCATACGTCTTGATCAAGCTTGAATGCCACAGACTTGCCATCTCTGATGATAGTTGTAGCACTATCTCGACCAGACGCATCAACGAGTGTGACGCCATCAATGTTTCCAGTAGCGTTCTTACTCACAGAGTAAAAACAAACTACTAGGTACCCAAGAGGGATGACGAACCAGTTTTAGTTGGTATCTGCAAGATCGTAATCACGTTATAATGCGTCTGCAAGAACATTAGTAGGTTATGATCACACTGAGAAGAATTTCCCGCACCTACATCAATTTCATGCTAGTAGTGAGTGATAACATCGCGCTTGCGAAGATCTCACGCTTTCTTAGAGGATGTAGAGTCCAATAAGCCAAAATCCAATGGGCCAATGTTTCGGGTCATTTTATAACACCGCACGAACGTGGCTACAGGTGATCTGGTGATTAGTAGCCATTGAGATCCTTAACGGCAGATAAAAATTGCCTGACAACAGTTAATAGAAAACCGTTCAAGAGCAGATGTGTGAAGCTGGAGAGTCGAATGGAGAAGGCGATTTCCAAGATAGGACGCGGCCCATTCCTTTCCGGCACTATACTCGATCCAGATCAGCACAGTCTTTTGAAAGTTCAATCTCTTTTTGGATCTCTATCGAGAGGGCAACAACATCATAGATTTATTATCAATCATTATCAAATCGGTCTGTCTATCCTGACAGTGAACACGAGGAGAAGGTATGGATATATTGATTATGATCCTTCAGTCGCCCCCATCGCATCACTCTTTCCCTGGACTTCAACATCTCCAATCTCGAAGTACAACTCATAATCCCACGGCTGGTATCTATCGCTCTTCTGCCACGGGTTCTTTCGAAAAAGGTAAATAGACTTGACAACTTTGTTCCCGAATTGCTGCTTATGCTGGATCAAAAACCAAGCCAGAGACCGTCCATGAACAGATCCAAGGATTGCCATTCCGGCATCCGAATCCGGATAGAAACTATCTCCAGGCCATGGAATTCCTTCTGGCTCTTCTCTAAGATTTTGACGAACGCGATCGAGGATCCTACATGTAGATTCGGTGACAACGCTCGTCATGATGATATGTTTCGGGCATGGGATGGCAGAACTCCCGTCCGGCTTGACACCAGTCTTCTTCCATAGGTTCGACAAAGTCCAACACCATTGGAGAAAGACGATATCTGACCACGCCGCCAGTCGAGGAAGATTTGGCGACGGATTTGGAGGCGGCTGCTTCTCTTTGAGCATGCCAGCTGGCGAGAACATTCCCATCAGTACCAAGGTGTACTTTGAGGCATCTTGGTCCCTCCCGAACCAGAAATTCTGGTACTTAGCACCTGCTGAGGGATTCAGCAGTTGTATTACGACCGGATAGGATATGACGGCTTTGACCCACCAGGAGGCGCAAAAGCAGAATCGATCGGCTGTCGACAATGTCAACTTAACCCCAAGAATAAGTGCGGCGAATAGCATAATCTTACCGGTCCTCCAACGCCGTCCACTATCCAACTCTTAGTATGCTGGGTCTGCACATAGTCCCAATCTTCGATCTTGGTTGATAGTCCCAGCGCTTTCACTGGTGTCGTCACATCTTCCCATTCGAAGCCTGAGTATATCCATTTGCTCTCATCTTGGGTTACTGTCCAACGCCATATTTCGATCTCCGCTGGATTCGAGTAGGGGCTTTGTGCAGGTGTTTGGTGGGTCCTGGGGTTCTCGGAAGCGCTGAACATTTCTGCCACCTGCTTTTGGTCCGCTCGCATCAAGCGCAAGTATTGACAACCGTCCTGGATTGCTTTGTTCCATTCGTCGTCAGGTGTTGGTGGATAAGCTCTCCTAATCAGGAAATCATTGAGATTGCGCACATTTGCACTCAATTCATGTTCACGATCAAAGCTTGCGGAGGCGTTGCTTCTTGTGAAAGAGGCTGCGTTGATTTCACCATTATGGTGGGAAACTTCTGAGCGATCGAGTAAAGAAAGATGAAGCAAGAGAGAGATGAAAATTATGAAGAAATACAAAGTGATCGGAGGAAGAAGTCGATGAGAAGGCATGGCAATTTTAGGATGAATGTTCCCAATGGCTGAAAGCATCTTATTACCATTTATTATACCAATTGTAGGCCAGCTAATATGGCCAGGGAATTGAGTACTACGCCGAGTGAGACATGCATTTCTTGTAATCGCTACTGACAAATAGACCTTTGTAGTAACATACTGAACTACTAGTGGTTTCAACCTCGGTTGCACGTTTCCACCTTGTAGACGTGGTGGCATTCTTCATTCGATTGCAGGAGAGGAAGCAAAGTAAGGAGATCTAACCACAAAGACTCATAGAGCTTTCCCTCTGGCTACCGTAATCTTCGCCTTACAAGCCACACACCCACACTCAAAACCCCACCCCTTCAGCGCCTTTTGGCGTTGCTCGTACGATTCGCGTCTTGACCAGATGTAGGTGACTGTGAGCTCTTCTCCAGGGTCAACGTCTCTGTATGTCTTGAATGGCTGTTCTTGCGCATCGTTCACCGCCGTAAGGATTACGTTGGGGACGCAAGAATGATTGAACCGAGATCCAACCTTGTAAACTACGGTCCCGCCTCCTTCCCTCGCCCATCGGTTCGTCCGCCATATCTCCACGACCTTTCCACTCAATGCTGGACCAGCGCGAGAACGGTGTTCACTATTGTCCCAGGTCGGAAATGGCCCATAGAGTTCCAAATAGGCATCTTGCTTGGTCAAAGTGAGCTTCTGGAATTCCTCAAAGACTCGAGATATGGACTTTGTCGAGCCATCAACTTCGACCTTCAGCAATGGAGCCTCTGTGAGGATGTAGGTGCCCGCGGGAATGCTTCCTTTTGCGAACACTCCTCTGCCTTTTCCTGGAGCATCTCTGATCTCGAATAGGTCATCGTCGTCGTCGTCAGAAATCATCATCTTCTTGAACTTGCTGAATACTACATTAAAGTTAGTATCCATTGTATGGAAAGGAGGGACACTAGTACTGCTGAACGGTAAACCTGTCATCTCGCCGTTTTTTGTTCGTGGGTGTGTACTGTTTCTTTTATGACTTAAATGGCGTTGAAAAGTTGAAACTAATTTTGATGGAAGACTCGCAGTTCTTGGCGTTGATGCCCGGGTAACCTATGGCAAAAACGTTGAAACACTGAGTCTGTACGAAAAAGAGATTTGCAGAACACGAGAATCTTGAACACTCTGAGATCATCACAGTGTTTTAAGAAAAGCTGAAGGATGTTACATTCCTGGCAATGGTCATACTAGATTCGACGAAGAGTCATAAGACCTTTTATTCAGTTACTTGGTTCATGTGCAATCAGGTATGTTAGAAATAATCGCTAACTTCAAGCAATCTTCCTTCTCTTAGACTATCTCCCTCGAACTTTCTTCTTTGGCACTATCTATCCTCCATCTTCTCTTGGACTACAGTCCCGCGGGCTACTAATTGGTCCACCTCGCACGCCGCACAAGTACAGCTGAACCCCCACCACTCCGCCAGAAAGTTACGTCGAGCAATAGGAGATCCGTCGATATGTGTGCCGGCCCCAAGATAGGTAACAGTAAGTTCTTCGTCAGCTTGGATATTACGCCTCGCCTCATCTACCAAAGATTCCCCGGGCCCAGTCATTGAAGGTTCGGTACACAGTCATGGATTGAAAAGAGACCCAGTCTCATATACAGCTGTCTCCCAGAAATTTGAAGTCCTTTGTTTAACGATTTTGCAATCTTGAGCAGTTGATCCAGATGCCATTGGGGGAGATGGCCAGCATATAGTTGCTCGTATTCTGCTAGAGAGCGCGAGATAATTGAACTTGAATCTATTTATGATATCCCGTGGCTCAGTGCTTTCTGCCTCATTCTTGGATACTAGCCGAGGAGCCTCGGAAGGAACTTTGGTGTGTGTTGGAATATCGGTTATGGCAAAGTGTTCCCGCCCTTTGCCCTCGACTGCTCTGCTTCAAATAACATATCCATCATGGCGAAGGGGTTTTCAGTGTTTTTCATAGCTTTCTTTGCAGTGCCTCGATGGTAAATTGATTGTAATTCTCGAGGCTTCTCGAATGTTGTGCTTCTTTACGTTGGTACACCCTCATTCTTTTCCGCTCTCTCAGTGAGCTCTTTTGTGAACTCACAAGTTGTGTGAACAGACTTTGCCTGGGACACTGCTACCGACTGTGAATAATCAATATCATTATTTTGATGAACTAGTGAAGCTTGAATATAGAATTTCAAGTTATGGCGATTTCCCAGGATCCCTCTAAAACCACACAGTAACACTCTCAGACTCATGCCACACTATCGCAGTCGCTCTATCAACTTAATTCCGTCCTCAAGAAATTGAACTGAATATGAAACCTCCCACTCAATATCGATGTCGTTAAGTTCCTGTCGTTGTCAAAGACGATGTTGCCAGCAAGGAACCGACTGCAGCATAGGATACAGAGTGCCCAAAGGATTCCGGGGATCTGCCGACATCGATCATCAATTGGGCCCGTTGTACATGTTCGACATGACGAACTTCATCCAAGGCGCAAGGTCGCCAGGTCCAGGCCATTTGATGTGCTCGTATTGGAATGGTATATCCCTCTTGACAGCGGCCTTCAATTGAGTGACAATCCTGGAATCGTGAAGGCAGTACATGCACATGCCTGTATCGCCATAAATGATCGAAATGTCTGCGGCTTTCTCAGC
Source organism: Venturiaceae sp. KMAF11 (assembly GCA_023078705.1). Taxonomy (NCBI): domain Eukaryota; kingdom Fungi; phylum Ascomycota; class Dothideomycetes; order Venturiales; family Venturiaceae; species Venturiaceae sp. KMAF11. Next base: position 560,295 of record JALGOQ010000012.1, read on the forward strand.
CCACAGCAGGGCCATTCTGGCGTTTCCGAGTATGGCGCAAGAGATTGTTGCTTCGCGGTAACTGAATAAAGTGAGTTGATGGCCTAGCTGCGGTATCATCGGCTCGTTCTTCTACTTACTATTTGAGAATATCCATGCCGCCGAGACCGAGAGATCGCATAAGGCCCGTCAATTTTTGGAGCTTAGGGAATCGGCGAGTGTGAACGACTACAGCTTCACCGTAGGTCATGTTGACCAATGATTCGTTGTCGAGCTCATGGTGGAGTGCGGTCATAGCGGCGAATTTATCTTCCTTGTGTTGTCCTTCGTCGGTATCCTCACAGGCAGGGCATTGGCAATGAAAATCCCAGTGTTGAAACGTCCTCTTTCGTTCGGCTCGAGTCATGAAGGGGTGGGTGTACGCAACGCACAGCTCCTCGCCAGCTGCAATGTCACGGATGACAGAGAATTCGTAAGCTTTGTTCCCATGCACGGAATTGGCGAGCTGCGTGTTGGGGATGCAGGAATGATTGAAGCGGGAAGCCAACTCCAAAACAACATCTCCGAAAGTGTTCATCTGGTAGACGGAGGCGATCTTGCGGGTGAGATCAGGTATCTTTTTGTTCATGAACAAGTCGATCGAGAGCATCCCGTGAAGTTGTAGGTAGGCTTTTTGCTTGGGGGTCGAGAGCCCAAAGAATGCCTGTACCACAGCGATTCTATCGGGGGCTTGGAGAAGTGGAGATTCCGAGAGAATGAGGGTACCGCGAGGGATCTGTTGGGTGGCAAATATACCTTTGCCTTTGCCCGAAGTGTTTTTGATTTCGAGAAGGTGGCGATTGTCGTGCTCAGTGGGCTGGAAGCCTTGAGCTTCTCTGGATTCTGCCATCTTTGGTGGAAAGTATGTTGTTTAAGGTTGCAAACAGTTGGTCGCCAAAAATGACCGATGGAAGGAAAATTCTTAAGTAGAACCAGCTAGAAGGCTACTTGGAGTGTTATACGGAACCAGTGTTGATGCTGACGCTCAGATTCAGTTCTTCACTCCGGTTCCAATTGTTATAACACGCCTAACTCGATATCGATATCGATAAAGTTCTAGCAATCTTTTGGCAGAAATTTGTTTACTGATTTTTGGAATAGAGAGTGTGCGAGGCGAATAATAGTATCGGAAGCGGTAGAGGCATTGAACTGATGGACCTTCAATGTCAGCAGACGATGCTGCCGTCAAACTCTTCTTATAGAATCAAAAAATCAAGAACAACCGTCGCCCAGTTTCCAGGGTGCTCAGGATTGTGATCAGAGAATACCCGAATATACTTCTCGATGGGATTCTGGAATCATCGTCATCAATTGGCGGTTTGTATCTTCAGATCAGGAGTCCCTTTTCACTTCCTGCCATTACCGCAACGACCCAATGCCAATATTTTGAAATAGCCTCAAAACACCACGCTTGTCCCGTCAAAGAGATCGATGATGCCAAAATTGACCGCCATGCAACATTGACCAACAGTATCTATAACCCGTAGTGAATCCTTAAACTCCTCGCTAAACCTATTGTATAAAGCTATTACGCCATATCATTCCCACGTCATTTCATGACATCTTTTATAGGTCCGTTGTTGGGTCTTGACGCCCAGTACTCCTCGGGTGAAGTGTCAGGTCCGTAGTAATCCTTCAAAGCCACCCTCGCGCTCTTCCTCAGATCGCCCGTCGTACCATCTGTATTTGATATTCTCTCGTTGTTAGTCGTGTCGGCTATGTCTGAGTCGCGGGAAGATTTGGTCTTGAACATGTTGAAGATTGGAGGTGAGGTGATGATGCCTCGAATGTTTCCTTTGTCGTGTGTTAGCAAAAGAAATGCGGCTGTGAACTGGTTCAACGCCACCTTCTTCTATTCTCCAAGACATCTCATTGTCGACCGGGAATGCGAAGTCTTTCCAGCCAATGTTATAGAGTAATTTTCCCGCCCCTTTCTTGGAAACGGCGTACCCAGTCGTGCAGAGTGTACCTAGGAAGTATTTTGATTAGTAACTCCCGCAATACAGATTGAAAGTCGGACTTACTAGAGGCGCGGAATAAAACACGCTCGCCTTCATAGTGAACACCAAAGTGGTCAAGAGCGTCCAAATAACTCAGTCTCAGCTTTCCACGCTCTTCCATGTATGGGTCCTTGAGTTTGATGAATGGTCCAAGATCGTCAGCAGTCATGTTCTTGCGAGGATATAGTTGGCAGGCACCAAGAAAGAATATATCCCAGTCATCTCTGTAGGGTTTACTATCTTCGATACTTGAATCTTCCGTAACCAGGTTCGAATTAGATAAGAGTGCCTGGCTTTGGAGGAACATTTGCTCCTTGATGTTGACATCCCAATCTGCATCGTCCTCTAATATGATTGCTGTGGAAATATCTTCCGTGATGATTTTTCGCCAGATGTTTGCGTGAGATCGCCAACATCCCAGACCAGCCGATTTTCTGTCCTGACTCCAACTAGGTGGTACAACTTTATCGTGGATATCCTCCGCTGTGGAAGCAGGCATCATGGTAAGGTCGATCCCGGTCATGCTCGCGGCCAGTGACATACCATCCTGTCGATCATCCCGACTAAGCAATAATTAGCAATTCGATTAGCATGATTTCAGGGGCCTCATACTATGGCAGCGAGATGTAGAAAATCTTCTGAAATCCCAGTGTACTATTACGTGCCAATTCTGAGGTTGAGCGGTATGCTTTCCCAAGTGAGGAGTACGGCTGGGTGGAAGGTACCAAGTGGGAATTATAAGTGTAAAGATAGAGTAAAACTAGGGTTACGACAAGTGCAACTATGCCATTTCGGAGAGGTTTATTCGAGGTGAATCGCGACCTTGTCGCCCAAGAGAGTGGCGACTTAGCGAACATGTCCATGTCTACATTGGTGAGCTTGGTAGAATCGACGAGAAAAACAAGAGAGAGGGATAGTGAGAGATAAGCAGAAGTTAAACATAGTCAAACGACAGCAAAGAAACTTTTGTGATCAGCATGGCGTTATGCGCCATCTAACGGGAACTGAACCTAAGAATAGATTGTGACCCTGAGGCGAACTCAGCCTGGTGAAGAGTTGACACTTCACGGGTTCTGAGATAGTCTAAAAGAGCAGGAGAAAGATCAAAGACCACTTCCTTTCACACAAATCGTCACATTCCAACAGAAGTGTACGGATTATGCTACTGCCAGTTGTTTGTTCAACGCGGTAGCTATGGAGAATTGCCAGGAGACCCGCTCAACTGCAGCGCTGATCTCCCTTTTCTTATCGTCAGCTCGCTCGTTACCTGACCATTGGTGCAGAGAAGGTGCTGACAAGCTTGGCGACAGCGCGGCATCCTTGCTTGTAAGGTCGGGATCAGACCTCAACCCGAGTTGAGGGATGATGAAAGATTGATCATGAAAGAAAAAACAGGGGGATGGGGCAATGCGTTTGATGAGAATTCAGCAGCGCTATTTGATTGGTCAACCTTACCGCGCTACAAGACTTCCGAAGAGAGCCGTCTCTCTGCTTTCCTGTTCCTCAAGCACAAACACCACGGATTGAGTTTTGAAACTCTAAAAAAGTCTCATAGCAGAGAACTGTGGATGAGTTTGATGCTATCCATTAGATATGGCCAATACCTTGCTCTCAACCACCAATGCCCATCCTTTTTCATCCCTCTCAGTTCCTAATATTATCTCAGACTATCGAACGTCATACAAACACTAAGGTATTCCTTGATATCTGCAGATCTATCAACCGATACTCAACCCATGATCATTCGAATTCATAGCACATTCTTGTGTCAGCCAAAACACTACAACCATCAAAATCAACCTGTCTTTACGACTATTTGCACATTGTTCCAAACTAACCCACCCGAAGATCTTAGGACATATCCTTGCTCCATTGAGATGCCTCCTAGGAAACGCCACCGAGTCGCCAAATTACTACAACTCCTCGCCGCATTTTACACAAGCGAGCTTCCCATTAAAGACCGAGCTTGAGTTTGGGCGACACTTCCCCCATTGCTCCCGTAGACGTACGAAGTGTGAATCGAGCATGGATGAGGGGGTTTCTCTGTAAATTGTTTGAGTCTTAGAGATTAAGGCCTCAAGAGGATTACATTCATGATGGAGTCGCGAACCACCCTTTTCGGGATAGTCATGGAATTCGAAGTATTGCTCAAGATCATTTATTAGCTGTTGATGAACTCGAGCAATATTGCAACACTTGGCTTTTTGCGAAGGCCACGAGAGGAGTTTAGTTTCTGGCGATTGATTTCATGAAGCATCTGTTCCCGGCAGCCTTTGGCATAGTATGCCTGTCTTTTCTCCTTCAAAAATGTGGCTCTGCAGCTTGTATCGACAATGATGAGTTCGTCGCGAGTAGCCCGCAATACTAACATGTCAGAGACGACCCGATGGCGTGTTTCTAGCATGTTTTCTGTGTAGCGAGGGTCGGATCTGACTGTGATCATGCTACAATTTCCGAGAGTAAACCCTCCACTTGCCATTGATGTCCGAAGGCGTTCTACCGTCCATTATGATCGCGATATAGGATATGGTCACTATTTTTGAGTCATCGTCAAATCACTATCCTCAAGGCCACGCAATGTGTTTCGGGACACGCGGAATCAATGTGTGGGACTAATATCCCCACCAACGAGCTACACGAGATCGTTATTGTTGCACAGCTCTTTTACAGGCAGGCTTACAGGCTTTTGGGGTCATCGTCAACTGCAGACGCGCCTGCTTTGAGCTTCGCGACCTTGGACATCTGGGGAACATGGTTATTGGGGAGAAAGGAGGATGACATTTACTATCGTAGAGAGTAGGAAGATTGAAGAAGAAGATACGTCACTGCTACCAGAGATCTTAAAATCGATATTTAGAACTTACTGAAAGGTTGTGCGTCGAGGTAAGAAGAGATTGAGGTTAGATAAATAAACGCCCACTTCAGCACTAGATTGCATCCGGTTTAGCTGGAAGTCCGAGTCGTGTCTCTCTCTTCTAGAATCAGGAAGATGTCCTATATCATCGCTTCTGCTTCAGTTCGAATCGCTCAACTGTCGGGATTTTTCGATGCTTGATAAACAGTGAATAAACAGCACCCACGTGAATAATTGTTGCAGCTAATACTGGTGCTGCCTGACAAGTTCGCAACCTCCTCACCGATTGCCTACTTGACGAGCAGCATGGGACGCCTGCAGAAACGTAGTAAACCTAGCGATGACGACGCAGTCGAGTATCCTATAAATAATCGACCAAGACTCGACAATTTCCTCCAAGACTACCTCTCGACTGAGCCTGAGCCGTATCAGATCATCGCCCACCTTGGCCATGGAGGAAGTGGCTCAGTCCACGAAGTTACATTAAAGAGCGACCCTTCGGGTCAGGTCTATGCTCAGAAATAAGTCAGGCTTGTTGGACTTCGGCTTCAGCGCATGGAATTGTTGAATAAATTGAAAGAGGAAGTGCAAATTATACACAGACTGCACCATCGCCATATCGTAGGAGTCGTTGAGACGTATACTTGGTCCAACCGATTCAACATCCTTCTATCTCCAGTAGCCGAAACTAATCTGAGGAATTTGCTTGAGGAGGTGGATAATATCTCGAAAGGTCAACAACGAGATGAAGCTACGGGCCGATTGATGAGCTGGGCAGGGTGTCTGATACGTGCGCTTGATTACCTCCATGAAATGCGTGTCAAGTACCGGGATGTCAAACCATCCAACATTCTCGTTGAAAACAGCACCATCTACCTGACAGATTTCGGTACTTCTAAGATTATCCAACACGATCAGACAACCGGCACGACTAGCAAGTACAGAGCAATGTCTATTCGCTATGCGGCACCCAGGGCTTTGCGACAAGATGATGCACGTCGAGGGCGATCGACAGACATTTACTCGATGGGATGTGTTCTGTTAGAGATTGCAACTGTCCTCATAGCGCCACCAGGTTCTCTGGAACGATTGAACCAATTCCGCTCAGATTCGAGTGGTTTTGCTGCTTACGCCAGAAGTCAGTCGTCACTCCTGCAACGGATTTGGCATTTATGTGCCTACGGAACCCTGGCTACAAGTCAAGATTTCTGCTCTAGATGTGCGGTTGTTCTCCCAGGTTTAGCCTTCTTGATGCTTGATCCAGATTCATCTCAACGCATCACAACACGGCGAATTCTCGCCCTGCTTCAAGATCCCAACCTTTACTATCTGCCCGTCATCAACGCACTGTGCTGCTATCAATCCAGAATAGTGGAGCTTTTGATAACAACAATTCACGGCACTCAGTTTTCAAAAACGAGCAGCAGTACCCCAATACTCCGGCGCAAGCTTTGAAGATCCAGGTTGCATCCGATTGGGAGGATGCCAAGGTCAAATGGTTAAGGTCTCATATATGGTGGGTGAATTAAGACATAATGTTTGGCAAATTTTCTACTGTGCATACAATTCCTTCACTCCCAGAATTTCTTAGTGGATCATTATTGTCATTATTTTTTGTTGGAATTGTACACAGCCTCCCAAGTTCGACTGTCTTGTTTCCCCGATGGTTCCTGTATTGATCACGAGACCTTCGAAGGGGGTCTTGAGCGTGAGAAGAGGTTTGCATATGATTTTTGGATATTTTCTTCGATTACATGGGTTGTCCCTATGGAAAAGCATTATAATGAACAAATTTAGTACGTTTCCCTCCATAAGGAAAAGCTAGCGTCTTTTAATTCTGTGTCAGTCGCTTCTTTTACTACTTTTAGAACATATCGTGATTAACAATAATCAACCCCTATCTAACATACATTCAAGCTCATTCAAACGGCTGAGCTCATTGGCATTCTCAGAAAGTGGGGGCTCAAAAGATGGGGGGCAGCAAAAACGGAGACTTGATTTGAAATGATTCATTCGGCGTGGTCTTGGGCACAGTCACAGTGGGAAAATTGCTGAATACAATATGACGCTCTCTATAGCGCAAAGAACATGGTCTGTTCGATCATCTTGTGCAGCCCCGAATGTCATCTTCTAACATGCATTTGGCCTGAGAGCGTCGAGTGGTCAACATCTCTCTCCATATTTTATAACGTTGAACCTTTGTCGGAAAGTGAGAGCGGATCAACAAAATTCATTACTACACAATCGCTCTGCTAACCCAAAATCATTTCTTCGCTGATATTCTCTCTCTCAATGGGCTGCGGAATGAGCCATAAATCGACCAAATACCATGCTGCCCAAAAATATACCAGCAAGAATTGATAGGAAATAGCCCACGTTCATGGTCATAACTGCAATCATCCTGTTGTCAAATTAGCAATCTCTCTGATTTCAATACGATTAGACACTGACAGTAAGTAGCCAATACCCGCTAGGACAACATCCATAGAAGCCAATATCACAGCCTCATTGACTCTCCAAGGCCGAATCGTCGCTTTCACCTCAGTCGCATAAGGATATTCCCCGCCTCGTCGCCCTTTCACCACCGACAAAACTTCGAACAGGTTTATGCGCACAGCCAGCAGTGCGCGAAAGATTGTCGTGAAAGCAATGAGGAAGATGCACGTTCCCGCGTACATGCCAATCGAGCTTGGAGTCCATGCTGAGGAGTAGAGGGGCGTGCTCGTCGAGGTGAAGAAGGTCATAGCCATTGAATCCATGCCCATCATCGTTGTGTCAGATGAAGGCATGGCTGTCGAGGTAGCCATGGACATTGCCATGGTGCTTGTTGCGGCTGCAGATGTTGACATGGTCATCCCGGACATGGACATGCTGTCCACGTTGATGAAAAGGTATTACTGGTATGGGCTTTTGAAAATTGATTGTGTTAGAAAATGGAATTGAAGTGATAATAGCGATATGAATCAGAATTAGAGAATTTGGGAGATCCGCAGCCTCGTACCTATTATTCATTTACGCGAATAGGCATGCAGGGTTCGAACGGACGCTACTCTTTAGCGCCACAAGGCATCGGGCCGCTGGAACTTTTCTGTGCTATTTTGCAGAGAGGGTTTGAGCATTATGGAGCATTATGTTGTTTCGTAGTGGGTGGCCTTTGGTCAGCAATTCGTTATTGGTTTCTTTGCTACACCCAGGTGCAGATCTTTCCAACCGCTAATGTGATGTAGGCGCGAATCTCTCCACGCTTGCGAGTTCTTGTCCCGCCAAACTGCTCAAATGTGCTCAAAACTAACCTGGATCATTCGCTATGATTCAGACCACGACAAAACTATCTCAAAACAGTTACTCAAACTCCTAGAAGGCGTTGCCCAGCTTTTTTCTCCTGTCGAAAACTTAATCCCTAGCAACTTCATCCAATTGATTACCTGGATATACGCGAGCGATGTCCAACCCGAGTTACTGTAAGGTAATCAGATGGAGTCTCGGGTCTTTCGCTCCGCCGTTCCAAGAGCACGGCTTCTATGTGTTGAAAGACAAGCATTCATTGCCTAGCCTTGGGAAATCTTATCATATCTATCCTTTTGTCACCACCAAGAACGACGTCTGCCAAATTTTCGATTCTACTACACTAAATTTATAGCGATCAGTAGAGCGGCCTGAAGAGTCCTCGACAAGATCAGACAAGATGGATATGGGAAATGTTGCCTGGCTTACTTACCCTCTTATGTTACATGGGACTCGTGAATTCGAGTGCGGCGATCTCACTACTGATCAATGCAACTGGTATAAGCAACGATGGCATTTTTGGTATGAGAAGATACACTTAGGGCCTCGTTCTCTTCGACTAACGTGGTTTTGATAGGTATATAGCGGATTGGGTCTTCGCTTTGCCAACAGTTGCATTCTTCATGTGCACAATCGGCGTCTTTATCATAGGCCACTTCATATCGTCACAGGTGCTTGGATACCGCCGATTCAGAGGACCAGCCATATGGCAGAAACTTATAGCGACAATTCGATACCTGTCTTACCGTGGCTTTCATGTCAAAGCTCTTCGATGGAACTCGGCTCCTGTTGGAGTCTTATTATTAGGAGTCGCTGGGGCGACTTTCTTCTTCTGTAGGTCAATTTTGTACTGTGCTTCTCAAAATATGTGATCACTTCAGCTGATAATCTGTAGGTATGGATTTGATCCCACAGCCATACTACTGGGCGGAATCCTTCTATGGGGATTCGCCTGCTTTAGCTACTCGATCCGGTTGGATGGCGCTGGCATGTATGCCATTCGTCTTGTGAGTCAAATAGAGACAGGGAAATACAAAAAAAGCTAACAAATTTCAGCGCGACTGCAACTAAGACAAATTGGATCACATTGCTCACTGGAGTGTCGCATGAGAGACTTCAAGTCTTCCACAGATGGATCGCTTATGCCTTCTTTATTCTTTCTCTTATGCATACGTTCCCCTTCATTGTGTACCACATTCATTGGCATACTATGCAGACTCATTTCTCTTCAAGTCTGCTGTTCTACTGGACAGGTATCGTGGCACTGGTATTCCAAGCTTGGCTTACATTTGCTTCCCACAGCACTATTCGGTATGTAATAATACAACATGTTCCTGAATGAACGGCACTAACTTGATACACAGAAATCTTGGCTATGAATTCTTCAAGATCGCACATTTTGCCGCTGTCGTTGTGTTCATCATTGTGTTGTTCTGGCACTGCGACTATACCCTCACGTCATGGTAAGAAATACCAGCCAAACAAAACTCCTGATTTCCAGATGTTAACAAATCCGCAGGGACTACTTCATCGCCACAGCAGCCGTCTACGTTCCCTGCTACGCCTACCCCTGGCTCCGTACCCTCTTCGAATATGGCATCCGCCAAAAAGCTCAAATAACCATCGAAGACAACGGCTTCACCCGCATCACAATCCCAGCAAATTTCAATTGGGCACCTGGTCAACATTGTTTTCTCCGCTTCACGAGCTTCGGGTTCCTCCAAGCTATTTCCGCTCATCCGTTCACGATCTGCTCGCTACCATCAACAAACGTGAACGAGAAGTCTGAACTAGTCTTCTATATCCGACATCAATCTGGCTTCACTAAGAAGTTGTATGAGTATGGTCTGGAGCAACCTAATGCTGAGGTTTCTGTGCTTGTTGATGGTCCATATGGGGGCGTCAATATGCAGAAGTATTATGACGGTGATCATAGTCTCGTTATTGCTGGTGGCTCAGGTGCCGGCTGGATCCTACCATTCATCGAACGTTTCGTCAGGGATCAATCTTCAGTCTCCAGTCATGATGAAGAGAAAGTACGGGACATTATTGCAAGCGACGACAAAGTAGTTCCATCCGTTGAGACACAACATGGACGCCATCACTCTGGACCTCTCTCGCTGCGCGTCATCCTCGCAACCCGCGATATTAGCAGCCGCATCTGGTTCCTTAGAACTGTGAGCGAATTACTGGCCAAATACTCAGCAACAACTCCAACATCAAACGTCCACGTTGAAGTCTTCCTAACCGGCGAAGCCCTCGGAAAAGTCGATCTCTCAACATCGCATGAAACCGGATCCGCAGATACAGCAAGCTCAAACGGCTCTACCTCCTCAGCCGTGGACAAAATTGCCATACCCACAAAGCAAGACGGACATCAGACCAACGTGCCAGGAAAGGAATTCGAAGATCGACCACACTTGTCGCAAATTATTCACGATGAAGCTGCGAAGGTGGCGGAAGGAGGAGATTCGTTGGGTGTATTTGTTTGTGGACCGGAGACAATGCAGAATGACGTGCGTAATGCCGTTGCTCAGGAGAATTTGGCAATTGTCAAGGGAGCCAAGACTGGTGGCGTTTATCTACACTCTGAACACTTCTCATGGGCGTAAATGCTGGGAGTTGGGATGAAGTCGGCCCGTGAAATCATCATGGTAACATGAAGATAATTCCGAGGCCACAATTTCCTACTTTAAGAAGAGGTACTTTCAAATCTCTGTGAATTGCACGAATATCAGAGCTCTAATAATAGTATACCAGGAAGGATTCCTCACAGAATGATTCCATCTTGCTCCTATTGCCCCAATATATCTGATGAAGAGAAAAATGCCGTACGGATTCTTAAAAATATTTATTACCGAAAATTTATCTCGTAGTATTTTGGTACATCTGGAAATGGTGAATAGACTCATGGACACTGCAAGGCTGAGACTCGGTGTTGGAACGTCACCAGCAGGGGTATTCAGGGGTGATGAGGTTGCGACCTCATCGCACGAACAGTAGATAGACAATCAATCAAGACATACTACATTTCATACGAGACCCTTATACATATGTATAGAGCCCATTCAACACTCGGGAAGATCCGACGCTCCTCCTCCACTATCTCAAAACACCATGGTACTTGACCTGAGTCCAGGATATAGAAGGATTCTGCATTCAGTGGGTCTGTGTTTGAAAATCAAAAAACGTTACCAAACTCCAATCTTTCATTCAGGCAACTTTGCAAGCCTCTTCTTTCCTACGTCTCGTTTCCGACACTAGTCATTGCTGTTGGTGGGTCGCTAAAGGTTATGAACTTTCTTTCGGTCACGTTCCTAAATATCAAGCTTTCAGTCTCTATCCCCGGATGATCCCTACTGTGGGTAACTCTTTTCAATCCTGACTTCATCATCTATAGGGGTTTAGCATCAGGTGTATCGAAAGCTATTACGTCATACCTAAGATCTGAACCCATAGTCATATTTATGGAGCAGTACGCCCCTTTTCCCATTGTTTCTGCAGGTGAATAATATGTGATTCTTGGACTGGAGAACGTGCCGCCGAGTATGCCTTTGCCAGTTTGTCCCTCATTTCCCCTGTGAAATCGCAAACCTTGTGGTCTTTTTCATCGGTGCTGGCGGCCTCTCTCCATCCATGGTATTTGATAGCGAACAATATGGAGTGGACACATTTGAGGCACTGTTGTGTATCTGTGCTGGCGTGATTCGCGAGCAACAATTGCCTATGGGTTTGAAGCCGTTGATGAGGAGGCCAAGATTTAATGCCTGACAATAGTGTGCATCCGGATTGACGGTGCCGAATAAACCGGTGGCTGGGGATCGTGCTTTACATGTGTGCTCATTTCTTGCTTGATTAGAATATTTATAGAACACATCAACCATGGCGGTCACAGTGGCGTGGCGGGCTTCGAGCAGGCTTTGTACGCTGATTATTAGCAAGAATTGCAGGAAAGAATACTGAGCAAGGGCAGATAGTTGCATATGGGTGACTTGAGCTCACCTACGAAGCCCGGGGGCATATTATCCTGCAAAACTTTCGTCGTGGGAGCAAACAATTTTGTTGTGTTCGTGATCAGAAGAGTAGTCCCAGAGGAACCTGTATTCAAAAAGTATCCGAGATTGTTCGCAAGTTCGGTGAATTCCTTCTCATATCCAAAACCCACGCGACCCATAACCATTCCTCATTACCCTGAGCAAGGTGTCCATGGCGTGATTTCTTTCCAAGGATGTCCGGAGGCTGATTTCGGTGCCATGATTCTACCCACTCAGTTATATAGAGTCGACAGATAGCAACAGTATCGTACTTGTCACAGACAGTGGCAATGTTGACGAGCTGCTCTAGATTCAACGATCGAGGAACCTGGTGAACCTTGAGGTGGGCGATGCGAAGAACTGTCAACAGTGCTTCAGGATCATCATCAGCAAGTGGAATCTCGTCCTTCCCTACTTCAACGAATCGACCTGTGAGCATAGCCTTCCATACAGGGCTGGCCATGCACATGAACACTCGAGAAACACGAAATCGATGCGTGATCAATTCACCGTCATCGCCGACAAGGAGTGTGAGATCTCCATTTGGGCAAAGTTCTGTAAGCGGAGGAGTCGAGGGCTGTTGATCATTTCTGGGGGCCATGATGATGGTTATCTCGAGGTATTGGTTGATGCGTAACGAGAAGATAAGAATTGAACAGCCTGAAGAAATGAGAGGCGGCCGTGAACGATAATAGCAACGTTATTAAGTGTGGAAACAACGGGTGTGAAGCATTCGACGCGTCTTTATGCATCTGTCGGCGCGTATGATAAGGTGGTGTCAATGGCGGCGAATTAAACCTTCAGCCAGTATTTTGTAAGCTAGTCCGAATTCGGTCAACTGCATGAGATGTAATTGAGTAAAGGCAGAAGCAAAAGCATCGAGGAGAAGAGAGAAATACTCGCCTTCAATGAATCGTATCATTTCCTCCCTCGAACTCCACCTCAGAACTCCACCTTACCGCTGCACATCACCAACCCAAAACCCCCTATAAACACCACCCCCTCATTACAAACCACAACTCTATCCACGGTCTTAATCCCAAGAGACCTCTTATACTGCAACAAAAACCAATCCACACCCCTCTCATTCGGATTTTCCAACAGCACCTTCCAGATCTGACTCTCCATATCAAACGTCTTGCCCAGCCAAGGCGGGAACGGAACACCCCACATCATTGGACAAGACGGTCTCTGTTTCGGGGAAATTACGGAATATTTGGTCAACTGGCTGTGTGAGAATTAGTCGACTGTTATTTAAGAGATGGCCTTGGGGGAGGGAAGTACGTTTAGAGTATCTGTATTCTGCATCGCAAGATTAGTTTTGGTGGTATTGTTTAACCAGTCGAAGCTGGATGAGAGTGTTGAACTTGGTTCTTCCATTCCGTGAACGCAACCTCACTCCATTGCTCTAGATTCGATATAACGGCATTCAGTTCATTGCGAAGTTGGTGTTCGGGACCGTAATGCGAGCATACTCCTCTCATTCCTTGGGAAGGGTTGTATGTGTTCATGTATTGGGCATTGGGAACCTTTGAGATATTAGTATCGAAATCTGGCCAGGAGGCTCCAGGAAGGATTCGTAACTCATGATTCTTTCCATTAACAGTATACTTTGCATCCTGCATCGAACCAACAACTTTGTTTTTCACCCCCGGCTCAAGTGGACTTCCGCTTCTCAGGATCAACCCCTAGCCCTTCAAAAACCTTCTTAGTACGCAAATCTCTCAAATCATACTGCCCGCTCTTATCATAAGCCTGCCAGCTATTCTTTTCTAAATCTTCGTAATCTTGGGATGCGCTTTCTAATTGAAGTCAAACGCGGCCAATGCTTCTTCAATGCTCATAGACATGATATTTAGGAATTGTCGCCTTTCCAAACATATAAAGACCATTGATCACCTGTGATGGCTTATTTAGATGTTATGGTAGACAGGGGCCTCTAAGCCGAAATCCACGGAGGATGGGATGGAGTCGTGTCGAACGCGTCCGTCTCGAAGATTTGTCTCTTGGTCGATACAATCGTTAGATGTTGGGCTGTATAGATTTTCATGGTTTTGGTTGGTCATGCAAGTGATCAATGAAAATGCTGTTTGGTGAGTTCTCTTGCAACTGGCTTCGAAGTGGTAGAACATGAAGGAGATGGGACAGCGTGTGAAGGAAAATGAGCAAAAAGGAGAGCAGAAATAGCCGTCGAGAGTTTCCTGATAATGGAAACATGTCTTATGCCTCTAGAGCTAACCTGGTGCAGGGGATGAAGATTGTGCTCCAGATAATGTTGATATAGAACAGGTTGAGAACGTGATAGCAGAACGAAACCATAGCACAACCTTCCAAGCAGTCGTTGTAATGACCAATGTACAAGGCGAAGGTGACCATGAATTATGTTGTAGATGTGAGAGGTCGCTCATTTGGTATATTCAAGAAATGCTGTGCCGCCACAGTGCAAGAGCAGCAGCAAAGAGAAGATCAAAGATAAAAGAATGCTGTCCGATTGAAGTCGGACTCCGAATTGTTTGCACTATTCGGAAGCACTCGATTTATCGTTTGCTGTCTTGAGAAACCCCCCTATCATGCTCGTTTGTGACCATCTGCCTCATTTCTGTAACACTGCCAGGTCTAGCCATGAAAAGCCGTCGTATCGGTGTAACCACAGCCTTGTCAATTTGGGAACAAATACCGTCTCGTTTCGGATTATTATGTTCTCGATGCCAATACGTACACAGAATAAACTCACATGCCTCTTGCTTCCAATAGTCAATACATCTAAAAAATGACATCCTCGCCCTCTCCGTCACCAAGCAGATCTCCGCCGTCTTCCAACTTCTCAATGCTCTTCTCTGTAGTCTTCTCATCGTTGGCCAGTTTCGCTTCCCTCTCTTTCTCAGCAATAGCAGCATCTCGCTCCTTTGCTCCCTTGACTTTCTTAAGGCGGTAAAACTCTTCTCTGTCGAGTTCGTCGAGTTCGGAGTTGATGTATTTGATCGTGTTTTCGGTTCGGGGTATGATAACGTGTTCGCTGTTGGTGAGAGTTAGCTTGATAGTGCGATAAAGGATAGATGGAGCACATACATGGCGTTAACTCTGCGATTCACAACCTTGATAACCTCATCCAAGATCACAAAAGCAGTCTGCAAACTCGCCAATTCCACCAGTGTCTCGACAGCCCTTGCATATGTCTCTCTACACCTCGCAATCTGCTGTCCGCCTTTGCCCAAACCAGTCAACTGGAAATCGCTGCCTCCCTCGGTCTGGAAGCTCTCGAATTGTGGTAGAATGACACCGGAGACGTTCTCTTGCTTCGTTCGTACTCTGAATTTCGCGGATTTGACAGATTCTTGGATTTGGTAGGAGAGATTGACGCCGCCGACGGCGTAGGTGACTTCAGCTAGGGAAAAGGCAGCAATTTGCATTACACGTCCCATTTTTCGTTTGGCCTCATCAATGCGGCGTGTGATTTCTAGGGAGTGCTATCAATATTCGGACTTTACAGACACTCTGGTATGATATCTAGTACCTCGAAAGCGCCTATTCAAAGCTGTTAGCAGGCTTCAATCATGACGGATAAGGTAGATATTACTTTGTTAGAGCTTCACTTTTCCTCTTCAACAGATCGTGACCAGTTTGTGCGCCCTTCAGTTTACTTTTCATCTGTCCCAGCACTTGGCGTGTGGGAAAGACGGCTTCTCGAGCCTATACATGTGTATCAGTGTCAATGGTCGATAGCTATGCTTGAAGGTCCGATTGAAGCTTCGGGACTTGGTGAAGGTACCTCTGCTCCAGACATGATGTGTTTAGTGAAGAGTTATATGTTTTATATTGTTGATTGCTGGCGGGGTAGCTGTATAGATTGGCTTTTGGTGGTCTGCTTCTCAGGCAATTGGCTGTCGGCGAGAGTCATGGGCACAGGCAAGCAAGCACAGCCGCGAGAGATGATCGCCCTCGTACAGAAGTTTTGCGACGGCTTCAAAGAAAACACCAACAACCACCGACTCGCCATATCCGGACTCTCTCCAGCACGCAGACGTCGCCCATGCGATGTCTGTAGATGTGCTATCACAAATCTCCCACTTCAATGTCCTTCGGCCCCACGCGAATGCAAAGATAGCCACTCCACGATCAGCAAACATGGCTCCCTCCACACCAATGGCCTCCTCATCGGTCCAGCAGAGACTCGAATTCCACCTCATCGCCGAACATGATGTCGTCTACGAAACGGACATCATCAGGAACCCATACGCCCTCAAGTCATGGCTCGACTACGCAAATTTCAAGCGCCAACATGGAACAATCCTCGAACAGGCCTTCGTCCTCGAGCGCGCCTGCACATTACTACCACGATCATACAAGCTATGGAGATTGTATCTGAATCTACGGATAAAGCATTTGAAGAACCGGAACGCCGCCAAATACCAGAGTGAATACCTGAAAGTGAATGCGCTGTTCGAGCGAGCCTTGGTTCTGCTTAACAAAATGCCACGGATATGGGAGATGTATCTCGGATTCCTCATGCAACAACCACTCGTTACCGTCACGCGGCGGACCTTTGATCGAGCGTTGAGAGCGTTACCCATCACGCAGCACACGCGGATATGGGCGCTTTACCGGCCATTCGCGAATTCCGCCGGCGGAGACACCTGCATCAAGATATGGACTCGTTACATGCAAATCAAGCCGGAAAGGGTCGAGGAGTTCATCGATTTGTTGGTCACACAAAAGCAGTATGGCGAAGCCGTGAAGCGATACATGGACATCCTTAACAACCCTCGCTTCACAAGCACCGAAGCAAAGGGGCCGTTCCAATTCTGGACAGAAATGCTGGAACTACTCATTGATCACGCAAAAGTTATTGATACCGGTACGGACGCCGGCATTGATGTGAACAAGATTATAAGGAGCGGCATTGTTCGATTTCCGGATCAAAGAGGCATCCTTTGGGTTGGGTTGGCACGGTACTGGATCAACAAAGGAGACTGGGAAAAGGCTAGAGACGTCTTTGAAGAGGGCATCACAACGGTCATGACCATTCGTGACTTTTCTGTTGTCTTCGACGCCTACGCGGAAGCGGAAGAGGCTCTTATTGGCATAAAAATGGACCAGGCCGCTGCACGATCAGCAAAAGACAAACTCGATGAAGACGCCGACCTCGATCTGGATATCCGTATGATGCGATTTGAACAGCTGATGGACAGACGGCCATTCCTCGTGAACGACGTTCTATTACGCCAAAATCCAAGCAACGTTGTCGAGTGGGAAAAGCGTGTCGGTTTGTGGGGAGACAACAAGAAGGAAGCTGTGCAAGCATACACCGACGCCATTGCTGCTGTCAATCCAAAGAAAGCAGTCGGCCAATTCCACGAGCTTTGGACGAACTACGCCAAATTGTACGAGGAAGGAGGTGATATTCGCAACGCAAGGGTCATCATGGAGAAGGCTGTCAAGGTACCATTCAAGTCGGTCGCTGAACTGGCAGACATGTGGGTAGCTTGGGCAGAAATGGAACTTCGCAACGACAACTTCGCCAAGGCCGTCGATATCATGGCAAAAGCAACGCAGGCACCAAAACGATCGACGGTAGATTACTTTGATGAGACTCTGTTACCGCAGCAGCGAGTACACAAGTCGTGGAAGCTGTGGTCATTTTACGTTGATCTTGTGGAAAGTGTGGGCACACTCGAGGACACGAAGAAGGTCTACGAGCGCATATTCGAGCTTCGAATCGCAACCCCGCAAACCGTCGTCAACTACGCTAATCTTTTGGAAGAACACAAGTACTTTGAGGATTCATTCAAAATCTACGAGCGTGGTCTTGATCTCTTCTCATACCCTGTGGCCTTTGAGCTCTGGAACCTCTATCTCCAAAAAGCAGTTGATCGCAAGATAGGCATGGAGCGCCTGCGCGATCTCTTTGAGCAAGCAGTGGAAGGATGTCCACCCAAGTTCGCCAAGGTCTTGTATCTCATGTACGGCGCCCTGGAAGAAGAGAGAGGACTCGCACGTCACGCAATGCGCATCTACGAACGCTCTACTCGCGCTGTCAGTGACGATGACCGAGTCGAAATGTTTAACTACTACATCACCAAATCCGCCTCCAATTTCGGCCTCACATCAACGAGATCCATCTACGAGCGTGCCATCGCTGCACTACCCGATAAAGATGCCAAAGAAATGTGTCTCCGCTTCGCCAACATGGAAACAAGGTTGGGTGAGATTGATCGTGCGAGAGCGATCTACAGTCACGGAAGTCAATTCTGTGATCCAAGACGGGATCCTGGTTACTGGACTAAATGGGAAGGCTTCGAGGTTACGCATGGTAATGAAGATACTTTCAAGGAAATGCTTAGAATTAAGAGGAGTGTGGTTGCGCAGTATAAGTATGTTTCTCCCCTCAGTATCCTCATCTCTTGCTTTACTAACATACCATCCAGCACCGACGTCAATTTCATCGCCACATCAGCAGTGGCACGCGCACAGGAACTTCGAGCCGCCGAAACGAATGGCACATCTGGCAACGAAGACGGAGCAACAAGTAACGGCGACGCAATGGCAGCACTCGAACGACAAGCAAGAGCACCAATGGGCTTTGTCGCCGCTTCCACAGGCCCCGAGGGTGGGAACATCAAACCGAAGGATGGCGGTGCAGTGCAGGAGGTGGAAAAGAATCAGGATGAGATTGATTTGGGGGATGATGAAGATTTATAGCAAATTAGCTGAGAAAAAAGCTAAGGGTTGGTGTGTGCGATTGATTGATGCAGGATACCTTTCTTTGCTCTTTGAGGCACTACTTCTTTCTTTTGTCTTTTGCATGGGTGGTGTTCAGCCGGCTGGCTTGGGAGGAACTTGTATGCTGTGGAAGGGATTGGGATGAGAGGGCATTTGGTGGTGGATATGCATGGGATGGTGGGACTGGTAGGATATTCTCAATTGATTGACTGAATCATTTTCACTATCCCAATTTCTTCTGTGATAGGTCTTGCGGGTTTGACTTTGCAAACCTGTGGTCTTGTGCCGGTCCTGGCCCAGGCAAGGGATATTGATGACATTTGCCGGGCTGTAGTATTTCCTCTCGGTGGTTGTGAGTTGGTTTGGTGATGGCGAGGGATGTTGATGGCGGGGGTGGGTGTTTGGGGGAGGAACCTGGTGACTTTCCTCCAGTGGGGGGAGTTGAGTGTTTTCAGCATGCTAATTCTCGGGGTGTCATGATTAGGTTTGCTCGAAGCTGTGAGATGTCTATACAACAACTAGATACGATGGATGAAGCATGGTAGTGTCTTAGATCTCACGACCTTGATTTTGAGTTGGGCTTCGAAAGGGAGTTTTTTGCGAGATCTTGGTAGAGGTACGTCTTGGAAATTAAAACACCAATTCTCCTTCCAACCATGTTCGCCAATCTTAGTTCTGAATTGTCGCCAGTAGTGATTCTCTCACATTGATTCCAACCCATTTTCTGCAGCCACCATTGTCATGTTGTGGCAGAAGGGACAACGGTGCTCCATGTCTTTCTTCCTGTTGTCGGCTTCGACATCGCGATCAGAGATGTACATCTGATGTTGACAATCAGTACACTTGTGCAGTGTCCACTCGCTATCATTGTCCTCATTATCCATAGCAGCACTTGCCATATGTCCGCGCGTGCAGACGATCCACGGCTTTAACTCCTTATCGCCTCGGATTGAGTTGTAGCATATCCATTAATACTAGGTAGGATGGGTGGTAATATACCCATCCTAGGTGTTTGCTATGTACAAAGGATGCTGTTTGCCTAGATTCTACCCGGATTGCTATCCAACACTCCCCCTGAATCTTGGTATACGGTAAGACTGTGTTCTGCTTCCTTCGACTCTGGTTCTCTCATCCTTCACTCTCGGCTCTTGTGGCTCTTGGTCCTTCGGTTGATGCTAACTCTCGTTCCCGGTGTGCTCTTACTGTGTGTCCTCCGATATCGACTGAGGTAGATTGATGTTGGTAGATTGATATACTGTCTCCTGATTATTACGCAGTCAGATCGCGGATGCTTACTCCTCGTATGGTGCAGTGACTTAAGATTGCCGTCTCCGATTCCTGGGTTTGTGTTAGCTCTTAAGGAAAGGGCGCGCTGAGACTGGTAATGGCTTACCTTGAAGCCGCCTTTCTTGCAGGCATTGAGAATGACGTGTGAGTGGCCGCATACGATGATTTTGTGGACTTGCAATTCTCGGCCGCCGCAGGTAAGTATCAGGTCTGAAAAATCTAGAGCTTGGTGTGATGAAGAATAGAGGCCGAATCATCCTCCATTGTGCTTGGAGCTTGACACTCGAAGCGGTACATCACATTGATCATAACCTCAATCAGTTCTGGATCATTGTCCTCGGTCAAGTCAATGACTCCAGTCTCGGACTCTTTCAAGATTGTCGGCTTTAAGTTTCATAAACAGTGACGAACCACATGTTACCAGAAGGGTTCTTTTTCTGAAGGCATTGTGCAGCACAGTCGACTGGGCGCAAACAATGATTTTGTGTACGTTCAAGGACTGCTCGCCACATTTGATGACCATTTGAGAGAATTCGCCGGAAGTAAGTGACCTGCGTTTATGTTAACAAAATTTTCTCGCATGGAATCATGAGTAGGAGGTTGAAGTACTTTGGCAGAGCACGTTTGAGTTTCGCAGCTGGATCGTCCAGCTCCATTGGGTCAGACATCTTTTTGGTAGTAGTTGATTCTTGGGCTTTGTTGAGGTTGGAAAGTTTGACTGAAAGACGGAATTTATGTGGACGGAGAGGAAAGTGTTGATGGCTACAACACGATCATCGAAACATTCGCGATGTTAATGGGAATAGATACGAGAAGATATTTTGATAATGAGGCCGGCGGTCCGTTCCCAAGTTACCACAACCGATTTCAACGCTACACTCTCAACTAATTTGCCAACTCCCCAGAAGTTTCATTTTTCCTCAGCCCTGCCCATGCTCTTGCCACACTCGTGACACGACTTCAGAAGAGGCCCCTCGAGAACCGTCCTTTTCTTCGCGTCGAAATGCAAACAGTACATGTCTGGGTAGCGAAGGCGATCGCTTTGACAGTGACTAGAATATGAAAGAGGCATTTTTGTTAGTTCCCAGAGAATACAGGTTACCCGCCACTGATTCTTTCAACTTCCTGCGCCCACCAGCACCGAGTCTTCTCTTCATTTTAGTTTCCACCTCACAGCATGACACACTGTAAATCAGGCCGGCCCATCCACTTTCATGATAGTGTCGCAAGCTGGACATTTCACATCAAGACTGTCAACATCATCGATCTCTAAAGTCTCTTCCGCTTCGTGGCAAAAATACACAACCTTTCTACACAGTCCTGATCGACATGTGTACTTGAAACATCCGTGCACGTTGAAGGGAGGACTTCTAACCCCTCCAAACTGTTCCACTGGTGCTTGACCATCACATCCAGGGTGTGGACAATCGCATTTGAGCCTTGACATATAGTATGTCAGAAATTCACGGCCATGGTCTTTGTAAACATCGTGTAGATTCAGCATGAAAGTGAGTCTACTTCTGTCCTCATCGCAACAAAACTGACCGATGCCCATTGTCTTTTCAGGACCTCTCAAATTACTGGCAATATGGCACTTAGCGATGTCCTTCCCAAACTCCCCATTCTCATCCATATATTCTTCGAACTCCTTGACACTGAGAAGCTGCTTCAAATTTTGCCAAGCTGCAACTACAAGTCTTGTCCGAAGTTCTTCCACGCCTTCAATGATGTATGCAGCTTTGATTGCTGCCAGAAATCGCTCATCTGTGAGGTGCTCCGCCCAATAGAGAATCTGGTTTGTGGCTTGCTCCTTCAAGGAGGTGATGTCGTACTTATCGGCGATAGCCACCACTCCAGCATGAAAGAGGCATTCGGCCACATGATCCTTTGCGGAGAAATCGTTGTAGTTTTAGTAGATGAATTCCTGAAAGAACTTCATCATGGCTTGAACGAGTCGTTGGTTATCATCAGGCAAATCGATAAACACCTGTCTGACTTTCCTGTAAACAATGTTAGAGCCTCTATATACTGGTTTGGCGAAGATCTGGTCGCCTCTTTGGCCATAATCACTGGCAACCTGGGCAAGTATCACACAATCCACCAATGGCGTGCGTACGTGGAGGAGACCCGACGGCGAAAAACTCACTTTGAACCTGCCTTCTTTGCAAGCATTGTGAAGAACAGGTGACTGCGCGCAGACGATGACTCTGTGGACATCGAAGGTTTTATCCCCACATATTATCTTGAAGTCGCTGAATTCTCCAGGGGAAAGGCGTCTGCAAATTATGTAGGCTCAATTTAATGTAGTGATATAACATAGAAAGTACTCCGAAAGCCCTGTCTGCAACGATTCTGTTGCGTTTAAATCCATCACGGCCGGAGAGGCAAAGACATATAGCAACCAGGCGACAAGGATTGAGACTTGGTAGAGAGTGGGCCAGTGAAAAGGTTGAATTGAAGATACTGAGATTGGTTGAGAGGTGAGGCAAAAATAGTGAAGCGAAAAGAAGTCTAAAAAAGGACACCGAAACAGTCATGCGTGACGTCAAGATTGAGCTTCTTCAACACTCCCGCGTTGGAAGTTTCTCTCTTACGATAGAATATGTTCAACTAGTTAGGTAACGCTGAGAATAGACTTCAAACACCAACAAAATCACGCAAGAAATTGCTCCGTAACTATAATCTTGTAGGGAAGTCACTAATCAACATGGCCACTCAGGATCAGTGCCTCAGACTATTGATCCGCCCTTCTAGAAGCTTAACCTAATCTGAACACGCCTGGGTCGATGCCGACATCGATAAATCCCTAGGACTAGAACATATTTCCCTCTAGGAACTGGTCGATATCTTTTGCGAGTCGAAAAGTTGTAGCCGGAAAGCTACATGGCTTAATTAAGTCAGCATTAGACTGGAATTGATGAAGCCAGTGTGGTACGCGCATGCTCGCACCTTGGGATTCGTTGAGCTTCCTCCAGGCGGCATTTTCATAATTTCCTCATGCCTTGTAACGCG
This sequence comes from Venturiaceae sp. KMAF11, assembly GCA_023078705.1. Lineage (NCBI taxonomy): Eukaryota > Fungi > Ascomycota > Dothideomycetes > Venturiales > Venturiaceae > Venturiaceae sp. KMAF11. The sequence goes on from JALGOQ010000012.1 coordinate 583,505, forward strand.
AGGTCACTCGAAATCTAATGAAAACTGAAGATCTAACAATGGAGCAATCCAACTCAAGGGGATATAATTAAGAACCAGCATCACAACAATCCAACCCCATGGAGGCGGCTATGCGTGCAGATGACGCATTGATGCTCTTTCAGGTAAATAAATCCAGATACGACCTAAGACAGCAGGCTGCGATGGAGTTGGAATCACCTAGCCTTGCATTACTTGATGCCTCCAGCGACGTCCCGAGATCATTCGATAAGAGAAGACGGGGCCAAAATCAGCGGAGTGCCCAGACCCTTGCCCACAGGAAGCTTCATCCCTTGTCCCGTTACGAACTCTTCATGCACCGTGGAGGAGGCTGTGTTCTGCGGACCTCGCCTGCTTTAATCGTTCCGCACGCGTTGAGACGAGAAATACGACCGCTCTATCGACAGACAGATTCTGCAGGGAAAATCTTAACTAGGAGCTTGTAAATGCTTGAAAATGGAGTAGAAAACAAACCACGCATTTCCAAACTCGCAATGTATATCGCTTGTGACGTGAGCACAATCTATAATTTGCAGATCCTACCATCTCAGCAAAAACCACGCAACTAGGGCGATTAATATCGCAATCAGTATAGACGCTTGTTGTATGAGAAATCAGGGTATGAGAGCTACCTTGGCAGCACATTGATTGTCTTTGCACAGCCTCCTCCACCTTCACATCATGAGACCAATAGCAGGCGAAATGGTTCCTTGTAGGCCCACTTTGCCATAATGAATGGATGGAAATTTGTGTGACGCCCAGCGAAGTGGCTTGACAAGGGCGCATGCATGTCGAAGTCGGATCGAAAAGGTGAGCAGAATAGTGGTGGTGAGAATGAGTCTCTCGTCAAGCACTATTTGACTCAGAGACTCCCCAGATTATCCACACGACGATCGACGTCGGCAAATATAGCCCTACGGTTCAAATTAATATCGACACAGCCTTCCCCAGTGCTTCGAACGCCCATCAGCGTTTGCTTAACGGTGGTAAGCTGGCTAGGTGAAGAAGAGGTCTAGGCAAATGCCCCTCTTTGCGGGGTAGGTAAATCAAGCTCGATAAGCTCACAGCAAGCCACTGCTCGCATCCAAAGTGATCCTAAGAACCCAAGACCGTGGAATAATTGGCACCGGCGGATCGCATTGGCGCGTTTGAGGCAATGCCCCAGCAACCAAAGAGAATGGATGCACCACCTCCATGAAAACCATCGCACCAATCTGAGAGCCACCCAGGGTAACTATTGACGTAACCAATGCTGCGAAGCTCAGCAGCTCAGCTATCCTGCCGCGATAAGACCAATGAAATGTGTGCTTGCCGTTAACATCCCAGGAAAAGGCTGAAGATGAATATTTCTTGTCGGGTTCAGTCAGATGCTCGAGGAGCACCAGATTGAGTCCTTCGCCCCTCCCAAACACAGAACGTGACGTCGATGAGCTGTTTGCTTTTATAACCACCTCTTCCCGCCTTCGAGCTGCAACTCTGACCATATTCGATCGAGATTGACAGAATCTCCTCCAAAATCCCCATTACACATCAAAGCAGCACATTCCCTCAGCTATCGAAATCATGGCCGCCGTCGAATCGACGCCGGCTTCTGGTATGTCAGCTTTGAAGGATCCTACGCGAGCTTTGCTCCTTCTCAATTGATGAGGGGACGCAAGGCTCGATCGTATTCCTCATCGAAGCGAAATGGCTCGAAGAATATACTGACGCTCACTTAGCCGACAACCCTACTATCACCCAATCCACCGAGGATCCCTTTGCCGCTCAGCGGGAGAGTGACGACCCTTTCGCAGGAAAAGGAGTTGGACAGTCGCTCGAAGACACCGCTGTAAAGGACGGTTCGCTCTCTCCACCAAGCTCTCCACAGGCAAGAGAGCGCCGAATGAGCAAAGAATGGGGTGCGTGACTGTCGCATATATTCACAGCCATTGTGAACACGCCAGCTAACTACTTCGCCCCCTGTAGACGCGTCGAAAGTTCCTCCATCTCAGTTCCAGAAACGCAAGGGAAGCATATATGCGACCCCGAGCTCCCGCGACTCACATTCACAAAGCGGAGATCGTGACAAGGCGTACTTCGAGAAGCTTAAGGAAAAGGTATGTTGCCACCATCGATGGAGCATGTGGTACGATTGATGCAGCGGACGTTGCAGCTACGCGTATCATTCGCTACCAATGAGTCGTGGACATTGCTGACGTCACGCTCATAGGGTTGGAATGTCCTCAAGAAGAAGGACTAACATCATGGCCTACCACCACGGAATGCGAACAAATTGAGGATTTATCTTCTGGGGGTGAATATATGACGTTGTCTGAGAAAATGGCAGTATATCATATTGCAGCCAGTACGAGCTGGGACACTCAGGTCTGAAGCCATCTATGATTGCGGGAGTTATCGACGATACCTGTGTACAAAATATTATGGTTCTGATTCAAAATGGATTGATAATTGGGATGGGCCTTCAGCTCTCTCTGAAAATAATCTCCTCTTCTCGATCTCGTTGTTACCAATCTCTCAAACCTACAAAATATTGACAAATCAACGAAAAAACAATAGTTCATTACAGCACTCATCCTAATCAATTTGTTCATTGATTCATCCTTCGACTTAACCCCTTCTCAGTCTGAACTCAGTTAATACTCATCCCATCTCCGGCAAACACCCGGACAACGCCTAGAAGGCAACCCACAATTGGCACCCGGGTTCCTCACACACCTATACCTATATCCACATTCTTCCTCACAAGTACAGGCTGTCGCAGTCGGAGTAGGAGCACTCACGCATGTCCCAAGACAGTTTGCACTTGTGCAAGCTGTGGCAAATGGTGAACAGGTCTCGGTCGCTTGAGAACACGTAGTGACAGCGTTGGAGACTAGACAAGCAGATGTTGGGCCTGGTGGTGCAGTGGTGATGCAAGCACCGTGCCATGGTTGACCCGAAGTTGATGTTTCGGTTGGTGTGCAGACGAGCGGACTTGGACATGTCGGAGTACCACTCACCACGCAAGGAGTTTGGGATGGTGGTGGGGGAGGTATGGTGATGCACACACCATGCCATGGGCTGTTTAGGGTTGATGTCTCTGTGGGTGTGCAAGTTAAACTAGTAGGACAGCTTGGTGACCCACCGACGACACAGCTGGTCTGTGGTGCAGCTGTGGTAATGCAAGTGCCTAGGCAGTTGGCTGTTTGACAAGTGGTATAGAATGGGGAGCATGTCTCAACAGCTTGTCCGCAAGTGGTGACTGGGTTTGAGACGATGCATGCTGAAGAAGGTAGTGGAGCAGGAGTGGTAAAGCAGACTCCAGTGCAGCTGCTAAGTCCATCCGAACAGACGCTGGTTGGAGTGCAGGTCATAGAGCTTGGGCAGTTTGCGCTTGTCATATCACAAGGGATTGTAAATTGAGGAGGAGTGGTAGTGGTATAGCCAAGGGCCAGAGAGGCGAAGAGCAGGAAGAGCGCCATTGTAGCTCGAATTTGTTGCTGAGAATCTGAATTTTAATTTTGGAGCAGACACTGCCTGGCGGAAAACATCACGAATTAAATCATTCTCGGTCACCATTGTCGTTCCACACTATTTGAGAATAGAAGCATCAGAAGGACAGACGATGCAGCATCTTTCTCGATGTGATCGATGGGCAGTGGAATCGTGAGCCGTGAAAGTATTCAAGGCTTGAATAAACCAGCCAATGAAGTTTTAGTTGATGTATTGATTTCTCTCGATCAGGAGATATACGAGAAACAACGCCTATTTTTGGATGGCTATGCAACCAATACCACGATGGCACGAATTAAAGCAAGTAAAAAGCATTAGACTTACGAGAGCGGTGTTTTCTTATGACAGCGCAAATCAACCGACTGATGCAATAGACTCTAAGAATGGGTTTCGAGCTCAGCTGTTTGACGGAGAAGCATAAATCAAAAATTAATCTGAGAATTATGTGTTGCGTTGCAGCACGCTAATGGACGCATTCCGAAGTATGAAATCCTCGATCGAGAGTTTCTTATCATATCTTCCATCATGACAGATGGAATCTCGGATCAGGTATTGCGGCACCGAAAGTTATTTACACCATGAAATTCGGGATTCAAGAACTAGTCAATCAATTAGCTAGATAGAAGCCTCTTGAGCCGCTTAAGCAGTCGCTGAAATTCCTAAAATTTCTTCTGGTAGCTTCTCCAGGAATTTATCGCCCTCTTGACCGGTCCCGTAACCAGTATCCGATGTGAATGATTCTCGCCAGCACAACACTTCACGGTAACACCCTCCGTCGAAATCGGAATAGGTCCAAAGGATTGTCCGAGGTCTAAACTGCTGGGAGTAATTTATCTCAAATCCTTCCTTCGAACGACTTGGCTTCAGAGAACGGATGTTACAGCTTGTATAAAAAGGCCAAAGCGAAGAAGGAATCGTTTCCTGCGAGAACCCGATCCTGGCAAACAGTTTCTGATTTTAGCTTATCATGGCCTGACGTCGTATGAGGCAAGCGAGGCGTGATGAACTTAGCATCACAAATTCGGGAAGAGTGCGGAAGGTATAGCAGACTTTGTAGGAAAGTATATTAGGATGAAGAAATAGCAGACGAGAGTTGAGGAGCATGGAAAAGCCGGTAATTGAAATAAACACTAGTCCTAAAGCAGAAATCGCAATTTCCCGGGTAATCTCAGCAAGCTGACCCATCCCGTGGTCTCGGATCAGATTCCTGTCATTCGCAACTTTCACTTCTTGGTCCACGTGAAAAGCATTAGGTGTATGATCCATAGTAAATACAGTGGGTAGCAGTCTTTAGTTGCAATCTATCTCGGTTCTTTGAAATGTGTTCTCACGATGAAAGAGTAATCCTCAGGCGGACCCTCCCTTCTCTTTCCACTTTACTCATTTTTCGACCCCTCCCCTCCTCCCAACGATCTCGCATTGCCATATTGGCGCCAGACATCGAGTTATTCGTCCGTGGAAACAGAACCGAGGAGACCGATCATGTCTTCCGGTGTGCCGCACCGAGGACATAGTGTTTGGAGTTTCAAAACCAGGTCATCAAGGATCGTCTGAGCAGCAGATCTTATGAACGCAGTTCAATATAAGGTCCGTACATATCGTAGCGACCCAGTTTTTGCCTACAACAATATAAGGGCGACATGTTGGATTGTACCACGCGTAGCTTCATGCCAGTCGAACCCCAATAGTGGATTTGGAAAGCACTCGTGCCGATGTTCCGCGACATGGTGGCAACCAGACCGAAACATCTAAGGTCAAAAATAGCGAAACTTGCGTACCAAACAATATAAATCTGTTTATGGGCTATCCTAATTACTCCACACTACCGATGGTTGTAGGCGGCAAATCCGGATCCTCCAGGATAGGGTGACAGACGATGGAAAATCAATGCCCATAACTGATGTTCTGTTCGCTTCTATCAGCTTCAAGCAGTTTTTGCAAACTTGCTCGTTCTCTTCGTTCCATTCCTTCCTTCTCTACCTTTCATTTTTTCTTGAAATCTTCCTCATGGCCAAATTTTCCATCCTCGCGGCAGGGCTTACGTTCTCAGCTCTGGTTGCAGCTGTTCCAATTCAAGACATCGCTGCCAGTCCCAGCCATACCGACATGCTGCAGTTCATAGGAGAGGTTGGCATCGGCAAAGCCATTCAAGCCTCATGTTCCGGACAAAGCTGTGCTATTGCCGACTTGTCTGGGTCCACGGGAAACCCGATCAAGATCAAGCCTGAGGGGGGAGATCAAAATGGTTACAAGTGCATTGCGAAATACAATCCAGAGGGAGTTGCCGCAGCGGCAAAAGCACCTGCGGGGCCTCATCAGAACAATGGTGTTGGAGGAGCTCTTATGGGAGCCTTGTCAAGCTTAAGCTCAGCTCTTCCTGGCAAGGTCACCGACTCTGGATCCTTCAAAGGTAAATGTACCAAAAATATTTTGCTCTTTGCTCGAGGCACAACAGAGACTGGGCAGCTTGGCATCACAGTAGGACCAGTATTAAGCGCAGGCCTGAGTGGACGGGCATGGAGTGTGGTGGGCATCCCATACGATGCAGACATGGCTGGCGATGCCTGCCTAGGTTTACCAGGAGGGATGGTTGCGAAGGATATGATCAATCAAGCTGTGACTAAATGCCCAGATGCTAAGATCTTTGTTGGCGGCTACTCAGAAGGAGGTATGGTCGCTCATAATGGCGTTGCGTATGCGAATGAGGAGGCAAAGAAGCATGTCGCAGTACGCTAGCCCCTTACTCAGACTCCCATCTAATTCATCGCTAATCAAGCCAACAGGCCGTTGTCGCGTTTGGAGATCCGTTCCAGGGAGCCAAAATCAAGGGCTACGATGGACCAATTCTTACATGTAGGCTATAATTAACCCATCACCAAGCGGCGTGCAGCTAAATTTTTCTTAGATTGCAACGACGGAGACTCTGTCTGCACTGGAAATTTCGTCATCAGCGCGGCTCATCTTTCATACACTGGCACAGTCGCTCAAACAGCGATGCGTGAGATGAGAAAGCTTGCTGCGTAAACGCTTGCTCTAGCACTAATCTATGGACAATAGAGTAATGTTTAGAAATACTACCGTTCTTGTTCTGTTGCATTGGCCAATGGCCCAGGTTTCCTTCACCGTTCAATTACCTCGCCATGCTTGCAACTCATTGTTCGACCAGCGAGCCTTCGTATTCCTAATGGTGGATCAGAATGGGCCACAACTACACGATTCAGATCTGGAGACGCGTCGTAGATGCGCCACAATGCTTAATGGGCTGTGCAGTTTCAGAAACAAGCCTTATGCATGATCGCAAGCGCGGCACAGTACGCTCATCGAGGCGGAATTAATCCAAGACACCCAACTGGACATCGATCTCAAAGAATTCCTGGTGAGTTTTCTTTCCCAATTTCCAGGAATTTACCATGTGGATATCGATCTTGAGTTGCGATAGTTGAACTATGAACGCTGCCTGGGTAGATTCCTTAGTGCGGATGCAGGCATGAATTCATGAGCCAACTGTGGCGGTCGAATCAAGCTTCTAGCTAGCAAGCACTCATCTCCGGATGCAGATAAGTCTCTTTCGTTCTTCGTTTTTGACAAATGCAGAAATAGCAACGATGGGGTGGCTGTGCACCCCGCTGTGAGGAGAGTAAAATCTGCCACATCACATTGGACGAATCTGGGGCACCAATAGAAGCACCGCAAAGGCGCCACCATTGCCATTCAACAACGGAAGCATCATATGCTCAATCCTTGCTCCCAGCCTTTTCGTAGAACACCAAGCTCCCTGCATTCATAGCCCCCAAACACATGGTATTGGATCAGGAAAATCCTGAGAGAACGTCCTCTCCTGTGGCTGAGTGCATGAATATCACTGATCGCATTTACAATTCTAGGGACATAAAAAAACATATAAACCGAAACACCTACCTGTATTCGTCTGGTTTTCACCTGGCTTGCTTCGTACCGAAATTCACTATCAGCCACTCCTCTCTTTTCCTCCAACCAGTTCTCAAATATGCTCCCTCAAATCATCGTCTCGTTTGGATTTGCCGTGTTAGCAGCGGCGAATCCATTCGCAGACAAAGGAAATTTTCTCGATCGCCGTGTGGCTGTGGTTGGCGGCGGTTGGGCTCTCATTAGCAACGACTCTTCTTGTCCAGGAGGAACTTCCATTCTGAGTAACACCAACGAGGTTGCGTGCTGTCCCACGCTCTATCTGGCTCAATCCACATCTGGGATTGGTAGTCGTCTATGCTGTCCAAGAGGTGAGCACAATTGATCTTGATATGAGAATATCGCTAATGTGCCCACTTCAGGGTCGGAATGTCTAGCTTCTCTTCAAGCCACGCCGTTCTGTGCGAATACAGATTGGATTCTCTGGAACTCCACTACTCAAGCCCAAGGAAATGGATATTTCTGCTGCCGTGAAAATGAAACGGGAACACAGGATTTGGCTTGTGGCACCATGGTTGTCTCTGGCAGTTCTGCAGCTAGGGTAAGTGGTTTTGAGGTACACGACGCATTAGAAATTGCTAACCTGTCTAATAGCTTGGTCGTCCGCTCCCCAGCGGCGTAATCTTACCAACAACAATTCTTACGGCCACTCAGACATTGAGCTCCGGCAATAGTGCTGCGACTTCTGGTATCACTACAAGTTCTGTTACTGCTACGGTCACATCTTCAACCAGCAGCGCATCCACGGCTTCTGCTACTGTGTCCAGTACGGCAAAGGGTGGCGCAAATTCACGCTCTGTATCAGGGTTTGGTTTGATTGGGGGTGCGTTATTAGTTTTTGGTACCTTGTTGTGTTAGTGTCAATAGCAGCCTGGGATACGATTCGTCAGAGCAGAAAATATGTAGTAAAGAGATTTGATCACAATTACGAGTATGGGACTGTTTCTGAGAGCTGCAACCAGTCCACTGATCCAGTTTCGCCTCCAAGAAACCGAGGCTGAGCTAATGCGCCCAGTTCAATATCAATATCGATAAATTTCTGGTAGACTTATCTTTGACATCGTCATAAATTTTGCTCTTACGCTATAAGTTTGAATATACGCTTTTGAAAGCCCGTCTTGGCCTTCATGCCTATGGAAAAAGTTAACAGAGTAGACGAAATACACCTAAAGAACATCTCGACAGATGACGAAGGCAACAAATGCTTCTCACAAACCGGTGTGGATCTGGGTGATATCATGCCACCACAACTGGCTGGTAAGTGATCAAACACCAGCACTCAATTCTGCATACCCAAGTGTGTAGGCTGATTAAAATTCTAGAAAGCATGCCTGAAGCACAACTCAACATTGTCGCCAAAATATTGAACGTTTGTTACAAATGGATCGAAGCGGAGAAAGAAAATGTCTAGATCTCTGAGGGTTCTCATTGGCATGAAGAATACGACGATTTGATCATTGGTTCTTCCATTCGAGCTCTGGAACGACTCGACCTTTACAAGCGCGGGCTGAAGGCCTCAGAATTGTTTCAAATCATCCAAAGCCTGGATAAAGCGGTCCAAAATCTCACGATAAGGAGATGGAACTCTTCTAAGCAAGAGTGCCACCCCAATCACACAGATCAGATCTACATGTTATCTTCGACCGACCATGGTGACTGCAATCTTTTCGAACGGATGAGCGCAGAGTTTAACACCTGTCTCAAGAATCTCTTCGTCGCCTGTTCTGAATTCACATGTTCGCCATCTTCAGGCCCAGAGAGAAAAGATGGGATAGACTAAGTCCAATCCCCACGTTTGCTAAGGCGTGACTGAGGATGGATTGCGGGTACGGTTTGTGGACGGCAAAAGGCGATCGAATCTGATGCGATTGCAACCGCAAGCGGGAACAGTGCAAGAGAACATAGGCTAGAAACGTTAGAGAAATGAATCAATGTGCGATTTGCGGTCATGGTTGGACTCTTCATCAGTCGATTCGCCTCACTTTTTGATTTTGTTTTGCTCGAGGCTGGCGGCAGCTCATTCTCTTCAATAAACGCCCAAAATGTTGTGTCGAAATATTAATTTAACATCCATAGAATATATCATGCCCGAAACGTCCTTAACAGTTTGCCTTGTTTTAAAAATTTCGAACACAATCATGCACAGAATCCCAATTCTTTGTGTAGTCAATCGACAAGGCTGAAGCCTCACTTTCGCCTTTTCTCCGCCCGGGCGAAATAAAATCATGTAGATAAGTAGGACAGATATTCTATACCAAACAGATTCCCACCCACTCTACAAGACTACAATATTCCGTCCACTATTTCAAAACTCGGGTCCCTCATTTGACCACTCTCACATTACATAACACAAAACCTACCATCAGCTATCAACCACGATGCGCATCGACGTTGAGATATTTCTTGGGCCATATGGGATGGCCCAAGGCAGCGTCATGGATATTTTGAAGGGAGAGGAGGAAAAACATAACTCGGCCCCTTCGGGTCAAGGGCCAAGGCAAACGCTCATGTAAGATTTCTTGACCATGATTTGAGCTTCACTAATGATCCGGAATCGCAGTAGCCCCGCAGAAGACTAGATTCTAGGATGGAGCTAGTGCTGCTATAGCTCTAGAGAGTAATGCAGCGAACATAGTGGAAGGTGTTGGATTTTTAGTGGACAGTGGGAAGTTCATCTTCACGGGAGGGCTAGAAACCGGAGATTTAGACGTTTAATCATACCGCTCCCTTTTTTGATCGCCAAATCTGATTCGATACCGAGGCGACATAAAGCTAGGTGTTGAGTTCACTACTTGGTGTTGAGGTGAATGAACAACACTCATTGATATAAAAAATATATAAATTGGATCTTCGCTGACCTTCCCATTCTTTCCACAACCCTAAAATTTCAATCATCAAAGTTGTCCATTGAGCCTTCTTCGTCAAAGCTTCCGCTTATCTCCCACTAAAACACTGACCTGAAGGCTTTGTGTAAATATGGCTTCCAAGCAAACGTCGACATACCTGCGAGAAGATGGTGACCTCTCTTTAAACGTCGGTGAAGAAAAACAGCGGATTGTTGTTTGCCGCCGCACCATCACCAAAGTCTGCAAAGCATGGAACACGATGTTCACCGACTCGAAGTTTTCCGAAGCGACCGCGCCTGAAGTCAAAATGCCTGATGACGACCCAAAGGCGATGCTCATCATTCTCAAGATCGCGCATCTGAAGATCGGCCAGCTTCCTGGAAAGAAGATGGCTTTGGAGGAGCTACACAATCTCGCAACAGTGTGCGACAAGTATGATACGATTGCGGTCATTCGACCGTTTCTCTCAAATTAGATCGAAGCGTGGCTCTACTTGCTCTGACAGGAAGACAATGAAGACAACGAAGGCAATTGTGCCGGGCACGAGAAGTTCCTACGGGTCGCCTGGGTCTTTGGATACAAACGCCAGTTCAAGAACCTTGCGAAATATCTGCAATCAACCATCCCTACAAATGACGAAGGACAGTGCCTTACAGCCGGACTGGTGCTTGAAGATGAGCAGATGCCTCCAAGACTCATGGGTACGTACCAAAGTCTTCTTTGCCTTCTTGTGTTTGATTGCTAATCACGGTAACTGACACGCATAATAGAGAAGTTGCCCGAGAACCGCGAAGACGTTGTCAACTAGTTACTGAGCGTGTGCTACATTTACATTGATAAAGTTGAGAATGAAGGCACATGCAGGGCGTCAGCATCGACCATGAAGGAGCAGTGTCATCTGCTCACCCTCGGCTCCCTTGACTACGCATTGCGAAGAATAGACATTTGGAAGCCTCGCCGAACAGGGTCGGACATCCTTCAGAGCATCAAGAGCTTCTCTCAGACCCTCGAAGAGCACGTCAAGACTCCCACACTACAAGAGCAACACGGCGGTAATCTTGCCCTCCCTAATTCTACAGTCTACCATGGCGTTTGCAACCTCGCTTCGAAGATGGTGTCGGAACTCAGAAAGATATCCAGATGTTGGCCAGATCCGGTTCAGGAATTCCATATTGATCACATTGACAAGCAATTCAAGAAAGGACGTCCCGGACCAAAGTAAAACGGCCGACTAAGGTGGCAGTATTTCATTGATACTTGTAAGTTCAACATGATTATGCCCTGTACCCATGAATGATCTGGCTAATTTTCACTGCAAAAGATGATCATAAATTAATCATTTACCACCACGCTTTGGCTTTTCTGCCCCTAACAAACGTTTTCTTACGGACTATGTTAGCAAAGTTCGCTACCATAAAGAGAAGCGGCCTGTAAAAGTAGGTCATTGTACCAGAGGAGAAAGACAGGCGGGAAAATACTTTAGAGCAAGCTCAAACAGTATCATACGTCCCTAAATTAGATAACAAGAATCAGCATCTTCATCCAAGATATTTAATGTCCCAAGTGTAGTCTTGAAAGGTTTCCGACCTACAGCTAATCATGACATCCAGCAACAACGTTTTTGTTGTTCACAACTTCACTGACAGTCCACTGGCAGCAGGTGCCTCATCTGTAAGTGCCTCCGTCCCAAGTACTCTAGCCCATACAGCACTGCCTCCTCTGACAGTCTACAGACCGAGAGTCTAGCACCAGACCGTACCGTAGAATTCTCAGCCAAGCATGTAGTTCTCCTCAACGGCGAGCAAGTAGAAGTCGAACACCGCTACACCGTCTCTAAAGACATCGTCCACCCCGCGAGTAAAACCTGGAATCTTCTCCTCCAAGGCACCCACGAACCACGCATTCAATTGCATAACACCGACCCCGAATCCCTCCGCATAGTTTTCTCCATGCTACATCGCCAGCGTAACGGAATCCCGGAAAGCGTATCGCTTGAGCAAATCGTCCAAATCGTCAATGTATCCGAGAAGTTTAAGACCACGGGCGCGATTCGCCAACGTCTGAATTGTTATGCCAGCCCATATCGTGATGATGGCGCTTTTATGCAACCAGGTAATGAGATGTTTATTTGTGTGGCGTATCAGCTTGGTCACCATGCCAATTTTCATGCCATGGCGGAGTACTGGCAGATGAATGATTCGATTGGTGATGATGGGGTGTTGGTATTGCCAAGTGGCACTAGGCTATCGGCCGATGATGAATGGATGCCTCAAGGTCTTTTGAGTAAGCGAGCTGTGCCGCTGTCTCAATCTTCTCTTAAATACGAAGCAAACTAACCTAAACATAGAGGAGATTCTTCAGACCCGCGACGACAACATCCAAGACATCCTCGACCACGTCTACGAGAAGATTACAGAACTGGATCTGGTGCGAAAATGCGTCAACGACGATCATCTCAGTAAAGAATGAAATACACAAACGATAGATTCCGTCAAAGCCGCTTTTTCAAAAGCACCAATCAATCTGTACGAAGGGAAGATGAAGAACGTAGCTGACATAAAATGCACACTCGCTGAGTTCTACGAGGCATTGAGAAGTATCAAGATTCCTCTCCTACAAGACGTTATAGTTGATATTATAGGACACGAAAAAATCGCAGTTGACCATGCTGAGTGTGGTCAAGAGGAAGAATTTTATCAAATCATTGAAGAGGCTATTGATCGCTTGGAGTCACCAGTTACGAGCGCTCATAGGCGTCATCTTTCGGAGCAATTGAGAGAAGGGGTGGCTGCTGCGAGAGTTCGTTCGCTGGGTTTCTTCATGCCTCCCAGTCATTGAGATAGTGAAAAGCTGTTGCGAGTTTGACGCGCGACGGTTGACAAATGAGATAGAGAATGAGCAAATTTGCAATTTCAGTACCTCTCTTGACTGTGAATCTCTAAGAAACCTGCACTCGAGTTTGGGCAGAGACTGGTTGAATCCGAGGCGTGGGCTGAAGAGCGAAATTCGGCTAACAGTAATGTAGGAGGTGCTATCAGGCACAATTGCAAGCGATAGCGTTTATCGAATGATTGGAAACTCGATTTTGTTTTCCCAGAGGTTGGACATGATCAGCATAAATACTTATTTGCTTCCAGATAGCAACTGCTTGAAGGCAACAGGCCTATATATTAGTTAGTAACAATCAGCATCAATTTCATCTCAGTCGCTCTCGGTCCATTCCATTTAACAAAAGAATTTGACCTACCTGATCAACCATGGCCAATGCCACAATCACCTACTGCTTTACCAGAATTCTCACTTTCCCGACCACATCTCCGATCCCCTACGACCAGGAGAGATAGTCCTTACGGTCAACGACGGCTCGGGCAATTATCATTATGTCATGTCCAAAGATGCTCTGCGCAACGCCAGTCCAAAATGGAACGCCATGTTCAAAGAAGGCTGGGCTGAAGCCAACCAGCACGTACTCAAGGTAAGAGGAAGTCGATCCAAAAGCTATGAGGGTCGTCTTGGCGAACAATTCGAGAAAGCACCTACACATCTGGCGCCTGCCGATCTCGAACTACTTGCTGAATTCTGTGATTTGTATGACGTAATAGAACTATTGAAAGACTATATCGCCGGCCGTGTGCAGCCTTACCTGACTGATAAGAGCTACCTGAAAGCTGCGAATCTCAGTCTCTTCAAGGTTTGTCGCGTACTCGTATGGAGAATTCCATACACACGAATGACCACGCAATTGCAAATACACATTACCACGGATGCAGAAGGGGGGAAATGTTTCTTGCCTGGTGGTGAGGAGTTACGAGACGATACCGGCCTACTGCCTGAAGATTTCATCAGAAGTTCCCTAAACACACACACATGATTCATGAACTTGCGCGTTGGTTGGGGTCAAACTAACCATAATTACACCGCCCGCTTCAAACCCGCCACGCTGCGGTCGAAGATTTGCTTCAAATCTGCTATTACAGACTCGACCAATTGAATGGGGCTGGGAGGTACATCAAAGACTCGGATCGAAAAAGACAGGGTGCATGTCATGCTATCATGCTCGGCTCCCTCGTTCGAGCCTTTTTGAGAGTGCCCATCAACATCTTCGGCCACCGATCACAAACCTCGACCGCACACTACTCTTTGAGGGCGCTGTTTGACGCTTTGAAGGGTATCGAAGTCCACACGATGCCTGCGCTGTACAGAGAGAGGTTAATGACCAATGTGCAGCAGCAAATTAATCCTCCCCACGACCAATGCGCCACCAAGCTCGGTTTGCAAGCCAAATTCCTAGGGTTCATTAATATGGTGAACAAGGCGGTCTCCGATTTGATCAACAACCAGGACAGCTTGGGAGGTGATCGAAAGCCGTGAGTGTGGCTACAGTCTCACGTTTTGTGCCGATTTTGGTTCTGGTCAAGGTCAAGTGACAACCAACAGGATAGGCAGTGCAAGAGCTGAGCGCGTTCGAGAATATTGCCAATCTCAGATAGAAGCTATTACAATTTACCAGCCAGTTTTATTCCATAACATCTGTCAGGATCGAGGCTTGCTTCTTTAGAGCGCTCTAGTAAACTCACAGAATAAGAATAAACCCAGAATCATTCGTGATTTTGAAAGAAAAAAAAAGCCAGGAACTCGCCGCTCTCGGCTCCAGCTTGAAGATGATGATTTCAATTCGTAAGTCTTGGGTTCGAGGCACAGAACTGATGGCCTAATTGTGGTATCATACTTTACACTCCGTTCCATTCCATTTTGAGCACCATGCCCAGAGCCGTTCATGGCGTCGAAACTCCATCCCCTGCGTGTTGGTGAGTATTTGATGGTTTTCTGGAGGTTGGAAACGCTCACATGAAACCCATCCAACCTAAACTGATATCCTGCATGCCCAGTACGTTATCCTCGTATTTTCTAGCCTTGATCCTAATATCCTACTTCGCCTTATCCAGCTTTTTGGTACGTGACCTTCATGGTCTTTGTACCAACTGTTCGCCCATTCAACGCCTCCCTCGCTGAAATAGCGCCATCATTTCCATCGTACTCTACGAAAGCTGTACCCGCAAATCTTCCGACATTGATCATACGTACTTCCCTGAAGCCAGCATAGCGATTGAACAACGCAACCAGCGCGTCCTCGTCGTATTCGTCGGGAATCTCGCGCACGAAGAGGACATTGTTTGGAGGGAGGTATTCATCGGGAACGACTGCTTGCTTGGGAGCAGGTTTGAAGGCTTTGAGAGGCTGGGTTCCGGTCGCATCTTCGGGGGCGGCGCGCTTTTGTGCTTGTTGTTCGGCATCTTTGGCTGCTTGTTTGCGTTCTTGGGGGTGGGTTAGCATTTTAAATAACCAGTGGCAAGTTCTGCCTGCTAGAAGCTTGTAGAGCGTACCCTTCTCGTATTTCCGCTTCTTCAAGTGCTCCTCATATTGTTCCTCAGAGCAGAATCGCTTCACAACAGCATCAGAAGGTGTTCTTGCCAATTCGCAAACCAGTGTCCTTCCACCAGGTGTGAATTCGAATCCATCGAGTAGGTCTTTCGCAGTCAGAGCTTCGGCCGGGTCGGCGTAGACAATGAATGCTTGTCCTTTGCGCTCTAGACTGCGCTTCACGATTATGTCCAAAGGATGTGTCTCCAGCTCCTCGGCGATGAGGAAGAGACGTTCTCGCAGTGCTTGCACCTGGGCTTCAGAATTTAAGCGTTCCGGATCCAGGCGCTTGATGTACAGCGTACAGGCGGCTAATGAGTTGTAGTCCATGGTTGGTGTTGGGTTTGTTGTACTTGTTCAAAAAGTTGGGTGAGCTCGAAGCTCGAAGTTCGAGATGTCTTGGCACTCCCGCAAAGGGGCACACAGCTGGGTTATCATCATCCAAACGAATACAATCATGCCCAACTCGAGATCAATGCCGATAAATTCCTGGCGATATTACTGTTCGAGTCGCCAGAAACTTTGAGATTATTTCCAAAGCTCGAGAGCGCGCTCTTAGAATGCCCATCTCGTCTACTATGCGAACAAGAAGGGAACAGAATATTGCTTCAACACCACGGTCTTCTCGACATGTATTTACTGGTGTAAAATACCACCATCACGATGCTGCTCGAATACAAACGAACTGCCCTTAAACCCCCAATTAGAAAATGAGCTGTGCGCGGAATTTGGTGGAAGCTTCATTTTCTCATCCATTCACATTCCCATCGCCTCAAACAGTTCGTCAATCACTACAGGCCTCTTCGAGAAGCGGTTCACTGTCTGATGGTTGCAAAATAATAAGCAATCTTACTTATGTATCTGAAGTAGAACCAACTCCATACGATCCTTACTACGCATCCTTGCCCACGGCCGCAGCAGCAGCATTAATTCTCGTCATTGTCAGTGTCGTCATCAGTGGATATCTCAACGAGTTTCTCGCCTTGGGCAAGCTCATTGCCCAAGGAGAGTCCCGAAATTTCATTTTGACGTGCTTTGCTCTTCTTTCATTTGTTTGGACAGACGCTGCGTCCAACTGTGGTATTGTTAGTCAGATTTAAGCTTAAAGGAGCACAAGACAAATTGGATGAAACGTACGAAGGATTGGTTGGGCATTTACTTCAGATGAGTGTCTAGCATGGGAGCAAAGGGTACAAGCAGGAGCGAAATTGGGCTTCAGAATTTTGTTGAGTGTTAGGGTGTTCGCAACGATGGTGGAAACATGAAGCAAGATGTCTCCATAATTCTGGTGCTGATATCATCCTAGATCCTTTTTTCAGAAATTGCCAGATGGTGTTTCTTGCCGTTGAACTCGACGCCATTCTTATTGACGCCAGCACTAATAACTATACCTACCTCGTCTTTCCAGTCAGCTAGCCATGCATTGAAGTTCTTCCTTTGGAACTGAACTATGATCCCCTCGCTTGCCGGGCCGTTTTTGATCTCCCTCCCTTTTGCGATCAGGACTTGCCTGAGGGAAACGGGTAGCGTGCTGAACACGTCCTCTCGAAGCTGTTTGGCTGGTGAGGACGTGCGAACTAGTACACGAGATGGCAATGGGATGATTTCGGAGCCCGAGGACGATTCCTTGAGACCCAAAACTGTGAAACGATGGTTAAGATCTGGGATCTTTTTTTCGTCCATGCTCCTTTCTTCCATGCTTCCTACGACTGTGGTTCCTTCATCTTGTTCTCCTTCGTTGATGTTTTTTTCTTCCATGTCTTCTCCGTCCATTTCTTCTTCTTCTTGGCTAAGAGTAGTCATGGAATCTTATAAGATAGCCCTTTCAAGAGCATCGCTGAAATCGGCAAGCTCGAGACCTTCGACCTTGTCAGCGCCATTATTAGCAAGCAATCATTGAGAGACGAAAGGCACTTCAAGCTCTAGAACGCTGCCCATATTGACCTTCAGTTCAGAAATCCCATCTTGGACGTCTTGCAGTTGATTATTCAAGTCTTGAATCTTTTCATGCACCATTCCATCGCGGTCTTCGGTCTTCCCGGCCTCGTGGACATCAACCTCTGCCATGACTTGCTGTTTAGAGTGGACAGCATCGATGCCGGCGTCATGGGTGCCAGGAGCGACCTAAAGATGTTCGTTTGATCTCCCACAGCAGTAAGGAGGAGCAAACTTACATGAAGCTGATGACCAGAATCTATATAGTCTCCATCAATAAGGGTGGTGTGATCGACCTGCTGTTGTTGGGCCATGAGTTTGTAATGCAATCGGCTTGCTTAAGAGAAGATGATAGAAAATATTTTTGTTGAAATGAACTGTCGAAGCTCCATGGGTATTCGTTTCTTGGTACTAGCAAGCCTCCCTATATGGTAATGATTTTCATGATTTTCGTTTGCAAGACGTGTCGATTGGTATCATCATCACGGCTTTTGAATTTGTGCTGTGAAAAGAAACGTCCAAAGAAAAACTGGCCTGCTTTTATGCTGGAATTTGTGTCTGTATGGAATTTAGCAAAAATTTATGCGCATAGTTCGCGCTTCCCAATTCAGCAATAGGGATTACTTCTATCATGGTGCTGAAGTAGCGATACTTGTATCATGTAATCGGGTCATCAGCCTCGCTGCGTGTGCTCGGCTGCGGTTTTTGGACTCTTGATAGTCTTTTGATAAACACACAGACCCCTCTTAATTCATCGGTTTTTCCTACGAGGGCACTCTCAAGTCTTGTAAATTTTACCAGAAAAACTATCGTAGACACTCAATTCTCAGTGAGTTCCTTACAATTCAAAATGCCGCCCAAATTCAGCCGTTCTGCTCGTTCTTTTATCGCGTTCCAATTGCTTTGAATGTAGAAAATATCGAACCACTGCAGAACAGCTTAGAGAAAACAGCCAGAGTCTATGCTGTCGGATCTTGGGTGGAAGTTAATTTGATAACGTTGAGATTTTGCATTTCCATTGTTTGATTTCCCTGGATGTCTTTGATGGCTTGTTGAGTTTGGTGACACCTGTGAATAGGCTCCTTTTTCTAAAAGTTTTGTATTGAAATCTGAAAGTGAGAGACATGGTTCCCAGGGGAATCGAAAAGTGCTTGGTGAATAGTTTCCCACAGATCTAGTCATCTTCTTGTCAAAACTAGAATATGACAGGACATTGCGCGCTTCAAAACCTGTAGAGTCATAAATCTTTTGCCACTGCGAAAATCCTTACGACCCACAGTCTTTGGCATATTTTAATGCAAAGGGGCCAAAGAAAAGTTTATCCCTTCTTGGGCCGTAGACTCTTTACTACTATAACAAAACGCGGCAAATTTTCAATCCAGACGCCCTGCTGGCGCAATGGTAGCGCGTAAGTGGTTCCACCACATATCCATTACGGCTTCGATCTGACATCATTTAGGCGAGACTTCTAATCTCGAGGCTGCGGGTTCGAGTCCCGCGTAGGGTTCAATTCCTGGTTGACTTTTTTTCAATTTTGCTTAATGAGTTCTGTTTTAGGGTGTGGTGTATGAATTTGATTTGATTTTTGCGTATTTTGGTGTGCCGCGATGCCAAGGCTGGATCCCTGTTCGACATCCGAACATAATCTTTTGCTCCTCAGCTTTTAGAACACAGACATCATTGATAATGGTTGGTGGTGCTTGATCTATGTACCTATTATCAAGGAGGAACAGCCGGAGCAGTACAGTTTACGAAATCATTCCTCGGGCAAAACGGTTTTGTAAGAAAGAATGCTGTGATCGGATATTGTTTGAATGAATGCATCATTATTGCTGAAGCTACAATATGAAACAGGGGTATATACAAAAGAACAGAATTCTCATTAAAATTAAAACCACGCTATCCTAATCTACCCAACAAATCTACAACATCATGACAGCAACAACAGCAGCACCGATCAAAGCCAATCCACCCGCGACATTCTTGCCAGCCGCGTTCTTGGTAACCTGAAGAGGAGAGTAAGATGTGGAATTGCCATTGTTGTATGATGCTGTGGTAGCATTTACAAGATTGTAAACAGCTGGTGGTGTCACAACAGCCTTGACTGGGGCCACTGGATAGGAAGAGGTGCCACTAGCCTTCGCTGGGTATGATGGCACAACCACAGCCGAGGATCTGGTTCCCTTAACGGTAATCGTGGAGGTAACAGTACCGCAGCTTGAGGTGCTTGGCTTGACAGGTGCAACAGGGGTCGAGGATGTCGACTTCTTGACAGTGACAGTGTGGACCTTAGTCTTGTACTTGGTGGTGGTTCCTGACAAGTACACGGATGCTTTGCCTGAGGTGGCAACCTTGATTGCGGTCTTGGCAGTCTCGGTGTAATGGCACATAGCGCAGTAAGAGCTTGTCTTAGTGACCTTGCTGGTCATTGAGCCGTAGACGTAATCTGTGACAATAACAGACTTGATCACGGCCTTGATGGGCTGGAAGCCTACAGGGTACGTGCAAGTGGTGATTGGTGGGTACGAGACGAAAGGCTTGCTGCTGCTGGTAGTGTACTTGGCGCTTGAAGTAGTGCTTGCTTTCCAGTCATAGCCGTAGACAGACGAGCTAGTGGTAGACTTGACGGAGGAAGACGAGGATGGGTCATATGGATCGTAGTAGTTGACGCTCGAATGCGACGCAGAAGAAGAGGAAGATGAGCCATAAGGATCGTAGTAGTTCACGCTGGACGTAGTGGATGCAGTTGCTGATGATGGATAATAATCCGACGAGTAAGATGTTGTCGAAACGACGCTGCTGGAAGAGTTGGTGTAACGGCCGCTTGGGTACGAGTAAGTGGAGTAAGTGCTGGAGGACTCAGTGCTGGAGTAGACGCTGGAGGAGGCGGAGCTTGAATAGCTGCTTGAGGCGCTTGAGGTGGCAGTGCTAGAGTAGCTGCTGGATGGGCTGCTTGTAGCGGACAAAGATGCGCTAGATGCAGAAGATGTAGCGCTCGAAGAGCTGCTGCCGCTGGAAGAGGCGGACGAGGCAACGCTGGAGGATGACGAAGAGCTAGCACTGGACGACGATGAGCTGGCGCTTGACGAAGAGGAGCTGGCGCTTGAAGAAGATGAGCTGGCGCTTGACGAAGAAGAGCTGGCGCTTGAAGAAGATGAGCTGGCACTTGAGGACGACGAGCTGGCACTGGAAGAGGTGCTTGATGCAATAGAGGACGAAGACGAGCTTGAAGAGGAGCATGTTGGTGGCGTTGGGCTCTCAGAGAAAACCTTTATGGAGTTGACCTCCCAGAATCTAGATGATATCAGTAAAGCGATTTCAAGGAATGTTGGGAGATATACCCTTCGGTGAATGTCTCTGGATGGCCAGCAACCTGGGCTTGGCAAGACTTCCATTGAGGTTCGGTGCTTGGGAAGGTCAGAGGGCAGCCAGCTTGGTCATACACACCATCAGCACCAGCCCAGGAACCACAGAAAGTTGTAGTGAAAACCATATGGTGATCCTTGAAATTGCTGGCGATATCACATCCGGAAAAGAAGGTGTCAGGAATGCCGAATTCGGTGACATCTGGAGCGCTGCACGACAAGCTTGCTGGCTCAGACCCACGGGGGAAGAACCAAGTCTTAATGAATGTGTCAGTCCATTGCATGGCATACGTTCCACCTCCGTTCGAGTTGAAAGGCGTTCCGAACGAAGCACTCGACCCGGAATTGATACCGCAACCGACAAAGTTATCCATATTGCCATTGTGGATGGTCTCGCAATCAGTAGACTGAATTGCTCCGAATTGAGGGGCGCTCTGAATGGCGCAGGTTGTGGCACCACTGTGGAGGGAAGCCTTGTTCGTGGTGAGCTGGTTGACACCTTCGATGATGTCGATCTAGATGTTGGTAAGCAATCGAATTTGTTTGAACTCTATCGTGCCCACAAACCTCTCCGTTCAAAGGCCAAGTGCCACTTCCCAAGGTCCAAAAGCTAGGCCAGATGCCGCACGCGTTTCCAGGCATGTGAGCAATGTCTGCCACGAACAATCCCTTGGTGTAGGAGGTCTTTCCCTCCAATCGTACTGAAGGACGTCCACGAATAGTGCTGTTATTTGGGTCTAGGATACCTCCACCAACTCCCCATTTAGCGCTCGTGCCGGTGGTCGAGATTAGCCCCAAGGCTGACGCATCGATTTGAGATTTGTAGCTAATTAAAGGTCAATTTGAATAACCAAGGTGTTAGGGCCGGCTCATCAATCCATTTCCCTTCTTGAGAAGCTGGAGCCAATATAACATATTCAACTCGATATCGACTTGGTAAATTCCTAGTGAGAAATCTTTTTGAATTTCCAGAAGTTTATCGATATCGATATGGAGCTGAATAGCCATTATTAGAAAGATAGAGAGCTTCGCGATTCAACTGGCAAGGGACATGCATTGATGAGGCCGCTGTGGTGTATAAGTTGGAAAGGCGTACTCCACATAACCACCAGTAGGATCAACATCCGTGAAGAAGTTGAACTTGTCAAAGAAAGTATCACCTTGGTAGATATCGCTCTGCGCATAAAATGTCTGAGCAGAAACAAGTGAGAGTAAAGGGCTCAAGGCCAAAAAGAGAGACTGTGAAGAATGCATGTTGATAATGAATGACTGTGATAGAACGATTTAACGATAGGACGCTCAAAATTTTGAGCAGAGTTTTTGGAGGTTGTAAAAGCCTTGGACTGCTCTCCGAGGATGATGGCCCTGTATATAAAGCAGCCATAATTTCAGTTGTTCCCCCTAGAGACTAATTGAGGCTTGTAGCCTGTATTGTTTGGGTATGGCGGAGCGAGTCGGGCACTCCGTCCTTGCAGACAATACCATGCGCCGTGGGTAGGCCACTGACCAGTGTGCCGTAAAGAACAACATCCTAAGACCTAATGGACCAATGGCGGACGAGACGAGTTGGAATGAGCGCGAGTTCTAGGCGCTGTTAACCTCTCGGCTGACAACGTGATTGACGACTTTCCCGATTCAATTTTTCGAAAAGCCACTCCATCCAGGATAGAAAAGCAACCACCAATCCGAGTTCCCAACTCTGTCCTCGCTGTGACCTGAAGCGGACAGGGCTGAGAACCCTCCTTGATATTGAGGAGGACGCGGCCGGCTTAGTCTTAAAAAATGTGTGCAAGGCGTGGGCGGGTTACGGAGACAAGGGCTAAATCAAACTACTTCCTTCAGGAACACGGTGGCTAGCGGCTGTTAATTTCCAAGCGACCTTCATGTTCCCCCTAGTCACCTTGAGAATGTTTGCTCGTAAGTAGGGGGAAATACCTAGAAAGGGTCAAAAACGAAGGAATGAAAGAATCAATTGAAGCAGAGAGGAGTGCGGAAATCCCAGGAGATCCTCCGAGCCTCAGTTCTTCTGCACGGTAGGGCGATGAAGACAAATTGACGAGGAAAGCCCCTTCGAAGATGATGTTTGCTGCTGAGGTCACAGGTGGCGTTCGCTTGGGAGAGAACTAAAAGCTCTGGGCTTATGTCTTAACTGCATTCGGTATTTCGCGTCAGCCACCAAATCTGAAAATAACCTGCCCCTGCCAAGAGATTCATTTGATCTCGGTAAGGACGGGAGATAGACAGAAAGTTGTAGTCATCAGCACCTTAAATCAGCTCCCTCTCTTGAACAGGCAGCGTCCTGGATCCGCATCCGCACTTCATTTTGACGTAACTTGTAAGACACGCAATTTTTCATGCTGATTTGGGGAATCAAAGTAGTTGCAGTGGTGGTCCCAATCTCTCCCGTTTGTCTTCCGCAAAAATAATTGTTAGACGCCATCGAACCATTGGATTCGTGATGGACTTTTCCGAATGGCGCCTAGCTGAATGACATTCTTCAGAAACATGTTAGCCACTGACAACATGCTCAATGTCCATGTCGACCTGCAAAGGAACACTTCTCAGTATGGAGTAGAGGATCTCCCCAATAACTTATGCTCAGAAGCAAAACTCAATTTCACCAATTAGGAGTCGAAATTGTCGTACTTTTGAACACAGCACTTAGTACTTGAAACTTCAAGACCTCCATTCCGACTGCGCGATCTCCTCCAACGTCTCAACACTTAAAGCCTCTGCGCCCCGCTGAGTCTTTGCCTCAAATCGTGGCCCCTATTACTTCTTCTTCAGCTTTCAACAAGCTTTCTAACGTTATCTTGTACGATGCCAATGTTTCGAATATGCTAATTTACACTGCTGATGGCCAATAAGCTTGGCCGGCAACTCAAAAGTCTGGTTTGTGGAAACGAAGGTGTAAAGGTTTGACTGGTGTTTGGTTTCTGATTTTCAGTGATGATGGCTACATAATGTCATTGAATTCGCAGCTTCTGTACTTGGTTTTGTCAACAAGAGCCGGAAGTTGGATATCTACTCTCCGTCTCCCTAGGTCTGGTGGATTTCCGTGCCATGACTACCTTTGTCAACGATTGGGCCTTGAAGGTGAGTAGTTTTCGCTCATTCCGTAATATTTAAGCGAACGATCATGGCGGCTACCATCAATCAGCAATTGAGAGAAGCTTTGAGATTAGGAAAAGATTTTACGGACAGGTAAAAAAAGTTGATCATTACTTCGGTCAAGATTCATAACATCGACGTGATGTGACATAAGTGAAATGATACCGGTCTGGGTCACTGTATTGGTGTCGAACAGTTTGGAAATCAGAAGGGCATGAATAGCTGGAGCCAGATGATTTCATTCATGCTATGGCATTGTTACCCTCTACCTCATATAACATCTTTCCGACTTCGAGAACAATTTGCTTCACCACAATCTTCCATCAACAAATGTTCAAAGAGATACTGCTTCTGAAAATTAGATTCCATCAACACCAATTGCCTTAACGATCCGACCTCGAACTCGACCCCAGCTACCAGTCACCTTCCGCGCCCTTCACTTGCCCACCATCCAGATCACCAGACCTGAGCGCAGCGTACGCCAGCGACACAGTTAAGGAAAGGAAGTGAAGAGTGAATAAAAGCGAGAAGAAAGAAGAAGAGCATGGAATATGCGCAATCATCAGAGGCTAGAGACAAGAAACCAAAAGAAGACTCACTGCAAGGTGGATGCTGCTTTGCAGTCGGAGACATGCTCGGACGTACAATAGGAGGGAGGGAGGGAGGTCGATCGAGGGAGGGAGGAGAAAGGTCCGCCTCTTTCTCATCGTCAGATCAACGAACTGAGCCTGTACTTTGAGTGCCGAGACTAGTACCACACATCGCAAGCCAGAGCACTGATACAAACCAGAATGAAAGCTACCAGTCGGCGAGCAACAGGCATATGCCATCGAATACCACAAGAGCGTAACGATTGCGCCATCAGCAACACCTCAGGCGTAACGCAATCGACCAGCGAACAAAGTGTTGGAAAGGTTGAAGGGCGTCGAACCCAAGAACGTACACCGAGGATGTTTCTCTCAGCTGTCGTGAACCAGCACACGCCTGTGACTGGACTGAGACTTCTTCTACTACTAGGCCTCTACAATCCTTCATGTTTTGCTAGAGCCAGAGGAAGGATTGACGGTCTTATTTCATCAACGGTTCGCCACCGGCAGGGGGGCAGTCCTGTGTGCCGTCGGAGAGACACCACGCTTTGGCTAAAATATTAGCTGTTCCCCACAACCAAAGCCGCATGAATAATGAACAGTACGCAATGACGAGTGGCCCGATCCTGCAGTGTCTTTCCATGTCGTGTCCGATTTACCCTTGTATGTGGGTATCGTATGTTGTCATCGGTAGGAGGGAGGAAGGGCTAATGAAGGTTGTTAGAATGACATCGAACAGAAAAGTTTGGCCTCTGGTGGTGCGATGGGTGAATAATATAGGAAATACGAAAGAGATGAGAATGAAGGGAAGGAAATAAGTGAACGCAGCTTGAAGCAAAGCTCCTCGTCGTCCACTGGCATCAACAACTGATTATCATGGTCAGCAAAATTTTCTTAGGTCCTCTGGGATCGACTTTCAGTTCCGGAAAGGAATACACCACCTTCGACACGTCTCTGGGTATACCAAAGCCTGCTTTAAGGGTGGAGATGCCTGTTGTGGTAAGCTAGAGGTCGTGGAAATAGTCTGATTGGGAAACTTGCTTGCGAGATTTTTGTGCAGAACACGACAGTGGCTAGATCGCGACCGCTCATCTGCCAATGCTGCTGGAAAGCATCTGGATATACTAGAAACTGCTTTCAAGAAATGGGGCGGCTGTGTAAGTGAGCTAGAGGTCATGAATTCATCTGGATGACACTCACCTTCGAGATCTTCACCAAGATTACCACAACATCGAGGGTGCGCCCACTCGCAGACTCGGAGGTAATGAAGAGAGGCATAATAAGAGCAGGGGAGTGAAGATGCAGTTATCTCAAAGGTACAAGGACGAGAGTGGATGATGGTGATGGTGGTGTGGATGGAACGATGAATATTCAGAAAGCACAAATTTGTGTGGGAGAAAATGAAACCTAGAACATCATATGATCAGATTATCTGGCATATTCTTATCAATTCTACGTCACAGGTCACAAAGTAGAGATAACGAAGGTCGTGAATTGCGCGTTGTTGACATGAATTATACCGCGTCTCGATTAGGAAACAGAGTCCGACGTGTCAAGTCCCTTTTGCTAGCATCCACAACAAGGCTGAGGCACTCTACAGCAAGCACAACTATCGTGTCTTTCCAAGCACCCTGCGATGTTTGCTGTAGTCCGAGTGTTCACGTCCATCCACAATTTCCTGGACTTCCTTTACCCGTCTCTTAAATTCCCGAACTTGGAATTTCCCAGCTTCCCCGAGGAGAAAGTGAAAGTACGCTGCCATGTACAGTCTGGCCATCGAAACCAGTATTCTCCCAGAAGTAAACATCCAGAGGATAAACTTACGCCAAAATTGAGTCGTCGTTCCTCAGCCTTTCTTCGTTAAGCAGACTAATATACCATGCCGCCTTCGCTGCCAGCATATTTGCAAGTGGCAACTCACCATCGTTTCAATCATTTCGATTTTTTCTTTCTCCCTTCCAGTGGATAATAGCCCTTTTGATCTTATGGATAGCCGCAAGGTCATAACTCTATCACGGAGTATTAGCCAAGGGTCCAACCGCAGCACTAAGCACACATGAGTGATTCAATCGTGAGATATCTTTGAAAACAGGGAGCCCTGATGTGCATTGCGAGCCCTTGGCAGCACACGAGCATGTACACTTGTGGTTGAAGGACTTATACTTGACGCGCCCAACGTAGCTCTCGTTGTGATTTTCTAGTGCACGGAATCCATCTCGCTGGGTTGGATTAAGCTCTCTTCTTGCTGTTCGGAGAGTATCAGACTCGCCGATGTTTTCACGCTCAAAAAATCCAGGAACATCTTCTTTATCGTTCAGCGGGACATGGAGGAGCACATCCTCTTTCAAAATAAGTTCACCTGGTGAGATCAAGTATGTAGATACCATATGCATACTGTTCCGGCTGTGGTCCGAAGCTTATACGCTGGCCGCGAGGAGCAGGTCCAGATCTCTTCCTTCCTCACGATTTAGATACTTTCTTCCACTTGGGCTTGTCGTTGTTATTATCAGCATCTGTTGTTTCCCCTTCTCCTGGACGTTTCCGAGACGTTACTGTTTTGGCCATTTGAAGGAATGTAGTTGATGATTTTTGATGTCGGTGGCATTTAGCACATTACTATAGATATATTAATTCTGTTGTCTCTTGAGCATGCCAATCAAAGAGGCAAACTAGAACAAACCAACCAACAATATCTGCAATGATGAACATTGCGAACAAAGTAGTTAAAGTATTCTTTGTAGCCTGCTCTTCCCGAAAAGTTGCCAGCCAATGTCAAACAGTCATGGAATAGCGCAAGATGAATGATCGGCTTTGAATTGAGGATTCGTCTCTGAACAGTACACAAGATGCAGATTAATATAATCTACTCAATCCAGCAACTGAGCATTAGATTCTAGGCAACATTGAAAGACATTTTAGGAGCAATTTAGCTACCGTCGAAGAAGTTCCACAATCTTTGAATCGATTTGATATCATTCAAGTTCTGGAAATTGAATCTCCGTATTTGGCTGAATAGTCTGTAGGCTATATGGCGTACTTTGCGACGATTATAAGAGTCAGTCACGACCAGCTTTCGCAACCGTATTGTTTCGCTTCGGTTTTCAGTCCATTCCTAACTCACCGCACGCCCAAAGTAGCATGACGCGCCTGGTTCTAAGTGTCCGCATTTAACCGATGTCACTGTTTGCCGCTTCATTGAATAATCCCAAATAAAGACGGAAACATTTTTTGAGGAGAAGTAAGACGGTGGAAGTGAAGGAGCACGAGTGGAAGTGAAGGAGCACGACTGAAAGGTTTGCAAAAGCGCTTCGATTCTTTATCGATCGCTAACCTGACGATTAAGCGTCCTCTATCTTCATTTTCTCGTGTTTTCGTGCATTGCATCGCTCGTGATTTGTCCCATCCATTCGCCCCTTATCGCACAGTAGCGCCCTTCAAAGACTTGACGGTGCAAATACCCTGCTTTGTCTTCAACTTGCCCAACGCAGCAGCTGAGCCTTTCTCCGCCAATTGTGGTACAGCCGCAACCTCGAATCCAACCTCCAAATCATCAGTCGTTGTGAAGCCTGGCTGGAAAGTCTCCCAGATCTTCTTCTTTGGGTTGAGTACAGCCTCTGGCTCGCCTTCCCATCCTTCAAAGTATACACGCTCTCCTGCTTCTGCACCCTCTGGTGGCGTGACCAGCTCGACTGGACCTCCATGACCTTCTTCGTCCCGTGGCGATGCTGCTAGAACCATAGCTGATGATTTGATACCACGCATGGTGACTGGCTTAAGATTGCAGACAGCGATGATTTTGCGACCCTGCATCTCTTCAAGAGGGATGAGACCGTTCAAGCCTGAGCAGACTGTTCGAACGACCTTGCCTTCATATTCGGATGTGTTGTCTGTTCCTGGTGCATCTCCAACAGCTATTGTGCTGACGAACAATTTCTCGGCGTCTGGATGTTGGATTGCTTTTAGGATGTGGCCGACACGAAGGTCAATAAGAGCTGGCGAAAGAGGTTTCTCGACTGGAGCTGGTTTAGGGGCCTTGGGAGCCTTCTCTTTCTTTTCCTTCTTCTGCCTGCCGCCGCCTTCTTTGCCTGCTGGTGGTCCTGATGCAGCCGCCGCCTCAACTGGTGCCGCTGCGGGTGTTTCTGCAGAGGTGCCTGCCGCAGCCAATTCCTTTTCCTTCTTCTTGCGCTCTTTCTCAGCTTTGGGATCTATGGGCTTGATTGTGAACTTGACATCATTTGGATCAATGGAGACCTTCTCGTCGACCTTGAGACCGAATAGCGAGGAGTTCTGCACAAAGTCGAGGTGACGAACAATGTGGTGGTAGCCCTGCTCGCCTGTTCTCTCCTCAGGGCTCCATTTTGAGACCACGGGAGCCAAGCGTTCATACAAAGCTGTGTCAGCGGTAGAGGGCTTGCTTCCAAGAATTGTTGTTCGAGTCGAGAGGTGACGATTTAGTGTTGATAGACGTTCGGCGGTCTTTGCGGCGTCTTCAGTGGGGGAAGCAATGTGCGACGAAGTAGTGACCCATTGCTCGATCTCAGCTTTCTCAGCTGGCGAGTAGGTGATTTCAGAGAAGGTGTTTGCCATTTTTCTAAAAAGCGTTGTGAATTGTCGTCGGTACATCAAATGTTATTGAGTCGATCCATCAATATTTAGATTCACGAATTTTGGAGTCATATTACGTGTTACTAATCGACCAACTAAGCTTGAATAGGACGTGTTTTACATTGCAGCCTTTCCCCTCTCGAGAGGCTGAAATCAATACAACTAGTCGCACTCGAGACCGATGTTGATGAATTCCTGACGATAAACATCTTCAAATTTCCAGAAATATGTCGATAATGATACTAATTGAGATCTACCGTTGAGAGGAGTTTCGTCACTACCTTGACCTTTATTCACTCTTCTTCTTAAGCCTTCCATGTCATCTTTGGATCTGGAAACGAAGAGCATTGCAAGTTTCACAGCACAGTAAAAAATTACGCGTTAAGATACAAGCTCTCTATTGATTATCTAGCTATGAAAATTTCCGATTTATCGGGCAAAAAAGAATCTAATAAGCCGCTTGTCTCCCAAAATACTCCTCGATAAACGGAACACGACTCGGCTCACCAACCAAAGTATTCTCAAATGCATCACCCAGCTCAAACACCACCTGCGTCCCATTCGCACTATTCGGCGCCCAAGTCGGCAAAGTCCCGTTCGTGAAATTGCCAGTATACGATCCGCCGTTGTTGGGATCAAGCGTTTTTGCAAAGTTGGCCCAGTACGCCGACATCTTAGCCTGAATTTCATAATCCACGTCTGTGAAGGGGTACTGGTCGGCATTGGCGTAAAGGGCATTCAAAGCGTACATGATTTCCGATTGATGGAATGCACCTTGGGTCTGACCGGGCGGAGCATGCGTCCAGAAGTAAGTGTAGAATGAGGAATTGGCGGATTTGTACCAGTCCGTGGCGAAAAGCCACGAGCCTACGAGAGACACATCGGTCGCAATCTGGTTCCACTGGCTGTTGGCAAGTGTATCGTTGTTATTTGTTGGGTAGAGCTGGGTGAGATTGCTGTACAGGCTGCCAAATCTGAGCTCATTGTAGTAGGCGAATTCGGCGAGGGTGTAGTTGGTCGATGTTGCAGCACCTGATTCATCCTTCGTATTTCCCGTGATTACAGGCACGTCGTTCGCGGGGCCATCGATCAACGACTGCATGTACCTCTTGGGCAGCACATAGCCGTCCAGCACTGGCTTGAAGATGAGTGGATACATTGTTGAGAGTGCTGTGACCCAGTTATATGAGGAGTTGGTCACACGATCGTTCGATCCAACTTGCAATTCGGCGAGGGAAAGCTTGCGAAGCTCGGCGATGGACGAGACGTTGTGAGCCCAGGTATAGTTTTCTCCAAAGTTCAGCGCCTCTTCCATGGTAACGTAGGATGTGGCCAGGCCAGCTAAGAGAGTGTCCTTGGGATAGCGAATGCCAGACTCTGAAATGCCACCATGGAAATAACCCGTGAAGAGCGGGCTGTTCACCGCATGGTATACCTGAGACGACCCAAAAGACTGTCCGGCGATCGTAACACGACCCGGGTCACCTCCAAAACCGGCAATGTTGGCCTGAACCCACTTGAGGACTTCGAGCAGATCCAATACCCCATAGTTTCCACTCGTGTAATGACCAAATTGCTCGTAGCCCTCAGCGTTGAGATCTGGGTGCGCCAGATAGCCGAAAGCGTCGTCGCGGCGGTTGAAGGTTATGAGAATCACGTCCTTGAGTGCAAATCCACCACCGTACCACCAGGCATCATTACTCGTCTCCTCCGAACCTTGATTCCAGACCATGACAGGCAGGCCGGCAGATGCCGAACCAGCATTCGTCCAGATGTTGAGACTCAAGCAGTCTTCGCTGACAGTGCTCCCTCCGCCAAACATGCTGGACCCCGTGGGACACGCATCACCAAATGCCGTTGCTTGAAGAGTCTTGTTCCACGGCGTAGGTGGCTGTGCAGGCTTCCAGCGGTTGTCATATGCAGTGTCAGCGCCGTATGGGACACCAAGAAATGCCGTCACATTGGCGCTGGAAATGTTGAAGAAAGTTTCGAGGGTGGAAGCATTGAAGTACTCGAATCCTTTGACTGGCCCATACGTCGTTTGAATTGTCTGGTTCCATAGTTGGGCTCGAGCACACGTAAATAAGTGCACAGCTAGTGGTGCCAGAAAGTCGCAGAGGCGTACCATTTTAAAGCAGGACGTGTATGAAGTTTCGATTGATATAAGGAAATGCAGCCCTCCAGAGAAGGGTCTCTTATACCATCTGATTCCCACGTACATGAACGTGAACGAATACTATGTCACCATAGCGAGGATGACGACGCATCTTCCTCGTTCTTGTAAAGAAGTGGCCCATCTCGGCAGAGAGGAGACCGTGGATATCAGTTTACTCTATCGATTCTCGGGTAACACCGAGAATCTGCGAGGTTAAAAGAAGACTTGCACCAGAAACGCAGTGGTGAGGTCAAATAACGGCATGGGTCGTACGGTCTTATGTGCGATCCGGTAAAAGAGGACGGGGAGTGCAATGTTGAGAAGAATATTGACGTGAAATTCGAAGAGAGGCGAGGTCGGAGTCGGCGTTTAGTGTCTGCATTGGTCGATGACCGGGATTAACTTACGCGTACAGCCTGTTCGCGTTGCCACGAACCACGACTCAAATTTCGTTGCGGAGTCTGACGTGTGCTCGATTGGCAGAGATTGAATGTCGTCTCGAAGTATTCTTGAAGGAAAACGCTGTCACCGACGGGAAGATGATATCGCATTACGAATAGAAAGGCTAAACCTGAACAGGAATTATATCACATTGCAGCCTCGTCTAAGAGCAATCACCAAGACATGGGCTTTCGAAACAGCGTTCTATCAATCTGATAGAGTAGTCTTGAGTTTCTTATCTTTTTCAAAATTATTAATTATAAGAGTTTATCTACCTCGATCCGAACTTGAAAATGTGATATTCATTATATGTTTTGATAGACAAGAACAGAACCAATCAATCGACTATGGGTTCTTCGTTACTGTCTAGGACACGTTAATGCAGTTTAAAGGATTCGGATTCGCTGAAGCTGAGGTGCAGAAATTGGCTGTTTCAAGAATCCCCATCTCCTTGAATTGTGCACGGAAGACGACAACAGAAAGACTGGTAGCTTTCATACCGAGTAATATCCAGCTAGCTTTTGGGTCTTGCCATTTCTAAAGCAACTGGGTCGATAACATTGTGCACTAGACATGGCAGCTCAGTGTGCTGGACATATTGCTGTGTCGCGAAGGTTCTACTGCTGTATGATATAAGGTGCTTCAGTGGATTGCAATTGGAAGTAAACATGTATTGTGGGTATATAAAATTGAATTATGACTTTGAAGTGGTTCGAGACCCAATGGACCATATAGATACCCATCCCAATTCTATTGCTCAGAGAGCTCCAACCGCAGCAGTCCAGTTTTCACACCAGTCCTCCAGATTCCGGCTGTGCATGACCACGGGTCGAAGTTCACCTACTTTCTTGCCTTCTTCCTTGGCCTCGACACTGTCCCAATCTCTGTGCGCGCTTCCTCCTGACCCTCTGGCAGCTCCTCGTCCTCTACAATCTCCATCTCCTCACCCTCAGGCTCGTAAAACGCAGCTGGAAGCTCTACTGGAGCCTCTTCTTCATCCTCCTCCGTAACCGCATCACTGTCCTTGTCCATATCCTTGTTTGCACCGTCACTTAGATTCTGCTCTTCGGACGAGTCATCCTCGTATTCTCCTCCCTCCGTGCTATTCTCTTGGTCCTCCTCGTTCTCCTCGTCTTCATCCTCTCCCATCTCTTCCTCAGGCGCGGAATCCCAGTCCTTGTCAATCCATTCACCTTGACGATGAGGAATCTGTTCTCCGTTGACCATCTCGGTATACTGGATGTCGCCCTCCTTCCGTCGATACATGACAAGGCTGTTGAAGTTGGCGACATGATTGGCGTGTTCACGAACAAATTCGGGAAATTGTCTCGATTCGTGCATGGCCTTGAACGCTTTTGCATCCATCGCATATAGAGGGTTTGTACCTGGGGTGGTCTCGCACTCTTTAATTACGTGGTCCATTGGGTAGCCCATATATAGCTCTGGGTTCTTGCTGCGTAAGGCTCGTGCGGCATCGATTCCAACCGAAGCAGGCGCGACGAGGAGAGTAGTATGTGTGACATAATTCGCTGCTGGGTATATTGGGATGGCCTCCATATGAGCCAAGAATGCGTCATAAGCGTGGTCGCGTTCTTTTTGTTCTATGTAAAGGGTTACTTGAACTCCATGGTGTTCTGCCCAGAGGCGAAGGTCCTTGATCATTGCAAGGTGCCAGTAGTGCGCAGGACATCCCAACCCCACAACAACGATGCGGTCGATCGTCCAGGTTTCGCGATCCAGCACAGCCTCGAGTCGCTGTTGGTAGTTGTTGTCATCGTAGTGTGCCTTTCGCTTATTGTACATGGCCAACATTCGGCTGTAAGAACCAACTTCATTGCCCGGGCCCTCGTCGCTAGAGGTAGACATGTTGAATTTGCGAAAATTGTGCGGTTATTTAGTGTAGTTGGGAAAGATATCCCAGGCTCCAAGCAGAGGAACGTCAAAGCTGCGTGCAGGTTGGAAGTTCGAGGCAATGGATGTTTTGGAGCTGTGGACCTGGAGAGTCTAGAATGACAACAGTAAGTACGGAGCGAGTGGAATGGCTAGCACTGACGGAGAACGTGAGCTGTGAGGAAGAAGTGGTTGCTTACTTTTCAGACAAGTCTGCGAAGAGAACAACCGGCTGTGAGCGACGGGGCTTTGCACTAGTGATAGTAGGAATAAGCTCGAGTGTATACTTCAAGAGGCCTATCAGTATCAAGGCAAACTTGCGAGAAGAAGGTCTTACCTTAGGTCCTTGAATTCTGTCGAGGGGAAGGAAGTGTAGTGTTGGAGCGAAAAGGCTTGCAGCATGGAGTTCCGGTATTTATAGGGCTATAACTTAAGAATACTTGGCGGACACAAGCAGCGTGTTTATAACATTAGTGCGAACAGGAACAGAGAAGCCAATGAACTTTGAGGTAGACAGCGCATTCTTTGAGCCTATGGAAACTCCTGAACATTCCAGTCATGCATTAGGACGCCGGATGAAATAGCCTTCTTTACCATCAGGACGATACGATCGCGTCCAGCCTAAAGGTGAGTTGTTGGTTTCGAATGAGGTTTTGTCACCGCACCCTTCCGCAAAGCCCTCTCATACCACGAGAGAACGTTCTTCTGCCTCAATTGCTGCTCACCGTGCAGCGGTTTGCCCTCAAACGTGATGTTTAGTTGCAGAGTTTGTCTAAATGCTCGACCTGCACCCAGTCGATGTCCACCATGAGGTGTGCCCAAACACAATACCTAAACATCAGGACAAGCTTCTTTTAGCAACGACGATGCAAATAAGCAGCCATAGCCACATGCTTGGGCCTTGGACCTTAGATGACTACACTGTGCCCATTTAGACAAAGCATGGAATGCCCAATTTTAGGGCACTGACGACAACACCATTCGTCAACCTACAACCCAAAACTCGGAACGCAAGGAAAATATGGAACTCAGCTTGTACGACGTAGATTTCCCAGCGCGATGAATAGTTGAAGCCTGGGCTCCCCAACGAGGCTAAGGTTGTATGGTCACGATGTTCGAGTGGCAAGTATTCATACCTGCTCGAGGACTTGCTCTCTTATCACATTCCAAATGAGCATCTGGTATTTGTCAAGATCAGCGACAGTCTTGATGGCGCTCACAGTATTTCATGTCATCTCTTTCTTTCCAAGTCATTTCGTCCATGTCAAGTAGTGCAGCAGCTCATGGAAAGCATCTGATACTGATGCGGAATCTGATCCAGAGAACAAAGAGCACCGAGAAGGACGATTTGAAACAGTAACTGATTCCAAAGAGGAAATGAAATCGAAGATAATATCCGAATGGGATCTTCGAACTGAAAAAGAGGAATGCATGAGGTAATTTGAAAAATGACCAAAAGAACGCAAGCAAAAAGAAAGCTGTCAAAGCGGGTTGCGAACCGATTCCCGTGTCACTTACCTGCTCGCAGTAAGTTTGCAAAACAACGGTTTTCTGAGACGTTGAATGGAGAACAAAAGAAACTCACTGTTTCCGCTTTGCAGTAATATATCGCTCCCATGGATCAGTGCCATTTATACCATTTTTTGCTGTGCATTTGGATTCATCACCCCTAAGATAAAAATTCCTTGATCAAGGACTCTAATCAGTCAACGGCGCTGTGAATCGTGTAGGTAGTGCGCGTCGAACGGCATTGTTCTTCATAAACCGATCGAACGGGTTTGGAGCAAGTCTCTATGACCCTCTACTTCTTCGTCTCGGGAAAGGATTGCATGCGCTGTTGCAGTACAAGGGGGCTCGAGGCTCGGTTCATAATCGCGGAAGGGTGCATGCGCCGGCAAGATTTCTATGCCCGTGGGTGAACGGAAAGGTCGACATCCATACGCGCTTTATTCGCGCTGCTCAAAGACTGTCGAAAGCAATGTTGGTGGTGAAGTCGTTGTTTGGATGGATGGGAGAGGTGCGGAGATCAGAACCCTTTCACAAATCGCTAACCAAAAATGTCGATTTCTGTTCGAACCACACTATTCTTTTGCTCCGATCATGTATCCTTGTCATCGTAGAGGCTATGGCTGTCGGTGCATTAGAGCCTGTCATCTAAACAGATGTTCAGGCTGATGGATGTGTCAAGTAACGCTAATCGGAACAGAGGACAAGCAGGACAATTACCGCATTCACCATCAAGGAGCATCTTGTAACCTGATACAAATCTTGCAGATCCCGTTGTATGACTCGACCCTCCCAAAAAAGCTCCTCATCAATATATTGAGCTGCATGATGTCCATTCCAAATTACCTGTCAAAGTTTGTCCCCGGTTTCCATTCAGGTACAAACAAGCACCATCTATCGAACAAACATCAATGCAAAAGAACGCAGAAGAATCATCGTAGGAGATTAATCTTGACAGCGTCCCCTGCTCACCACGGAATAGTATTGCATCCTCCCTGCTCAAAGTCTCTGCTTCTCTGTTGTGATCTCGTCGTGCTCGCCTGGTTGTAATGCCCGAGTAATCATCGGCGTTTCGCGCTTGAGAGCACCGACTTTTCTTTCTGGGGTCGAACAGCTACCAACGGCAAGGATCGGCGGGGTGAAGTGGTTTCAAGTGGTGGTGGAGAAAGTCAGCCCACGACCACGAAACGTTTTTCGTGCACTCCATCATGTACACTCCAATCTTTTGGTGTTCGACTACGCAACGCTCAGCAGTAATCGACATCAGCAAGGGGCACATATCCATATGTGTGAAGTCTCTGGCTGGTAAAATAACTATCCCGTCTCATTGACCCAATGGTAATCTCTGCGCGCTTTTCGGGTGCACAGATGTGGTCCAATCTTGGGGGAAGATTCTTCGAGCTTGTCCAGGTGCAAGGAGTAGTAGACATGCTGCATGTGGAACCACGGGCGAAGTAATGCTCCGATCTGCGTCCATGGGATTGCTTCTCCAATCGACAGTCGCATCTCCTTGAATTCGATAACCCCGAGCTTCAGTCACCAGACGTAAAGGCCGAACTGCGAGCACCATCACACCTCTGGATACTCAGCGACCATCGTGAGGCAGCAGAAGTTCTTGCTTCGTAATAATTTAGTGATATCATCCGAGTCATCCTTGCCAATGGTAACAAAAGTATTTAATTGACATCGCGACCTTGTGGTTGTTTTACAGCATCCAAACAGCCTCACCTACCGACGACATCAGAAACCAAACACAACTCTTAACCTCTTTGTTTGCACACACAATCCTGAGACGACGTTTGACACGAATTGATCACGACCCAACAGGTAAATTATATCCCATTTCTTCGACTACTTCTTGACTGCGCTGTTCGCTGTTCGAATTGTCTCTCGGTGTTCGAGAATTCTCTTCCTTCATCGCAATCATGCCCATCATCCCGTTTCAGCACATCGGCGTCCCAGTTGGACTTTCGAATACTAACGATGTTCCGACAGTTTCGTCGCCTGATATGTCGCAACAACAGCAACAACAAGATAATGGCGGACCTTATCAGCCTCAAATATGGCAGCTGGGCGGAAGACCAGAAGTTGGCGTCGACGTGCCCATCACAGCTGTCTTCCTCATCCTCTTCATAATTGGGGCCGCTGCACACATGACAATATTTCAGATCAATAGAAAGAGAGGCCACAAGTTCTTGATGTCGGCTTTGCTGTTTGGTTAGTATTTGAAAATCTGCCTTCACACGCAACTGCTCTAACCAGTATCTAGGTTTCTGCATGGCAAGAATCGCGACTTGCATCATGCGAATAGCGTGGACAACTCACGCCACCAACATCTCTCTGGGCATTGCCGCTCAGATTTTTGTCGCTGTTGGAGTGATCATCATTTACGTGATCAATCTCATCTTCGCCCAGCGCATGATCCGAGCCTCTCACCCACGATTGGGATGGAGCACGGCATTTGGCATTGCTTTCAAGGCCCTCTACGCACTTGTCCTAGTCACAATCATCATGCTCGTCACAGTCACAATTCAATCCTTCTTCACCCTGAGCACGAACACTCACCGTATCGACCGCGACATTCAACTGTACGGTGTTACATGCTTTGCATTCCTCTCCTTCTTGCCCATTCCTATGGTA
The DNA here is from genome assembly GCA_023078705.1 of Venturiaceae sp. KMAF11. Classification (NCBI taxonomy): domain Eukaryota; kingdom Fungi; phylum Ascomycota; class Dothideomycetes; order Venturiales; family Venturiaceae; species Venturiaceae sp. KMAF11. The sequence continues at coordinate 621,462 of JALGOQ010000012.1, forward strand.
CTTGCTTTGCTGGCGATTCCTCGTTCATCACCACTGGACAAATTTGGCCGCGGCCGCTGGCGAACCAAGATTGGCATACTTCTTGCCGGGACAACACTCATCTGTTTCGGTGCAGCATACCGCGCTGGCGTATCATGGAAGACACCAACTCCGTTATCGGAACCTCTACCGGAATACCTACACAAGGCAGCATTTTACATTGCCAACTTTGGAGTAGAAGTCCTAATTATCTATCTTTACGCAATCCTGCGGGTGGACAGCAGATTCCACGTTCCAAATAGTGCCAGCTCGAGAAAGAGCTACATTAAGCCCGAAGCTGATATGGAGAAGGCCGCCCTTCCAGAAGCAGACGACATGACCTTGAATGGCGATGAAGACAAAACGGCAGCTGCGCAGAGGAAGGCAAGTCTGCCACGAATCTACTCAGAAGAAGAGACCTTCGACGACGATCAGGACCTCCCAGAGAGCTCTGCGGCTACGCTAAACAGGCAGAGTCTACCCACCACGATTGATGAGAAGGAAACCAACTTGGCGCCATCTCCATTGGCCACACATGTGGAAACTACTCATCACGATACTGAAACTTGAGACTTGCTGCTACGAGCTGGACGTATTAGATGCAGGTGGATTTTGCGACGTATATCAGTGTGACGTCGATGGAACGGGCTACTCTGGTAAAGGTCTGCGAGAGTACTAGTATCAAGATACTTTACGAGGATTGCACCGTTGATGAAAGATCATGATAAGCTGTACTATTATGTAATTGCAAAATGATAATTTATATTTACCGTTCAAAGAATGTTCTTTTCATTGAGGAGCCGAAATTGAAGACCTGGAAGGAAAGTCGGAATTGTGAATCATTACCATTACCTCCACGAGACATGTACATACATGACACTATCAAGAATGACTGACGGCAAAATACGCACAGAATAATTACATGCTTCCAAAACCTAGATCCCCCAAAAATGCTTATGCTACAATTTTGCTGTCACAGAAGGTTCATGAATTCTGTTCTAGTCCTGAACTATGACTGAAGCATAGACTGTTCAAACAGCGCACTCTCTATCTCTCAAAGCAGGTCTTGAAGTTTCTGGCAATTGAAAAATGATACTGAGAGGAATTTATCGACGTCGGTGTCTAGTTGAGGGTGTTACTAGCAAGTTGTACTTCAGCGACTGCCCACGCGCAGCATCCGTGTCCAACGCTAAGACTCCCTACTTGGACATGGCGATGACATCGAGGTCCCAATAGTCACAAAGAGTAAACACTACCACCAAAGCCATGGCTCTCTCTATGTTACACACCCAGCGTGAGGGTAAGTCCTTGTTCCCTAAGAATTCAACCATTGTCTTCCTCCCGCCTACACTCTCCATAGCGAAACCCCCTCCACGTACTGACCATAATGCCTAGAAATCCTCAAAACCATACGAGAGACCACCAGAGGCGATTGGAAAGTCCTAGTAGTAGACGAGCAAAGCCGCAAAGTCCTAGACAATGTCGTCAAAGAAGATGACATTCTCAACGAGAACATCACCAACATTGAGCAAATCGACCAGAAACGACCCATGAACCAAGAAATGGACGTCGTATACCTCCTCTCACCACAACCTTATATTGTCGATTGCCTCATGGCTGACTTCGAGCGCCGGCGCTACCGAAGAGCACATCTGCTTTGGACCTCGATATTACCGCCTCCATTGCGACAACGGATAGACAGATCAAATATGGCTAGGGAACAAATTGCACAGTTCCGAGTACTGAATTTGGACTTTTACCCAAGGGAATCACAGCTTATCACCTTTCGAGATCCATGGAGTTTCCCCATATTATACCATCCAGCTTGCGCTCCGCTGGTACGGCAGCATATTGCAGACCTGGCTCAAAAGGTGTGTCCACATTCACACCCAGTATTCAAGACCCAACAACTAACGTATTGTAGATTGTCGCAGTATGTGTCACTCTAGGAGAATACCCCACCATCAGATTTTACCAACCACGGAATCCTTACCCGACCCACGAGGCCCACGTCCTGAGTGGCATAATCGCTCGCGCCGTTCAAGACGAAATCGACACATTCGCCCAATGGAACGAGAGCTTCCCTCCGCAGAGCAACCGACCTCGAGGGGCCTTGTATATAGTCGACCGTTCCGTGGACTTATTTGCACCTTTCATACACGAGTTCACATACCAAGCCATGGCGCATGATTTGCTTCCAATACAAGAGGGGGACAAGGTCACATACAAGACAAAGATCCACGAGGGGGAGCCGAATGAGGAGTTGAAAGATTGCGAAATCAGCGAGAAAGACAAGCTGTGGGTGGAGAATCGACATCGCCACATGAAGGACACGATTGAAAAGCTCATGGGCGATTTCCAACGATTCATCGATGAAAATCCTCACTTTGCAAAGGCGAACAGCGATACCACGAATTTGAATGTGATTAAGGACATGATAGCCGGGCTACCACAATTTCAAGAGATGAAGGAGGCATACTCGTTGCACTTGACCATGGCACAAGACAGCATGGATGTCTTCCAAAAACACAAGCTTCCTGATCTCGCCTCTCTCGAGCAATCTCTTGCGACAGGTCTTGATGAAGATTACCGCAAACCCAAGAACCTTGGCGACCAGGTTGTCCGCATGCTGGACGAGGAATCCATTATCCCATCGGATCGACTGCGCCTGATTGCACTGTACATATTACACAAAGAAGGCCTTCTACCAACCGACATACAGCTTCTCTGCCAGCATGCTCGCCTCCCACCGCAAGACCAGGAAGTGCTTCGCAATTTGGAACTCCTCGGTGCTCGCGTCTTCAAAGGCTTGAAAGACGCCAAACCACCATCACAGCCCTTGTTTCCACAAAGGCCGCCACCTGTCGCTGACAGTGAAGAATATGGCCTCAGTCGATTTGACACCAATCTGAAGCAAATGCTTGACCACCACGTCAACGGCACATTAGATCCCATCACTTTCCCGTTCGTAAAGCCCGAATTATCAGCTCAACCCATCGACCCAAACGCAAACGTATCCTCCGCCTCCCTCCGAAGCGCCAAACCAACGTGGGCAAAATCCAAACTTACCTCCATCGAACCAAGACAGCGAGTTATTGTCTTCATGGCCGGCGGAGCCACCTACTCTGAATCCCGCGCCTGCTACGAACTCACCGAGAAGACATCTCGAGACGTCATACTCGTAACATCACACATGCTCTCTCCCGGTCTGTGGATGCGTCAAGTAGGCGATTTATCGGAAGAGAGGAGAAAATTGGGGATTCCAGCTGATCAACCACCGAAGAAAGCGCCGGGGTTTTTGTTTGAACAGGAGAAACCGAAGCCGTTGCCTAAGAATCCGATGAGCATTCCTGCGAAGGAGTTGAGACCGACACCGTCAGTTGTGGCGCCGCCAACGGGACCGGCGGTGCCGATTAAGCAGATGGGCGCTATTAAGCTTGATGGGCCTGGGAAGGAGGGGGAGAAGGACAAGAAACATAAGGACAAGAAGAAGCATCATTTTTTTGGCAAGAAGTAGGGTGTTTTTTTTTATGGAGACAGGGATGTGGGTGGTGTTTTGGGCAAGAATTGGGGATACCCTTGTTTTGGCAATGAGGTTAGCTAGCATTTAGATATGAGGCACGATCGATGGTGATGTTGCATGTGCTTTTATCCCTGCCAGTTCTGTAAGTGTGCAAGCTCCTGTTCTGATGAAAAGGATGGATTGGAATTGAGATAAACGACGTTATCATTGATGCAATTGCGTGAGGTATCAATGACACAGGGTATGGCATATGCATGTTGAAGTCTATATATGTCGATACTAATTATGATGCTCTAGTAGCCCATGCTCCATCCTCATCACCAACCTTTTTTTTTTGTTTGCTGAAAAGAAAATCATGCCTTCCACCCTCGTCCTCATCTTTTCTTGGCTTCATTCCAGTGGATTTCCCACTTGAGCGTCGAAGGAGTGCCTTTAAGCCTTCTTCTTGAGCGCATCCAGGAACTTTTGAGGAGGCTGTTGACGGTAACCTTCTGGGTTGTTTTCGGTCCAGCGCCATAGATCCTCACAAGCATCCTCAAGTGTATACTTGGTGCTCCACCCCAACTCCTTGTTAGCCAATGTAGCATTGGCGGTAAGGTTAAGGACGTCACCATCACGACGGCCGACGACTTCGTAAGCGAGGTCTTTTCCGCAGGCTTTGTTGAAGGATTTGATCATGTCGAAGACGGTTGAGCCGCGGCCTGTGCCGAGATTCCAGGCTTTGACGCCGGGGTTCTTTTCGCGGAGGTAGTTGAGGGCTGTTAGGTGGCCGTTGGAGAGGTCGAGGATGTGGATGTAGTCGCGGATTGCGGTGCCGTCTTTTGAGTCGTAGTCTGGGGTGCTGTTAGTATTGGATGGTGTGGGAGGAGGAGGAGGAGCAGTGAATTGAGTGAGGGATCTTTGAACTTCCTAACTCGTTTATTAGTTTTCAAGTCGAGATTGAGCCACTGGAATTCCTGGCAGTCAGAAAAAGAATCTTGCCAGAAACTTCAGAGGCAAAATTTCGACTTGGAGACCTGTTTAGAAAGTTCGGAATTCTGGCGCCTCCATCCTTGTATCTACGCCAGTCCGACAATTCTTTGCCCCAGCAAATGTTTCTCAGATCGGTAAAACAACTTCAACTCGATCTCAATAGCGATAAATTGTTGGCCATCCCAAACCAATCATCTTCAGGAGTTTATCAACTATCGAAACAGGCAAAGAGTGTAATCGTGAAAGACATTGACGTGGGGATCCAGAATTGGTGGCCTCGCTATGGCGTCACAGAGGTGGGGTTGTACTAACCATCTCCGAATACCAACAACTTCTCACGCTTGCCAGTGGCGACCTGAGCAAGCAATGGGAGCAAGTTGTATGGAACGCCTTGTGGGTCCTCGCCCATGATACCGCTGGGATGGGAACCAGCCGGGTTGAAATATCGTAGCAAGGCACCATTGTATTTGTCACCTGATTTTCCTGCCTTCGCTGCCTTCTTCCGCTGAGCGTTGATCCAGGCTGTGATCATCCATTCGACAGAAACTTTGGTATGGCCGTATGGGTTGGTTGGTCCTAGGGGGCAGCTTTCGGGGATTGGGATCATGTCTGGGAAGCGTGTAGCGTCGCCGTAGACGGTTGCTGATGATGAAAAGACAATGTTGGTCACGTTGTGCTTCTCCATGGAACGTAGAAGACACAAGCTGCCATTTACATTGACGCGGTAGTAATCAAGTGGGACTTCACTTGACTCTCCGACTGCCTACACGAAGCTCGTCAGTGGCTGTCTGTTGTTGATCTTCTATTAATATAGCCTAGGGATTGAGGGCACTCCGCGCCGTCCCTCGAACGAGAAATACTTGTAGTAGTCTGCGAGGTTGCTAAGAAATCAGAAGCCTCGATCTCGACTTGAAAGCTGAGTGCCCAAGTGGGAAGGTCTAAAATTCCGGCGCCTATACCACTGTCTGTTTTCTCCAAGCTCCTTTTTTGATTCAATAGCCAAAATTCTGGCAATCTCCAGACGACCCTTCAATCCTCGATCAAGTAGAAATAGATGTGTTGACCTACCTTCAATGCAGCGAAATGAATGACACTGTCTACATCGGGGTGCGCAGCGAAGACCTTGTCAAGTGCCGCTTCATCGGTGATATCAACATTGTAGTAGGCAGGTCGAGTGCCAGTCAGCAATTCAATGCGGCTGATGACCTCCTCGGATGAGTTGTATTGGTTATCGACAATGACAACCTTGTAGCCAGCTTCGATGAGGGCAACGGTGGTGAAGGAGCCAATATAGCCCGTTCCACTATTCCCGAATCAGTATATTGGAATACAGATGTCATGCATAAAATGCAGCTGAAAAGGGATTTGACAGCGGGAAGTTCCTTATACTTTGCGCATGTCTCGGTAAGGGATAGTTATGATGGAAGAGGCGTGCACATACCCAGTGACGAGAACAGACCCGACAGCCATGGTATCAAAAAGTCAATTGAGAGCTTTTGCGATTTGGATAGAAAAGAGCTCGTGTCCGAATAATAACGGATGTTGTTGATAAGGTCGATATGGTGGTATGGATAGAGAGCAGGAATTTAGCAATCGTTCAACATTCGATCAAAAATGTCGGTCAACTCAACCGAACGTGCTTGGACCCTGGCGCTTTTGTCGCGGCTCTACGCGGCTATTTCAAGCAGCCACCACGGATTGGACGCGTCCATCAGAGAGCAACAACGGCATCTCGAGTGAAGATACGAGCCATCAAGTACTGCCTCGGGACCATGATTCTTGTGCTCGATAGCAGCTACACCAAGACGGACAGCTGGAATGCTGGTGAAAGCACCCACTCATCACCCATATCAGAACCTCCATATTCTTTTAGAAGCTCCATATACACATCAACGAACGCGTCAAACCAAACGAAACTTCACACATTGTCTTCTAGGACTCGGTGACATTCAATCTCCCGGTTTCGGTTGACAATCCGAGGGCTTTGAGCTGGAACTATTGGATATTTTCTGTAGGTCCCTACTTCACTTCGAGCTCACTTGGTCGACCTTCCACCTCAAACAGCACCACTTTCACTCCACATACGTCACAACACCAGCCTTACACAATAGTCTAACCCCAATAGCCAAAACACTCCCTTCTTATTGTCCAATGGTGGTATTGTCACAAATTTCTACTACACCACCCTCCCATTCCACATTCCTGCCTCCTCTTTCATCTTTCTTGTTACATACTTCAGCATATACTAATTGCATACCAAGTAGCTGGTCTACTCTGCTCTTTGTCTTCTCGTCTTGCTTCACATTCAGCATTGATACGCATTCGTCGCCACTATTTCCAACTTTCTAGCAATTTCCAGATTCCCACCACTTCCATCATGGCAACTCGACGCTCTGGTCCTCGTAGCGTCTCACGCCAAACTACGCCAGCTGAGCCTGAAGAATGGGCCAATCGTCTTCGCGCCCGCCCAGATGAATCTCCCCAGCCATCTCCAACCAGAGTCACCAGAGGTAGAGCAGCAACTCCAAGGGTACTCGGAGGCTCTGCAGGATCTGTCGCCGCCTCCGTCGCTGCCTCCGATGCTGGTTCCAATGATTCATACACCCGTACCCGTGGCTCGGGCAACAGATCCCGCAGTGCTCGCGCCGGCACCATAGGAAACACTTATGGTCTTGGCGCCTCAGCCCTGTCATCCCAGATGTCTGTCGGAGGCACACAGCCAAGTCTAGTTGGCGCCATGTCCAGCGAACTCAGAGTCCAGACATTGATCCAACGCACCGACTCGCAACGCCTTCGCGACGATCCTGATGAACCCAATCCCGAACGCCCCGTTGGACCAGGTGTTCCCAATTTCCCTGGCCATTTTCTGGCACCTGTACGTGAGGATACCGACGAGCTCGAATCCAGCAAGTCATATGGTCCACTCCACGAATATGGCATGGGACAGATTGGCAATCGCAACAAGAGCTTCTCAGAGGCTCATGAGGCTGGCTTAGCTCGTCGCATCAATCGCGAGCCCACACCATTCCACGGCCGTGTTTCACCATCTCCGCGATCATCGCCAGCACGCGGCTTTGAGCCAGAAGTCGAGCCATTGGCTGAGCCAGGACAAGAGCAGGAGCCTGAGCTCAATAGCATTACCTGGGATCGCGCGTACCTTTGGCTCAGGCGACACCAATCCGCCATCCTCAACCTTCTTCTTCTCATTGTCTTTAGCGCCTTCTTCTACTCATTCGGTCCTGCTATGTGGAAACAACTCACCTCTCGAACAACACTTCCAACCGATGGCAATCAGGCTACCGTGACCGTCACCACCAAAGTCCATGCCCACAAGACGACCACTGTCACTCAAATCGTCAAGGAGACTTCGACAATTATCAAAAGCCCCTCGATCCAGGAACGGCGCAACTTCTTCAACATCGGAATCGGTGCAACCATCGACCAAAGGCTTACTTCTACCACTCGAGCTCCTAAGAGTCTCATCAATTCACTCCTAGGCCCACTCTATGGCAACTACCTTGCTGGCCCTGCCGTCAATCAGGCAGATACCGCCATCCGACCATGGACTGAGACAGGACAAAGCTGGTGCTCCGCTAGCTCCGATCTTGGACGTGGACAGCTCCAGCTCGGTGTACAACTTCCTTTCCCTGTCAAACCAACCGCCATCACTCTCGAGCATCAACCCAATCACCTTTCCATCGACCACGGCAATTCTGCTCGCGGTATCGAACTCTGGGTCGAAATTCATGAAGACTCCGCTGGTGCCAACCGAGATATTGGCTGTGGTGACAAGCCAGTTGAGATGGAGGGAGAAAAGTGGTTCTGTCTTGCGAAGATGGAGTTCAAACAATTCGACACGGAGGAGAAGTCGCAGCGTATTGAGTTTAGGAATCAGCATGTTTTCACTGATCATGTTGCGATTCGTGTGACGAATAATTGGGGAAGCGATCATACGTGCGTGTATCGCGTGCAGCTTCATGGCGAGATGTCGAGGAGCTAGGAGGATGGTGCGGGGACTAGATAGGAAAATGCGGGTTCTCTGGATTGGACGGTAGGCGTTTTGCGAATTCCCATGCCTCCTCGTTGGCAACATGATTGATTTGCTTTGGCTGATGAATGCCTGAGCGGAAAGTACATAGATGATGCGTCGAAATATTATGATGATTTCTTCAAATATTGTGCCTGATGTTCGCAGTGCTCTCTATATCCAATACTGTTACTTCTGGACGAACAACTTTGATGTCTTTATCCTAGCAAAGAGGCCGCCCATATAGTCGTATACAATTCAAAATTATCTTATCTTATCCTCCAACGCTAAAAGATCATGTCAACAGATTTTGATTAAACTCATATTTAAATTCATCAACATGGGATCGATATGGAACCATCCAATATTCGTACATCTAGTTCTACTATAATACACAAGCTGTGGCTCTATGGTCTTGCATCCCCATGCTGAGGTTGTAAAGACTGAAAAGGTATTGTTACAGTAGGCTTCGCTCCATCCTCTTTCTCCTCGACAACGTCAACAAGCGAGGATGAGACTGCCTCCTCAACATCAACAGGTAGAATTTCAGTCTCGATGACTTCATCCTCGAGAATCTCCTCACTCTCCTCATTTTCATCTTCCTCAGGATACTCCCCCTCATCATCAACACCCATCTCGTTCGTCGCCGTACCCTCCTCAAAACTCCCCTTCTCAAGCTCCTCCCCACCATCGACCAATAACCCGTCTTCCTCATTCTCCAGTTCATTGGCCGCGGCTTGTAATTCCCCTTCCAAAACCTTATCCCTCACAACTCCTTCCTCTGCCTCCCCGCTCCACTGCTGCTTTAGAATATCCTCATGCAAATCCCCCAACAAACTCTTTTCCCTAAGCCTCTTCCTAGCCATCGCTCTGTCCTGGAAATTCAGCATCCTCAAACACTTTTCAATCGCACCCTCCACCAACTCCTTTGTATGATTCGCCAGCGGCCTCGTGGTGAATACACCGGGAAAGCGGAAGGAAAGCCACATATACATGACTAATCCTTTATGTAACGTTTCTAATTCTCTTAGTTCTGGTCGCGTGCCTGTTATCGTTTTGTCTAGGACCTCGAGATTGAGACAGGGGAGGTCGAGGAGGGCACCGCCCTTTTGTTCAGCGATGCAGGTGGCCATGGCTTTGATGAGAGATTGTTGGCTTTGATCTCTGATGGCGACGGGCGCTGAAGCAAGTTGTAATCGTTCTATGATGTCTAGATTTGGGATGTCGTGGATAACATCTGCGATTTTAACTTGATCCTTTAGTCGACAGAGATGGAACCCGTGGGATGATTGGCAGATTTCGTGGAGGCGCATAAGCATGTAGGAGAATGGTGTGCCGGGAGGAAAGTAGTTGCAGAAGCGGTAGATGACATCGTCGGGTGGGAGGATACCAGCAGTTCTGAGAGGCATTGCTGGTGTTTCCAGGGCTTTGACTACCGTTAGGTAGTCTTCTTGCTCGAGGGTTGTGACGAGACCGATTGTATGTTTGTCGAATGGAGGGCGCGAGTCGAGGGATGGAGGTGGGGCAGGATAGATGGAGTCGGTCGGTTCTTCGGTGTTTGACTTTGTAGGATTCGTCGAAACAGCTTTCACGACTGTCTCGGATACGGAGGAAATCTCGGCGGCAGACGTAGATTCTGTGCTCTGAGGCGCTACTTTGTATCGTCCAGCTCGGCCAGCAATTTGGCGAATCTCAGGGTTAGTAAGTGTGACGACCTTGACGCCATTGTTCTTCTGGATGGTCTCAAAGATGACACGCTTGATGCTCCTGTCACGGTATTAGCTAGAAATAAACCAAGGAATCGAAGATCCTACAGATTAAGTCCCATGCCAATGGCGTCACTAGCTACTAGGAAATCGTAATCATTATCAGGATCATTAAACAACCTAGCTTGGGCTGCTCGAGTTTCAGGAGGTAGACTACCATAAATGATAGCAACACGCCTCCCAGTAAGCTTCTCGATTTGAGCACGCAACGCGTGAATGCCCATGACAGAGAAGGTAACAAGACAATCGCCCTTTCGCATCTTGGAGACATCTCCCTTCAAACTTTGGCCCTCAGGCTTGAGTGTTGTCAAGCGCTCATATCGGTGTATGATGACCTTATCACCCATCAGAGCTGACAGTCTCTCGATCAACGGCAAAGCGCGCTCTTCACCACATACGTGCACCTCAGTGGCCTGGATACCAACAAAAGCGTTTGTCCAGGCCCATCCTCTGTGCTCATCGGCCAACATCTGAATCTCGTCAATGACAGCCACGTCCAAGTTGCTCTTGGTTGGGGCCATCTCCACTGTGCAGCTTATAATCCTGGCTGTGTCCTTTAGTGAATCATTCCAACCATCAGGTAATCTGATCTCTTCGCCTGTCACCAGTGCACAATCTTTCCCACTAGCATTCATCCGCGTATAGACTTCGTGTGCGAGTAGCCGCAATGGCCCTGCATAAACACCCTTCGTCGCCTGCTCGAGCCTCTTCAATGCATGATATGTCTTCCCGGAATTTGTTGGTCCAATGTGAACATGGACGGTTCGTTGTTTTGCGCGAGTATCAGGGAACCACTCGAGAGGAAATCTCAGATCTGCCAACGCTTTTTGATTGTCAATATCCGTCTTCGTGAACTTGCTGCCCAAGACGTGACTGTAAAAGGCATATTGTAGCTGAGAGCGAATTCCTGGATAACCGCGCTCCAAGAACGAGGCCCGCAGTGCATCTGCAGTCTTGCTGTTCTTGTCCTCAGCTATACGCTGTATATAGTCCTGGAAATTTGCTATGGCTGTGTCTACATCCTCTTCTGACAAGCCAGACATTACAGGAGATGTCCTGAGACCAGCTTCAGCTTCAACCAGGGTTTTTTCAAGGAGCTCTGGGAATCGAGTAATAGCACGGCTCGTAGACTATTTGACACAATGAGCACATGTAAATGATGCCACAGTGGAATTGAACCTACACCACCGAAGCCAGTGCGAGCAGATTTATCACCAGCTCTTCCCCTTCCGTTGCGAGGTCCCTTGGGGTCCCTAGGCCCTCTGACCCCCCATGTGATACGAAGTGACGGTTCGTTCGGTCTCTTGTATGAATCGTTGGGCGTGTCGCCTCTGCCATCTCTTCGACTCTTCGGGATAGGAGTGCGAGCGAGAGGCCTACATGTCGAGAAGGGTGTGATTTGGGAGGAGGGTATGCGACGCGGGCGGCGAGATTCAATTCTGAACTGGCAGAATATGCATTGTCCTAATCTAGGACTCGATGATGACATGCCCGCGGCAATTGGTGATGGGTTTGGCGGCGGTGGTTGCGAATGGATGGCCTAGTCAAAAAAGTTCCCAGTGCGGCGAAAACGGAGGTGCCAAATTTGGCCATATCAACCTTCATCATTATTTACACTGAGTACCATCTCGAATGTTTCATTTCATGTCATTATGTCCAACTATCGTATATATTATAGAGATATAGTTCTGCAGATAGAATTCCTCTTCGTATAGCCACAACAACAGCCATCACATCGGCATCTTCCTCATCTCATCCATACTCCAAAACGTCCTCATATTCTCCGCACCCAACTGCTCCACCTCATCATTAAGATGCTCCCAAAGCACCTTACCAAACCCATCCATCACCACCTTCAACTCCTTCAGATTCAATTCCGTCTCACCACTCCTAACCTCCTCCAGATATTTCTGCAGCTTTACCAATCCTGCGTGGATCTCCTTATGCTGAGATCTCATCTGCAGCTCATGCCGGAACGCTGGCATCTTCTTTGCTAATACTGGGAAGATGTGCTGCTCCTCAATATTATGGTGCATCTCCAGATGAGAGCAGAAGTCGAGTCCGGTCGAGAGGAATTGGCGCATAGATATGTTAGAGGGACGCTTGCCTGATTCGCAGGCGCCGTAGAGGAGATTCCAAGATGATCGGAAGTGATTGTGCTAGATTTGGACGTTAGCATCTGCATGAAGTTTTAGGAGAACGTTCTCTGGAGCATACAAAATACTCCATATGTTCAGCCATACTATTATATGCCCTGAACTCCGAAGCACTCAGCTTGGGAAGAGTCTCCTTCTTGGGTACATCCTCGCTCGCGGGGGCCGAATCGGCCATTGTGGTGAAGTTGCTGCTTTCTGGAATACCTCGAAGACGAGCCAGATAAGAATTTCCGCGGGCGCTACTCGGGATGGTTGAGAATCGTATACTGGAAGGAAAGACTGGCTTTTTCAAAAGTCTTAGAAATTTTGCGTTCATGGCACAATGCCATACAACGTCCAACGGAACCTTTCAACCCATCATTGAAAAGCTGCGGGTTCCGTGAGACGCGGAGCGAGAGAAGATTTGAAAGCCTGCTGAGGTAATGTCAACGGTTCGGAACGTGCCCATCTCCCGTTCCGGTGGATCTCGTGGGGCTTATCTGATAGGCAGTGTTCCTCAACCTCTTCTTCCTCGTCTCATCTTCCTTTCTCACGAGAACTATATCTCGAAGCCAAGACATTTCCATCCATATCCTTTCCCATGTTGACATGACAGTCATCGCTCCGATATCGAAGAGAGCACCTCATCATACCCCACCATGCTCAATCTATTGCCACTATTACTAGCGAATCGTGTCCGCTTGAAGACATGCATCCCGACTAGTCCTTCCTATGCCATGGTCATTGGGAATTTCACTGTCCGCTCCATCATATGAGCTGCAGTGCTGTACGCTTCTGATCAATGCCAAGCTCGGTCCGAATCTGCTCGTCACATTGTGACATTGCTTGCCTGCATTTGCATTGGCAAGTAGCAATGTCGTGATCAAAGGCGAGATCGAAGGACGAAAGAGATGTTTGGTCATACTTGGAATTATTCTTCCACGACATTTATTAATCCTACTATGTCTGTCTTATGGATAGTTTCGATACATGGACTTCCAGCTTGTCTTCGCGCTCAGGTCTCCACCAAGGACCCTCTCCTGCGGCCTGTCTCCAACCATAGCCGCAGTAGTTTTGACAGGTCAGGTAGTATCCTTGTGGACAAGGTCCAGCCCAAGCATTGAAATCAAATCATCCGTCTTCGAACAAGAAGTATGAACATAGCCATCACCATGCAAAACTACCACAAGCACTGGCCGACTGGCTTGCTCTAGACTTCTCCGTGGCTGATACCAAACTTCCCTCTTTCCCAAGGTCCAGACTGGACTCTTATACGAACCAATCATTGCTACCTATTAGAGAACGGATCTTCCCGGGGTCAAAACGGAAACGGAAACGAATCCTAGTACCTGCATATTCACAAACTTACTCCTCAACGTCACGTCCAATCGCATCAAAAGACGAACCCACAGTGTAGCTGAGTCTAGACTGGTCATGCAACTCCATCCTTACATCGTGGCCCTTGTGATCTTCTCCGCGCGCTGAGCACAGCCTGGTGATGGTGAGATCATTTGCCCAAGAATGGCGCATGGCTCGTATATAAAATAGCTCAGTACACAACATTGGTTTGAGACCGTACTTCCTTCTCATTCTACCACTCTCACCTTTTTCCTACCCATCAAGTCTTCCAGCATGTCTTTCACTCAATCTGCTCAGAACGTTCGCGTTGACGACGGTCACATCCTACGTGCCTCCCTCCGCAACGGCAATGGCGACCACGTCGACGCTGAGCTTGACCTCAACCAGCACATAGGAAACGATAATGGTCCGAACAATACTTCTTTACACATTTTCAAATACTAATCTGTTCTAGGTACCTTCTCATGGGGAGGCTCAGGTAGCTTCAAATAATGCACCTTGGTCGTATTTATGCTCACAATGTCAAGGTTTCTCCGGTAGCGCTCAAAACATCACTTTCACTCTTGAAGGCGCTGATCAAGTCCCAATTCTGCGCGCTGAGCTCCGAGATGGTGCAGGCAACTCCACCCAACGAGATATTAACTTGGGAGAGCGAATTGGTAACAACAATGGCCAGTTTGTGTTCAGTAAGTACCCTTACTCTGTCATGACTTTCCTAGCCGCAGTTAACCGGTTCTTCAGACTAAATCATGATCACAATAATCAAGAAAAGCTTGAGGTTCAGCGGCTAATAGATAGTTGTCTCTATGGAGCACAAAACAAGTCAAAATTTTGAACAGTTTAAACACATCTTCTGTTCACAAGCATGATATCTCACTTTTTATTCTGCAATTCCCTCGAAAAGCTTTCTTCCCAATGTCCTTGAAAAAGCTTGATCGGCCTTCGACCAACATTCCTCGCATCACCAAGTAATAAATCGCCTCAAAAGATTCATCCCGGCCAAGAATGATATAGTTAATTCCCGATAATAGTCATCAAACCCACCATGCTGTCACTAACTTTTCGAGCCAGGGTCATTGCCGATTAAGCTTGATATTCAGATTGTTAAATAGAGTCATTCGTTTACTTTTGCTTGTTGGATCATGTAGCGACAGAGCGCTGGGTGGTGTCAGGAACGTTGACTATAAACGTGCATTGCCTAGGAAGCGCGACATTCGTCGCGATCGTCTCGTGTTTTCGGCTGTTTAGTCAAGAGGAATGAGGCAATGCTCCTAACAGGAAAGGTATATGTGGACAGAGTTACATGAGTGTTCAGGTCACGTTGGTCTGACATTATTTATATTTAAATACGAGGGCGATATATTCCAGGCAATATTCTAGAATATAATTTGCTAGAATTTTAGAAACTTGTTAAAGGAGGAATAACGTAAATACAAAATTAGTAGTACGTATACCTGATACCTATACAGTGACTATAGTTCAAATTAAGCGAGTCTAACAAATCAAAGAGGCTAGGCCCGTTCTATTAGGAGGAGAAAAGAATGGTAGAAATAGTTATAATATCACACCGTAAAACGGGAGTGTGATAATTTTCTAACAATTATGCTGGAAATGGTTACCAGGATTTTACCGACCTTTCGTTCAACTTCGTAAAGGTAGGATATTTTCGGCAACCTTTTTTTCTTCTTCCGACAGCTTGTTCATCAAATCCCGGGCGTGCGACTACCGTCCGCGAAAGTAAATCAACAACAACCTCTTTTACCCAAGCCTACTCACTCCTTATACATCTTCACCATGGCTCGCGGTCTCCAAAAGGTCCATACGATCCTTTATACTATCTTAGAGGAACCCAGCGTTCTGCTGTGATTTCGGGAAAAGCTAACGTGGACCATATTAGATCCAAGCGCAGCAAAAAGCGCAAGAAGCCGCAGCGAAAAAAGGCGGAAACTCGAACTTGAAGAAGGACAAGGGAATGAAATATCAATGCGTCCGTCACCTCTCCTGGTTTTCCCGCAAAGTAAGCTGACACTAGAAACACTAGTCCTCATGTAAAATCGATGTCGATTGCTTGAGCAACATGAAGGTGCATTGGGAGGTATGTTTGCTTCTACTTCTATGTCTATACTGCTCACTCCCCATGTCCCTTTTAAGCAAAGAAGAGAGTGTCTGCCGCTGATTCACGATTATAGGCGAAACATCCTAAACTTCCTGCACCAACAGACGATTTTGCTTCTTGCGCAAAGGCTCCTGCGGAACCAGAGCCCGGAAAGTTGCAGAAGAAGAAGTAAACAGAGCTGGGAGCCAGACGGATGATGAGACGAGTTACTATTAGTACACAATACTTGATAAACAGAGAATGATACCCGTAGATTTAGTGCTTTGACTCCGTGTACCATTGATTTAGTGCCATGGAACTACATACGGTTGCTTTTTCTCTTCTGAGAATTGGAAACTTTGACATTTACTTGACAATGTAGCGAGTGGCCATTCATCTCGTGATCGATGTCGATACGTTCCTTACACCTTAGAGAATTGGATTCAGTATTTTTAGGGCGGCAATGATTTGGTGAAGTAGCTTTGGCTTCATGAAGATTCATACGCTGAAACCTCAAAATTGGAGAGCGCGGGCGAAATCAACAAGGCCTCGGGCTGAGAAAAAAGAGGTGCTGGATTTGTTCATAGGTAAAAGAAGTTATTTACGCGTTGCGCGACGATAACGCTACAGACCCTACAACTATTTTATCTTGATTTGTAACTTCGGAGTAACATTTTCAGCACCATTATTCTTTTACATTTTCTTCGAGCCAAACCACACTCTTAAACAAGGGTAGGTCGGCACCCTCCCTGCTAGCGCTGCCAGCCTGTATTGTGCCCCCCACTTCCAAATCACCAACACCAATTCTCAGCCACCATCTCTAAAATCTTTGATATCCCACGATTCCATCTCCACACATCACATTACCACATTCCTATACCAAAACAAAATGGCACCCTCAGCAACCTCCCCCTCACCAGAAACAACCGATCCCACTCTCCTTACCCTCCGCAAAACCCTCCTCTCCGAATCCGCCCCCCTCGCATCCCGCTTCCGCGCCCTCTTCAGTCTAAAACACCTCGCATCCACAACCCTCACACCACCCTCGCCCGTACAAACGCCCGCCCTGCACGCCATAACATCATGTCTCACAACCTCCCATTCAGCATTGTTGAAACACGAATTGGCATACTGTTTGGGACAGACGCGGAATTTGGGTGCTGTGGAATGTTTGCAGGGTGTACTTAGGGATGAGAGGGAGGATGCTATGGTTAGACATGAGGCTGCTGAGGCGTTGGGTGCGTTGGGGGATAAGGGCTCTTTGGAGTTGTTGGGGGAGCGGAGGGATGATGCGAGTGAGAAGGAGGTTGTGAGAGAGACTTGTGAGATTGCTGTTGAGAGGATTAGGTGGGAGTTGGAGAAGCAGGGGGTGGAGAGGAATGTTCGGAAGAGGTGCGTTATAAATCATTCGTTCGCCATGGCAGGCAGTTTAGAGGAACAGGACTAATTTCTGATTTTAGTGATTTCGCATCGATAGATCCAGCACCGCCATTGCCACAAAACGAGCAAACACAACCTTCGATAGATGAGTTGGAGAAAGTATTGCTAGATACGAAATTGCCACTCTTCCACCGCTACCGATCCATGTTCGCCCTCCGCGATCTCGCATCTCCACCCACCCTTACCACAGCAACCCCCGCCGTCATCGCTCTCGCAAAAGGTTTCGCTGATCCCTCCGCTCTTTTCCGCCACGAAATCGCGTTTGTATTTGGTCAGTTATCTCATCCAGCATCAATACCGAGTCTCGTCACCGCATTAAGCAATCCACACGAAATGGCTATGGTAAGGCATGAAGCTGCCGAGGCGTTGGGAAGTTTAGGCGAGGAGGAAGGTGTGGAGGAGGTGCTGAAAGGATTTTTGAACGATCCGGAGCAAGTTGTGAGGGAGAGTGTAATTGTTGCGTTGGATATGGCCGAGTATGAGAGAAGTGGGGAGACGGAGTACGCTATGGTTCCAGAAGCGGTGGCTGCGTGATGAATTTGATTGAAGTAAAAGCATTGCTGCATTGCTGGCGTCTACGGGATATTTGAACGACATAAAGACATGGAGATCGTGATAGAGAAACGGAATCTGTCAATTATTTGTATTCCACCTGTAACAACAGAATTAGCATCCGACCACCTTTCCACAGACTTGATTCAACATACTTGTGATTACACTCCGGACAAGTGTAGAAGATTGTGCTTCCCTCATCGGCACCTCTCGTCTGCCTCTCGTGGTATCGGACTTTTTCGCAACCGCAGTTGTTTGGGCAGGTTAGGTCGATTTCTCGTTCTTGTTGGAGGGTTGATTCATCAATTTGTTGGACGTCGCCGCTTAATTTGTCGCGGAGTTTGGAGGGGAAGGAGGAGGGTTTGCTGGTTGTTGTTATGAGGGTGCTTGAGGTGTCTGTGAGGAGGGATGTTAGTGTGGATTCAAGACATCATTCTCAAATTCATATCAAGCATGATAAACTCCTGGCAATTGTGAAAAACAACTCCGAAATTGTCGCGCTGGCTTTACGGGAGAATGAGAGGGCGATATGGTTGACTTTCAGCTTCGTAAATGATTGAAGCAAGAGTGAATGAACAAAAGCTCGTTGACTTCTTCACTCATTCGCGTTTTCGCGAAGATCCTTTACGTGTTCACGTGATATAAAAATTGCGGCCGCTGTAATAGACTCCAGTGTGACCCGATTTCTATGGTGACGCATTCCACAGACCCATGTATTGAGTGGCCCGGTCGCTGGTTACACGAGATCTGGTAAGTGAAACGGCAACTGAAGGCTGTCCTGGGAAAAGATGGCTGAGCATGGAGAAGGTCTCGGGGATGCTGGACAGTCGTGGTCGGCGTGACATGTCCAGTCTCTTGACCTTTGAAGCAAATGATGGATGTATCCGTGATTGCCCCCCATGCCGTCTCTTCCCATGTACTCCCAGCTCTTATATAAAGAAAGAAAAGGACGGGAATGTATAGGGACACAGCATACCTTTGCATTTTGCGCCACAGACGTCGCAGGTTAACACCACGTTCTCGTCACCATTTGCACTGTCTAGTAAATTTCCGCAGCTCTCGCAGAACACGAGGGATCCAATTGCGGCCATTTTGGATAATGTTGAAGTGGTTGTTGTACGTGGTTGTTTGGTAGATAAATTTGTTCCCTTCCCCAAGAAAATCCAGGGAACGCGACTCGTGAACTACTCTCAGCACGGACGACGTCCGACTTGGACTCTCGTCGATTGCGACAAAGTCGGTTGCGAATATTCAAACAGCGACACCACGAATTGTCGCCCCCTCTTGACAATCCTCCCGCTGTAGGAGGCCTTCCTCTGCCCGGTATCTCCGCCACCTATTCGACATTCTCAATGTAGACCGACCGCCGCCATGTCGAACTATCCTCATGTACACGTTCCGAATTCAAACTCTCAGCGAGCGCATCCGACGACGGGCCCATACCACACCAGGAGCTATCGAGCCCCGACTGTGGACGAAGCTCTGAAATATACGCCCTTGACGTCCATCGTCCCCTTCTCCCCTGGTATGCTCGTGCCCCCTCCAGCTACCCGTCCCTCACCCTGTTCACTTGAATTCCCACATATGAGGGTCCACATCAGATCTGGGTGTTATGGTGATGGAGCCCAGATCTCTGGACACCTGCCTCTGTCTTTCATTATTACTGCTTTCTCATCTACTATTATCACCCACTTCATTCAATCATCTAACACTATCTACTTCAGATATCTTGACCTATCCTTCGACTGCTTCCTCGCAACGACCTAACCTACTCTCAAACACCAAAGACCACGACCTACGCCGACGAACAAGAGCCTTCCAACAGTTACTAGATCAAGCTGCTGATAATCCTCAGAAGCGCTCCGAGGTTCTAGATGCAACTCTTCTGAAGCTTTCCGAGTTGTTGCAAGCGCAAAAGTTGACAGAGTAGTAAGGATCCCTCAACCATCCCGTTTGAGTTGAGTTAACCCAGACAATAGCAAATTCGCAACACCTCCCGCAACACCTCAGACTTCATCGACTAGACCCACTCCACAGCATCGTAACGCTCATGTCACTCCGCGATCGCCCTCTTACCAATTGAGGTCGTTCTCGAAAATGGCTCTCGATCAATCAGATGTCGCCTATCGCTACCCAACACCCACTGAGTCACCTCCTCCGAAGGCTGCAAACCAGACGGCGATTCCCAGCTCGGTGGTGAAGCCAAAGACCCCGCAGCCTGTTATAAACCACACAAATGGAGTCTCCACCACACCTACGCCCTCGTCAATTTTCAAGCCTACGGTGATAATCAAGTCAAAATCGTCACAGGCTGAACCTCCGAAGCAAACACCGGTGGCTGCGAGTAATGGTGTTGAAGTGCAGAACCAGGCAGCATTTCCGAAGAATAAGACACCGGCAGTGCTGAAAGGACCTACTATCCTGATCCCTGCTAGCCAGGTGTCCTCACAACGATCAGAATGGCAGGAATTTCCAGATATCGACAGGCATGTTGCTGCTGGCATCCACAAACAGAAGCGGAAGCGAGATGCTGACGATGATGGACGGATAGACTTGCAGGTCGATCGGTGGAAGAAGGCAGATGCTGCGTTGCAGGGTCTTGAAAACACTCTGGACGAATTATTCGAGGCCGAGGAGCAACCAGGCTCAACAATTCATTCGGTCTGCTTTGTGCAGAGCGCTTACAGCCAAGCCGACACCCCTGTTCTCACCAAGTATGCTCAGGAGAAAATGGATTCCGCGATCAAGAAAGCTGTTGAATCCAAACGATTTGAAGAGATGGACATGGATCTTCTTATTCGCGCCGAGAAGCTTTGCGGAAGCACTGCCAGCTGTATCGAGGCACTGGACCTCGAAATCAAGGAAGGCGCTGAGCCGGCTGATGTTCAAGAATGGGTTGAGCGCTTGGAATTGGCCGAGAATGGTCTTCGTGGTGGCAAGGTTTTATTACGGATCATGAACGCTGGCCGAGAGGAAACTCAACTTTACTCCGAGGACATCTTGACCACGCTTCTACGATCAGTCGAACAGGTTATCGAAATGCTAATAATTCCCGTCACTGTGGCCAGAAGCAAAGAGTCCCCTGAATTATTCAGGAAATATTCGTCAAACCGCAAGGCCCTCGATCCTGTTGTGATCCTCTGTGGCAGAGTCCTTCGCCTCTTGGGTGATCTCATTTCAAAAGTCGACATTGCGGACATGGTTGTCCATAAGGTGGAGTCCTTGGTATCCACTCTCATCTTTGTCGATAATGCACATGTCGAGAAAGACTCCGCTTTGGGAACACAGCGTTTTGAAGCGTTCCGTCGCGGAGCCATGGATTGTCTTACCAAGATATACGCACGCCATCCTTCGCACCGGGCTGATATTATCAACAAAGTCCTTTCATCATTGGGAGAGCTTGGGGCGAATCGGCACGGTGCGCGACAATACAAGCTGGCGGAAGGCAAGCCTATTCAACTCGTTTCAGCGTTGTTGATGCGACTGGTACAATCTAGCGGCGCGATATCAACGAAGAATTCGAGAAAAAGCAAACCGGTGGAGGCTATCGTAGACGATGATGCTGATGCTGATGCTGATGCTGATGCTGAAATGGAAGAAGACGACAGCTCATTCAAAACCCCGCCGCCAAAGGCCTCAGGAGACCTGGTCGTGGAAGAAGGCATGTTATTGGAGGTTGCTGCAAGTGACCTGAGAGCGCTTGCTGAACCCCTTCAACAGAGTGCAGAAAACGACGCAAAATACATCATCAACTGGATAGTCAATCAAGCCTTAACCTCTACGAAAACAGGAGACTCCCCTTATCGGAATTTGATCGAGATCTTTACGGCAGACTTCCTAAGCGTGCTGGGACTCCCCGATTGGCCTGCAGCCGAAACCTTGCTGATGAGGCTTCTTTTTCGCTTGGTCACAATCATCAAAGATGACAAACAGCTTGTCAATGCCAAATCAATGAGTCTGGAGTTGATGGGTATGATGGGTGCGGGTATCACAGACCTCAACAGCTACATTCGCAAAGCTTGCGAAATGGGAAACCCCAACCAATCCCATCTTACGGCTGAGTTGATCGAGCTTGGCCAGACGCAGTTGAACGCAAGCAGAGATCCGGAACTCGCGCAGGAACTGACTGGCTTCAAAGGCCCCTATCGTGTGGTTATAGAGTATCTTGAGTCTCAGGGTTTGAATAATCTCCAGACGCAGAGTGCTCACGGCTACAACTTGACTCGGTGGGCAGGAGATGTCTCGAAACAAATCCAAGAGAACGAGGCCGGTGTTCCAGTGGAGCTGTGCGAGCATTTGCGCAACATGTTGATTGATCCCGAATGGCTCCATATCAACTTGTAAGTTCACATTCAGTTACTATCTACACCTGGATCACTATGCTAACCATTCTTACAGCGATGCTATCGACACTTCCATTTCCTTACAGCAAGCCCGTCTTGCTTCTTGCATCGTCTTGCAATTTACTCGATATCTACCCACAATTATGAACAACCTCTTCATTTTCATGGTCAACGCACAGTCGACACTCCAAAGCAAGAGCATGAAGAGTTTTTCGAGTCTGCTAGCCAAGGATCCATCGATACTTGACAGATCCCCGGCTATTCTCCAGAACATCATCTCCTGCACTGAAAACAAAGGGCCTGGAGTGCGAAAGGATGCTCTAGGTCTTTTAGCAGAGTGTCTCTTGCTGAAACCATCTCTTGAGAAGCAGGCGTACGTTCGTATCATTGAGATGGCATCCGACAAGGACTCAACCCAAGTCCGGAAGAACTCGATGAAGATTCTGAAAGATATCTACCTTCGCAACACCGACGACCAAGGCATGCAATCTGCCATTGCAGCTGCCTTGATGACCCGAGTCAAGGACGAAGACGAAATTGTCGCAGATCTGGCTCGGCAGGGGTTTGAAGACCTTTGGATCACGCCTTTTCATACTTCCTCGTCAACTGATCCGGTTCGGAGGGACGTCGCTCTCAAGAAACAAGTTGCTCTCATCGTGAGGACTATCCGATACGGTGACGCTGCAATTTCTGTGCTAGGAATCGTTCTTCGGAAAGTTCTTGCGGCGGATTCGAAGTCTCGCGCCGCCGATGCCAAAGTCTGCAAAGACATGGTCAGCATCATGTTTGACGAAATTATTGATGACGATCAGACGCAAGGGCGTCCAACGCAGAGTCATATCGCTGAGGCACTCGCAGTATTCGCCCAGTCTGAGCCTAATCTTTTCACTAAGGGTCAACTTGAGCTCTTGGTACCCTACTTGCAGAATCTGACCACAGCCAACCTACCCTTGTTCCGTTCCGCGATTTCGATTTTATGCCACGTCATACCGTCCCTCTCAACCGTTGAAGACAAGTTTCTCTTGGAGGTACAAGGACGGATCTTAGCTGTTCTGACTTTGCTACCTTCGGCCTTAGAAATTGGTGGTTGCGCTTCCTGCTTGAAGATCCTTCACACTATGCTTCCAGGAAACAAGAAACTCATCAAAATTCTGATATCCGTTCTCACCAATCTCAATGGAAAGAAGAGCACGAATTTGGTAGAGCCTCAGGCCACCGAGAAAGAACTTGGTCAGATCACAAAGCTTCTCATCATTGCTGGACAGTTTGGCAAGCTCTGCGATGTCGAAGACCAGGCGGAAGAATTTCGGGCAAAGTTTACCTGGTGGACAGGCAAATCTGTTTCATCTTTGATTGTTGACATCATCTGTCAATTCACAAATGTCAAGACTTGTCCACCAACCATTCGGGAGACTGCTCTTGAGAGCATTGCCGCAATCTGCCAAGGCTGGCCACAGCATTATCTTCGGAACGATGTTGGCAAGCTTTTCGAGCTCGTTTTCATCAACGACGATCTCCGACTGAAGCGCATTGTCCTCGAGGGCTTCTTGCTTTTCTTCACGCAGGAAGAGAAGCGATCAGAGACTGGTGCAGAAGTCAAAGTTGGTGCTGGCGCAGAGAAAGGCCAGGAGCGCCTTCAAACGTCCTTCCTTGGAAGCAGCAATGATGCCGGCGCCACAACTATTAAGCAAAAGTTTCTGCCTCATATTACTCGCCTGGCTTTTAACTACACCAATGACATTGCAGTGATCGCAACAAAAATCATTGTCAGCATCAGCTCCCAAGGTCTGGCACATCCCAAGGAGTATGGCGCCACTCTCATTGCATTGGAGACTTCGAATAATGCAGAGATTGCGAAAGTGGCCTTTGAGGCGCACTCAACGCTCATGTCTCAACGCGGCAGTGGTCTCGACAAGGAGAACATCCAAGGTGTCCAGAAAGCTTTCGAATACCAGAAGGATATTCTGCATGATCCCCGTGGAGTCACGTTTGGACCTACACCAGGCAATTCTTCGAGTACAAAGGTCACGCCCAAGCTAGGACCACTCTTTGCGGCCTTGTACATGCCAACAAACAGTCAAGCTCAGCGGAAGCTCTTGACTCGGCTCAGTGCTCGCATCGATTTCGACCTTAATTCTCTGGACGCTGCTGGAGATGCGCCCCACTCCATCATTTTTGCTCGGTTTGTTCTGGAGAATTTAGCTTTTGTCGACTACACGCAGATGGACGCACTCATGCACGCGATCTCGCTCTTGGAGAAGTTTGTCATCCAGACCACTGGAACCGTAATTGCTCATGCAATTGAAAAGGAGATACTCAAAGTTGTGATTGAGGAGAACAGTCAGCAGGCACCGGTCGTGCCTTCTTCGCAATCGTTCTTACCGTCTCAACAGTCCATCCCTGAACAGCAGCAGCCCGAAGGGCTAGAAATCACTGTTGAGCCAGCCCGCCTTCGCAAATTGACGGCTGCATCAATGATACTTCTCATGGCTTGGGAGACTCGCACTCACCTTCGTCAAGCGTACAACCTACACAAGACCAAGAAGGAAAACAAGGCACCGGAGAAGGGCAACAAGGCTCCACAGAAGAACAATCTCATCACTGGCGAGAAGTATCTCGATAAGATCAGCACGATTATGGACTCCCTTCAAGATCAGGACTCGCAACTGACCACATGCAAAAACTTATCCGAATTGCTTTCTGTGGATCATGAGGTGAAGATTGCGGATGAGGATGATATTGAGGGAGCTGGTGATGGGTACGAGACGCCGAATGACGACCATGAGACTGGTAGTAATCAAAGCTCAACTGGGAAGGGTAGGAAGCGTCGGGGATCGTTCAGTGCTGGTACGCCCTCTGCGAAGCGGAAGCGCAATTCTATGGCCGGCAATACACCGAAGAAGCCGAGGAGTCGTCCTGCGCCCAATGGCAGGAAGAAGACGGGATCGGCTAGTCTTGATGAGGATGGGTGGAATTGATTGATTTTGTGAAACAAGGAGTGACGGTATGATTTGGGTGGTATATTTGTTCCATTCTTGTACATTTTTACAGCGCTTTTGGAGGGATTCTAAGGAGTTCGGTGTCGCATTTTCTATACCCACATGGCCTCGGGAATGGGCATTATGCAAGATGAGCAGGAGTCTTTTTCGGAGTGGTTCATTTTACGGCGCCTCTTCGAGGGTGATGGGCATTACTTGGGCACGCACATCGGTGCTCATGGCATGCGAAGGATATGGGATCAGCATGTGTGCCTCAAGAGTAGATCTTAATGAATATTCTTCCTAAATCTTCCCTTGACGATGATCCTTGAATGGCTTTGATGTTGCTTTCGGTCCACTATGGATTAGGACGGCGATCTAGGGACTGTGTTCCATTTTTTGAGATGGTCATGGATAACTGGGTTCGTATCATTTTTGTTCCAATTCCCTGGTTGTTGATGAGAATATACCAGAGGAAGCACCTCGAGCGGGACAGTATCAAGCACTCATGATTTGCTGGTCTGGGCAGGAAAATAAAACAGTTGACGAAGATGTGAGTCTTTCGAATCCTACGGGTCTATATAGGTCTCAAAAGCGGGATCTAAAAGATGAATTTGTCGCATTCTGTTCAGGTACACGTCAAGACTTGAAAGTCCTATGCTGGTCTGATAATTGCACGACTGCTCCGCCGCAATTGGAATGTTGGCCCCGCGATTCTTCGCAACTCCAACACCTTCAAACTACGACTTTGTGCCCCTTCTTATCATTCTTGACCGCCTAGAATTCGAATACCAACATTTGACATATTGCACAACTTTTTTAACTATCTCCAAACTCTATGTCGTACTGCGGACTTTCCAGTTTTGTTTACCCACCATTACAGCCTGGTCACATCCGCCTGATCAAGGTTCTCCAACAACCGCACCAACGACCTTATCTTTCCTGTGAGCTACAGAACGTAGAGATGGATCATGCGCCTCACTTCACTGCTCTGTCATACACATGGGGTGGTCAGCTTCCGAATCGAATCGTGTGTATCAATGATGCTTGGCTGAAGATTACGCCAAATCTATACGCCTTTCTCCTCCAAGTTCAGACTCTTGGAGATGAGGATGTAGAAAGAGGCATTGAATGGGTTTGGGTGGACGCTGTGTGCATTGACCAGCAAGATGATGTGGAAAAGAGTGTTCAGGTTGGAGTTATGAGGCAGATATATGAAAGAGCACAGGAGGTTGTCGTTTGGCTGGGTGAGGCAACATATGCTCTTGAGCGATTCTTCACGGATTTGGAGAAGTGGAGAGAGGTCGAAGATCAGAATCAAGATCAGCAGAGAAGCACTCTTTACGAACCGAAAACACAGGAATTGCCAAATCTGCAATTGCCTAAAGGGCTTGTGGAACATCCGTATTGGCGAAGAGTGTGGATATTGCAAGAAATTACCTCCAGTCCCGCAGAGGGAGTAAGTTTGTGGTATGGACACGCTAGCTGTTCTTTTTCAACCTTGTCAAAGGCCGTTTTAGCTGTGCCTGGAGAGCGCACACACAAGCAAGTCAACCGCGAACGAGGCCCTTTCAAAGTATTGGAGCGCCTACGAGAAAAACGGCGGCAGAATTCTGTCACGATCGTGGATATCTTCAAAATCAAAGGCCAGTGCGATGCAAGTGATCCGAAGGACAAACTCCTAGCGCTTCTGCAGCTGACTCCTGATGCCCTCGGGTTCGCACCCAACTATGGCATGACTGTGCAGCAAATATACACGGACTTTGCAAGACACCTGGTTAAGCGCTATGGGAATCTGGACGTGCTGGAGTATGCGTCTGCGAGTCGCACAGCACAAGAAACTGCAGCGTCTCTGAGCTCCTGGGTCCCAGACTGGACGCTTGATAACCATAATCTTAATTCGGTCTATGGCAACCTAGCAGGATACTCCAACCTCGTTCCATTTCGAACCAGGCCACCAGATCAGCAACTACGATTGCCTTCTGATTGTAGAACTCAAAGAGCCGAGCACGACGATTATGCTTTGCATTTAGCTGCCATAATCCTGGCAGTCCGTGACAAAGACCACGACTTCATATATCTACCTCGTTACTGCGAAGCTTTCCCCGATGAAGCTAGTCTCTGGACCGCGGCGCTGAGTCCCGCCGCACTTAGCGGGCTGCGGGCTGTTGAGTTTAACTCGTATCGCAATTTCCAACCAAATCCCAACAGCCTCGATTTACGACCTGGAGACATCTTGTGCGTGCTTCCGGGCGCGCGATGGCCAACCTTTATCCGCCCCGTAAAGGCTAGCCATGGAACGCAAGGGAAATTGATCTTCAATTTTGTTTCCCATGCACCGATCCCCTCATCGAGGCATCCTGATACTATTTTCGCAGACCAGCTCTACGACATCATGATCGATGACCTCTTGCTCGATGAGGAAGCGACAGAGGGATCCCATGTGCCCCTTGTGTGGCTGAGAGATTTTCGCCTAACACATAAAGATGATCTCGCTGAAGTTGCTGAAGGAGAGGAGAGGGGCGAGTCTGATGATTTAGATAATCTGAGAAGACGTCTACAGAAGACTTGTTATTATTGGCGGAAACGTTTTCAAAGGGAAAATGAGGTCAGTCTTAATCGGGAGCGAATTCACGCAGGCTCAGATCTCAGCAAATACGCTGTAAGAATCCAGCTTATATAGCCATATCATCTTCAGATTATTTGTGGTTGTTTTGTGAGCGAGGTCATGTATGGGGAGGCACTTGATGATGTTTCCGTTGGGGGACTTGAGAAGTGGTAAATTCTGAATAGAGAGTAGACGGGAGAAATAGCCTTGTCTTTTCATACTGTATATGGACTCGAGTGCATCTACTTATGAAGAAACTTTTGATCACCTCATAAAATTGTCAGAGCCGCGCCACATTGAGCGGATCACGATACTCGCGTTCCCAATCATCATCGCCTCGTAACAAACATACATCCCCGTTATCACATCCTAATAAGCCACCATCACCCAAGGATACTGCTCAAGAGGGCTAAGATTTTCCTCTGTGCTCACTATCAAACGCGGTTCGGGATCGTCATCACCAGATGGATCTGTTCAGATCAAATTGACCCAACCGTGTTTGAGAGACGTTTCTGGGAGTTCCTCCTGCGGTGCGGTAGTAATCCAGTTCTTGAAGTGTTCTCGGGTTGCTGAATCGTTGGCACCGTCGAATTTGGTTTTGTCTTCGAAGATTGTAATTTCTAGACTGTCCAGAAGATCCAAGCCATTGTTTCTTTCCATTCTTCCTCCGGTTTGCTGTTTGAGGCATTCCATGAGGCTTTCCCCGTTGTCGTCACTTTCGTATGTGCAACGATAGACGACGAGGCCGCCCCATATTCGGTGACACTGAGAAACGAAGTCGGGCAGGTATACGATGCCAATGGAAATACGGTTGCAAATATTCACGTCTTCTTGAAGGTATCTCTCTATCCTATCGGATTGTTCATCAAAGTAAGGAGGTCGAGCGTTCGTAGTGACGATTGATTGTGTACTTCTATTGGCATAGTTGTTTGATTGTTGATCGGTGTGTCAAGGATGTAGAGGGAATGTGTGAGGCAGTGGTAAAAGGAAGTAGAAGACGTGACGTCACACAAGCACGAGTCTTGTCAAAAGTACCCGAAGACTAGTGAATTTGGCAATAAAAACACCTCGGGTTTATGCTAGGCCTTCCCTTCCGTGTAATAACGGGCGAAGTGAAGTCAACATTTGGATCAAAAGGATCTATCAACATCGGAATAGTTCCCACCAAAAATGTGCCATAAGGTTCTCTCCCATTTTCAGGTGGACTCCGCCAGGCTCTTCTTCATACCCTTGCCATAACACAGACGTGGGAAGAATTGCTACGACGGTGTACTGATATCATTGCGCCACATGAAGAGAATAATTGGGAAATTATGTCAAGAAGTGATGGTGAGCTCAGTAACAAATAATCGCATTCTATTCCTCACTACTTGCAAACCAGGAGGAAGATGCAGACAGTGTAATTATGATTTCAAGAAGAATTAGTGTGTGGTAGCATGTGTAATGGCACATCTTAGCCATCACTATCGTCTTTTCTGACCAATAGCTAGAATGATAAGCATTCTCATAGATGCGTACTTTGAGACTGCATTATAGGATTGCGAGAGTATTCTTGAAGTGACTAATGCTGTTCGAAAGGAAGGAGAACTGATGGCCAGCTATGTGGGGTTCAAAATCCTGAAGGGTGAGTAGATTGCTCGTCGGGGATTTTGAGATGAGACCTCTGCTCCAAAACCCAACCAATAGAGAGTAAACGGTGGACGAAATGTCAATGGGTTATAATTGGCCTTCTATCATCTCGAGGCGCTGTTGCAAATCCCATCCACAATGTGAAGACTTCGCCTCATCTGATATCGGCGGACGGGTCGAAAGGCCCTCGAAGACCAGGGTGTTAGTAGTTCCGACGTCGACTTTCTCTCAATCCAGTAATGCAGCAACTATGACAGTTCTCGCGTGTCTGAAGACGGTGGACCCCCGTCCATGCACGCCATGCTGGCAACGTCGCGGTAGTTACCGCGCCGAAAGCTTGTCGTCGAAGCATCGAAATAATGCAAGAGGGTGCACATGGTCAACGATGTTCTTCTTTCCGCGGACCGCATACATGTGGCTGAACGCCAGAAGAAGAAAGTACAGCAGAATCTGATAAGGAAGAAATTGAAAACCTACGCAACCTCAGCTGAGCAGGCTTCGCATTTGAAGCGCTAGCGCTGGGGGCAGTTTCTATTGCCTGTATGTCGAGAGTGGTGTTTGGAGCTTCTCCACGGCGTTTTGGGGATGGAGATGAAGTTTGATGGAATGGCCAGGTCTGGAAAGCTACTGCGCCTCGGTGGTGTGGCGCTTGGTGCAGCTGTCAAAGACCAGAAAGCGTTAGAGTCGAGTCAGTTGAAATCTACAATGAAATTGCAGATCCACTCGCCAGAGATTAGCACGGCTGTGAAGCGTGTCGCCGATGCGAATGTTGATGGCGATGTGCGCAAGGTCTTGACTTTTGCGCGATCGAGGCCGTTCGGGGGATCACGACGACGGAGCTCGCGATAGCAAGATGGGGCTGGGTGCATGGGTGACATTTACGAGCCTGCGAAGTGGTCGTCAGGCAATGAAGATTGTACAAGGTCGTGCAGGGTAAACCTGTTTCCATGTGGATGATGGTGAAGACGGCCCGACGCGAGGACTTTTGGAGTTGACTCAGGTTACATAGTAGAGACATGCGAATGTGCTGCGCAGGGGACTATTGATTTGTGCCCGGAGAGAAGAGAAATTGTCATTGTGGCGCATGGGTAGTGGTTGATTTGCTCAATTTTGCAGATTGCGAGCTGTCACTGTCACAGGCGATCAAGGAGGGGAGGGGACAGCGGTTACGTTGCTTCAGCTCCATCCATGTGCAGCAACGAGAGACCGGTGGCTGGTGTATCGTGGTGACAAGCTCTTCGTTGCCAGTACCTCCAACGCTGCTTGATAGGTTCTGGACATAAAAGGGATTGTTTCCCCACACGTTTCGAAGAGCGCATTCCCGTCTCCCTCACGGCACCAAAGACGTCAATTGACGCGTCCCGATTCAGTCAATCAACGTCATTGCATCCATTGGCGGGTCGACGATCTCAGCCACGCCCAAAACGCCCAATAATAAACAGGGGGTTCTCTGTATTTTCTCCCAGAGCTCATCTGATCGTTCTTGAATCTTGCTTCCCCGTAAACACACTCGGTCTTTTCTTTTCACCTTCACCCTTCTCCTTCAACACCATACCCATTGTGCGCGCACATACTCAATTCATCTGAGCAGCATTTTTGAGCTGCCCAGAGTCACGTCTGCCAACTCTTCGCTTCTATCAGTGGACAGCTGGTAAGGCAAGATAGCTTTCGCCGACAACATGGCGCATGCTTTCGAGCCTCGCGCAGTCGTACGTATTCAATCGCGACCAATTGCTCAAGGTGCAAAAGACTTCATTACTCACAGTCTTGCAGAATCAGAGCGCGGACAGCAACATTGGATCTGCAACAACTACTTCTTCGTCTGCATCCGCTCTTATCACAACACTCGTACCCGTTCTCGTGGTCGCCATTGTCTGGTTCATTGTCTTCGTCACTGTACGAAGTAAGGCCTCATGGAAATACGCCCCTCGAACCCGGTCCAAGACCTTGCGCAAGGAGTAATTGGATATCGAATCTAACACCATGGACGCAATTGCTAATTTTATGCTAGTTCATACTCTCCAGAGCTCCCCAATACTCTCTTTGGCTGGCTACCCAAGCTATGGGCCATTCCCGACTCGTATGTTTTGAGCCACCAGGGTCTTGATGCCTATCTATTCTTGCGGTTCCTCAAGATGTCCGTCATATCTTGTCTAGTAGGAGCTGCAATCTGCTTGCCAATCCTGATTCCCGTGAATGCAACTGGCGGTGGAGATGGTAAACAACTGGACCTCATTTCCATGTCAAACATTGGTGGCACAAAGACTGATGCTTGGAAATTCTTTGCCCACGCTGGTTGCGCCTGGCTCTTCTTTGGTAAGTCCTAAACATGCCCTCGATGACCATAGTCTAATAATCGGGATCAGGATATATCCTCATCATGATCACCCGTGAAAGCATCTTCTACATCAATCTTCGCCAGGCGTACCTCATGTCACCACTGTACGCAAACAAGTTATCATCTCGAACTGTCCTGTTTACCTCTGTCCCCAACGAATACTTGAACGAGGAGAAAATGCGAGAAATGCTGGGCCCATCCGTTCGCCGAGTCTGGTTACCTACAAACACCAAGGAGCTTGATGACTTGGTCGATGAGCGTCAAAAGGTGGCCATGCAGCTGGAAGGGGCTGAAACTAAGCTTGTCAAGCTCGCAAATGCGGCTAGGTTGAAGTCCTTGGCCAAGGGGGTAGACAGTCACGAAGAGAGCAACATTGGACTCGAATCCGCAGATGGCTCGAACGGAGCAGAAACAAACGGATCAGTCGCTGCTCGATGGCTCGCTGCAAAGGACCGACCGACCCATAAATTGAAACTTCTAGTGGGCAAAAAGGTTGACACCATTAGCTGGTCCCGTGAGGAATTGGAACGACTGCAACCCAAAATCGAGGAAGAGCAGGCCAAACATCGCTCTGGTGATGCTGTCAAGATCAGAGCTGTATTTGTCGAATTCGAGAATCTACGCGAGGCTCAGGCGGCGTACCAGAGTCTCACCCACCACGAAGTCGTCACCATGGCTCCTCGGTACACTGGAATGATCCCATCAGACGTTATCTGGAAGAACCTCCGGATCAAGGGCTGGGAGCGTATGGTGAGGACTGCCATCACCATTGGCATCGTCTGTGCCACTATCCTCTTCTGGTCTATCCCGGTCGCAATTGTGGCTTCCTTATCGAATATCAACAATCTCATCTCTATCAGTGGCTTCGGTTGGCTGTCGTTTATCAACAATCTTCCTAGTAAACTCCTAGGTCTCATCACTGGTCTACTTCCAGTCGTTTTGTTGGCACTCTTGATGTCCCTTCTACCACCATATCTCCGCTGTAAGTTCTGTTCACGATTCTATCATTTTCACCAACTAAAACCTGCTTAGGGATGGCCAGACTGGGTGGCGCGCCAACACACTCCGATGCAGAATACACTTGCCAAAACTATTACTTTGGTTTTCAGGTTGTTCAGGTTTTCCTCGTGGCAACTCTCGGCTCAGCCGCGCCCGCCATCGCGCAAAAAGTCATTCAAAATCCTTCCAGCGTTGCGAATGTGCTCTCTCAAGCCATTCCAAAATCCGCCAACTTCTATCTCAGTTACTTCATTTTGCAAGGACTAGGAGTCGTCTCTGGTATCCTAGTTGGCATAGCTGGACTTTTCATTACACCACTGTTGGTGAAGATACTTGGTTCTACCCCGAGGAAAATCTTTTTGAAGTGGAACACCTTGGCTGGTGTCGGTTGGGGCGTTGTGTACCCCATCTACACTAACTTGTTTGTCATCGGTAAGTCCAGATCTTGCATCGTGTTACCTATCAACTCTAACAGTACTGAATAGCCATCTGCTATTCCTGCATTGCCCCATTGGTTCTGCTCTTCGCTGCCATTGGGCTGTTCTTCTTCTACTTTGCCTACCGATACAATTTCCTATACGTCTACAATACCACCGTCGACACCCGCGGTGCTGTGTACGCACGCGCTTTGCAACACCTCTTCGTTGGTCTCTATATTGCCGAAATCTGCTTACTCGGTCTCATCGGAACCCGACTGTCTCAAGTTGGAGCTATCGGACCATTCATAATGATAATCCTCCTCCTCGTCTTCACAGCATTGTACCATATCTCCCTCAATGCAGCCCTCGGCCCACTGATGAAGTTCCTGCCAAAGACTCTCGACGCTGAGGAACGCCGTTCACTTCTTGAGAGCGAGGCTGAGCGCGAGGATCTGAAAAACGCCCAGGACCCCTCCCTTCCCCATGAAAAGGGTGACGACAAGATTGATCAGCCCACAAATGTCAGCGCGATGGATCCAGCACCACACAAGAAGCCAAACTTCTTGACCAAATTCCTCCATCCAGGTGTATACAACGACTACCAGACTATGCGCCGCTTGGTACCCAACCTCATCAAGCCGGAGCATGAAGGTGTTGCTGGAGAGGACGAGATTGCGATGGAACGCGATGCCTACTTGCCACCCTCGGTGTGGGCCGACATGCCTCAATTGGTTATTCCAAGAGATGACGGCGGTGTCTCAGCCCAAGAAGTCCGCGATTCCAGCAAGGTTGCTCCAATCACCGATCAAGGCGCCTACTTCAACGAGAAGAACAAGATCATTGTCGACGATGATTTCATGAGCGCTGTCTACTTCGAAGACAAGGCTTTGAGGATGAAGGAGATGCACTAGATGGTCTAGAGGAGGATACAAGTTCTCTTGATCTACCAGTACGGATCGAATGGTTGGGATGCTGGACTGACAATAAAAGGATACCCTGGTTGCGAAAATCCTGGAGTCGGGCGGATTTTGAAGCTTTTCTTTGATCATTGACGAATCATTAGTAGCTTGTAGTATGATAATAATTAATTGAATAAGGGACTCTGTTCTCTACCAAAAAAAAAGTTCCCTATGAATAATCGATCCCCTTGTTGTGGTGATAGGCGAAATCCCCGCAATGGTTAGAAGCTGGCCCATTGCCCAAAACAGAAGGCAGCTTGAAATCGCATTGTTTTTCACGAGATGTAAATCGAATTGTAGATGGACCCTGACAGCTGATCTGACTTGGTCCACCAACCACGGACACTACAAAGGCTCCAAATCCTTACCCCGCATCCGTAAACGGTATTGCGGGGCATACGACGATGACGGTCTCCCGGATCTAAGCTCTTCGGCCCTTGAAGCGTGACATTGTACCTTTGCTGCGATGCACCACGATCCCTTGTGTAGATGGTACGGGGCCTTTTGACCGCAGCGTAAGAGGAGCCGTGTCCGTTGTTGTGGAGTTCCTTTGGGCCGTGACACAGCTATACAGCTTGTTCAGCCACTCAATGCGCTTGCTGGACCACTCACTGCGCTCGTGGAGACGAAACGTTTGCTAGAGCATACAAACCCTGCGTTGGCTTAATATGGGGAAAGTTTACTAACAAGGCAGACGAAGGGTGGTACGCGCTCGACCGAAAAAGTCGATCGAAGGGAAGTTGACCGTTCTTGTAGAAAATATTCAAGAGTGGGAAGTTTGATTAAAAGATCTCCTGATAGAGATAAGATTGATGTACTGTGGTGGCCATAAGCGGGTGATTTAAAGGTGAGAGCAGTCTCCCTCGCCTAAACACCACTCTCTCGTCTGATTGCTTCAACTGCTAAGGAAATAGATCTCACTCCACTATCTCCCATACTAAAATCCGCCTTATCAGTGGCACGAGTTGTCAGATCGCGCGGCAGACCCTCTTTCCGAAGGTGGCGTGATGTGATTCGATATTCGTCATGGCGAACATGCAACTTCGAAATATGCATGAACGCGGTCCCACGGGCCTGCCAGAAACCTCCTGAGAGGAGAATTTGGTATCTGTGACCTTGTTTATCTGTACCCTTCCGCAAGACCGGTCACTTCCGTTCGCCATTGACCAATTATTTCACGCGTAGTGCTAATTTAAGCAGCTACCTGACTATCAACCTTTACTCCCTGGTTTCCATAGCTCCATAACGGCAGAGTCTGGAGGCCGGATTGAGGGGTGTTTCTTTTCTATTACTAGGGTCGTCATTCTTCTTGGTCTTGCTTAAATAACAAACAGCTCCTGCTCTCATCATTTCCTCATTCCAGTTCACCTTCAAACTCCTCAATCACACAATAAACACCCAACTCCCACGCATCAAACATCATGTCTTCACCACAGATCCCAACAGAGCAATGGGCTCAGGTCGTCGAGAAGACCGGACAACCAGTCGTCTACAAGAAGATTCCAGTCCAGAAGCCAGGCCCAGATGAGGTTCTCATCAACGTCAAGTACTCCGGTGTGTGCCACACAGATTTGCACGCAGTGAACGGCGACTGGCCATTGGCAACCAAGCTTCCTCTTGTCGGTGGTCACGAGGGTGCCGGTATTGTCGTTGCACGAGGAGAGTTGGTTAAGGATGTCGAGATTGGCGATCATGCCGGTATCAAGTGGATCAACGGTACCTGCCTCAACTGCGATTTCTGCCAACAGTCAGACGAGCCAGTGAGTAGAATTTTTGATGATGTTTTGAGCCAATGCTAACAATTCAATCAGCTCTGCGCAAAGGCACTTCTCTCCGGATACACAGTCGATGGATCCTTCCAGCAATACGCCATCGCAAAGGCAGCACACATTGCCCGCATTCCGAAAGAAATTCCACTTGACGCCATCTCACCAATTCTCTGCGCCGGTATCACCGTGTACAAGGGCTTGAAGGAGTCCGGTGCTCGCCCAGGCCAAACGGTTGCCATTGTCGGTGCCGGTGGTGGACTCGGATCCCTCGCTCAGCAGTATGCCCGCGCCATGGGTCTACGAGTAATTGCCGTCGACTCTGGTGATGAGAAGAAGAAGATGTGCTTGGAGAAGTTGGGTGCTGAGTCCTTCGTCGATTTTGCTACCAGCAAAAACGTGGTCAAGGATGTGCAAGCCGCTACTGAGGATGGTCTTGGACCTCACGCTGTCATTCTCGTCGCTGTCAACGAGAAGCCATTCCAGCAGGCTGCTGAGGTATGTTTGAACTCTTCCTCCAGTCTTTTTGAACATAGCACTAACTCCAACACAGTACGTCCGACCACGCGGAACAGTCGTCTGCATCGGTCTCCCAGCTGGTGCTTACCTCCGCGCACCCGTCTTCGAGTCCGTCATCAAGATGGTCACCATCAAGGGCTCGTACGTCGGAAACAGACGCGACACCGCCGAGGCACTCGAGTTCTACCGCCGTGGTGTCATTTCCGCTCCATTCAAGGTTGTTGGTCTTTCAGAGTTGCAGATGGTCTATGATCTTATGCACAAGGGTGCTATTGCTGGTCGTTATGTTGTTGATACCTCCAAGTAGATTGATGCTTGAGAATTTAAAAGGAATCGATTTGGGTTTGTTGGGGAGGGAAAACTTCAATGTATATAGTTGGAATGAATGAATGAAAGATTTAAAGATATCAATTTTTTAGTGCGTTGTTTACTTTTCTTGCGTGGACGCGACTTTTGTTCCCACTCTAGTCTGCTCACGTCCGATAGGCTAGAAATAGGGCCGAGGATACCTCCTATCACTCATCACTTTATCTTCATCTTCCTCACCTATGGGTATTCTTTCACTACATACGACAAGTCTTCCTTCATACCCAGTCGAGTCCATCAAGTCATGGCCCAGCTCACCACTTTTACCATCGGAAGAGATTGAAGTCCCGTTACCATATGCTCTTCGAGTGCTATCACCTTGTATGGCTCACAAGTCTCGGAACAGCGCTGATTAGGAATGGATGACGGTCGTGGAATTTAAACTGAAAGAGATAGAATGTTAGGTTCTCGCCTGATTTGAGGTCGGGGAAGCTTCAAGGCTTCGAAACTAAGGGCTTATTGCTTGCTCGCGGCCTCTCGATTTTCCAACTATAACCTCGAGCTCACCAGTTCCTAAACGCTGGTTGAAAAATTGAGGTTGGACGCATGAAGTTCTTCTAGACTGAGTGCTTGCATTGGGGCGGCCGCTCGACTCCTCGGCCATGTGAGGTGACAGTTGCAGGACTGCATCACGATGCCAAATAGCGGGACTGAAGAAATCAAGACTATTACAATTGGCTTGCATGGCAGGATGACAGGCATCATTTGCTGTAAACCAGATCAGGGATGTGAGAGTGAGGCTCACTAGCACCCAAGCTCCACTTCGCAATCGGGCCAAGTTCTGAAAGCCATTTGGTCGGTCCTCTATGGTTGAAGTTGAAATGATACGATGTTTGGCCCAAGCAAGTCAGATATGTTTCTCTGCTTTCCTTGACTCATGGCTCAGTCTTCCGGTCAGTCAATTTCGGAAACAAAACGGTACATCGAAAACGCCTTGCAGCTGAACAAGCAACGCTAAAAATCTTACTAGAATTCGAATTCAGAGTGCGAGAATGAAAGCACCACAACGATCCTAAGGAATATAGAGAGTCTTAGAAATAAAGTGGATGATCAGCCATGAGACGGCCTTCCAACCCCGATCGCAGACCATGCCAATCTCACGACTCCGTTGTTGTTTCAGTCTAAGCAACCAGTTGGCGTGAAGCTTCGTCGTTTTGAGCTATAGAAAGCTCGTACACTGCCATTGTGGCGGCGGCAGTTTTGAAGATCTTCAAGTTTCCCATGCAAATCAAGCGCACGTCCCTGTGGATGGTGTGCGTCTGCCTTTAAGCGAAAATCGATAGTTCTATAGCTCTACAACCAACCACACGGAACACATGAATTGAAGATATCACGAATCCATCATCAAAAGACACCAGAGCATACAGGAAGTTGGCTGTTGCTTTTTACACATTGCCACATCAACTACCTCTCTATCATTTGATATATGGAGGATATTTTTGTTAGCTATGAACCACAAGGTAAAATGCGAACTCGTTTTAGTTGCCTTCTGGTTCATGCAGACAAAATGTGGCGTCAAAGCATGCACACCGCAACACACTCCGTCCACTGAAATATGTACATGTTTTGATAAAAGTACTCCAACTCGTCCCGAAGCTGGAAAACGTTCACATTTTTACGATAAAATGTCTACCATTTCTCACAAAAAAAGGATGTAGTGAATACGTTGAGAGGCAATGTTCGGGTTCTTGCATAAGCTCATCATCATAGCCTTTAGTACACATTTCCAGGTACGATGCTCTTTCATATTTAACCTCTTTCTTCAGTTTCCAGGTTCCCTTGGGTCAATTTTTGATTCTCAACCTCTGTCACCGCTTTCATCTTGTCGGCCCCGGCAGCAACAGCGTGTCAGGATCAAGAAAACAACAACTGCTTTGGGGATGGCCTGTAAGTTTTGGATGTTTTGATCTGTATTTATACGTGAAAAGACCTGGGATTATGCGCAGCTAGTCACTCGTCTCGATCAGCCAACTGATGATCAACTTTTACTAGCTCAACCGCGTCTCCAGCATCGGCAAGGCACGTCCGCAACGAAACGGACGAAACCAACGAAACCGAAACCTTTCAGGTGTGCCGTTTGCTCGAGAAGATATGCATCTACCAAAACCCTCTTTGCACACTTGAGAGATTTCCATCTACTTGAAGGCGACATTATTGGAGGGCCAAAGTATTGGGCTTGCGGGACCTGCAAAACTCCCGTGTTTGAATCCACCAAATCGTTGCTGAATCACGTCGCCAACATCCATAAAGATGTGGAGAAACCTAAATGGGACGTGTCTGTCATAATGGACAACCTTCTCCGCCAGGAGGGTCTCGAAGCCGTGTACGAACTAGCTCTGGATAGCGAGCCCATCCCCAGGTCTATCCCACTTTGGAAGGAAGGGGTCCTTGACTCGGCCGTTGTTCAAAGCCTTCATAGTGGTTCATTCGCCAGCCCCCAAGAAGTGGTCCATCAGGCACTCAGACAGGCATACAAAGCTGTGATTGAGCACAACTATTGCCAAACACAACAAGCAGGCAGCGGAGAATTGATTGGCGAACACTCCTTTGCAGAACGACCATGGATCCCACAGGTACAACCCGACTCTCGGCCAGGGGAGGAGCCTAATGCTCCTTACCATGAGAGCGGAACGGCACCCTTCTATGGCGGCTATACATACACAGGATACACAGGATGACAGCGTGATGGTCACAGGTACGCTTGAGATGTTGATCGTGTAGTATGAACAGGACTGACTATCATCAAGAGAGATTGGGCAGGGATTTGGGCAAAATTTGCGTGGTGACGCCTCATCCATAGAGGATATATGGTCAGGCGTCCAAAATGGGAATTGGCTTGGGCTGCATATCCATTTCATTTGTCTCGCATCGTTCCTTTTTCTCGCCACTGGAAAGGGACACAGGAAAAGGGAGTATATTAATATTCAGGTAGAACACAAGGCAACAGGATTACACCACTAACTTCGGACATCACCCACAATCAAACCTTCCAACTCCTGTACAGAGGCACAAGTCTATCTATGGTTGCAATGGAAAAACTACCCATTCCTCCAGCCATGAGGATCTCTTTATCTCGCCTTTTGGTGGATTGTTATAATCTGGTACCACTTATGAGAGTCTCAAAGATGACCTCTCCACGCTAAGATTTTGTGTCTCAAGAGCTATTGAAACGTACTGGCTGCTTGTGGCACGTCCTTAAGAAGGAGTCGTTCACCTTTGCACTAAGGTTCAGGATCTTTTATCCGGGCTTTGTACTACATCGGCCACAAATACTGAGCCGAAGACTTGCTGGATTGGTTGACTGAGCAATAGCCACTAATAAATAAATTCTTTTATCAAGAAACGACCAGTCATTTATGGACTTTCCCCTTTGGGCGAAGTCAGATTCAACATTGGATTTCCTGTGCGACCATACTGAACTACCGAAGTCACATGGCCAACAAAATCACTTCATCTTTATATCCAAAGTGTACTTCAAATCGCTGATTGACAAAAGTAAGGGCACTTGTCCAAGCACCGAGGCCTCGCACGTTGCTCCAAAACTATGGCCGGCATTTGGGTAACCCTTCCGCTTACACCTCTTTAGAATCTTGTGAATAGCGTGCGGGATTAATGCCATCTGTTAGATATTAGGGAATAGCGAATATGCTTTGACTGCGATATTACGGACCGTACCTTCTCAATTGTCATTTTGAAATACTGTTCATTTGCATACGCCTTTTCAATCAGCAGACACTCGTCGAAGCCAGAAATAGGGAAAACTGCGGAGGAAGGAATGCATGTCGCAAGCTCACACAATCGATGAAAGCTTGCTGCATCGAGCACATGGCATGCACATTAGCACTGTCTCAACCTAATCGTCCTCAACAAGCTTCGACGCCGAAAAATACCTGGCGTTGATTGTTTGAAAGGATAAAAGGTACATTCTAAGATGTCATCTTTTACTGATGCCAGGTCAGTACCAACTTCCTGTTTTGTAAACATTGTATTAAAACGCTCTTGAAATTTAATCTAGTCTATATCTTCTACTCTTCAATGCCCTAGATTGAATTCTACAAAATCTGTGGACCACGCGACGGACTCACCATCGCCCTTCTCTATCTCGACCCTACGAAGACACCTTCTCATTGAAGACTTGATCTCATGATCCTGCTTCATGCAAGAGATCTAATATGGAGCATTAGTGGGAAGGACGAACGTCGCTGATGTCCGTTTCGCGGTCGCCGAGTGGACAGCGAGGTGTATGAAGGTGCGCGAATTTCCTCCATTTCTCACTCCAGATCATCCGCTCCCTCTTCAATCTGCAACCGCTCCTAAGACTACTCAATCAAACAGGTCCACATCCACAAGTCATCCATCCGGCTCTCAAGCTCAGATCAGCAACTCGCACGCAGTTCTGCCCCTCAAAGATTGAGATTAGGCCTCGCCAGTTGCCCCGATTCATCTCAATCACTTCAACCACTGCTGCCCAACATACACTTCTCATCTCTCCTCTCCATGGCCCTTGTCACCAGCGCTGTTAACTGCGCCCCGATCAAGAAAGATAACAACCAATTCGATTCCATTGCCTTCCGAGCAGCGGCCTCCTCCCCAGCACCAGCACCTTCACCACAACCCCAGCCAATTGTAACTTCCCCTCCAACGACTTCTGGTACCTCCAATTCCAATACAACTCCCGCCCCGCCTGCATTGGCATCAACACCATGAACGAATCAGCCGGCCCCTGGTCTTCCAAAGAATACAGCGACCTCTTTTCCGCCATGTCAGAACAGGTCACCAAAGATGGCATGCTTAAGTCCTCCCAGGTGGGCTATTGGG
The DNA here is from genome assembly GCA_023078705.1 of Venturiaceae sp. KMAF11. NCBI lineage: Eukaryota > Fungi > Ascomycota > Dothideomycetes > Venturiales > Venturiaceae > Venturiaceae sp. KMAF11. The sequence goes on from JALGOQ010000012.1 coordinate 663,091, forward strand.
TTGCAGCCTGGACCAGATGGACTACGGCTGTTCCGGATAGGGATGGGTATAAGAATGCTTTTCGGTGGGCTGTGCAGAATGGGGGTGGGTTGAGAGATGCGGCATTTCAGAAGTTCTTTTTTGAGTTGGATGGGCAGTATAGTACTGTCGAGAGTTTGTCCAATTGTTAGAGTTAGGTTGTGGGACTCTTTTTACGCCCCAGGGCTGATTGAGAGGTTTATGCGTTGGTTGAAGGGATGGACGTAATGTGTGGCTGTAATGGCTCGAGACTATTTGGAGAAGGAATACTTTTTATAAATGCGGGCTTTTCTTTAGGGTAGGTCTCCTCCATCAGACTGCCTTCCTTCGCGATTTTCTTTGCTGGATTTTTGCTTCAACGCGCTTATGTTTTCCTTTCTTTATTGGTCTGATCTTCAGTTGTATGCACTTCATTTGAATCAGATATTTTTGACAAGACCAACTTTTCATCTCTCCAAAATCTGTTTTGAATAAAAGCCCAATCCCACTGTTTTTTAGACATACCAGCAACAGCATGGATAAGTGATGTAGATATTGACGTTGGAAGACCATATATGAACGATAGATGACGTCGGAGAGAGGCTGTTGCAGAGATGATTGGGGCCACGGTATTGAGCGGCATACCTGATGTGGCAGTGGTTGGGAAGATGCATAAGCAGATGGATTTGACCTAAACATAGAGCATGTCGTCGAAGAATCAATTGCACAAGAACGAATATAAGTTGGTGTTCATCCTACTCTGGCTAGAGATTTCATGCTTCTTGGTCGGCTCATCCATCGGTCAAGCCTTGCTCCCATGTCCAAAGACCGACTGTGACGTCCTCAAAAAGCTTGGCCACACGGCACCCTACGTGTCAGTCATTATCCTGGTGGTAAATTAGAGGGCTCTTGGTAAAAGAGAAATATTTGAGAAGTCAAAACAGGCCAGCGGTAACAGCCAACGATAGCTAGGAAGGATACGGTTCCATACACAAGGAATCGCGTGGCTCTTTCACGGAAGGACCCGGATGAAAAGAGGCCGGCTGTTGCTCCTAGTGCAAAACTGCCCGAGAGGCACAGATTTTGCGTATTGGGAGTATCAGCATTGGTATAGCTTGTAAATGGAAAAGAACAAGGCGACAGTAGCCAGCCTGTGAATGAGGATGTATTGGATGTCAGGTGTTCTGTTGATGAAATGTGGCTGGATTTGAATATTTTACGCGTCGCGTGGAGTGTCAGGAGAGGGTATTCGTGGTCGTTACACAGCCTCTGTATCGAGAAACGAGATGTGTATGGTTGGTGAGGAGATGCAAATGTTGGTGGGAATATGCTCCCGACATCAGCTCCCCAAATCCCGGTCCATATGCCCAACCTCAACCTTCATCCTCCTTCCAGCGCTTCAGGTAGCAGCAATTTTGACCGAAAGGCACAGACAGCCTCACTGGCAAAGCCGAATCGATGACCCATAGGCGCTTCGCTCTCAGCCGAAAAACTACAAAGTTATGCACCACGGTCCAAAGAATACAGAAGTCTTCCTCGCGATTTCAACCAAGCTGCCACGCAGAATGTGTTTATGGGAGATAGTCAAATACTCAGCTGAAGGGCTAGAAACAATGTTGGTCGGCAATTTCTTTGGATCTTAGGGCCTGAATCTTCCTTTTGCGCGCCACATCTCGATAATGCCATGGACCACAAGCACTACAAGTTATACGTTGTTAAAGAGCTCGCCCGAGAATGCAAACCCAGACAAATCGAAGCCGAATCTAACAGGCAGATGAAGGTTTGCTGCCTGTTACAGCGCTCATGTTCACGGGGACCTTTATAAAGTATTTCGGTATTGTTTTCTATTGGAAATCTTGAGAGCGGTGGTGTGCGTGGATAGGATATTGTGAATTTGACCCAAGACTCGATAGCCCCAATCTGTACTCTCGTAAAGCTCCTTCAATCATCAATGTTTCTGTGTCATCTTTGGCGCTCCGTTACTCCGAATTCGACAAGAACCTCTGTCCCTGAAAATATGTTGCACGAATCTCCTTCCATTTCTTTTTCGAGTACCAGCACGGAGCTCAGGACTTTCCACTAGCCACTTAGCTACCACCTCCAAAATGACAATGGAAGAATTCCTTGCCTGTCCATTCCGAGAGTGGATTCTTTACTGTATTTTACTTCCCAAGCTCTTCAATCTCTCGCTGCAGTTTTGACCCATCACATCAAAGCCTCGAGCATCCATGGACTTGCACACCACGGGGCGATTGGCCGCCGTAAAAAAGGCGGCGCCTCTTCACCTTATGGAGAAGATTTGGCTGCCGTGGAGCCCATTTTTTGTAATGGGCGCGCTCCATTGGAAGGAGAAGAGGTTCAGACTTTCGTAAATTGTGGGGTTGTAGTTCGGTGATCCGCTGCATCTCTCTTGTCATTAGAACACGGAAAGGTCTTCTCCTTGGGAAGAAAAGCCACTTGCCTTCGATATTTAGCCCAATGGGAACCAGACTCCAATCTATGTCCTCAGGCTTTATCCGCGCCTAATCTAGCTGAAAACTAGAAGAATAAAAGGTATACTACGGTAATGCCTACAGAGGCCACAATTCGGGTTGCAACCGGCAGCCTACTTGCACTGTTGTGTTTCCTTTTGGACCCGGCTACGAGCGTCATTTCAGGAAACATCGTCTCCCCATCACGATGAGCGTGTGGAATTGAGTCCTTTGTCATAACAGCTTCTACAAGTTCAGATGCGATCTGCGCGATATTCGTTGGCATTGAGACATGAGAGTTGCCACCTTGGGCTTGTAGTAAGGAGTACGGAATCGTAAGTATGCCTCGACTCCCAGCATCGACGACCAGAGCTTCGGGGAGAGCACTTATGGGATGTCCATGCTCAAATGTGGATGGTGGCTGAGCTGAAATGAGTATGGAAGACCAATATGCCGCCAAAGCTGGGCTTGGGACGTAGGCAGCGTACTTATGGTCGAGGCCATTGTTCTGAGCATAGGATGAATCTCGACTTGAATCGTGGTCACCTAAGGTTTTACCATTCTTGGACTCATGTGGCGAGGCAGTAGGAGTGGCTACTGGACGCTGGGAAGGTTTCGATCCAGGCATCGCCGAGCTCTTGATATCATCCGCTGCGGGTGCCCGGGCTTGAGGTTTGGTTGCTATAGGAGTGACCATTGGTAGATCAACCGAGGCTGCAGGTGCGAAAGCAATGGGAGGATCGCTCCAGCCTAGTATCCACCCGGGATAACTTTTCCAAGCCGGATCCATGTTTGCAATCTTCGTTGGCATTGCGAGCCAGGGTTGATATGTGGAAACTGTGCTACTTTCAATTACTGGGAAGTAGTAGGGGCTCAAAGTGCCACTTCCCCAGTCCCATCCAAGCCATGCGCTCCGCGGTACTGGGTCAATCATATCCTGTTCAAGTCAGCTTTCGAGAAAAAAGCGGCATTCAGATTGCATTATACCGCGAAATTGAACGGGTAGGCGCTGAGATGTGGCATCCTGACCGAAGAGACCTCTTCCGATCGTAATTCGATGATAGTGTTGAGCATAGATTGGCCAACAGTAGTTCGGTTGCAAGCCCATCTTATATCACTGTCGTTTCCTGCAAGGGTGTAGGTGTACCAGACATTCGTCCAGGCCTGAATCTTTTTGGCTGATAGATACGCACGATCTTTGTATAACGTTACGCCATCGAGCACACTCTGTGCGATATGCTCTGTGTTTCCGTAGTTCGTAATGGTGAGAAGGGGTTTGGTCGCACACATATTTCGAGAGACAGGCGAACCGGGTGGAGCGTACAAAAGGTTGACGTTTTCGGCGTAGATCTCGCATGGAAAGGAGTCCTTTGAATGAGGCAATCTTCCATCGGTATCGTACCAATCTCGGTTGTGGAAGTGACACTCGCCTTGTGCTTCTTGGGGGTCGTCTAACGCCTGCCACAAGGATTTTGAGAACGCCTTTATCAGTTCTTGCAGGCTTGAATCAGACTTCCAGAAAAGGGATAATTGGGACAATTTTGCTGCAGCCGTCACTGTGCTGCGGTGATGTTCTATACTCTGGCTCAGAATGTATGTAATACTCTCACACGCCACGGATGCTATCAGAGGTGGTACGAAAGAGAATTCTTTCTCTTTCCAACAATCGGCTGTATGTGCCCACGATCCTGGACAAGTTGGTATGTACGAGCTTGAAGATGCCGGAGAAAGAGTGGTGATAAATGCTGGCAGCGCTCGTACTGTAGTAGTTGGCCATGTATATGTTCCAAATATGGATTGGATTTCTTCTACACTAGGAGCTGTTACATTTTCGTTCGCGGCTACTTGTTGTTAAATCCTTCGTCGATGTGCAAACTCTATGAAATGACACGACATACATTGAGCCGAGGCATTTTGGAGGAGAAAGCACGATGTAATGATTGTCGTGAAGTCGAACAACATGATGATATTGACGTGAGGAAAGTCGTATGGCGTTCCAGGTAGGTATACAATTGTTGGCGAAGTTGTTTTCTAGACGTTTTGGTGAAAGAGACAGTTGATCATATCTTTCTCAATTTGAATATGGTGTTCTGGTATTGGCCTAGGCGATATAAGGATTCATAGGCGTGGCGTTTTTTGAGTGCTTCTCCTGGGATCATGATCCTTCCTGTCCAGTAGATGACTTCAAGATAGTTTCGGCGTTTTAGTAGAGAGACTCGCAGCATAGTTCGCAGTTTGCAAACGGGGAATCGAAAAGAAGGAAATTGAGATTAGGAAAAGTTGCAAAACTGAAGACGAAGGCTTTCTTCGAAGCAATCTAAGCCTATTGCTTTGGTGTTGACTGTGCTTTCAACTAGATGTTCCTCGTTCCGACTTGAATACAATGAAGCCCATACGGAAAGATCCATACCGGTTCGGACCAAAAATATCTGCGATGAAGATACATATCATAGCTGATTCTCAAATTCAGGGGCCAGCAAATTGTTGATGGTCGGGCTCTAGGACGATGGTCATTTCCAATTTTTGAAAACCACATCCCAAGTCTTTCAAACTTCATTGCCCTTTTAAGTATTTGTAAGATAAGATTTCCTTGCGTTGTGGTGTTTGAAGAAAAATTCTCATCACGAGGAATTCGGTAGGGATGAAAGTGGTGTATCGATAAGACGGCACCAAATTTATCGACGCCAGAAAATTGAAGCCCACGAGCAAATGAAGCAAAGAAGAATCTAAAAATCTCTCGATCATACCTATTAACTCATTCAAAATGAAGAAATAAACAAAAACAACTCTAACAGAAATACCCAAAAGAGCAAAAAGAGATGATTGGAGTGGGACTCGAACCCACGCTCGTTTCCGAACCAGGAAATTGCAATGCAACTTGAGATCAAGGTGTACCTTAACCTGGCGCCATAACTATCAACGGTTAGTGATGTGCTTTCACATGAGATACATTGAATGCTTACCCAACTCGGCCATCCAACCAATAGATGACGTCAAACTTGCTCCATTTTGTTTATGTAGTTGAATTATGTGTGGGCGTTGTGGTAGAATTTTTTCTCTCTTGGAACAAGGGTCAATTGGTCGAGTTTTGCGAGCTTTACTTCATGAAATGACTCACGATTGCTCAAGGAATCGGATACACAATTGAAAAGTAAGGAAAGAATAGTGAGATTTAATTCATCTTTAGGTTATGTTCCGGAATTGAAGTTAGCTATTTATAGTATTTCCGGGCTCATTCCCTTCATCAACTTTTTTTTTGGTAAACTTGGTGTAGTAATTGCTTTTCGAGCATGGGAGAGAAACGAATCTCAAAGGCTTGAACTGTGGTACGCTTACTCCAACCTTGCTCCTCCAAAGACAAAAAGAGCAATAGAATGACGGACGACCTTAAAGACTTGGATATAATTCAACATTCGAGCCGAGCTTCTACTTGACGTACAGACTCGATGAAAGGACTGAACTTTGTGCAACCAATTCATGCGCAAATGGCAAAATGGAAGACAAATAAATAGGATTTTGGACACCTGTGATGGTTGTAGCAACACGCAATTCCAGTTGGTATACGAAACTTCTGGAAAATAGAAAAGAAAAATTGCCAGGAATCGAAAGACAGTTTGACTTCTCTTTGTAGTACTAAGGGCTGCCTTTTCCTACTGTGCCAAGAGTATTGCTCACAGATCTGGCGGCAGATGTAGAACAAATTTCTTAGACGCTCGCTCCGGCGCTCTTGTCTGGAAGAAATGACCATATAACTCAAAGACGAAAGGTTTGGGTTTCCCTGTCGAGCCGTGGTCTTTCTCTCCTCCACTCCCCTTTTTCATTTCTACTTCATCCACCAATGGAACCTCAAACTGAAAGACAGTGAACTCCTTCGGCACCGCCTTCACCTCGTTCCTCTCTGTCACAATCTCGAAGGTAAACTTGGTATCCCTTATCACAATCCCTTCCAACCCAACCCGACTCAAACACCGACTCCTAACCACCTTCAACTTTGCGCCATGGAAATCCGCACTCGCAAGTAAAGGCCCAGCACTCTTCGGATCTAACCATCTCGACTGTCCCTTCGTATTCCACTGTGTCTCAACGTTCAACCCAAGAATCTCCCGTATATAGCCACACCACATCCTCCACACTGGTTCGAAGATTGCCCATTTCTGTTGGCTTTTTGGGATATTGTAGACTTGTAAAGCTCTTTTCTGCTTGGCAGATAGAGGTCTTGGTTTTCCGGGCGATTTCCGCTTTGCTAGTTGTTTTTGTGTGCGGGCGCGTTGACGAGCGTCTCTCGCGTCTTTTGTGGGTGTACTCGCTGTTTCGGATGTGGGTGTTGGCTTGAGGTAGAGAGGGCGTAGTATGACTTTCTCGGAGAAGATTTCTTGCGCTCGAGTTGGCGACTGGGTGCGCGACAGTAGAGCCAGAGAGGGATTCGGCGCCATGGTATTGTTTGTTGTATGCTTTCAGGAAGCTCTGCCATTCAAAGTTCGCGATAGGTACACCGGGGGTATCCCTTAATATTTGGTAGGGGTCGCCCAAGCGAGCCGCCTTTCAATTCGCTTTCTGCACCTCCACTTCCGATCTCCAACAACCTCTCGAGACGCTCATCATCACACTTGGGTATCGGGCTTCAAATATATTCACCATAAAATGTGTCTCAATCTCGCGCTCTAAAGTTGATGGACGCTTTCACAGCCAAGCTTCTGACGTCACCATATCGTGGAACTCACATCTTCGAGGTCGAATATTTGAGACTCCACCTTCCTTTGCTTCTATGTAAACAGATCTTGAGAAGTAGAACTGTCAGCTTCTAGGATGTTTCTTCAATTCCCTCAAAACCTGGTTCTTTTGCGGGCTTTCCTCGACCGTTTGAGTTGCAGGGAGCTTGTACCCATAAAATGAGTGTATGATCATGACAACACCATCTCAAGCTAGTCCAAATTTCTTTTTACTTAGTCAATTAGTATCGGTGAATTATTTCTCATAAGAAGTTATTTCTTTCATGTCTATCATCAAATCTGCTCACTCCATCAGAATGGCAAAGACAAGACTCGCCATCATAGGGTCCGGATGGTCTGGCTTTACTCTCTCGCAAAAGGTCAACCTTGCTCTATACGATATCACCGTCATCTCTCCAGTCCGCACGATACAATATACTCCGCTCCTCGCAAGCGCCGCGTGTGGGCTCTTTGATTTCCGTCTGGGAGAGGAGCCAGTAAGACGCAAACATCGTACAGGGCTGAAATACTACAATGCCTACGCGGAGCACATCGATTTGGACAAGCGAATCATCAAATGCAAACCCGCCCTGCCAAAGAGTCTTGATATGTCCAAAGGCGATGGCATCTTTGACGTTCAATACGACAAGATCTGCATAGCACCAGGATGTTCGATCCAAACATTTGGAACTCCTGGAGCAGAGGAACACGCCTTGTTTTTGCGAACCACCAACGACGCCAGGCTCATCCAACAAAAGATTCTTGAAATTCTTGACACTGCCTCGCTACCGACTATGAGTCTTGAGCAACAGAAGGACATTCTCAACATTCGCATTGTCGGCGGTGGTGCGATTGGTATCGAAGCCGCTGCCGAAATCCACGATCTATGGGCTGAAGAAATGCGCTTCCTCTATCCACATCTAGACGGGAAGGTCGTAATCACGATCCACGATGTCGCTGACTCCCTTCTTTCTACCTTCGACTCAGCTTTGAGCGAGTATGCTCATGATTCACTACACGAGAAGAAGGTAGAAATTTCGACAGGCTCCCATATTGAGCGAGTGGAGGCCGACGCAATTTTTACCAAAGAGGACGGGAGGTTGTCCTATGGTATGCTTATCTGGGCAACTGGGAACAAGGTGAACCCAATGGTGGAAACTCTTGATGTGAAGAAGCCAGAAAAGGGAATGCCACGCATTCTGACAGACGATAAATTACGCATTCTCCGTCATGATGGAAGTGCAATCGAAGACGCCTTTGCATTGGGAGACGCAGCGGATATTGACGGCAGAACACTTCCCATGCTCGCAGAAGTTGCATTGCAAAAAGGTGAGTATCTCGCAGATGTCCTCAATAAGAAGAACATCAATGGTGCGCAAATTCCAAAATTTCAGTATAAGAACAAGGCAACTATTGCTTACCTGGGGAATCATGATGGGGTTATTGGAGGTGATCAGAAGTGGACAGGTGCGAATGCTTGGTTGGCTTGGAGGTCCGGAAGTATGATGTGGACAAGGAGTTGGAGAAGAAGGATCATGATTGCAATCAATTGGGTCTTCATATGGATCGATGGGCGGGATATTGCTCGGAAGTGAAGCAATACAGTCTGCCATTTGCATTACCTACATCACCTGATTGACACATCGTGCCACGTTTTTCTGGAGTCATATCTTCGAGTGTCGTAGCGGAAATGCCTTGTATGAATACCACTTGCTCAAATCTTCTATCTACTTTTCTACTACGCACACACACAATAGCAGCACCATTTGGGAACAATATTCTCACCTCAAAACACAGACAGTACTCATTTCAGCACTTCAAAAATGGCCAAGAAAGCAACACCAAAAACCAACGCAACCCCCGAACCCAAAATCCGCTACCTAGTATGGTGCCCCAAACTCCGCTGCAGCCCAACGTGGGAAGCCTACATCGGCAACAAAGACATCTTCAAGAACCACATTGCCCAAGCTCCCCATCTTCACCTTGGCCCAGAAAATGTCTATGCCTGTGATGTGAAGCATGAATGGAATTCAGATACGCCTTGTAAGAAGACTTTCAAGTTTCCAGAACAATGGGAGGAGTTGTGGAAGCATTGGGTGGAGAAGGAGTTTGTTGAGAAGCAGGTGCTGGCGAAGGAGGGTTGTTGGGTTAATGCGTGTGATTGGGAGAAGTTGGGTGGGAAAGAGGCGGATGAGGAGTGGTGTAATTGTCATCGGGTTGGGTGTTGAGAGTGGAAGATTTGGATGCGTGTTTGTTTGAATAATGTATGCGTATAGTAATAAGCTGTGAGAGATTGGGATTTCCAAAACCTCTTATTGTTGTTGTATATGTGAGCTGACCCAGTTCAGCTACTGAAAACTTCTGGCGATGCGAGAATAATTGTTGCCAGAAATGTCACGCCCTTCTTCTTCTCCACTCTCGAAACTTGCTTCTCGATTCGGAATTCTCAAAAATTTCGACAAATACTACACCACACTGCTTGCCAAAACGCTCAAAAGATTCAAAGCACATCGCGTCAAGGGCTTGTTCAACCATTCACATCTCGTGGATGGGAGATTGTCGTCCTGGCAGTTCCGATGTTCGATTGTTGCCGGGCATCATTTTCTTGTCTCCGTACTGGCCTGGTTGTTGTATGCCATTCCCTCCCAACTCCGCCAATTGCCCGAATCGATTTCTTTTCCGTCGCTCAGCGATCAGCATACCGAGTGTAATCATGAACAACAATCCCATAATGCCTGCTACCACCGCCGCTCCAATTGTTCCTCCAGAGACTCCGCTATCCGAAGAGTTCGATGTGGTCGTGGGTTGCGCATTGCCACTGCTAGTTCCTGTGATTTGCGTGCCTGTGGCTGTTGAGGATCCCGAAGCCGTGCTACTGGCAGATGTAGATGCAAGTGCGAGTTTACTTAAATCGGCGAATTGGAAGACGGTGCTGCCCGAACAGTTTGCTTCGTATGATCCCCAACTATTCTGCGTGGCACATGTGAAATGGAAAAGGAGATAATAATTTCCGCAGGTAAGGATATCGTTGGTACTGTTTTGCACGCCTATTGTGGTCAATTAGCTTCCTATTCTTGCACAGCTGCTAGGTTTGAACCCAGGCAGGATTCGTACCGGAATTCTTGCTGCCGTCGTTCAAATTGCAGTACTTGGGACACGCGCTTGATGCCCACGTCTTGTCCGAACACGATCCGCGCTTCAAGTACCCAAGATTGTAGCAGAGCCCATTCTCGGTGCAAGACATGCCATTGGGACAGCATGCACTTGCACTGCCACTGCTACAAACAGTCTGGTTAGCTGCTGCGCTTCCATCGGGCCAGTAACACGTCGTCGACATTGTGAATGTAAGGAATGAAGAAACTCAGGATATCGGTCCTCCCAAAAAACCCACGAAGAATCGGAGAATGGGGGCCGGGGTCGCTCCAGCGCCACGGAGGTCACAGCAAGCTTTATCAATGATGATCAAACCCCTGCAATATCAAATAATTCCTGGGGTTGGCCTCAAGTCCAACAGCGCCCGTCCCGCAGCCTCATGAAGCCATGATGAAATGAAGCATAGCTGGACTATTCTTAGCCAATCTAAAGTACTCGAGGCTTAGTGTAAGGAGGATAGTTTATGCGACTTGCCGTTGTAGGTAAGGTTGTTTTCCTTAGCGCTGACAGGCAATTCAGGAGATCGTCGCATGTTGTCTGGCCTCCAAAATCATCACCATCAGCTTTCTTATCACAACAGGACAGATCGCATATGTATATGCGGTTCATCTATCTGCCTCGTATATCTTGCTCTACCTTGCGTACTTCGGTGCTTTAAACTTCAACAGTATTGTGGTGTGATCCGCAGAAGGCGGCCGCAAATGCCGTGCTGATATCGTGCTTCTGAGGACCACTGCTAAGGACCTGGTAAGTAACATCGACGCACAATCCCAAATATGTGGCCCTCTCTTACGTATGGGGAAGAAGCTACACACCTAGGATGGTGGTTTGCGTTGATGGTCGTCCTGTGTACACCACATTCAATCTTGAAGGAGCTCTTCAAGCTCTTCAACATAAGACGGAACCGGTGTTCGTATGGGCTGACGCGCTTTGTATCAACCAGGCGGACAACTTGGAGAAACAGCACCAAGTGCAACTGATGACCAGAATCTACGAATCCGCTATGAGTGTTTTTGTCTGGCTTGGATATCCACTGAGCCGAGACGAGGAAATGATAGACTTGGAAGATGAAGAGATGACGGATTTTGCCACCAACAGAGCGATGGAATTTCTAAACGATCTCGACTCTAAGGCATCAGTATTTGGAATACTCAACCTCAACATCGCAGACGTTAATAATATCCTCTCGAGCAACGTTAGAGAGGATCTTTGCGCCTTCAAAAAAGATCTCGAGAGTCTCGTGAAGGAAACGAAGTACAAAGTACCCTAGGATGATCTCGACTTTCTATTTTCGTACGTCTGGTTCACTAGAACATGGGTTGCTCAGGAAATTGCTGTACCAAAGAATTTTGCAGTGTTCCTCCTTTGTGGCGAGACGAAGTTATCTCTACAACATCTACAATCAAGCCTGTGCTTCATTGATTTTTTGTCAATGCACTTCGCGATAAATGTCCAAACGCAAGACTTTACAGACCCAGAGACTGGCCCGTACTATACAGCCATGAACAAATACGACACTTCACGACCGACCCGGTTGCTTCGAGCACGTAGGATGTATCAGTTGCTCATTGATATGCATGTATCCTCCAACACCTTTCTAGAAGCTTCAAACCCACGCGATCGAGTCTTTGTGTTGTTGGGTATGTCAACGAACAGACTTGCTCTTATACCTGACTACAACTCGCCATGCGCAGACGCATACACCTTGGTAGCAGCTGCAATCCTGAAGGAAGGCCACCTGGACTTGTTAGCTCTCAATCAATCCCCAGAGGCGAGGACGGTTGCCATTGAGGATTCCAAACTCCCAACCTGGGCCCCTGATTGGAGTAGCAGTATCTATCGGCCTTGTGGAGGTTACCTGAAGGATGAATGCTATCAGGCTTCTGGATAAGAAAAGCCATTGGCGGATTTCCGTTCGCTTCCAAATAGCAGTACTGCACAGATGACCCCGCTTCAACGATGTAAGTTACATTCACTGATCGCATTTCACTGTCGCCCGCAACTCATCCGGCTACTTCGTAACGGGCGAGGCTTTTTTGAAATTTGTGCTGACACGGTTTTACAAACAGGCTTCGCTTACATGGCGAAACTTGCCCCACTGCCACCTGTGCTTTGATTGCTGGCTGCACCGTCGATGAGATATCGAAGGTTGGAACCCCTTGGACTCCCACCCCTGATGACTACAAAGAATGGGTTTTTGATCCGGGCAGAATTGCTACTTACTTTTCTGAAATCGAAGAATTCTGCAACGAGTCGGACCGCTTGGATTCCGACATCTACCAGAACCCGCGGATGCGAGTAGAAGCACCCTGGCGCATACCTTGTGCCAATATTCGACATCACCAGAACCTTCGTTGTAGACCGAGTGCAGATGGTGCTGAACTACGAGAGGGTTACGATTTCATCAAGGCGGATGTCTTCCCAGAAGGAGACCCTCAGCGACATCGTACTATAGTGAGGTATCGCGTCGTTATAGGCGACATGTTCAAACGTCGTCCATTCATTTCGAAGGAAGGCTACGTTGGCCTTGCCCCGTCGTACGCTGAAGCTGGAGATCTAATTTGTATCTTGTACGGATGTATCGTTCTTTTTATTCTCCGACGAAGGACATGTGGTTCTGGTTATGAGCTCGTAGGAGAGTCGTACGTGCATGGAATCATGGATGGAGAGTTTGTCGCAAAAGAGCATCTCACGGAGACATACAAGCTGTACTGAATGACATCAACGAACATGATTATTGACAGAAGCTGAAAAAGGATGCGTTCATATCGTTATAGCTACCTATGTTGCCATGCCCGTTAGGTCCCTTTTTCTAAACTAGTTGTAGCCTTTGCTGACACATTCCCAGCCATCCTTTGTTAGAGGGGAGTTTGCTGGATCCAGGAACCATTTCTTCGCTTCCTCATCGCCCTTCAATTGCCACTTGAAGAATGCTGATGCCGCTTTACCGAAGGTTCCAGCGTTGAGAGAAAAGTATGTCCCCATGTGTCCCTGCCGACAGTTAGTTCTGCGTTGAACAAGAAAGGTGTGATCAAGCCTGGAAGATGACAACTTACGGAATCGATATTGCACTTGACGCTGGGCATGCCGGCTGGTAAGTTGATGTAGTCGCGCTCACCCTGATGCAAAAACAGTCAGTAGTGAAAAGGTGGAAGATTCGGAGTCAAAGCCGACGAGGAATGAGAGCAACATACCTGTGCATATGCAATATCCTTCGGTCCACCAAGGAAGAAAGAGACTGGAGCCTTCAATTCTTTCAACAAAGGAAGCTTGCTCACGCTAAGAATCCCACTGTCGAACAACACAGTCAACTTGACCCTCGGCTCATGGTAACTCGCAGAGTACGCTTCTAAGCCACCGCAACTCTGTCCAGCAACAGCAAGCTTCTCCGAATCAATCTCCCCATACTTTCCATTGCCAGCACCACCGGTAGTAGCCCAGTCAATACTCTTGGCCTGCTCCGACACGGAAGAAATAAGCGTTGAGCCTTGATAAACACCACCAAATCCAGCAGCTAGTCCAGACAACAAGTTCGATGCTGGAAGCTGACCACCAGCTGCTGCGGCGCCGTTAGCCAGGACTAGGAATCCGTGGCTAGCTATCTCGGTGAGGAAGTTTTGGAACATAGTTCCCGAATCGATACAGCCTCCGTTGCCCCATACGAGTACTGGCATTTTGACACCGGCGGGTGGAGGTACCTTCGGGGCGTAGATGGTATGGCCTGGAAGGGTTGGATCGGTCCTGTAGCCGGCTGGATAGGGTCCTGTTCCTGCGCTGCCGTCTGCTAGGTTCCATGATGTGAAGCCGACACCTTTCGGTCCTGTCTTGAAGATGCCGAGAGGGTTTGGGGCTGGTCTTTTTGTCAGTGTATTGAAGGTGGATTTTCTTTTGAAGGTACTGCGAACCGTCTGCACCACCAAGAGTTGAATCACCACCAATACCAAAGATTCCTCCCATTTTTCCGTTGTCGCCTTTTGCTGGTGGTGGTGCTGCAGCAGCTGGTTCTTGCGGCATAGCCGTAGCAGCAACCGCAAAGAGCGGCAGTAAATGATTGTTGAGATGCATGGTTAATGAGTGTCTAGTCGGAAAAAGGTTGCAAGATGTTGATGAAAGAGGCTTGTAAGAATAAGAAGAAGTTGGATTATTAAATCGCAGATTATTGAAACAAATGCGATAACAACCTCATGATCAGTTCATATCTATATTCGGTGCTTCGGCTTGTCATGTTCTCATCGGTATCATGAATCGGTAGTCCACATGAACTAAATCCAGGTTCTATCCTTCATGGCGATCAAGCAAAGTACGTACCTTTTTTCACGATGCGAACGAACGATCTTACGGCCGTTGTGAAAAGCGAAAGCGATATACGGTGACAAATAAAAATAACAGTTTTGATACGACTACACAGTCCTTGCTACTGCAAACTTTGCCAACCAAGAATAGGAATTGTGAGCTTGCTAAGAAACACTCATGCTCAATCTGGAAAGCTCGGTATCTTTCGTCTCCACCATCCAGGTCGCGCACCTGTCAATGCTGAAGCGACTCCACATCGAACGGCTGCGTCACGCGAAGGCCATGTGGAGTTTTCACTAAATACGAAACGAATTCACAACAAGTAGCCAATGGCAGGCTCAGGACCTCTCCGGAAAACTAGCTCATGATGACAATTGTATAGCAAAAGTTCCTGTTAAGGATGCGAAATACGTGGGTAATCTAAGCTGCAACAGTATAGAATCGCATTCAACCCAACCTTATCTGTCGCACAATGCTCCATCGACGACTATGAAGCAGTATACTTGTACTTATATCCACCAGCTCTCTTCGCAAACAATCCTTCTGGATCCAACTCCCTCTGCAACTTTGAAAAAGCGTCCTGATCTCTATAAGTCGACATAACGTCCTGATCAACACCCGCATCATTCATAAAATACGGATTATACTCGCCCACTGTTATATTCTGGGCCCGCGCTGCCTGAATCGTCGTCTTCAAATGTAAGTCCAACTTATCCGTGAAAGCTTTACCCCACGCCTGCATGACTCCGTCATCAGCTTTGCTGGTGTAGACGCCTGGTATTTCGAGCACGAAACGGTCGTGATCGGCTGCGGAGAGGGACATTGCGTTCCCACCTCGAGGTTCGGAAGCCATTCCAAAGGCGCGGGGGAAGGGTTGGAGGACTAGGCCTTGGCCTCCGTAACCTTGCATTTGTTTAGAGTAGACTGCTGAGGTTTCCTTGAAAATATCTTCAATGTCGCCCAGGAACTTGGGGTTAGATGGTTGGACAGGAAGCGTAATCGTCTTTGAAAAGTAAGGTTAGTGGCGAACATACAAGCTTGTTGGATTGTGGATGACTTACGCGGAAGGTCGTTCGCATTGACCAGTATGGCCATATTGCGTCAGTGGCCGAGAGGAGATTTTTGTAAGCGGTTGTTCCACCCACCTCGAAATAAACAGGCATGGCGTTGAACTTTGCGCCCCAAGCGGCAGGAGGCATAATATCCCCATCATACAAGACAGGCATAGCATGGAGAGAAACTCTATTCTCATCCGTATTCGCTGCATTATCTGCTCTGATTTGTTCAAGCAATTGAGCAGTGTCCTCGCTGTAATGGCTGTACCCAGTGAAAGCTCGCATGGCAGATTGAATCTGGTCTTGTTCACTCATCTTGCCTGCTACGACTCTTGAGATACCGAACCAGCTTGAGAGGGAGCTGGGCTTGTTGATTGGAGAGGAAATGGAAGACAGAGTGTCCAAAAGGCTCTTTGTTGGTTTTGGTGAGACGGCTTTGGATTTGGGGTCTGATGTTAGGTCGCCTAGTGGCATGAGAGTTGCTACTTTGGGGTGATTGACGATGTTTGTGATGAAGTCCTGGGTGGCATCATTGAACTGTAATCGAGTGCAGTTGTAGATTCGCAGGCCGACGTGGAACTGTAAGCCTGATTAGTCGCGTGTTTCTTTTTGGGGTAATATAGTGAGCTCTCACGTTTCCGATGGGATAAGTTTTCAAAGTGAATTTCGTGACAATACCTGAGGACATTAGCATAACTATACGGGAGTTGTAGGTTCATGTCCTAATAATACCAAATTGGCTCCCAGAACCCCTCATTGCCCTGACAATCTCAGGGTGTTTCTCATGGTTGATATTGATGATACTTCCATTGGCAAGAACAGTTTCATACTCAAGGATGTTCTACTCAGGATATCATCATTAGCGAAGATCTATCACACCAGCAAAGGAAGAAAACTCACATCAGCAGCAAGACCGTACTGTCCAGAAATAAAAGAAACACCGCCCTGCATCAAATACCCACCTAATCCAACAACCCCAAGTCTCCCACCGACAATCATCCGCCCAGTCCCATCCAAAGCCTTCATGACATCCCACCAATGCCCTCCCGGCTTCAAATACGCAACATTAGTCTTCTTGTCCAACTCCGTCCCACTCAAATTCCTCAACGCAATTAACACACCATCCTTGACTGAAGCATGTCCCGGGTCCGGCGAATGTCCACCAGACTTGACTGCAAACTCCACATCTTTGAAGGTATTCAGAACCTTGACGATGAGAGAGACGTCTTCGGCGGTCGTAGGGAAAGCGATACAGGCTGGTTTTAGTTCGGAGAGGCCGGCGTGGTAATAATCTTTATTTTCCTTTGTGTATTCTGCAGTATTTGGGAGGAACAATTTTTTGGGTAGGGCGATGGAGATTCCAGCGCAAGCCTCGACTGTTGCCGCAGAAGGAGCTGCTTGTGTGAGCCCTGTGGTGAAGAGCAAGAAAGCGAGTGTAGTTGATGAAAACATCTTGAAAACCGGCGCAGTGGAAGCGTCTTGATTTTGCATGCATGATTGAGATATGAATTATGTTTATAGAGATGGTAAAAAGAGTTCGAACATTAAGCGAGATCCGGGGAAAGGGTTGGGCAATTGCTCTTCATCTATTTGGTTTCAAAAAGCCGTGTCGGGTGTACGAATGGTCCAATCAGCACGTGAATACTAGTGGAATGTACCTTTCGAGTTAGCAAATCATTCCTCAGCCTTTGGTAGCGGATCTCGGTCTTCGATAATTGATCTCGGTCTTATGTAGAAGGGATCAAGATGTCAAAGATATCAAAACTTGCGGATTGTTTGCGCTCATGCGAATTTCGGTATGAAATAGGTGGAGAAAAAACAGAGATGTAATAATTAAAAGCCTCTACTGTGTAGTATACCCTACCGCTGGCATTGCTACGCTCTATTACATGGTCAGCATGGAGTCCTAGCCTCGTGGATAGCCTATTTCGATTTAATCAGCCATGCATAGCTGCGCGGAACTTGAGCCAACCGATACATACCTCCAACAGTCTTTCACTATATCTCATCATCAAGAACCCATCGCCCACTTCCAGCCGCCCAATCCGTAACAGGGATTCGAATACTTTTCTCTCGACTAACACATGTAGCATTCCTCCCCTCATCATGCGTACAAGAAATCGTAAACTCGGCCTTCCCATTAGCGGTGAAGACCTGCAACCTTCTATCTCCTTTCTCCCTATTGCCTTCGCAATAAAATTCATCCTTCACCAGGACCGTCGCGACGCTCTCAACAGCATTACTATCTCCCTCAAAGAAAAAATTCGGCGCCGAGCCGCCACATCTGATCCACCCCTTGCCGATAGCTCTTGGTGGTACTGATCCTGGATTTCTTTGTCGGCACCGACCAATGTCTGTGATATCGACGGACAGGACGTCAGGTGGTCCATATCCAGGTGGTTGGCTGCTCAAGCCAGTCATGCACAGTAATTGAGTGGCCACGTCTCTGATGTCGTTGCTATCATGAGTGCGATCATGACTTCGGCGGTCGCAGTCCAGGTTATTTGTTGAGTTGAACCACCAAAAATTCGTCATGGTCCATTCTGGTAATTTGCACGGTGGTTGTGTTGCATTTGACGTTTGCCGAGGTACTAGCGATGGAGTTGACGATGTGAGAGTCGCGATGGCGAGGAGTGGTATTGTTGTGAGGAACATGATATTCGGTATGGCCGGCACCAAGATGGTGAGCTTTTGAGCGAAGATCAAAAGAGCAAAAGTATACCGTCAAAAAAGCAAAAGCGGATATACAGAAGGAATTGCACAAGAGTATGATCGACTTCTCGCGACCCAAAACCCGGGAAACAAAGCCGCACTTGACACTGTAAAATTTCCTGTTGAATCTAAAATTTCATATAGCTTCATTTGTGTATATGTGATCTGGACCTGGTTAGCGACATGTGAGGTTAGCTCGCCCGACAATAAATTGCTGCCGCGTTATTGAAGTGCGAGAGGTGAGAACAAGCCAATGGAAAATGTAGAAACACGAAAGTTCGAGACATCCTCAAAAAATAAGGGTTAGATGGTGGATGAGTTGAGGACGTAACGTTGTCTGAGAAGTGATTAAGGCCAGGTGGAGATTACGGATTGCCTTTGGCGAAAGTGGCACATGGCGGAATGGTCCGGAGAATTGATTGACTTGTTCTCGAGGTTTACCTACCAGCAGTGTATTTAGGACCAAACATTTTTCTCCAGGTGGAAGGAGAAGTGGGATCTTGCGTACAATTGTACTGCGGTCAACGCTCCCAATATCGTAATTGAAAGCTCCGGTGGGACAACTTTTCCATCAATGCGGACATTCCTGATGGATTGAATAGTTCAATCGAGGTTGAGGATAAAGTTATAAGTTGGGTTACGATCTTTTCAACGACAGTAGAATTTCTAAGTTCTTCAGTGGGTGCAATCTAAGACGTTACATGATTGACAGTGAGCGGTAGATCAATCAAGTAGTCAATCAATCGCGGTAACAAGTAATAGCAAGTCGAAGATGAGAGAAGACGAAGGCTTATTCGTCAAAGGGGATATGGGATGATGAAGAGGAGGGATATAGCGAGACGGAAAGAAACTGCCATCGAGCGCATCGACCAGTTCCCCATTTTGCACAGCCACGACCAATGCAACACCATCTGCGATGAGACGGAAGCGGAAAGTACGGTGTCGTCGACATTTCAATATGTATCTAAGTAAAGGGAAACCTATTTCGAGATATCCATCATCCAAACTTCCAATTGTCTAGAAGCTCAACAGTTACTATATAGAGTTTGCACAAAAGTCGAAGAAGAGTGCAACTATTCACCAACATCCTTTCCCATCACCACCATGATGATCAAATGCCAGCCTCAATTCAAAAAATCCGAAAACCACGAGGGCCAAATGGAGATCACAACCGCCCGCCTCCACCTCGTCGGCGCTCAAGAATCCCACAGCCCAGACCTTCACCACGCCTTCAACGATCCTCTCGTGATGAAATACTGGTCCACGCCTCCTCACACCACCCTCACCCAGACCTCCGACTGGCTTTCCAAAATGATCCCTTCCCCCCAAAACGGCCAAACCGACTTCACAGTCATGCACGAGAACAAGGCTATCGGTAAAATCGGCATCTGGGATTCTTTCTCTCCAAAGGGTGAAATTGGTTTCATGATTGCGAAGGAGCATTGGAATAAAGGGTTTGTATCGGAAGCGCTTGAGGCGTTGTTACCTTATTATTTTGAGAAGATGGGGTATAAGGAGATTGTGGCGGAGGTGGATCCGAGGAATGAAGCTAGTCTTCATCTTCTAAGAAAGTTTGGCTTTATTGAGGTTGAAGTTCGAGAAAAGACTTTGAAGGTTGGAGAGGTGTGGGTTGACAGTGTAGATTTGTTGTTGACACAGCAGACGTTCGACACATTGAGAGCTTTGGGGGAGGTAAGGGATTCGGATCTTTGATTGTGTTCCAGTGTCAAAAGATCTAGATAACGACATTTTTTGGAATCCCAGCAATGAAAGATTCTATATTGTCCTGTACCATCTTCTGCAAATTCCGTCGTGTACGCTCACCATTCCAAGCTACGTGCGGACTTACGGTCAGATTAAGGGATTTTGTATCCTCGCTCAAGAGGGGACTGTCCTCAGGCCCCTCTGCTGGTTCTGTAACCAAGACGTCTGTTGCATATCCTGATATTGTCCCATTTTTGAGGGCTGCCAGTATTGCATTCTCATCTACGATCCCTCCACGTGAAACATTCACGATTACGGTGCGTGGTGACATTGCCTTCAGTTCTGTGGTGGAGATGAGGTTCAGAGACTCGGGAGTGCGTGGCAAACAGAGAATGAGGACGGTACTCCTTTTGAGGACTTCGGCAAACTGTGTACGAGAAGTAGTGGTATTGACTGAGGAGCCACTCTTGCGATCAGCTATCAAAACTTCCATCCCAAGTGCCTTTGCGGTAGTTTCAATCCGTTTGCCTGCGTCCAAGTCAGTCATTTTTGTACGTACACGGATTAAAATAACTGACCAAGAGCACCATAACCGACGATACCGCAGACTTCATCTGCAGCTGACAATGGGGCGTTTCCTGCTGAATCCTTGAGATAGCCTGCCACACTGCCCTTTGCCTTCCACTCGCTTGGCACAGCCATTGCTTTAGAATGTAACATCACTGTCTTCCTCCTGGCAGCAAAGTATAGGCCAATGGCATGATCTCCCACAACCTCACTAGAGGCATGCGGGCAATTTGAGACCACAATGCCACGCTTTTTACAAGCCTCGAGATCGAGCAGATCCGTTCCAGCAGCCATTACAGCTACCATCTTTAGACGAGGCGTCTTCTCTGCTGATAGGGTGTCCGCATTGAGCTTGACAGTTGTGGCTATGATAATTGTGGCATCCTTGACGCGGTCTTGGAGTTCTGCTGGAGAAGTGTAATGGTGGGCAGTAAGCGAGACGGAGAAGGTTGGGTATGGGACGTGGAGTTGCTCTAGTCCTACGATATGGTGTTCCATGATATAGAAGTTAATGATTGAAGAAGGACGATATCTGTTGCTTATGACCAAGTGGATTAGTTGAACTCTGACCGCGCCCTACGAGTCAACTGTGGATAAGCCCTCCGACTCCAGCCCAATGATGAGCCATTTAGACGATGATACATGCTACCTCGCAGAGCCCAGATGAGGAATCTCTGCCTAAGCAGAATGAATTTTTTTAACGGATAAAAATGTTTCTCGTTCAAGTTGATACGAGAGTCAAGAGGTCGACTGTTGGGTCCGAGTCAGGTGGAATAGAACACCGTAGAATACGATGCCTCGTGAATTTCTTCGAACTTTTGGTTTTGCCGACCAGAACAACAACAATATGCATATCCAACCACTATTTATTCATATAACATTGCCAGTCCCATCAAGAGGCAAGGAAGCTCGCATAGCAATATGCAAGGTACCTCACCCAATCTTGAAGACCCGTGGGACACACAAACAGGAACACACTTCGAACGCCGACAGTATGTTTCGTTGTTGTTGTTGTTGTTGTTGTCCAACTGTTCAGCATCGGCATCTCAGAGATGCTCTTCTATAGTAAACCTTTTTGGGCAGTCTCATTTTATAATGTCAACCATCGATGGCATGAGCTCTTGGTTCATGCATTTACGTCGTCAACGACGTGCCTCAAGAGCTCGTACTATGTAGTCCTTGTACATGGAATCGCTCCGTGCCCATAATCGCCAAGACAGGCACGGAGAGCTGTACGAGCACCTCTTGCAATTGTTTGACGATTCCGGGGACTGATCGTCAACCTGGTCGCCGTATTGACCAGCTACCACCAATCAGATTTACTTATCTAGTTTGAGCTCAAGGTATCCAAGCAAATGATCAACACGGATAGAGATCTTTGCCGACCATCCTTGATCGATGATCCTTTCGGTGCCCCGGATTCAAAATAGTGTCTTTTAGTTGCACAAACATTGTGTACTCTCAAAAACTTTCGGATCCGCGGCTTCATATAGGAGCCGGCTAGTTAACTCTCGTAGCGTATATCTTGAGTATGTCCCTTTCTGAGGGCTCACGTTAAGCGTATCCGTAACAATTGTTCTGTCATACTATCAATATGGAAATAGAAACAACGAAGAGCCTTCTGGGCTCTTTGAGTGCCCCAGAGTCTCTTATGGGGATCCTGCTCGTTGCTGGCGCCCTTTTACTCTTTCGCTCTGCCCTTTTCGGACAGAGTTTAGAACACATTCCATTGTTGGGAGAGGAACTGAGCAAGTCAGAAAGAATACAGGCCTTCAAAAACAGCGAGAAGGATCTTTTAGCTCAAGGATACAAGAAGGTAACTCACATTTCGTGTATTTGTTTTCTCGCACGAAGCTAAGATATGATTCAGTTCTCATCAATCTTTCGTTATGACACACTAGATGGTATGCCACCTAATCGCCTTGCATAATTCACACATTCTAATTTAGTCCAAACAGGACCTCTTGTCGTGGTCCCACCTCATCTTATGGACGAGATCAAAACGAAGTCCGAAGACGATCTGGACAATATCGCAGCACTGAGCGAGGTTGGTGACCACCTAGATCAGCTTGCCCCTTGCATATACTTATCTATAATTAGCTCACTCAATTCAAACATACAAATGTCAACTCAACGTCTCCCATGATGAACCACCTTGTGAAGGGAGACTTGACCGCGGCCTTGAGTTTGGATAACCTATTCTAACCATGCTCAATTCTTGCTAAAGTTTGCATAGATCGCATTAACCCACGCCTCGCTGAAACCGCGAAAGAAGCAGTGGCATCTGAAATGGCATCCTGTCCCGAATGGACAAAACTGTCCTTCTTCGAAAACTTGCTCCGCGTTGTAGCGATTGTGTCCGGCGATATCTTCCTCGGACGCGAACTATGTCGCAACGAGGAGTACATGAGTCTAAGTATCGGGTATACCGTCGACGCTTTCACCGGAATCTTCAAGCTGAAAATGTGGAGACCATGGTTGAGACCTATCGGCTTTTACTTCGTCCCGGAAATGAAGATTATCCAACAATATCGGATACGTGTTAAGAAGTTCTTGACTCCTGTTATCAAAGAACGGAGGGGGTTGATGCAGAAGGGAGGCGAGCTACCAGATGACTTGTTGCAATGGACATTGAAGAAGACATCCAAGTTTCCTGAGGAAATGAAGAGCGATGACGACGTTGCTATGATGCAGTTGAGGTTGAGCTTGGCTGCTATACATACTACCTCTACCACAGGTGGTGTATTGTAAGTTTGCCCCCATCGTTCAATTACATGCAAGACATCTAACTCACATCCTCAGAATGCGAGATATGTGCTCCCACCCCGGCCTCATCAAAGAGCTGCGCGAAGAAACCGAGACAGTCCTCGCAAAGCACAACGGCGTCTTCAGCACAAAAGCCCTCTACGACATGAAGCTCCTCGACTCCGTAATGAAAGAGTCTCAAAGAATGCACATGCTAGGCCCAGGTAAATCCAACCTCTCCCCCAAACCCCTCTCAACCACAATCTAAAACCTTCCAGCAATGTTCCACACCCAAACCCGCCGCGGCATCCACCTCAGCGACGGCACCTACCTCCCCCCACGTACCCTCCTCACCAGCGCCACTCTCGCCGCCTCAATGGACCCCACCAACTTCCCCGATCCCGAAACCTTTGACCCATACCGTTTCCTCAAGATGCGCCGGCGCTCCGACGAAGAAGCAGGAAAACACCAATTCGTCACTCTAACTAAAGATATGATCTCCTTCGGGTATGGAAGACATGCGTGTCCAGGAAGGTTCTTCGCGGCCAATGAGATTAAAATTATCTTTATTGAGATTTTGAGAAGGTTTGACGTTGAGACTAGGGAGGGGGAAGTGAATTTTATGGGGGAGAAGGAGATTTTTTTCCGTAACGTGAGAGCTTGATGAGCGACAAGACGCGCGGATATGGATGGAGATGGTCGGTGGGAATCGAGTATCCACCATCGTTCCATTGCTAAATAAATATAGTGGTAAATTAGAAGGCATGCTTGAACCCGAACCGAGGGGCAGGACTCCTAGCAAGAATGAGCACATCGTACGACGAAACGAACCGAGATGGGTATTTTGGTGTGATACAATGATCCAGCATGGATAGGCTTTGTGCCAACTCCCTAAAAAAAAATCCGACAAATTGAGTTCTTTTCTAGTCTGAGAGTAGGCTCGTTATAGTGAAGGTATCATCCTAGCCATGCCTCTAGGACGTTCCCCTACCCAATTATATGATACATGCGCTTCCTGCATCGTTCCTATCATATTATGTCTCAATGGGACTATCGCTGCGTTGTTCTACATCCACCTGCACACTTAGAGTATCGCGCTCCTTCAAAGCCGTCTCATAAAGCCCCTTGCCAGTCTTGCAAAACGGCTTCTCAGCACTCTCCAACCCCGACCGCACACCGGTCGCGAACTTCGCCTCCATATCAATATCTTGCAGCCTCGCAATCCGTTCTCCAGTAATAATAAAAGGCTCTGGCAATGCCGGGAAATCCTTCACAAGCTTCGGTACCTCCACCTCAATCTTGACCCATTTCTGCAAATACTCTAGCACTAAGGGCGTAATATGTGCCGTGGAGAGCAGAATGCGTGGCATACCATGACCATTAAAGCCAGCAGCAACAAAATGGCCTTCCCGATTTGGCATCGGGCCAACAAAAGGAAAGGAGTCGCTTGTTGTTGCTTCGACACCCGTCCAGTTACCGCCTTCGTTGGCGGGGAGAGCGAGTTCTGTTGGTTGGTCTGCAGGCCAGCCGAGGATGGATGTGGAGGACCATGACTGCATGTATTCTGCTACACCAGGGAGACGAGCATTATCGCCGTCTGTATTTTTCACGGCTGGGTTATGGGCGAGGACAGATTGGGCGCCGCCGAGTATGATGGTGTTGTATGGATGTGGTAGTTGAACGTGGTAATTCTATTGATCTTGTTAGTAGTGATCGTGTGAAGGCTTCCCCCTGACAAACATTGATGTTGCTGTCCCAATGTTCAGCACCGGTATGCTTGAGAAGGCCTTCTGGGGCCTTGATCGCTGCCACCGTCGCTAAACCCGGGTAAATCAACTTCTCGAATTCGGGCAGCAGGTGCGCTGCCCAGCGGTTTGTAGCATGTACAATTGCTCTCGTCCTGACACATCCTCGCGCTGTCTCAACAGTAATCCAACCATCCGCGCCTCGTTCTGACACTCGCTCGGCGGGCGTGTTGGCTTGCAAATTTAGTTTTCCAGTCTTCATGATGATTTGAAGTAAAACATGAACGAATTTATACGGCCAAATCTGGCCAGCAGGATGAACAATTGCTCCTATAGCCCCCTTCATCTGCGTGAACAATTCAGCAGCCTCAGCAACCTCAATCAATTTGACCATTTTGACAGTTTCATCTTCGACACCATGATCTTGTCGCATAGCCAGCAGATTAGATGTCAAACGTTCCCGGGCTTCTTCCGTCATGGCTGCATCGAATGTGTCGCCGAATTTGCAGCATACTTCTTCTGTTATTCCCTCTTCGGCAAGCATGTTTTTGAAGGCTGGGAGATGTGCCATTTCGTGTTTTATGAGATCCATGGCCATTGTGGGACCGAAGCGGCTTTTCCAGGTGTTGTATCGTGAGTATGCGTGAGGTCTCAACTGGCCACCGTTTCGACCTGTAGCGCTGCCGCAGATGTCGCGTGCCTCCAGTAGAAGCATGCTTGGAGTTGTGCCATTTTGAGAGGTATACTAGTGAAATTCGATGTCAGCTTCAAGTGCTTTCGTGGTTGGGTAAATCTATTATCATCACAAACCTTCGACAGCCAGTAGGCAGTTGTAGCCCCCGAATAACCACTGCCTATAATCACCACATCGGTTTCTAAAGGAAGTGATGCGGTTGAGCGAAAGTGTTTGAGGTTGGACTCTGCGGCCTCAATCCAATATGACTTGGTTCGGTCGACGTTTGGGAGAACCATTGTGAAAGCCTGGTGAGATGATGATACACACAAGAAGAAAGGGATACAAGCTTATACAGAGCGTGTTGTAAGTTTAGACAAATCCAAGTGATGATTCACCAATACCCTTGATAAGGCGAGTAACACGAGACTGACAACTTTATCAATCTTATCAATCACCCATCCTTGTTTGCTACAATGCTTGGACATGCTTGATTGAGCTTCCCAGGCTGGGGGTTCGGATCAGCCTTGTCAATTGTGGAGAGGAACGAACTGAAGCGAGCGGGTGAGAACTGCCGTCATGCCGTGAGGTGACATGGATCCCACTTTTGATAGATAAGGGTGACGACTCGGCCGTGTATTTCAGAGAAGCACGAATCGTACATACGCCGTCCTTCGCCATCGCGGTGTGAATTCCGCAGAGATAATGTCGGTGTTCAGTCCCTGGCGATGTTGATAGGAGCAAGTTTCATATTAGGAAGGTCAATCGCGTTCCACTCATTCTCATGCTTGCGGCCGGTTTGGGAGATGATGGAGGTAGTGTTCGTTCGAACTCGTATTCCCTTTTGATGGGACTCCAAAGATGATGGAATAATGAAATGAAACAGCTGATGATGAAGTTTCGTCGCGTCTTTGATCTAGCTTCTTCAAGCTTAGTATCAGAATCAAAGTCGCGTCGAAAGAACGACTCGCTCTCAGAGAAAACATGATATCACGAAATCAGTGAGCTCCAAGCGCGCTGTGTGACAAGGAGCCTGGATTGTTGACCTTCACCTAAAGAAATTTGGATGCCCTTCTGAGAATCGAGGACCACGGCCGCAGTGCTCTCCATGACATTGCCTTCGCGCTGCAAGTAATACAAACTTCGCATCCTGTTCAACCGAGCATCTCCAGAACCAGATTGCCGGGCGTCGAAACGTTCAATTTCTGGGTAATCCGGCATTGGGACTTGCAATTATATTGGCCAAGCTGCCGATCTTCTCTGTCCGCCTTTGAGCGCTACCAGTAGGTAGGTAAGGTGTAAACCCAAGATGCTCGACATCCCAGATTCGGATTGCCCTGGCCGTGGTCGGAAGCAAGCTTATCTGGATGCTTGCACCCATGTCAAGCTGTAATCGTATCAAGTATATGGGAGCTGTGATTTCTATGGTAAAAGTTGAAGCTGGACTCCCCAACTTCATCGTGAGGCGCAGCTTGATATCGTTCACACCATGTTATCCGCGGATATGAAAGTTGACGACAAAAGAGTGTCAGTCGAGGTCGGAGATACGCCTCTCACGAGTATCGATCATGATCAGGAAGATGACACGCGTATTGATGCAGCATACCTGGCAAGCACTGGCCTTTCAAAGTTCTATCACAGTGTCTTGTTCCAGATGGTAATTTTCGGAGCGTGAGTAGTCCAGAGTCATTTCCTCAAGGGTAAAATTGATCATTTTCTCATACTCGGGTAGTCTGTCATTCGTTGGCCCAGCTATGAGCGATGCCATTTCAAATTTAGGCGGCGGAGGACTGAGCACACCATTTCTTTCCAACTTAGCCAACTCTGTGGACTATGCCTCAGGATGCTTGGTGTCGCTCTTTGGAGGCCCTTTGATCAATAAGTTGGGGATTCGATGGGCATGTGTTATTGCAAGTATCGGGATGCCTCTTGGGCCATCTGGCTACTACCAAAGCGCCAGATTTGGTACTGATTGGTATTTGCTTCTCGCTAAGGTATGATATCTTCATTGAAGATAAGTGGGTGGGCTTCGTATTGATCATTTCCAGATTGTCGGAGGTATCACAGGTGGATTCTTGTATGTCGGAGAAACAACAGCGATGCTCTCGTACCCGCATCAAAACGATAGAGGCTTTTACTTGGGTATTCCGAATCTCTATCTCTCTCTGCTAATTCAGTGTTAACAATGGTCTCCAGGTATCTGGTCGGCCATGCGTAACTCCGGAAGTATTATCGGAGGCGCTATCAGCTACTCGACAAACTACACAGACTCCTCTGCAGGCGGTATATCGTGGGGAACATATCTAATTTTTGTTGGGTTTGCGTGTACCGGCATCATCTGGGCCCTTCTCCTTTCACCAACGCGACTAGTAAGACGTAGGGATGGTACCAAGGTCCCTATCTCGAGCACCACGAGTTGGGTCGGTGAGCTACGAGCTCTGGGGCAACATGCGAAAGTGCCCAAGGTCAGCATTTAACACCAATGATCGTCTCCGGAAAACGTCTAACTAAGATTCGCAGACATGGCTCGTCTTTATCCCCGCGTTCTATTCGTTCTTTTACGGTGGCACGATGGGAACTTACCTGTCCCTCCACTTTTCAGTCCGCGCTCGCGCCCTCTCGACCCTCATTACACGTTAGTACAGCCAACTATTGCAATCGAATCCAACGACTAACAGACGGCCAGCAACAATCACGGTGCCTATGGTTATAGCTTATGGCAGACTTCTTGACCTTAAGCGTTGGTCACAGAAGACTAGAGCCTGGATTTCTTTCGCCTTCTGGGTCATACCCCAGGCTGCTTGTTTCGTCTGGATCGGCTTAGAGTATAAATCCTTCGGGACCAGCAAAACCTCTCTGGACTATGTGCTACAACCACGGCGATGGGCAGCAGCTTACTTCCCCTACCTGATCGTCTTTACCACTGGCTATCTGACCCAACTCTCTCTTTACTGGATCCTGGGGACTTTCAGCATCGATACCAAGTCCGTCTCCCGCACTGGGGGACTTTTCCGCGCCTTTGAGACGGCAGGCCAAGCAGTCTCTTATGGCATCAACTCTAGCAGTAGCGGTGACTCCAGAATAGGATTCTTTGTCAATTGTGCATTGCTGGTTGCGTCAGTTCCTTGCATGTACTTTTTGATAGGGTTGGTCCCTGAGCAGCCGAGCGAGATGGATTTGGATGGTGAGGTTGACGAAAGTCGTGTCATTCGAGGAGTGCCCGTGGAGTGAAATAGAGTACAGCAGGCAATTTCCAATAACGTATCATGCCCACAACATGGAATTTAAAGAGCCACTAAAGTATTACAGGAGAAGTTGGTCTAAAGAAATTGCAGAACTGAAGTTGTGAATCCTGGAGTGACAAGCTCTTCTGGGATACCCTAGCGTACTTTTTGTATATTAACTGCTTGCTTATTTTATGAAATGAGGACGCAATTGCTAGCTCTTTTATTGTTTTGTAGGTCCAAACTTTCCTACACCCAAGATATCTCCTTCATCCTCACCAAGCTTCTCCGCTCTTTCGATTCTTTCTCCCGTTGTCTTAAACAACATTGGCAGCCCTGCCTCCTCAAATGGAACTCCCTCATCAACGACAGCTGCAAGACCTTTCGCTCCTAGGAAGATAACTGGCATGCCATGGCCATTGAAGCCTGCCAAAACGTACTGCCCATCTTTGCCAGGCACAGCGCCAATATGCGGATGAGAATCGTAGCTGTATCCCATCACTCCGGTCCAGATTTGATCGACTTTTGAAACACTGTCTTCCCATCCGCGAAATGTTCGCTGCATGTAACCATTATAAAAGCCTTTGGCAGAATCGATGAGGACAGAATCGTCGACGTTGTTGTACCATTGCTCACGATGAGGCTTGAACAGTCTCTGGGCGCCTCCTACCACTATTGACCCATCGGAGCGGGGTATCAAATATGAGCATACGCCTGAGGTATCGCGATCGATATAGCTGTTGTTAAGGAGTGGAGCTACCACATCTGCTCCTGGAACTATTCGGCAACAAATTCCTTTGCACGGAATAATGCTTGAAGCATATTCTGGGAGCAGAACAGAGACATAGGCGTTACTGGCGTGAATGACCTTGGAAGCGTGAATTTGGCCTCTTGGGCTTGTGATAAGAAAGCCTCCTTTGGGATATCGATCTGGTGTCATGGCAGTCGCAGGTGTATGAGTATGGAGGTTGACTTGACCACTGGCCAAGACTATCTTGAGCAGTTGAGTGATTAGCTTATACGGCCACACTGTCGCCGCGGTATATGATGCGCAAGCAGTTGCACCTTTCACTCCACAAATCTAGAACTCATTAGCAAGTGAATCATTCTTCATGGTATGGAGGCGATAAAGTAATAATGTCGCAAGTTTCCACGTGATATCAAAAATGGTGGTTGGGTCTGTGCATTTCTCTTTCCTTCGTGGGGTTGGAAACTTACTCCTTCAACGTCATCGCCCAGATGGAAATCGACATCGTTCATGAACTCCAAATCCATTGAAACCATAAAGTCGTAGACCCTCTTTGCCTCGGCAGCCGTCTCTGTTGTTGTCCATACATCGAATGTCCTGCAGAGTCGAAAATCGCAGTCGATCTTTTCGTCTTCAATAACCTTCTTCACTGCCTTCAAATTGCGCACCTCAAAATTGGCGATTGCTGCCCCCTTCTCAACCCCAGCGCGGTCGATAAAGGTTGGTATGTGACCGTAGAGATCCGGGCGCATGTGGCCTCCATTCCGTCCAGTTGCCCCTGTGCAAACACCCCGAGCCTCCAGAATGGTTATTGATTTCGCCTTGCCGGTGGAAGATGCATTACTTTGGATTAGATGAAAGGCTGTGCTGACACCTGCGAATCCAGCTCCGATAATAACTATATCACTATGCTCTGGAAGTGCTTCTGATGACCGGAAATCGTGGAGCTCGCTCGTCGAGTTTGTCCAAAAGCATGCTCCTGGTTTTGGAAATGGGAGCTTCGACGATGACATGTTGGTGTCCTGTTCAGACGCTGGTAAAACTCGTTGCTTGATTGTAACTTGCAGTTATGACATGCACCCCATTCCCGAATGCGCCTTAGTTCTCTGACGCGTGGAGGAGGCGGGCAGATCACCGCCATGGCTGGGATCGTACTGTAACATCGTGCGCCTATATTGACGAAACCCGCATGTTTGGTCTTGCCCACATCTCCACACAAGGCTTTACCTGTAATCAAATATGGACACCCTGAAGGTGTTGTTACCGTCGTCGCGGTTTTAATGTCGCGTACGTGGGATGCCCCAGAATTCTGCCTTAACCACTTTAGAAATCTTCCGGAGGCTTGGTCGACATCTCTGAAGCTTGTCTCTAACGGCTCGACGAACTGGACAAGAACATGGTCGGTTGTCGATCGTTGGCCCAATGTCCGCGCCCATATGCTTGAACAAGCAAGTAGTCGGGTGTCACAATCTAAGCGTTCCCTTAACCTACAAAAGACCTGAATTTTATCTTGTCTCATACCTTCCCCTGCGTGGGGCTTCTTAAATCCGTGCCCGCAAACGGAATGGAAAGTTCGATATCAGCCGCGTTATTCGGCGGACCCGGGCAACTTTACGCCTCCATGATGATCGCACCCAAGGTTTTGATCATGGCCAATAACAGCCTGGGTGATGTAGAACACCTGAGATATCAGTCAGTATACATATGGAGGCGCAATGAACGGTCGATATCCCATTGATATATCTGGTTCATACAAAGTCTTGTCCAGCTCTTCATTATGTCAAAAAAGGACACCACCCTTCCGCCCTATGCCACGGGCATGGACGAGAAAGACCCTCAGTTCCTCACATCGCCAAATACGGACACTGAAGTTGGAGAGGGCACTTTTGAGGAGAGGGGACAGCTTAAGCAGGGTCTGCATCAACGCCATATTCAAATGATTGTGAGTTGTGTATGATGGGCCTGTTATTCAGACTAAAAGGCTAACATGCATTACAGGCGCTCGCTGGCACCATTGGGACAGGTCTATTCCTCGGATCTGGACGAGCCATAACCAGATCAGGTCCTCTGGGTGCCTTTCTTGGATATTCTGTGGTAGGCTTGGCGGTGTCCTCCGTGGTCCTCGCTGTGGGTGAGATGGGCGCTCTAGTACCGTTGTCCGGTGGTGTTGTCAGATACACTGAGTACTTCTTTGACCCTGCTCTTTCGTTCGCCGATGGATGGAATCAGGTGTACTCCTACTGCGTCTCTATCCCTGCCGAAATCGTCGCCGCTGCTGTCCTGGTAGAATTTTGGGTCACTGTCAGCAACGCTATCTGGATTACTGTTTTCGCCCTTCTCATGATCATCACTGGTCTCCTTTTTGTCAGAGTATATGGAGAGCTTGAATTCGGCTTTTCGATTCTCAAGATTATGCTCATCATTGGCATAAACATCATGGCTTTGGTTATCACTTGTGGTGGTGGACCAGACCATACATCAATCGGATTCCGCTACTGGAAGCATCCTGGCCCTTTTGTCCAGTACCTAGATATTCCTGGTTCTCTCGGACGCTTTGCTGGGTTCTGGACAACTCTGAACAACGCTCTGTATGCTTATTCCGGAATCGAAAACATCACCATCGCAGCATCCGAGACCCGAAATCCAAGACGTGCCATTCCACAGGCCGCAAGACGTATTTTCGTTCGAATTATAGTCTTCTACGTTGTTACCATTTTCATGGTCGGTCTTGTTGTTCCTTCTGACGACCCTGATCTTCTCTCCTCTACCGGAACTGCATCTCAGTCTCCATTCGTCATTGCCGCTCGTCGTGCCGGCATCAAAGTAGTGCCATCTATCATTAACGCTATTATTCTTACTTCTACGTGGTCGTCGGGCAACTCATCGTTGCTTGGAGGCTCGCGCGTTCTCTACGGCATGGCGATGGAAGGACATGCCCCAAAAATCTTCCGCAAAATCAATCGCTTTGGAATGTAAGTTTACCACTCCGTTCCTGTAAAATCCTCGTCAAGATGTAAAATGCTAACATGTTTTTTACAGCCCATATGTCACTGTTGCTCTATTCTCCCTTTTCATGTGTCTCGGTAAGTCTCGCCCCAGCTCGGATTGGCAAGTCACTGACAATTCCAAGGCTACATGACTCTCTCCGACTCTGCGTCCGTAGTCTTCACCTAGCTACAAGATCTTGTTTCTGTCTCCACGTTGGTGAACTGGACCTGTATCCTCATGACATACCTCCGCTTCTACTACGCCTGCAAGAAGCAAGGCATCAATCGTCAAGCTGAGCTCCCATGGGCAGCACCTCTGCAACCATACACCACCTGGGCTTCTCTCGTTCTCTTTGTCATCCTTCTTTTCACTGGTGGCTACGCGACGTTTATCAAGAATGATTGGGATACCGAGACCTTCATTTCGAGCTACCTCAACATTCCGTTGATCTTCGCCTTATACTATGGTTTCAAAGCGACACAGAAGACACTTTTCAAGAATACTGTGATTCCGCTGGACGACGTGCCCATCAAACGGTTCATCAAGATCTACAAAGACAACCCAGAGCCGGAGGAGAAGCCAAAGAAGGGATGGCAGAAGTTGAATATCTTGTGGTCTTGAGGCACAAGGAGTAGGGCGCATATCTTGGTTTCCATTCAGGTTCAAGACTCAAATGTACCAAACGCATTCACACATTGCCATTTGCGGGAACACAAAGGAAGTTCATGTGTACCTCTATTCACTGGAGCTGAATTATGTAGATACTTATTTACTGTGGTGGCAGGCACATAGATTTCACGTGTAGGTTATTACCCAATGTCAAAGCCAAGAGCAGAAACTTTTGTTCGGTCTTGTTTTAGGTTTTTGTGGCCCACCAGTCGAATTTCTATTGCTTCATCTGAAAGATAAGCACCCCTATATTTTTAGGGCCCCGCATAACTGGTAGATTACCTATCAAGCTGTTCCCACCAGGAGATGATAGTCAGAAACGTCAAGAATGGGGTCAGTTCATATGCGGCCCAATAGTGAATAGTGGAGCCCTAGGATGTATGTGCGAACAAGGATCTACCCGCTAGAGCGGCACGATGTGCGATAGAGGATCGTATCAAGCATACAGGCATTATTTTCATTTGCCTACCTGTTTATGCCGATTTCCAGCGCAGTTCCTGAATACCAGCATACCAAGCAAGCCAAATCCATCCACTGGCCACCAACGCCAATCAACCTTCCTAAAACAACCAGGTCCTCCTCAGCATCAACAAAATTCAAAATGGCACCACCCAAACACGTGGTCTTCGACGTAGTCGGTACCTGCGTCTCCTTCGATGCATACTACACCAAAATCGACGCTACGATTGGTCCGGCTCTCGCAAAATACAACATTAACGCTCAATCATTCGGTTACACGTGGATGACCGCTGCGGAGCTTGAGTTCACATTCTTTTCCATCTCTTCGAGGTACAAGCCTTATAAACTCGTCCTTGCAGCACTTTTCTACCGCACTCTACACATGATGGGTGTCCCAATTGCCGCACAGAAAACGGATTTCACGGACGAGGAGAGGGATGCCTGTATTCAGGGGTACAGCGAACTGCAATTACGGCCAGAGTTGAAGGAGTGTTTTGCGAAACTACGGGAAGGGGGGTTTACGGTTTGGTGTTTGACGACAGGAGACGTGGAAAGAGTTCGAGGGTACTTCGTGAGAGGCGGAGTGGACATGCCAATGGAAAATTTTATTTCGTGTGATGGCACGGGAGTAGCAAAACCGGCCCTGGCAAGCTACGAGCCTGCGCTGGCGAGGTTCAAGGAGGGCGAAGTCAAATGGTTTGCTGCCGCGCATATGTGGGATGTGAGTGCTGCGGTGAAGGCTGGATTCCGAGGGGCTTACTGTACAATATATGAGGAGTATCCATGCGAGGAGATCTTTGGCGATGACAAGATGGAAGTGATTGCGGACGGATTGCTACGAATGGCGGAGGAGATTGTTAAGAGTACTTGATATGGTGGTGCAAGGATTCGAAATGAAGACATAACTTCGCTTTTATCTTTTCTCACCAGACAGCTGGAGAAAGTAATCTAGTTACTATGATGTGAAAAACATGTTAGTTCTTGAGGGAGAGAAAAGAGAGCGAGAGAGATCTTGGGGGGAACAAGTATTGCCAAGCGATTAGATTAGATTGTGGAAACGTCACCTCCACGTCCTCCTTTCGCCCTGAATCTTGTTTCCCTTTTCTATCCATTTCTTCTTTCATTGCATCATTTCTCATCCTGTTTATTATCTCTCTCATTGCCTTCAATCAATTCCTTTGACCAAGTATGACCAATTGTAAATAACGGCGTCATCATGATCTTTCGCGGTAGCTGGTTTCCCCTCATCGTCCTACTCTTCCGCCAGCTTCTATCGACATAATTGCATCCGGATGTGATTCTCTACCGTTCAGACTGCCATTCTGTCTCGGGACTCTGGAGGATGCTGCAAAAGCCCCGGTGTGAGGCTGCTCCGAATTCGATGCTTTTTTATGGTCAAAAGTTTCCCCCAAACCATATTTTCTCCATGTTCCCCGCCTTCGTCTTGACATTCTAGAATCGTTCTTTGCCTCGCAAGTTCCAGGATCTGACAAACGCCTTTAGTATCATCTAGTCCAAGCATTTGGCCAACCCTTGCTGCGTATTTGTGCGAGATAAATGAATCAAGCTGCCAGGCTACTGGTGGGAAGAGCATGTCATCGGAAAGTGGAGAACAACATCCCCACGGGCGAACAACAATGAATTCAGGTGCTGTAAAACGGTAATGATGCCGGTATGATGACTTGCAACAAGTCTCTTCTGACAATTCTCCCATCATTCGACGGGCTTGATGTTAAGTGCCAAGTGGGCAGGAAAGTCCCTTTCGTGCCATCGAATTCATGTTTCAAACACGCTCACATGGTGAGAGTGTCCGTCTTGCCATTAAACCAAGAGTGGAGTTTTCAGCTTATTACATCTAACTCTTCGCCTCCTAGTCGATATCGAATTTGCAACATTTCTGGCAATCTCACAAAGCAAATTGACGGAAACCTTGAAGGCTTGATTTAGGTCTAGGATCCCACAACGAGATTCAGAGTTCTCAAAACTGCAGAGTTTTCTGCAAGATGAACAGGGCAGACTCGGTCTTCACAACGCGAAGTCCGTTCGCATTGTGGCGGATGATATTTTGGAAAGAGGTATTTGAAATTCATTTCATTTGATCGCTCATAAGTCATAAATGGGCATTTGTAACATTCCCGATCACGTGCCAGCAAGATACCCTCCACCCATGCATCAACGAATGTCCTGCCTAAAGACTTCCTCCGAAGCGAATGTGAGTGACCCACACATGAAACCCCATGTTAAAGTTGCAACAACAATCCGTGATCAGCATGCCAGAAGCGAATCCTGTCGCTAGAATGGTCCAGCCAAACGCTTAAATCAAGGTCCAAGTTGCTCCGTGAAGACGCCCAACCCCTGTATCTGCAAATTTCTTAAAAAGAGTTTCTGTAACATCGATACCGCCTGCAGTGCAGCCACGGCAAGTGTCGGAGACGTAGCCAGTGTGTGTCTGTCCATTCCAGGTGATACTGACCGTCTTCTTACACTTTGGGTTGTCATTAGGGTTCGCGCCATTAGTCTAGAGAGACAGCGAGTTAGATCTGAACACAGGGCACATTTCGCATGTTCTGATTGCTTACCATGTCCGAAATGTTGATGGAGACCATATCATCGTTGGGAGAGCCTACGAAGCCGCAAGAACCAGTGGCGGTGCCCATGACAGTGTCGTAAGTCATATCACCCGTGTTACCGACTGCAGTGCTTCGAACTGAAACTGGAGAACCCCAATCCCAAGCGACGTTGTGAACATGTCCATCGCCTGTAGGAGAGACTTTCGTGAAGACCGCTGGAGACACGTCGATGGCGCCATGGGCACACTCTGCGCAGGTATCGATGACCTTGGCGCTGACCACTCCATTGGCACCGTAGATATTGATGAAGCGACCACAATGGGTGTTTTCGTTCGGGTCGATTGGGTTGTCCATGTCAATTGCATTGATCGCAACCACCATATCCACCTTTCCGGCAGTCCATCCGCACGAGCCAGCTCGAACAGACGGGTCGTAGAATGTCATGTCACCTTGGAATTGTGAACGAGCAACGAGATCTGAGGCGGTGGTGTCAGTGGACATAGTCTCATGGAAGCATCGTAAGCTCTGAATCGGGCCTTGCAATTCAGGTGCAACAATGACCTGAAAATCGCCAGATTTGCCCACATGGATCTCCACGTAAGGAGCCGGCGAACAGTCTGACCCTTGGAAGAACACGCAGGAGAAGTCTTTGGCGTTCCACGTCATGGATCCGACACCAGGCAGATGCCAAGGACCAGGAGTTGTGCTTGAATCGAAATCATGGAAAGTTACACAGCCGTGTACACCACGTGGATAGTAGGTGTGACATGATCCTGAGACTGAACAGAGAGTGACGGACTCACCAGCCGCGAAGGCGTCACCAGTGGCGACGAGAGCGTCGACTGGAGCAGCACCTGTCAAGGTGGCGAGGCCAGATGCAACGATGACAGCGAATTGGAACCTCATTGTCAACTCTAGGACTTGTGTTAGCAAGGGTTTGAAGCGTCGGCAACAAGGAAAGTTCCTGCCTGATATGAAACCTGTTTTCGTAATCGAGAGAGCGATTGAATCCTTGCGGGATCCGTGGAATGGAAGTTAGTGAATGAGTGTAGCAAGGAGAAGCTTGAAGGAAGGAGAGCCTTGAAGAAAGGTTGCTGTGGGATGAACCAATGGATTTGGATGAAGTGAGAGATGGAGAAGAAAGGTGATGGAATGGGCTCCTTCTAAGTTGATTTCCTCTCTTTACCTCTCATCACAAGTCCAATCGGTACTAACGCCAACAGTGTCAGCTGTGTGGTCATTCAGGTCCAAAGTGGGCCCTTATTTTGCCATTTCACAGTCACAAGACCGTTATGTGTTGATTCGTGCCTTCCAAAACATTACTTTGACACGGCACGAGGTCCTTACTTTGGCGGGGATTGGTCAGGCGTTAAATGAGATGAAAGCGCGCACGTTTATTGGTTAGTCTGAACACTTGATCACGAGGAGTTCAGGCAAGGCTGAAGTGAATAAAGCTGCTCTCAATCTCACTCAGCACTCTGAAAGGTTTCAGTAACCTCAAGAATAACATTGCTAGGAGTTCATGCTTCCAAGAAGGCTTGTTCAATCAAGGGATGGAAACTCAATTTTGACGACAAGGCGCACGACTTGCGCAGGGAGCTACTTATTGCCAGAGCTACCTCGTCGTCTTGTGGGACAATTGTCGGCGTCGATAAACAAGCCAGTCGTCGAGAGTCAAGAATCTACTGCGGAAGACAGGAGCCGTGTAGAATTTGAACAAGAGAGCTTAGCCTCACAACTTTGCTACATTGCAACGGTTTTATAAAATGGCGGGTTGAGATGCCGCACATTTCGTCATCGTTTGCATTGCTCGTTAACGTTGTTTGTCGATATTATTCGTGTATCTTGCAAAGATCTTGGAATGGAGAGCAGTCTTCGCGATCATCAAGCAAGGGGTACTCGTAATCCTCCGGACTGCATTACGAAACTCCAGACGTTCAATTCATTCTTGATGTCTCGAATGCCGTTTCTTCAATTCAAACCTGGATTTCAAGTCGCCTCAGACTTCAAGAACGCATTTTACACAGGTCTATTATACCACCAAAGAATGGTGCGTCTCAATTCACTACGTGGAAACTCGTCTTCGTGCTCTCACACAAGTTACCCTACCTATGCAGCCCCTGTAGCACCACCCGCAGCTTTCGGCTTCGGAGACAAAAGTCCTCCCCCTAGAATTCCACCCAGCGCCAACTTCGCCGGTTTGCCCTTGCCCTGATACAACAGCGGCCAACTCGGTTCCTCAACCACGTACAACATACTCTTCTTATTATCAAACTCCGGAGGTACGCCCCTTGGCATCTCCGCCACATTCGCCGGCGCCTTACACAATCTACCCTCTTTGAGAACGAGTAAGTCAGCACCAACGCCCGGATTAGAGTAGAAGAGATTGTTTGGGTCGACCTGTTTCTTGATGGAGAGGAGTCTGGGGTAGTGAGAGCCCCAGAATGATTCTTTGAAGTGGGGTTGTTTGTTTGATGCCTGTATACCTATTAAATGGAGATGCGGAAGAAGGGAGGAGGTCAACTTACTTCGTTGATGTATGCACCATTGATTGGAGATACTTCTTTCGAAAGATCTCTTAAGGCATCGACATAGCGTTTATCGTTTCCTGTGGTCATCAAATGCACATATGCCCTTCTCCAGGCCGGAGTAACAGATGTATCAGCACCTCCTGACATGACTTTATTTCCACCAACGAGATGAACCCGCATTTGTCCTGTCTCTCCGCGTCGAAGACCCTTTTCAAGTGCTGCAGCTAGTTTCGGGCTGGTAATTTCTTCTTCGCCGAGGAGAATGCTGTCTTGGTCGAGGATGCCGCTGTAAATGGCGGCTGGTTCTTTGAGAGCCTCCATTGGTCCGTGACGCTTCATGTTCATACCTGCCATTCCCTTCTCTGGGGTGGTTGACTTTCCGCCATTGCTGCCACCGCTGCTGCTCTGGACGCTGTTCGCTGAGAGGGCGGCGAAATCGATTGGTGGGATCTTAATGAGGGAAGTAGGACTCATGCCTGGCATATTCTTCATTTTGTCAAGAACCGGATCCATCAAGACATTCAAGTTTGTAGCATTCGCAAACTCGTTCGGAGCCAGGAACATGGCAGAAATGGCGTTGGGTCTGATATAGTAATATCCTTGAAATCCACCGAGCTTGTTGAGTTTCGGAAATTGGGACATGAAATAAGCTGCAGGTGCGAAAATGGACTTATCGTCCTCATAGTCCGTGGTGTTGAGCCAGAAATTGTAGACCAAGATCTTTGGGGTCGGGTAGACCTGATCCTAGGTCAGCAAAGTGAAGAGGCGAAGAAAGACAAATTGGGAGACCCACCTTCAGCGTAGCTTCAACAACAACACCCCAAGTTCCAGCCCCACCTCCTCTCAATGCCCAGAAAAGGTCTTGATTAGTGACGCTGTTGGCAACAAGCAGTTGTCCCTCCGCAGTAACCACTTTGTATTCCAATATTTGCTGTTTCGGCGATGAGTTTGGCTCGTCCTGGCAATTGGGGGACAACTCACATCTGCGCCCAAACCGTAATAGCTAGAAAATGCAGCGTGCCCACCAGCTTGTGACCATCCTCCAGCAACAGACACGGAATCGTGAGCAGCACCTATCGAGTAAAGCCCGGATGCAGCTAGAACCTTGTTCAGCTCCGCGATGGCAATACCGCCACCGATCGTAACGGCAGCTTGCTTTCCAGCAACGGTTGCGATCTTGTTTGCATCGGTTTCATAATCTACCGGCTTGGCGCCTGCGGCTGTTGGCGTAAAAGACTCCAAGACCCGGATACCTTTGAGTCCTCCAATGATAAGTGCCAGACCGTTGGGCGCATCGTTTCTGGGCAATTCGTGAGCTATGTATGCCTCAGTATTTAATTATCTTCGTACCTTCCAATGAAGTCGTGTCCACTGTTCAATATCGAAAGTCGCACATTATGTTTTGCTGCAAACTTCACGGCTGCTTGAACTTTCTCAACCGTGTTGGCGTTAAACCTGTAATCTGGGCTTCCCGGCGCTGCGTCCTTCTCCCGAGGTTGAACACCCTTCAAACTCTCTTTCCATGTATCAACACTGGGCCAATTGGGATCTCCTGGAAGAATCTTGCAGTCTTCTGGAGCCGATGGTAAGCAAGCAGCGAGCTGTAAACTAGCAAACAAAGAGAGAGGCAACCACTTCATCATGGAAAAGACCGTCTGTTTACACCAACGAGAGTAGAGAAAAGAATGACTGAAGTTAGAGCAACAGAGTGCAGTAAAGAAGACTTAAGCAGCGACATGATTCCTAATGGCGCGTCCGGATATACAAAATTAGCTCGTCCCTGACGGACATGAAATTCGTGGTATGGGCCCCAAAACGTGTTATAAACTAGCTGAAGATAGATTGATACGAGAAATATCTTCTAGAAAATAGAAGAGAAGCACTGGTCGGCAAATTGTACTTAGAGGCTCTCACAATGTTACGCCCGGATCATCTGGATAGATTGAGGGTCAGGTTCCCCGCAATATATGGTCGATATATAGTGCGGAGCCATCGGGCAATCCAACCTTTTCTTTATTCCAAATTTGCTCAGGGCGAAAGCCTTCATCGATCATTCAAGATTGGCAGCAGCGGACATATTGAAATCATAAGCATTCGACAGCCTGCTGCCTTGCAATCTAGTGAAGAAGACTTGATGTGCAACAAGCTTGTACAGATTGAGAGCCATTACAGGCCGAAGAGATAGTAGCAGCGCTGAAAGACCGATGAAAGCGGGTGGGGGATCAAAAGAGGTTGCTGACGAGAGAGGGGGTTTCAACCCACGCGACAGAGGCCGCCACGTGTGCGGGCACTAGGTCAAAAATAGAGGGGCATCCACTAAATGCCATCCACGAAAACACGTCACCCACAAAAAACGAAACAATCGCTTTGACCTCTTGACGTTGACATCGCTCTGACTTCTATTACAATTATCTGTACCTGTCAACACTTCTCTTTGCTCTCTTTCTTCTGTACCTTTCAAAACACCGAATAAAGACCACAATTTACAACCTCTTGCTCACCGAATCGGAACCCCATTTCCAAACAACGATATTGTTCCTGATCTCCACTTCCAAGCTATTCAAAACCCAAGGAATTCTCACTCCAGAATCTTTCTACCGCAGTCCAAATCACGCATACAAAATGCCAAAACCCCGCTCCAAAATCCTCGAAACCGCAAACCTCACCTCCTCCCCTCCTCAAACCCTTACACCCACCCAAACCCTCTGCAGCGTCACAAAAGCAACAGGAAACAACCTCTTCTCAGTCACAACGCCCCAGTCCAAAACACTCCTAGTAGAACTCCCCGCCCAATTCCGGAACCTCATCTGGTTAAAACGTGGTAGCTACGTGTTAGTCGATAGCGAGACACTGGCTGATCGGGAGAATAAATTAGATGGCGAGATTGTAAATGTGGTTAGAGAAGAGAGGGAGTGGAGGAAGATGAAGTACTGGCCGGCTGAGTTCAAAAAGAGGGCGAATTATGGGGATAGTGATGAGAGTGAGGAGGAGAGTCGGGTGGGTAAGATGCCTAGTGATGATGAGGAGGATGAGGATTGAAAGGGCACAGGACCGAGAGATGGAGGAAGATAAGGATGACGGCAGAACAGTCGGGACTAGGAAGGACAAACGCAAGCAGCGTGGAATCGTCCATTAGAGAGAGGTGAATTCGTCACATAAAAGAAAAGGTCAAGAAGCAAGAGCGAATATCAGGCAGATGGATCGCTGTTGAGTGGGCACAAATCCACACAGTGCAGACGGAACGGGAGAAAATTTAAAGTGCTGCAAAAGCACAACAATTAAAACTATCAAACATGCAGTTCGTCGCTGCAATTAGGGTATACTACTGAATATCATGGTCCACCAGATTCAGTCCCGTCCCACGCCAACACATCTCTGGGCCTTGACCTTTTGAATACCACCCAGTATCAATTTTGTGTCTCCATAGATGAGAGAGTATGAGCCTTATAAATGCAGCTGGCTAGTCCTACCCACTCACTCAAACAATCTCAGATGTGGCAACTGGCTTACGGCCAACGCTATTGCGGTTGTTGACGGGACTACCGCCAAACACGCCGCCGCCGGAACGATGACCATTGCCGACACCACTGTTGTAATTGCCTCCGCCCAAGCCTTGCCCACCACCCAGAGCCGACGAGTCAAAGGGAGCGCCGCCCATGGCTGCCATACCCTCAGCAGTACCCCAGCCAGCCTGACGTGTGAAGACGGCATCGTGGAAGCTGTGGTGTGGGCCTTGATATCCGCCACCTCCGTAGGTGAATGGGATGTCGCGAGTCAAGGGTATATGGTTGAAGCGGAAGTCCCAGACAGAGGCGTACATCATGCGATATGCCGAGAAGGCGAAGAGAGTACCAATAATACCGCCAGCCACGACATCATACCAATTGTGGAACTCGTCAATGGTAAGGGCGCCGCCGATGAGAGTTGCGCCGAGGATGGGAGCATAGATAGCGATGAGTTTCCACAAACTTGGATGGTAGTTTGAGAAAACCTTGAGCTTGCCATTCAGGTAAAGGGAAAGGAACACGAAACCAGCAAAGGCAGCTGTAGTATGGCCAGAAGGGAAAGACTCCAAAGAATCTCTGATCTGAGCGATGTCGCCTGTGCAAACTTCTGGCGTATACATGATGTTCAAGAACCCATTTCCATTAGCCTGTTGATCCGCACCATTACCGCCGATTGGGACAGCTGGTTGGCAGACGTCAAGGAAGTGAGGACGGAGACCACCAATTAACCATTTGCAGAATACTTGGAAGACTGCGGCGCCGATGATGGAGTAGAGAGTTCCCATGATGGAATTGTTGAGGTCCCAGAAGCTCCGGACGCGGAGGGCGCAGATGAAGTAAATGGCGATTGGAATGAACACTGACATCAGAGCGGAAGCCCAGATTGGAATGATTTCGTTTCGAAGTGGGTAAGCGAACTGGGGGTACACGATCTGGCCATTGTTGAAAGTCACAGGGAAGGATCTGGTTGGTGCTGGTGGAGCTTTGTAGACCTGTGTCACAGAATCAGTAACGTGATAACCATTGAAGAGAGACAAAATCCACTTACACCCAGTCCTATAGCGCCTAAGATGATCATGGTGACGATGTCGATCCATGTTTGCTTGAGCCACTGACCAAAGGTCGGTCTCGAATTTCTTGTCTCTGGATAGGTTCCATTGTGTCGACCGTGGAGCATGCCCATGAATCCTCCACCGGTGCGTGATGTCTTCTCACGCCTGGTTGTGGTACCAGTTGCTGGCGTCGTACC
Source organism: Venturiaceae sp. KMAF11 (assembly GCA_023078705.1). Classification (NCBI taxonomy): domain Eukaryota; kingdom Fungi; phylum Ascomycota; class Dothideomycetes; order Venturiales; family Venturiaceae; species Venturiaceae sp. KMAF11. The sequence goes on from JALGOQ010000012.1 coordinate 706,859, forward strand.
TGCTGCAGTAGCTGTGTTAACGTCAACAGGACGCGCTCGGCGAGTGAAGAGGCCCATAGTTAGAGACTTTGGTGTCCGTCTCTGGAGCGAGTAAAGTTGACAAGTTTCGTATTTATAGTGTGGATGGGAAATATGGCAGCTCGAAGACGGTTCCAGGATTTTCTTCGCGATCAGGAATTGCTCAACACGCGAGGCTGGAAAGGAGTATAGATTAGTTCCTGCCTCTTATAATTGCAGATGAGATATAGCAAGCGTACCTACTAGGGTTAGTAATCGTACTCTTCAAGTCACGGTCAAAAAAGGATCCTTGCACAGCAGGACAAACAAAACACCTACGATAGCCCAGGGCCTCGAGCTCGATTTAAATACATCCAGCAAGGTCCTAAGCCTGCTTCAAGCAACACACCCCATTCCAAACCGAATCAAACAAGCTCATCAGCCAAGATCTCAGGATCAATCGCCAAGGAGAATTTCAACCACTCCCGAACTGCCATCAAACAAGCTCCTCCAAGCTTCCAGCCATTGTGGCTCGTGACAACACATCATGCCCTATCCAGCCTTCTTCAGCCCTGGGGAAGCTTCCACAAACCCTTGTTCAGCCACTCATTCCCCGTTTCGTGTGCCACCTCGCGTCGCATAAATCAAGGAAGTTGTGTTTCTTGTGCAAGCCGATGCGTTGTCGTGAGATATTCGTGTGATGGGCGCGGGGATGACGTAGGTGCTTTGATCGGGATGAGGGACGTGCGGGAGAATTCCCATGTTAGCATCATGCCCTTTGGGTGAGGGCAATTTGCTTTGGCATGTGTGGCTGCTTTTTATTTATGTAAGGAGTGGAAAGGCGAAGAGGAGTTATGTAATGCCAATATAAATTTGAGTATTTGATAGAAAGAGCCTCTGAAGATATCGGTTTTGGATCTTGATGCTTCAGATTGCTAAGCAATTCTTTGAGACACAATGAAAAACGCAGGAGCAAACGTCCTTTTCTTTGACTTCAGTTGAAGCTGCTTTTCTCTGCACTATATTTTTTCCAAAAATTGGGAAAGTCAAACTAAAAGCCCCAGCTCTTCACGAGCACAGCCGAAGAGACAGATGCTAGAATAGAAGAACAGGCGTCAGAGAGTCGAGCTCAAATAACTCTACCTACTACGATGTAAACAGAATAATGAGGTTGTATTGGAATTGCTCTTGAATTCCGGGTTGAGGTTGTGATGGAAACAATTGTGTTTGTTGTAGCTAAGTCAATTAAGAATCCCAATATTTTCTTCTCATTTTCTTGAGGAATCCTTAGTATACTCGTCTAAGAAGCACGGGCTCTCGCTGGCAACTATGCCGATATTCCAGGCCATTCACTTGGAGCCTGATTCATCGTCGGGTCACCGTGTCATCCACGTGCATTTACCCGAAATGGTTAGCGGCTCGGCCTGATGAATTGTTTTCGCCTCTTTCACTGGAGCAAGCACGATGAACAATCATTAACACTAACATAGAAATTTACCACTTCACCTTCCATCCAACATCAACAACAAACCAAACATAACATACCATTTCTACAACCCAATCTTCACGCACCGCATCCGCAATGGCGAAACCCAAATCGCCAAGCATGAGTCCAAGATCAGATACCACAAGTCACAAACGTCGCAAAATAGACACGTCCAACCCAACCCAACCAATATCATCACCCTCAGACTCACCTCCTGCCTCGCCAATCCCAGGAAAGCCCTTACTACCCCACCCAACATCAAGACCACCACTCCCAATACCCGGCCACGACTCCGATCCCATCATCGAAAAGCACTTCCTCTATCACTTTGGCAATTCCAACGTCTATGCCGGCCCCGATACCAGAAAGAAAAATGAAGTCCCAGATGTCCACCTCTCCGTCGCAACAGTCACCAAAGCCACGCTGGGAATTTCGGGAAAAGCGCAGAAGTACTTTGAGGATGAGTATTTGGAGGATGTCTATGTTTCGATTAATTCTTTGGATGAGATGAGGGAGTTTGCTGATGTTGCGTTGAAGTATCCGTCGATTGGTGGAAGGGTGAAGTTGGATTCTAGAAATGTTTATGAGGCGGAGAAGCAGGGGAAGCGTGAGAGTTTGGGCAAGGCCGAGATCACGAGTGAGGAGGAAGCAAGGAGAACTAAAGGGGAGAAGAGCCTAGAGACTTGGAAGGAAGAGGTCGTCAAAGTCGTTGATCTCATTCGAGGAGAGTTTCCGCTCAGCAAGGATGGTTTCAAGGTATTCCTATGATCCAGATCCCAGCATTGGTTACCCACTAACATCTTCAAGGATAAGATAATGACTACGAAAGCGCTACCGATGACCAAAGCTGAAATGGTACGTCTTGCTGAAGCAAAAGCGTCAAATCCTCATGGCAAGTTCGCTTCTCAGCTAAACGAAGATCTCAAGACCCTAAAGCATCGGGACAAGTGGAGTATCGTCATCTCATGCGACAGCGTACTTCTCGAAGCAGAGCAACAAAAATTCCAAGTCTGGGGCGAGATCGGGAGATTGACTAGGTTGTGGACGTACTATGCGTCTGAGGCTCCTGCTCAAGAGAAGGACGAGAATGAAGTTGCCGGGACTGAGTCTAGTGGTAGAGACGAGACTGTTTCTCTACAGAACGAAGCTGCTACCATTTCTCTCCAGGATGAAGATGCTACCATTTCTATCCAGGATGAAGCTGCTAGTGGTGGAGGCGAAACTGTTTCTCTCCAAGACGAAGCTGCTGATGGTACTGAGTCGGGTGGTGGAGAGGATCCCGACTATGTGAAGACGAATGTTGACGATGCCTAGTGACGCGCAGACGACGACAAGAGCATGCTGTAGCTGGACGTTGTGGGATGATAGAACCGAGAGAATCACAGGAGAGAGATGATGAAAAGAAGAGACGTGCAGATACCAAGGTTATGGGCTGGAATGACGGAACCGATTGATTGCGGCATAAATTATTTATGCCGAATTCAGGCGGGTATTGGTCTTTCTTCTGTTGAAACGGAAGACAGTTCTTCACTGCTTCGGTCAGCTCTGCTTCATTATATTGCGTTGGTAGTTTCGGTGGTAAAAATGGAAAATTATTGGCAGAGAGTATTGGTCCTACCATTTAGAGACTTGGTGTTGTGGGCGGTTTTGGGGGCTATGCAATGCAGCGAAAGCGCCACGCTGCACGGTGAGCCCGAAATGGAAATCGAAAATATGACTCCGCCTGAGCCAAATCCCAAGATGACTCCAGTGGTGTTATTGAATGAAATAAAGATGAAGAAGTGTCAACTCGTAATAAGAATAGATCCAAGAAAGCAGAAAACTGGCAATCGACCGACCACGGTATAACTCCACGTTCCCGAGATCATTAAAATGTCAAACCTCGAGTCTAAACCAGCCTACCGCGAAATTCGAGCGGTCTACGATGATGAAGGCATAATCGTCTATCAAGCTTTCAACGCCGAAATTGCAAAAGCAGCAGTCGAGACGCAAAAATTGAATGCATCACCACTCTATGGCATTCGAATGACATGGATCAAACCAAGTTGGTGCTGGGTGTTGTAAGTCTTGGTATCCTTTCATCAGGCATCCCAAGTTCTGATCGCTACAGATACCGCTCCGGCTACTCATACAAAGATGACAACCAATCCAACATCCTCGCGATCAAAGTCTCACACGAAGGATTCGAAAAACTCCTCTCCATCTCTAAGCTTGATGGTGGACGGGCCAACCCGCTTGACAAAGTTAGAGTTCAGTGGGATCCTGAACGGTCACCCAGGATCGGAAAGCTAGATTATAGAAGTATTCAGATGGGAATTCCCAATGGAATGATTAAACGATGGATTGATGAGTGGATTATTAGTATTGAGGATGTCACTGAGAAGGCCAGGGAGTTGAAGAGGGTGTTGGATGGTGATAAGGGTATCTCGAGAGAGAGATTGATGGAGATGGGGTTGGTGCCTGAGGAGAGGGTGTATGAAGTTTCTGATGAGTTGAAGAAAGTGTTGTGGATGGATAGGAATGAGGACTGATGAAGAAATTGTGATTGCAAGAACATGAACAATGAGCGCTTGAAGAACTGGCTCAAAAGGTCAAAAAGCAAAAAGAAATACGCTTGCTAAAGAAGGTTAGACTCTTGATTCGCCCATTTGCGCCTTCACGCGAGGATGAACTCTTGTTTCTTGCCGAACGCGGTTGATCTACGACAAGCACTCAACCTTCCCGCACGCAAGAGTACTGTTGACAGTGTCTAGGCCTTGGTTTCACTGCCTGTATCAAAAGGCTGGGAATTGATATGAGCAGATAAGAAGGACGGGAATACGCCTTCTATGCTGTGTCTGCATACTCTTGGAGCGCCCTCGTCTTGACTGCGTATTCAGATGAAGAATGCCTCACACCGCTAGTCTGACCAACAGCGAGCAATTAAAGTTTGTTCTCTTGGAAGTATACGGTTGGGGAATTCATGTTGAGAATGGGGAGCTTTCGCGATATACAGCCTTGGAGCGGAATTTCCCGAATGGTGAAGTTCAAATAATGCTTTATTGGAATGGGAGAGGAAAGCTAGACTGAACTTCTGCTTAGGGATTTATGAGACCTGGTTCGCTTTGATTAATTCTAACAGTCAGGCTTTTCAGCATAAGGGTTTGTATTTCAAAGCACCCCTTTCCTTGTTTCGTGAATGCTGCGATTTCTCCCGTACCATTTCAGTTGACGAAAATCGTTGTCGAAGCTTTCCAATTTTTGCGAAACATTTGAGGCTCGCATACGCTGGATTAAAGTGGTGTTTGGAATGTCTTTTTCATTCTTTGGACAGTCAAAAGTGCGCGCCAACGTTTCCTTTGTAGCATTCCACAACGTCTAAGGCACTCTTTCGAAATTTGAAGAACATTTCACAACATACAATGAATTCATCTACAGTACTCAGATACATATATAATAACCGATCCTCCATCTTAGAGAAAGAATCATCACAAATTTTCATCCTTCACCACTTTTTTTCAATCTCACAACTTACCAACCATTTTACATCAAAGCCAACCTAACAACTATAATCTCGAACTTCCAAATCCGGCAATCAAATCAAACACACCAAAGAAAACAATCAAAATGCGTTCCCAAATCATGGCCGCCATGCTCTTCACCTTACTCAGCCCTATCTTGGCTGCACCAGCTTCACCAACTCTACCACCTTGCACACACGTCGAGCTCTTCGGCATCGACCGATGCCTCATAGATGGCGAGAGACTTTGCGTCGACATGTTTTCAGACGTGTATTTTAAAGGCACTGCCCTTCTCAACCAATGCGGGAACCAAAACGAATGTATGCGGGTCTTTGACCCCATGTACAAGAAGATGAATTCGTTCCGGGAAATTGGAGTCAAAAGTCTGGAAAGTACTATGGATGACACATTCCTATGCTCGGGGTTCTCAGGGGATAATTGCACGGGCAAAGAAGGACCTCTCGGTCGTTACATGACTGATGTTGGCCCGTTTGGTGATACAATGGCTAGTTATAAGTGCTGGAAACCTTTAACCTGGAAATAGTCTTGAGAGAAGTGATGAGGGTTTGAGTTTGGAACGAGAAATCCGTCGGTTGGTTTGCTGTTTGTACCGTCTTTACTGTTTTCCGGACCAAATTAGGAGTGGAGGGAACGGGGTCTGCGTGGCGTCAGTGGCCTGAGAGCATACGTCAAAATCAATAATTGTACCGTTTGTCTGTTTCTATTCTGACGCCGTGTCAATCTGAAGCCAAAATCATTTTTCATGATAGGCCGTTTTCTTATCCATTTCTATTTCATTACTACACAAGAAGCTCAAGTAAGCAGCCATTGGCATGACAATCATTTCGCGATGGTGACTGAAATTGTCGCATCGAATTGCTCCGTTGAAACCAAGATTCAATGATAGCGCTCGGCCATGAAACCTCGTTACCAGATGATTCCGAAAATTGGTCTGGTTTCGATCAACTCAAACGAAGCGAAAACGGAGCTACAGATACAGAGGGTGGTGAAAAGGCCGTGTCAGCTGCTGTAGAATCGGTTACCTATCCAAATCATGAGTTCTGCTCATTACAATAACGGTTTCCCGCTCAAATTTGTTCTTCGTCCTTCTCTCTCATTTCTGCTTGATATCCTTCTTTTCATCCTGGTCTGCCTCCTTATTTTTGTATCTCACCCACAGCGAGTCCGGTTCCACAGGCACATCAATCAGATCTTCGGATTTATCACAGTTGTCGCACGTAATATGGTAGCATCCGTTCTCATTCGCGCATGCATCTTCCCATGGGTTTTCGGTGCATTTCAGGCTACCATGGTGGCAAGTCTACCATGAGGGACATGGAGGCTGGATTTTTAGAAGCAGCTTGGTCTATAGCGTGGATCGGTTGTGGTAGGGTGAAGTGGTTCAGGTTGGTGTTTCCGAGAGCAACCGAGACCTGGCGTATTGTCTCGAGAAAATGACAGTATTCGTAATATGGGTACCGTGTTCTGCGGCTGTAGAATGAAAACAATCTCATGCATGCGAGACGCATTGGATTGAAGGAAGGAAAGTTGTGTGGGTTGAAGAGTGGACAGCGAATGAACCTGTTTGGGGAAACTCTGGCTTGACCCTCGACATTTACCCCTGACTTACCGAATTCGGCAGATCCTCCTTTCAACTTGACGTCAACCAAACTTCCCCGCAAAATCTATAACCATAAGAATTATCAGTATCAAAGACCAACTTGGTGTCACCAAATACCGTATCAGGTTTGGTTGTTCTCGGTTTCACCAATAGGGCGATAATGGCATTGCATCACAAAGCGTACGAGATTTTGACTGATATGGTTCAAGTCAAGGGTGTTGAATTGTGCGACTGGAAGGGTATGGAGGAATATTCGAAACTGTTGGCAGTTTTGGAGCCTTTGAGGACGACCGAGAGAATTTCACCTGATGTTATAATGACGTGTGCTGAGCTTGAAGTGCAATACTCCAGGGCGCGGTTGACACATGAGACGCATTTGGCTTGGCTGGCTGATACTGCTAGAACGATATTACATCCTCAGGATTTCCGGTGTATCATTGACGTGGCTAATTTCAGGTGGATTGGCTCGGTAGGAGATGTCGAGTATTGTCCTTGGTGTGATGGGAAAGTATTTTTCAGGAGTACTCAGATTTGCTGCTCCTTATCCAGTCTTCATGCAACATCGTCTTACTTTTATGAGATCAAAGACGTCCCCTTCCGAATATCACTCTGGGTTATATCTTCACATCTTCTTCACCCTTCTTTTTTCACGGCATCCCATCATCCAGACTTCGGTGACAAGAACTCTAGTCGCTTCTTGAATTTGGATAGTCCACATTTCAATTCATTCCTCATCAATATCAGCAGCCACCTTCTCTTTTCCAAGCCGTGGAAGTTTGACCGGCAGGATCAGCAAGTTTACGATGACGAAAAATAAAATCGCTGAGATGAAGGCAAGTCGCAACGCTGCTGCATAGGCCAGAATAGCTGCTATACATTAACCGAAGAAGAGTACCTATTCCTAGCATTTCGAGTCACATACCTTCATGTTGATGCAGCTCATCTAATTCCTTAATTGTTGATACGGACTTGCGGACTCTTTGAATGATCTAGAAACGTCAACACTAGTTGCACAGAAACCATATGTGTCATTGAACATGCTCACATCAAACTTATCAGGACCAGTAATATATTGGTCCAGATAAATGACAAGACCATTTTGGACGATCAAACTGCTAATTGCGACTCCCATAACCGTCCCGAGATTCCTCCAAAGACCAAGAGTGCTTGTCATGACAGCTTGATCAGCATGCGTGCTGATAGCTAGAACTGACACTGTTGAGGCGGGAAACATGAAGCCCTAGATGAGTGTATTAGAAAATGGATATTTTAACAGAGGTTGACTTACCTGACCGAGGCTAGGCGGTACGACAAATAGCGTAGCGAGCCAAGGAGGTATCCCATCCCACATAGACGACAAAGCAATCCCACCAATAAGCATACAAGCTGCTCCGAGAACCTGAGGTGATTTCATTCGCCCAGTCCAAGTAATGAAGAAACCCGTCGAGACAGCAAAAATCGTCAGAATACCTGAAGGGGCAGCGAGCCGAAATCCAGACATGGAGGCTGTATCGAGTTTGACGGCCTGAAAATAAAGTGGCGCATTGAAAATCACAGTATTGATACCCAATTGGGCGAAGAAATTGGAGAAGACCAGATTCGCGCGAGGAGATTTCGAGAGCATTGCTAACGGCATTACGGGGCGGTGGGCACGCGATTCGATCCGGATGAGTACACTGGCTGCAAGGACGCTGATGACAAGAGCAGCAATGACGATTGGGTGGCTCCAAGGGAGAATATTTCCTCCTAGATTGAGACCGAGGATCAACGAAGCGGTAGTGAGTGTGAGGCAGAAAGATCCAGCTAGGTCAAAGCCTTTTAGTATTTGGTACCATTTTTGTTCTGTGTGTCGAGCGAGATTGGGTCCTAAGTCTGCTGGAACATTTACGAGGGCGCAGATGAGAATGAAGATGATGGGTGGGACTTGTACGCCGAAAGTCCACCGCCATCCTAGTTTATCGCAGAGAAAACCGCCAAATGCAGCACCGCAGGCTGAGCCTAGACCGAAGAAGACATTGATGTAGGCCTGGTAGGTGCCCCTGTATTCGATTTTGATGAGGTCATTAGTTATAATTGAACCCTAGTGAAGATGTTAGAATGGATAAGTGGCATGGAAAATCTCCTTATACCATAGCCATTACCTACGGAGGTCCGTTAGCCGTCATATTGTTCAATAAGGGCAATGTAATCACGTACCCCACCAGCACCAAGTCCGCAGAAGGCCCTTGCGGCAATGAAACTCCCAATACTTTGAGCAAGAGCACACCAGATGGTCGTTGCAATGAACATAATCAACGAGAAAATGTATAGCGGCCGTCGTCCAATCGTGTCACTCACTCGGCCGAACAGAGGTTGAAAGGCTGTGGATGTCAACATGAACGCCGTACTCAACCAAGAAGCTGCATTCGAAGAATGAAAGTAACTCGTAATGACAGGATGGCTCGAAGCCATGAGCGTACTGTCAAAAGTCGCCACAAAGTATACGAGTAGTATAGGGCCGTATAGGAACCAGAACCCGGCTGTGGTGTAGTTTCCAAAGAAAGGTGAATCATTTTCGTCGTCATTATTGTGGCTCCCATCCTGAACTTCTTCATCTTCATCAATCTCCGGGGCTAACCAGTGGGATGCTGAATGCGTCCGCGTTATTTCATCGCGGCTTAGATGGTCCGTTCCATGCTCTTGAAGTAGTGGGGTCCTTTCCGATGGAGTTGTGGGATTCATAATGGCAGGAGGTATAGAAGAGATACGGAGTTGCTGGGAAGCATATCAAGAAATAGACGGCATTATCAAATCATCGCTGAATCATCAAAAAAGAAAGAGGTGGAGGTGTAGTAAAATTGAAGAATCGAATCTCCAAGGACGATGACAGCGACGCGGCTAAAATGCCGACCGAAATCGCTGTGGATCTTTGCCCCAAGAGACAACAAGCGCCACAATTCACGATAAGAACAACATTGGAGGTTCTGACTCGAAAAAATCAATACAACATCAGCATGAAGTTACCGTTGCGAATAGCCGTTCTCGAATGCGATACACCGCTGGAAAAGACAAAAGCAAAGTACGGCGGATATGGGGGAGTCTTCAAGCAACTTCTTGAGCGAGGCGCCGACAAACTCGGCCATCCTGGTCTGAACTCGAAAGAGGGAATGGAGTTGACGATGTTCAATGTCGAGGATCATCCTGAGGTCTATCCGAAACTGGAAGACATCGATGCTATTATCATCACTGGCTCTCGTAAAGACATCCTGTTCCACCAAGAAAATCATCGCTTATCATTACGTAGGACACGATTCTTTTGGTGATGTTCCATGGATCAACAAACTCGTCGACTTCGTCAAGGACATTCTAGCACAGGACCGAGTTCGAATTTTCGGCGTCTGCTTCGGTCATCAGATCGTAGGACGAGCTCTTGGGCAACGAGTGTACAGAGGAGAAGCTGGTTGGGAGGTATCTATGACACCCATCGAACTCACAGAAAAGGGAAAGGATGTCTTCAAGGTGCCAAAAATGGTAGGACCATCTGTTCAGAATCGGTGTTGTGCTACTTTCTAATCCTCCGAATAGAGTCTCTACCAGATGCACAAGGACATAGTGTATGGATACCCGCCAGGCACGGAAGAGCTTGGTGAGACCAACATCTGTCTCAACCAGGGCATGTACATCAAGAATCGTCTTATCACCGTCCAGGGCCATCCCGAGTTCACACACGATATCGTCGAAGAAATCCTCAAGTCTCGCCATGCCATGGGCATTTTCACCGATGAGATGTTCGAGGATGCGATCAGACGTCTTCCCGACCACGACGACGGAGTTGTTGTTGCTCAGGCTGTCTTCCGTTTCCTTCTCGAGGATTAATCGTGTTACAAGTATCCCGGTACGACAAGCAGGGATCGATCTTGGTGAGGCTCAAACGCACGCAATTTGTTGGCCAAATTTCGATCGACTATTCAAGAATCAAAAGAAGATTGGAGGATAAATTGCAGTTTGACCATGGCCTTTTCGACAACATCAAAGATCCCAGACTCTCATGACGCATGCCAAGGCGTATGTAATGCACAGAATTCAAAGGCGTGCGACTACATGAAGCGATCCAGGTCCGATTTGCCGTTGGACATGGGCCGCGCGTTACTGTCACATCGGTCCGGGATGGATTATTCAGGTCGAATGATTTTATCTCAGAGATGGAAAGCCGTGTTATACCTTAGAAAGTTATAATTGTGCAATCTATTATCGGGTACTCCCTTTGGTGGACAGGGTCCCCTGACGTTGTGCTGTTATGGAAGATATTTGTTCAAGACTTTTAAATCGAACAGTGATTGATGTCTTTCGCCTCGAGTAAGAATTACAGTGCCAACTGCCCAGAAGCCCTACCCGTGTGCGTGGCGTTGTGTACCAAAATAGCCTGTCGAAACCAGGGTTCAGCAGCCGGATAACAAAGTCAAGTCAAGGCGAACGAATCCTCCTCGATCCAGCTCAGATCCTCTCCTTTTCACCTCTCTTACCCCTCCTAATAGCCCGATAAACCTAATTCACCTTCTATTCACCTGCGCGCAAACTCTATTACACAATTCGACTCAGTTCTGGTTAATGGTTGCCCCCAATGGGCAAATGTATGTGGCTTCTCCTGTTATCTGTCCACTCCTGAAAATGCGACACTGACCATTCTCGACGTACAGGGCGATACGGAGTGATTCTAGATGCTGGTTCATCGGTAAGATACACCAATATGCCTCAAAAAGACATGGGATACGTTATCAAGCTGGGCGACAACTGACAGACGCCTAGGGAACACGCGTCTATGTATACAAGTGGCTCAACAATGCTCGCGCACGACAAGACGCAGATAGGGAAGAATTACAGACACTACCAGAACTCATAACCCACAAGAAATGGACGAAGAAGACGCACCCCGGTATGCACTCGGCCTCCGCTCACCCACGAGACCGCACAAAGACTGATAACATATAGGTGTTTCGACATTTGGAGACCGGGCAAGTGAAGTTGGCGATGAACATCTCAAACCTCTCCTCGAACATGCATTAAAACACGTACCAAAGCATGAGGTCGAGAATACCCCCTTCTTCCTCCTCGGAACGGCTGGCATGCGACTCTTACCCGAACACCAACGCACAGCGCTTCTACAATCCATATGCACATATACACGAGCGAATACCAAGTTCCAGCTCCCAGACTGCGATTTGCACGTTCAAGTAATACCAGGAGAGACGGAGGGACTGTATGGCTGGATAGCCGCAAATTATCTACTAGGTGGCTTCGACAATCCGATCGCCCACGACCATGGGAAAGGACATCACACGTATGGATTCTTGGACATGGGTGGAGCATCTGCACAGATCGCGTTTGCACCGAATGCGACAGAAGCAGAGAAACACGCAGACGACTTGAAATTGTTGAGATTACGGACAATTGATGGCACGCCGCAAGAGCACAGGATATTTGTCACAACATGGCTAGGCTTCGGCGCCAATGAGGCAAGAAGACGGTATGTGGAGGCTCTGGAGGAGGCTGTTGGTGGAGGCGCGACTGAGGTCCCGGATCCATGCATACCACAAGGACTCAAAGTTACGCTGGATGGCAAGCCAATCGCATCATCACTGGAGGCAAGCTCGAAACCGCATCTCCTGGGAACTGGAAATTTCAAGGAATGCGTGTCGCAGACATATCCACTTTTGGAAAAGGATAAGCCTTGCAATGACGATCCATGCTTGCTTGGAGGAACTCACGTACCGGCCATTGATTTCGACGTCAACCACTTTGTTGGCGTCTCGGAATACTGGCACACTACTCACGAAATCTTCGAAATGGCAAATGGGGACAAGGCTTATGATTTCAAGTCGTATCAGACACAAGTCAACCAATTCTGCTCGCAGCCATGGACGGACATCCAAGCAGGCATCAAGAAACACACATGGGGCAAGAAGGTGGATGAGCAGAATGCGCTTGAGGTCTGCTTCAAGGCAAGCTGGCTGATAAATATGTTACACGATGGCATTGGTATTCCAAGAGTAGGACTCGAGATGAAGAATGGCGGCACAAACACCACGAAGGCACTCATCGAGAGCGCAAAGAGCAAGGGATTTTTGGACCCATTTCAGGCGGTCGACAAAATTGAAGGCACAGAAGTGAGCTGGACATTGGGCAAAATGGTCTTATACGCAGCAAGCCAAATACCATCAACAAACGACGCGTTACCCGTCGGATTTGGCAGCAATATGCCAGGTGTCGACATGCCAAAGGACTTCCAATATCCAGGAGGAAAGGATTTCACACTCCCTAATGATCTCTCCGACACCTCCGACAGCCCAGTCAAAGAAGATGCGGATTGGCACGACACTCTCTTCCGCGATTCCCCACGCCGTGTCCCAGGCTTCCTCCTTTTCCTCCTAATATTACTAGTTCTCCTCTTTCTTTTCATGGGCCGCGAAAAACGCGCCGCCTTGTACACGAAACTCCGCTCTCTCCTTCCCTTGAACCGCAAACGTGGTGGCGCGGCTGCTTCTCGGTTCGGCAAGTACGATCGCGTTATTGAGGATCCTGAAGCGGCAGGCGAATTCGAATTACCACCCTACACACTGGGATCGGATGATGAACATTCCGATGACACGGCTGGGACTTCTTCGAGTAGAGCTGGCAAGGCACCTGGCTGGGCGACTCCAGTGTTGAGCGTGCCACCCACGAACGCGGATGATGGCAGTCCAAGCAAGAGAGGCTATTTCGAAAGTGCTATTCCAAGTAGTTCAGGACTAGGCGCAGCTTTTGCGCCTGGGCTGATGAGCAGGACTGACAGTCGAGACAGACTGACTCCCAGCTTTGGAAGGAGTAGAACCTCAAGTCCGACGCGATTGAGGAGTCCTGGTGTTGGCATGAAAGAGTCGGTTGATTAGTCGTCTCAGACGGGTTTTCTTGGTGCCTTTGATGTATCGGCGATGGCTTGGGGCAGGTCTGTTTTCCACCTGTAGATTTACTCTTTTCTTTCCGTTTTGATTGTCGTTTTGATACCTCCTGCCGATGGCACATGCGAGGTCGTCCAAAGGACAAGACTGCGCAGAATTTGATATTTCGAATCTTCGATCGTTATTCTTCTTTTTGTGTTAGCTCTTTTTTCCTCATTTTCCATTGTTTCCTGAACATAATATGCTTACCTTCCAAAGACTCGCCACTCTTATCCTTCCATCCTGTTAACGTCAACAGGATTCCCACTCCAGCGGTAAGAACCATGATATCTAAGATCAACAACATTATTCCTACAGATAACTAAGATGGATAGTAGTAGAGAAGGGCGATCCTAGCGATGGAAAGGTATTTGAACTCTCGCGAACGCCGATATCGTAGGTGAAGTTGTTTACTAGTTTCCCTCCATCCGGGAAGCACGTGAAAATACCGCCGCGAATATATTAAGTTACCGGAAACAACCGATCGCTGTATTTGTTAGCGCGACTGGGGAAGGAGTAGGAACTAATATGGCTTATACGGCCTTATACAGAGAGCGGATATAACATTGATTGAAACCTTCAGACTACGGTCACTCACCTTCCATTCAGCTTCTAGGTCTTAGGTGGCAGGCTTTTACCCCATACTCGCAGTATGCGGTTTCCTGGTAGTAGCGCGCAATGTTTCTAGAAGGAGGATCATTTGATTGCGCGCATGGCTTTTGTGCTGGTGTACTCGGTACCTCGAAGCCACATGCGCGAAACGTTATACATACTTAAACCTATTGAGGACACCCATCTCCTGTGGTAGGTATTTCACTCTCGTTGTCGTCGTCGTCTCTTCCTCGAGACTTTTTGTCCATTCAAGATGAAATCTCTCGCACTCGTCTCCCTCGTGGCGGTCAACGCTTTCGCCTCCCATGCCGTACAGAACCAAAAAAGACAAGAAGATATTGGTATCGGTGCCTTACTGGCTGGAACCTTCAACGCAGGCTATGGCAAAATCCCAGCCACCGCAGGTGATGCACCACGCAAAGTCATTCTTGCAAATCGGACACCACAACTCGCCGAAGCCAAATCCGTCAAGTTTCGATATGGGCCCTACCTCGTCCCCAACGCAACAAGAAAAAATGATTTTGGCGAAATGGGAAGTTTGTACAATTACCCGGACACGGAGATTGAGAGACCTTGTGAGGGTGATTGTATTTTACTCGGCATCACGGCTGGACTCGAATACCCCAATGGCACGAGCGCGGATATCAGTAATGGAATGTGGCTTCACCATGTTTGTGTCCCTCCCCATTCCCAACCAGCTTCTTCATACTAACAATGGCGTGTGTATAGATGGTCGCCTTTACCGTCTCCCCCGATCGGAAGGATCCTACCTGCGCCGGTCTCACATCCTTGCCTTCATTGGCCATTGGATCTGACTCCTCCCACTCGGAACGTTTCTTCGCAGCCGGCAATGAGAAATCGGACGCGAGGTTCAATCCACCCTGGGTCAAGGATGAGATGATGGGGTATTATCTCTACAAAAACGATAAAATTGCTTTCTTGGTGGATTTGATGAATCAGAATTTGGATGATCGGGTTGCGTACATGACTATTACTTATGATTTTGTTGAGGGTAGGCCAAAGGCTGTTAGTGATGTAAAGGTATGTCTTTCCTCTCCCTTTCTGTTGTAGGGATGGGTTGCTAATTGGAGATACCCTAGGCAATTTGGTTGGACATCGAACAATGCGGAACATCAGAATACCAACCACCAACGCAAAACGGCAATTTCTCGGCAAAATATTCATGGATCGCCACAGTTGATGGTGAAATCCTAGGCGCAGGCGGTCATCTCCACGACGGAGGGACGCATCTCTCCCTTGCTGTTGACGGAAAGCAAATATGTGACTCGGTAGCTACATACGGTACCGCGGGCAAGGCCGAAGGTGTGCCTGCAATGACGCCCATGTCTGCTCCAAGCAAAGGAGAGGGGGAAGCAGGACATTCCCACGGCGGGGAGATGAAGGGGATGGCTGGGGAAGTTGTGGAACATATTACGAATATGAGTGTCTGTTATGGAAAGACGCTGGGTATTGAGAGGGTGCAGAAGGGTCAAAAGTGGGATCTGGAGGCTTATTATGATTATGCAAGGCATGGGGGTATGAAGAGCGATGAGGGGAAACAGACGAGTGTGATGGGCATTGCCGTTATGTATGTCAAGAACCCTAAGATGTGAAAGGGAGTGCTATTTTATAGGTTGCTCAAAAGAGGAAATGGATCATTTCTCGAAGATGTATGTTGAGCTCTTGTTTCTCCCCTCTTGGAGCGATTTCGCTCACATGCCTGTCACGGTAATCCCTGGATCCACTCACCGACTTTTGCACTTCAAGTAGCTCGACCTCAACGATTTTATACCCAGCCCAATATAGTGCCTGGACTTGTCAAGCCATGGAAACCTCCAGTGTGGAGACCCCAGTGGATAGTGTGGAAACACCCCAATATTGCCCAATCTGCACCACCCTCCCCCTCTCCACAATCAAATTCGGTGTCAAGGACAGTAATCCTGGAATGCAATACACTCTCGACCCAACCTTCCTAGTAGACTTACCTCTCGACCTACACTTCTCAAACCAATGTTCCATATGGGTCCTCGCCAAATCAATCGCAAAAATCTGGGAAGGTGAAGCACTGCCAGCGTCATATCCGAACAATGAGGTACCGCTGCCGAGTCTTTTTTATGCTTGTGGGAGAAATGAGCATCAGATTTCGGTGATGACGGAGGTTGGGAGTGATATCTGTAAGATATATAAATGGTAGATTGTTTAGAGAGTTTTGGAAGCTGATCATTTTAGCAAGATTACACACCCCAGATCGTTGGTGTGTCGTTCATTCGGATCCAGGTAGTGCTGAAGTAGTTTCAAGGCTGAAGAAATGGATCTCAGTTTGTGATGACAATCACAAGAAGTGTCACGTAGAAGAAGTGCCCCTACTACCAAGCAGAGTGATAGATGTGGGGGATGTATCTTCCAGCTCCGATTCAGTGAAGCTGGTAGAGATGGCTAAAGGTGAAAGAGAAATCTACATCGCTCTTTCACACTGCTGGGGCCAAATGTCCACTCCATTCACCACAACCCGATCCAACCTCTCCGAAAGGAAGACGGGTTTCTCGCCATCAATCACACCGGCAACGTTTCGAGATGCAATCACAATTACCCGTAACCTCG
Source organism: Venturiaceae sp. KMAF11 (assembly GCA_023078705.1). NCBI lineage: Eukaryota > Fungi > Ascomycota > Dothideomycetes > Venturiales > Venturiaceae > Venturiaceae sp. KMAF11. Next base: position 723,629 of record JALGOQ010000012.1, read on the forward strand.
GGTTCCGCTATCTCTGGATCGACTCCCTCTGCATCCTCCAAGACGACGTCAAAGATTGGGAAATCGAGTCTTCTCGGATGGGAGTAGTATATCGGGACTCCACACTAACACTACTGGCAATGGACGCAAAGTCCGACGCTGAGGGATTCCTGCAAGAAAGACCGCCAACTCATGCAACACTGACGTTGAAATCACCTTCTGGCCAAACAGCCAATATCTACCTCCGCGCCCCAGGCCCTCCAGACTACTGGGCTTGGCGGAGCTCACGAACACGCGCATTAGACACGCGAGGCTGGTGTCTCCAAGAGGCTTACCTCCCTAAACGAATTCTCAAATTCCTCGATACACAGATGATTTGGTACTGCCAGGAATCATGTTTCGACGAGGCGGAGGCAGAGCCGTCTGTTGGTGGACCTCCGACTGGGAATGCAGCGACGCTGGAGAACGTCTTTCGCGGAAGATCGGAGGCTCGACATCGGTCTCTAAATCTGACGACGCCTTATCAGGGTTGGTACCGCTTAGTCGCGAACTACACGAAGCGGAACTTGACGAAAGTTGAGGATCGATTCCCTGCTCTCTCGGGTCTGGCAAGTGTAATTGCAGAGCATGATGACGAGAAGTACTGCGCAGGCATTTGGTGGACAGATATCGGGTTTGGGTTGTGCTGGAAGAAAACCGATGACTTGTCAAGGACAGGGGAGTATATTGCTCCATCTTGGTCTTGGGCTTCCGTCAATGGACCGGTGGAGTTCATCGATGCCCACGAGCTCTATTTGACACAAACGAAGATATTGCAGATAGATCAGGCCACTTTCCATGACTTCTACAGCTCGAAACGGGCGATAGATGATTACGGTCAGATTGACTTTTCTTGGGTTAGTCTTCAGGGTCCGATAGCTGATGTTGATATGGTCGATGCGAAAGATTTCCAAATCTGCGGCCTGAAGAGTTCAGAGGTATGTGAGATGGACTTCGATTTTGAAGAAGAGGGTAGAGGAGACTTGAAGGCTTTGTTCCTGATGCGTCGATTGGACAACGCGCAAGAGACTCAGCTGATCCACATGGGCATATCCAAGGATCCACTGGGTGTGATACTCTTCGGTCTTATCATTCGTACTGTTAAGCATTTCTCAGAGAAATGGAAGGCATACGGATTGAGCGAAGATTGTCTGATCTATGAAAGGGTGGGTTTCCTTCGGATCTTGGTCTCGCAGAGCCTAGAAAAGGAGTTGCTGGGTGGATTGTCCTGTCCACACGTTCATCTGATCTGATCGAGCTGAGCATGCATGGTTTGGCTTGAACTGTAAAGATTGATTTACGGATGAGGCATTCAAGGTTTCTGGTATCTGGCAGGTTCTTGCTGTGAGGAGGCTATTCGAAAGGCAGTGCAGAAAGGGCCATTGGTTTCATCTTCTTATTTGTTTTGAAAATGAGAATCGTCATCCTTAGATGGATACTTGTTGATGAAGCTGGAGACTAGAAGCTGGTGGAACTTGGAGTGTCATAGACTCGGTAACCAACCTCGGTAGTCGCAAGGCGTCGTTCACAGCACATGTATCGCGAGGGAAATACAGATGGTTGTATGAATATGTTCCGGCGTTGGTGAAGGAGTGAGGAGTGAAGGAGGCGAAAGGAAAAGGAATGGCCAATTCCTATCCGCTCCTCGTGGAAAAAGGAATGCCGTGACAAGGCGGGCAGCTCGGAGGTGAGAGCTACGCCGGGTATACATGTGCCAAAGCACTACCATTGATACTCGGATTTCACAACTTCCTTTGATACAACGCCGACCAATGTCCTATGCAAACATGCAATACTGCAGATAACCCATGTCTCGACCACCAAATCACAGCAATGCCAGATCCAACCCCACCCAATGGCCGTCCAGACCCAAAGTCACCATATACCGATCCTCTATTACCCTCAGGCGAAATCCCACTCCCTGAATTATGTAAAAGAATCAACGAGAGGATAAGTGCTTTTCTGGCCCAAGATGCAGAAACAGAGGCCTTGAGGAGTGTACAAAAGCATACAAGAATAGCATTGGGAGTCATAGAAGAAGCCTTGAAGAAATACAGGTACTCCATACTCCTCCCAGGACAACTCCAGAACCAAGCTGACAGCACAAAGCCTGGCATCCCTCTCCCTTTCCTATAACGGCGGAAAAGACTGCCTAGTCCTCCTAATCCTCTACCTCTCCGCCCTGCACACCCACCACCCAACCCTCACAACTCCAATCCAATCCGTCTACATAGTATCCTCGCACCCCTTCCCCGAAGTAGAGGACTTTGTCAATTCTTCCTCTGCAACATGTTCCCTCCAGCTATCACGCTACAACATGGGCATGAAGCCCGCTTTTACAGCGTACCTCTCCGAACACAAACATGTCGAAGCTATATTCGTGGGAACGAGGAGGACAGATCCGCATGGTGAGCATTTGACGCATTTTGACAGGACGGATCATGGGTGGCCGGATTTTATGAGGGTACATCCCGTTATTGATTGGCATTATGTGGATATTTGGAATGTATGTTGCATTCCCCTTCCCTTTTCTACCCAATTCCTCCTTCTCCCCATTACTTCCAGGACTCGAAGCTAACATCTATGACAGTTTATAATCCACCTCCAAATCCCATATTGTCCCCTCTACGATCAAGGCTACACATCTTTAGGCGGAACAACAGACACACATCCCAACCCCGCATTACGTCGGCAATCGCACTCGTCAACCGGAACACCAAAGGTTATATTCAGACCAGCATACGAACTCATGGCCGATAACGAAGAGCGATTAGGGAGAGATTGGGAGAAGAGAGGTATTCCTCATATCCCAGTGACGGACACGTCAAGGGAATCGGCAGTGGAAGACGAGGGGGATGAGAGCATGTAAACCACATATGACCATGGCAGTGTTTCGCGATGTACTAGGCAGGAGGAGATTTGAGATTAAGCAGGAGAGTGATTTGATGATTTGGATGTTGACATGTCGATTTTGATTTTGATTTGGAAAGATGACAGTGGAGAAAATACCTGTAAACAACATATAGAATCAAGACAAGCCATTTTAAACTTCTTCTGACGCGAACACGGGACTCGGAGGGAATAACGATCTCTCTCCATGATGGTTAAACACAATGAATGAATATGTACAGAATTCTTATTCATCTATCTACAATCCTTCCAACCAAAAGAGCCCAAAATCCTTCCTCCCTTGCTTGCTTGCTAACGCCGACGCCGATGCTTAGTTAACCTCATCCTATATCCACAATTCACATAAAATCCTGCTATTCACATTTCTATTCTCCCCTCTTCTAATTTTCTATTGCAATCTGCGCAACAATGTTCGCATCAAGAAGCATCATTCCTCGTCCGTGCATCCTCGACAGCTGCATTCCAGTCGGCCCTTTTGATGAACCATCCTTCGATTATGAAGACTAGGAACAATGCGATGGCGGGACCGAGCCAGAGCCCGGCGAGGCCCCAGCCTAGACCGAACCCGGTGCCGAAGGAGATGGGCATGGCGATCTGTTAGAATTGAGTCAGAATGGTGGTTCCAATAAAGGAAATACGAATAAGAGAGAGGCGGGACACGGAGATGGAAAAAGAACTTACGGCATAGTATGCGAAAAGATTGACATAACCACCGATTTCTTGGCGACCCAGTCCACGAAGAATACCATTACAATTCGCAGCCAAAGCGTCGAAAAGCTGGAACGTAGCGCATATGGGTAGAATCTGAGAAACCAAATCCGAGACGTCTTTATCGTTGGTAAAGAGTTGTGGGATATAATTCCTCAAGCTCGAAAGAAGAATGACGTTGAAAAGGCCGACAAAAATCGAAGCAATAAGAGCGACTCTTGCTGCGACTTTTGCTGCGTCGGCAAGTGTAGCACCAATAAGGTTGGCGATACGTGTTGAGGCGGCAATGGACATTGGGAAGGGAATTTGGAACGTCAGTGCAGTAAGTGTTGAGAGGACGGACTGTGCTGCGAGATGAGTTGTCCCGATCCACGAAGCAGCAAGAGTAAGGATCTCAAATGCGAGAAACTCGGCCAGAACCATGACAAGCCCGGGAAGGGCCAGGCGGATCATAGGCCCCCAATTTTTGAAAGCCTTTTTGGAGAAGCCGCCCCAGCAGGCACGACCGTCGACGAAATAGACGTAGAGGAAGAGACATAATGGTAGCATGTTGTCTGTGATGGCCACCGCAATAGGAGCACCGATGAAACCCCAGCCTAGATGCCAAACCATGAACCAATTCAGGAAGGCGTTGAATGGCGCGCAGAAAAGAAGAACGTAAAGAGTTGCCGAGAACAATCCTTGAGCTTGAACGAATCGCTTTCCGCATTCAAAGGCTGCATAGCCCGGTGCTCCAAAGAATATGATTCGCAGGTAAAGACCTGCTAGTCGCGCGGTTTCTTTTTCAGGAACAATTGCTTGTAGTATGTAGGTTCCCGAGAGCCAGATCGCGCCAATGGGTATGGAGACAAGCCAGAGGAAAAGAGTCATTCTTTGAAGCTGGAGTCCGACAAGGGTCTTGCGGCCAGATCCGAAAGCTTGAGCGCACAGGGTGTCAAGACTGGTGCTGAGGCCTTGGTAAACTGCATAGCCGGTGATTTGAGCCGTCACTATGGTATTGTTAGTTGCTGGAGTAGTCTGATGAAATATACATACTTGTTGCCAAACTGACTGCTCCTAGCTCAACTTTTCCAATATGTCCAACCGTAAAGATTGAAGCCATCGTCAAGCTGTATTGTAATATGAAGGTCAAAATCAAACTCCTCGAATATCTTGTCAACACTTTTGCTTCCCTCTGCCATGTTGTCTGTATCATGCCAGCCGAAATGGCCTCCTCCCATTTCTTATTCAAAGATTCAGGATCATCTGCCAACATATCGCCGTTTTGTGCAAGAAGAGGAGTGTTCTCAGAGGGACCACCACCAGTACCTTCAATGTGTATAGAAGGCCCGCTCTCCTCATCTGGATTCGTCCTGGTCTTTCTTAATCCCGGTATGGATAATTTTCTGCCCAATCTTGCACCCAGATTATCTTCACTCTTTCTGTTCCGTGCGTGCTTTGGCGGAATGAGCGAATTGTCTCGCAGCAGACTGCGTTCCTCGTCCCGCATTCTTTTTCGTTCGCCCTTGCTTAGGTGCACCTCGCCCTGGAAGACATTTTGACCAGGCAAAACCGCACCTCGTGGGCCGGATGCCACAAAACTGGGCCGACGGTACGAGCCCATCATGCTATGCTGAGTAGGTCGGACAGTGGAGGCATCTGATTCGTCCTCGGATGATTCGCTTTCTGGTTCGTCCTCTGCATCCTGCGCGATTGCAGCGGCGGCGATTGGGGAATTCGCGCTCCAAGAGCCCAATTGTGACCTATAGCTGTGACCACCTCTGGAAAAGCTACCGCCCGCATCGCTGGGGTTTGAGGTCATGGTTGCGGCGTTCGATGGATCTGATGTATCGAGAGCTATTGGACTGCACGGCGTGAAGAATGATCTGATGGCTGCAAGGGATCACAAAGGGGCTGAGGAATTGGTTTAAGGCATGCACAGGAAAATGTTTCGAATGAATAAAGAATTGAAGAAAGAGAAGAAAAGGAAGAAGTTGATTGAGCTTGAGTCAGTGGGGGATCGCATCTCGGAAGCTTAGATAAAGAAGCTCCCTACTAGCTGCACTAATGCGGCATGTCTACGCGGATGAAGGCAAGAATCTTTTTGGTCCCTTGTAGTTATCGGGTGCTCATTGAAGACTGCTACCGGGGGAACTTGAAAGTCTGCGATTGTAGTTCTTCGCTGCTTGCTTGTGTCCAGATGTTTGTCGTCGTGCTACTCCTAGGTTCAACGTCCTTTCAAACTCCGCCATGACGCAATACATCGTGCAATGCATCCGATCTCGCTTGCCTCCGCTGATTCTGCACAAAGACAACACATCCAAAAAACAGCACTCTCTTCAGCCACTACTCTCTAAGCAACCGCTATGAATTCATCTCCATCGATGTAAATTATTGTGGGTCTAATCAGTTTCAGCTAGCCATTGCCAGGGGGACAAAAGCGATGAGGCTTCTATAATATTGCCTACAATCGCAGCGGTAAATCAAATTTATGGCTCTGCTTCGAATTCATAATATTACAAAAGATGATAGCTAATACAAGGAAAACACAGATATAGGCAGTACATAAACACCAATATGCTCCAATAGACAAGCGACTTATGACATTGATTTCGAATCGCTCCAGCTCAGTCTCCCAAATATCTGTCCGAGCGGCGGCCGGAATTGACGGTCCCAAACAAAGTTTCGGAACAACTTAAGACCCGCGAAGTTGATCGAGAATTTCCTGGGCACTGATGGCTTTCTGACCACCTTCAACGACTTCCGCAACACGAGATGGAACCAACGCCCCAGGAGAAGCTCTGACAGGAAGTGGCTGGGAAGCTCCGGGGACGACCTCAATTTTGTTGCTGGATGAGTGAGGAACTCTCGCAATTCTCAGACCGCCATGGCTTGGGCTGGCGGCACAGAAGATCGCGTTGATGGTTTCGTTTCTTGGCTGTCGAGACGGGTCTAGTAATTCTCTGCCCACTCCTATGCCGCGACCGAGTTTCAACATCCCGCTAAACTTGGATTCTGGTTTGAAAAACGCCCTACCAGACCCATCAGAGTCGAACAGCTTGAAAGTTTGATGGTGCGGTTCAACTCGAAGTCGTCTAGTTTCCGATCCACCTTTCATCATTCCGACTTGAGACTGCAGGACAGTGATAGAAAACCCATTCTGGCAAGTTGAAGCTGCATGGTCTGCCCGCTCACATTCCAAGCACACTCTTTCAAGCAGAGCGTAAGTCGCCGTCTTGTAGGTGTCTTTCAATATTGTGGCCCATCCGTTCGTATCTAGGTCAAGGTTGATCCCAAATTCTTCATGTCGATTGATCAAGGCCACTTGAAATCCATCATTGGTCCAGCCTGTCGAGTTAAGGACATCCAGTACGCAATTCACGAGCTTGCCGGCTTCTGCTCGCTGGTTGTAGTACTTGTCCCAGAAAGAAAAGATTTCCTGGTGGGATTCGGACACCAGTACCTTTTGAAAAGACAATCCCCATGCCGTAGTCCTCCACCCGGGAATTCGACGATCTAGTAATGGCTGAACAGAAGGCATGAGGAAAACGTGTTTCAACGCTACACGGCGCGCATTTCCCGTACATTCGCTGACCTCGACCCCCAGGAAATTGTTGAGAATTCCAGGGTTCGCCCGCGCTACATCACCAGAGCTCCATCGGTCCCATATGAACTGCTTCACGGTGGTTTCTGGGAGTTTCTTGACCTTTCCTTGGATCTGAAAGGTCAGTAACTTGGGAGCAGCGAATTGGAAGGCATAACCAGCAGAATCCAATCTCCATGTGGACGGGTTGGGCCCCAGAGCTGTCATCCTATCACCAAACTTGGATTCCAGATCTCGCTGGTTGAATTTGCACTCATGGTTCTCGCGGAGCTTGGTTCCAATCAAAAGACGGTCGTGAATGAAGAATGGGATGTCTTCATGCCCTGGTATTAATCGCGAAGCCCGTCGCCTGAAGTCTTCGGTCCAGTTGTACCAATGGCAAGGAATGGCACCAGGTATCTGACATTCGCCTCGTTCTCGAGTCCGGAAAATGACGCCTTTCGAAACGTGGTATTTTCGAACACACGTCGCGTCCACCCTATCCATCGGCTGAGCCCATACTGGTCCCCATACATCTGCGAAGGTATCGATATAGGTCAGAACAGAGAGCTTCTGGTGTAATCTTGCTTTTGGGGAAGTCCTCGCAGCTGCGGTGCCTCGAAAGACCCATACTGACTTCTTGTCCAAGAAGCCGTTGAGGCATGCTAACGGCATGATACTGAAATCGAAACGAAAATCCCATCCAAGATTTGCCGCCACGATTCCGGTTTCGGATTCGAGGAACAATCTGTCGAATCGAGAGCCATGTGATCCACAGTAGGAGACCAGACCAACATCTAGGACATAGGCTAACATGCGGTACAACGGCAGAACTCGATCCATGCATTTTTCTCGAGATGTACGGTAGCGGAGAAGACCAAGAAGAGCTTCGCAAGATGCGTTGACGTATGCCGCGATATCCTCGAAGTACTCCTCAGTGTTTATGGCAGAAGATATGCTTATCGCTGCTTCCAGAGCTTCCTGGAACTTTGAGACAGAGTTTCGTGGTATCTTTACAAGCTCTGCAACAGAGGTACCAGGATGTTGAACAAGAATGCTGAAGAATTTGCCGCAGAAGCCGTGCGAGCTTAGCATATCAAAGTTCTCCAGAACCTTTGCCACAACAACATAGGTCTCGGAAAGATGTTTTGCGATGTTTGATCGCCCTGGATATTCATTGTCGGGGTCGAGTACAATGCCCCATATCCAAAAATGTACAGTTGATATTGTATTTACTCGGTCCGACAAAGAAGTATTGCTGATATCGAATACTGGGAATCTACCCTTGCATCGGAAAAGCTCAGAGCCCCGCACAACCTTTTCCTCCAGGACGTCCAGTCGTGTATAATGCGCTTGTGGATCCACAACATGTGTTTCGGGGTCGAAATTTCCTCGCCGTGCTGACGATTCCCACGCAGCAATGTTTGCCTTCGCAGTGTCGAAGTCTGGGAACAGAGTTTCTCGAGGAATGTCAACCGATGGCGGTTGGTTCAAATTAGACCGGCGAAGGCTGTCATTCAGGACCAGAAGGAGACGAGATTTCCTCATGATATGATAGGACTCTAAGGTGTGACTGTCTTGCAGCATTTTTCCATCGTAGATCAACGTTTGGTGGTCGAACGGGATGCATCTTTCTCTCGCTATCTTTTGTTTGATATTTGCGATCGTTTCACTAGACTCAACTTCCAGATCGAACACCTTTCCACTCGCTATATAGAAGTCAGCATGAGCTAGGTAGTTCGACATGAGGTAGCTCGCATTGTCCGCTGATGGAGATGATCATCTTTCAAGCCCAAGTCTGACCTGTTCACACTAAAAGACATGCGAGAAATGAAAGATCAGAAAGTCGTAGTTCTGTCGAGTCAAAGATTCCTTATTGGCAATAGATTCTATATAAGAGGCTAGTGATCTACATCATGAATGATATTTGGCATATAAGGTGCATGAAAGAAGTTTCGACTTTGTCTATGGCCAATCAGTGCAGTTGTAGCTGCAGCATAGACGCTGGCATAGCCTCAGCGATCACGATCAAGTGATCTCAGCCAGTACTTGAGTTATCTTGATCATAGTGAGGAGCATGGTGTGTTTTGCACAGAATCAACTTGGTGTGAAGAAATTATGTTGATGGTTGAGGTGTGAAGTACCTCCTATCTTGGGAAACGGCAGATTAAACCGGCGCTAATGATCATGCATTCCAGAGCACAACATGTCCATATTCATAACTTGAAGTTTCTGTTATCTTCCTCGTGAATCTAAATCAACTAGCCAAGAAGAAGGTTCATTCTAGAGGGTTTTTAATTATTCCTAGAGAGACACTGAAAAATTGCTAGAGTTTGTTCAATTTATAGGTCCAGTTTTACCAGCTTCTGGTGTTCTCCTTACCGAGTTCATTTCCTCGCTCAACTTCTGGCCTCCCTTTCGCCATGATATTAACAATCTCATCATGAGTCTTACGCCGTTGACTGCCATCTTAATCAGTATCGGCCGAGACAAGATCATTGCATCTCACGTTTGCTGTCTGCTTCAACCGATGAAGTCCTTCCGCCGATCGCGAGGTGTTAAGTCCTCGGCCATTAGGAGTTAAAATGCCTCGCACAACAACGCAGCGCGGCTCTAAGATGGTTAACCAAATAGCAGCAGTGATGTATAAAGGAGAATTGTTTAGTAAGTCACTAATTATTATCATCAATTTCGACCCGAACTCTGAATTTCGACAACTACTTGACTAACCACCCCCTGAAGCCACACACCACCATTGCACTTCAATCTCAACAGCACCGACTACCAACACTTCCTTTTCACTCAACCTCTTGCCCTGAAATCTTCATATCAATGTCTATCAAGCAGACGCTCTCGGAATTTTTCCCTCCCAAGCCTACATTTACAGAGGCTGATCTCCCAGACCTCCAGGGCAAGACGTACCTAATCACCGGCGGCGCAGCTGGGATTGGAAAAGAGCTCAGCCGCATACTGTATTCCGCCAACGCAACTGTCATCATAGCCGGGCGCAATCTTGCCAACATCGAAAAGGCAACGAAGGATATCATTGATGCGCCCAGCAAGAACATGAAGATGGAGCCTACTAGTGGAAAGATCGTACCTTTAATCCTAGATCTGGGAAATCTACCAACCATCAAGCCAGCAGTGGATGAGCTCGTAAAGACAGTAACGACGCTGAACACAGCTTTTTTCAACGCTGGCGTGATGACGCCCCCACCAAACTCCAAAACAACTCAGAATTATGACCTGCAATGGGGCACCAATGTTGTTGGTCATTTTCTCCTCCAGCAGTTGATGATGCCGCTACTGCTGGAATCTGCCAAGATCAACGGAGAGGCTCGGATCATTTGGACAGCTTCCGATGGACACACATTGTCACCATCTCCCGACGGTATCTTCTGGGATGACATCAACAGCGAGGAGACTAAGTTGAGTCCCTGGAATTTGTACACCCAAAACAAAGCCGGCAACGTGATTCTTGCATCCGAGACTGCACGACGATACGCTGCAGACAACATCATCGCTGCCAGCCTGAATCCTGGTCACCTAAAGACCGAATTACAACGACATTCCCAATCTTGTGTTCTCGATCTTGTCCATGCTGCTCTTCTCTATGACGCCCGCTACGGCGCGCTCACAGAACTCTCCGCTGGGTTCTCAACCGCTTTGAGCAAGGACACAAACGGATTATACTTCATCCCTTGGGGACGAGTGGGAGCCATGGCCAAACATGTGAAAAAAGGCCTGGAGGAGGGGAGCGGGAACCGATTGTGGGAGTTGCTTGAGAGTGAGACGGCGCAATATGCATAATACTGTCAAAGCATGGGTAATCTGAGGAGTAAGAATTGAGTAAGTGAACGTCGGGAATAGTGTGCTTTGCCTAAATGTTCATGATTTTCTAGCGATTTATTTGTTAATCTTTACAGGAGTTCTAAGTTATTTTTAATATTAATAGAAGTTGTTTCGTCCGATGATTTTCAACGTGAGGTTCCGAGACCATCCTTGAACAATCATTTTGCCAAGGTAGAACTGCTATTCTGGCCAATCAGATCAGCCTGAAGGATTATGAAAGCACGATTTGTCAGACGGAGTGTCCCGAAAATCTTGGATTGCGTGGTGGGGTTGCAACCTGGATTACTCTATCATCGCTGACTTTGTATTTGAAGCTTTCAACAAACTTCGCCACCAACGCATCCGGTGATGATGGAAAATATATCGAAACCACGGCAACGTCGCCGAATGGTGTTGACTTGCGTAGAATGTAGGAAGAGAAAGCAAAAAGTAAGAAATCTGGATCACATTTCGATTAATCAACTAACACACTTCTAGTGCGACCGCGGAAACCCCTGCATGCAGTGTGTTGCCCGCGGCTCAGAAAGCATATGTATCTATGAGAGATTCAAGGCACCAAAGTAAGCGCGCTATTTTGCGGTGGATAACTTATCTGGCTCTAATAACAATTTGAAAAGACCAGGACTGGTAACAACAAGCGAATCACCTAAAGCCTCACCAGGCAGTGAATCAGCAAGCCGCAATGACCCTGATGCGGGAGCGCCAGTCTTGTTACGGCATGCTCAAGGCTATGGTTATTCAAATTCAGACACGCTCGGCTCTATGGGCATGTTGACCAAGGTATGTTCTGGAAAAGAAATTTCCTACAAGAAGCTGATAACAGGAAGGTCATCGATGGCATCGACGCAGACATATCATCACAACCTCAAGCTGCATTAAAAATTCAGAGTAAGATTCGCTCACAATACTACGGCTTCGTGAGACGATTACCTGCCACACAACATCATGAAAGGTTGTTCCAGACGTTCTTCCAGCAAGTGAATAGTACTGTAGCAGCACTTGATGAGACAATTTTTAGAGAACAAGCCGCCCGATGGTGGGCGACTGGAAACGACATTATTTTTACCAAGGGCCCAGAAGGGTTACCAGCCGATCTTCTAGCTTTCCCCGCGCTCATGTTCGAAGTTTTCGCACTTGCTCTGATCAGAATCACTGGATCGTACGAGCCCCAACTTGATGAACTCAAGTTTACCCCTTCGCAGACCTTCAAAGCATTGGCAACCGAATACATCGATTGCGCCGAATCGTTGTCAAAGCTGCTCGGGGTAGCAACACCGACAATAACAGGAATCCAGCAAAGTTTGGTCCTCACTCAATGGTATATTGACGCCGGAGACTTGATGCGGGCGTGGAATCAATCTGGTGAGACTGTGAGGTGAGAATTGTCGGAGCATGGTGTCGCTAAACTGAACGCTAATTGTGATTGACATCAGAGACGCTATGACCATAGGTTTACACCTCGAACCCCAAGTGCCTTCATCAAACCAACCTGCAGCACTTCTCGACGCTTTGTGGATGAATCAACTCAAGAAAACCATCTGGATGAACCTAGTGTGCTGGGATAAGTATGCGAAAGCCCGCAAACTCCTGTATCGCTCGAAGTTTGTTAACAGAAGCAGTATGATGGCTATTCCACTTGGTCGCCCAATGTTCATCGACTTGAAGAAATGCACCGTAACTCCTCCAGTGGATTGCGCTACTCCAGTAGACCGATCGTGCAGAATTCCAGTCGGACGATCGGAATCAGAAAAGCCCACGATACTCACGGAGCGACTTTATCGTCTTGAAATGACGTCCCGATATTGTCAGATTCGAGATTTGGAGCTTGAAGGTCCAATACCTAAAGATCCGGAAAGAGTTAAAGAATTACACCACTTTGCTATCAACTTCAGAAAATCATTGCCTCCTTTCTTCCGCACTTCAAATCCTGACACTCAATGGGATGCGGAGCGCCCTTTCATTCCCGCTCAGAGAGAAATGTTGTCTTATCTGATAGATAGCTTTGTCTTGGCTCTACACCGCCCTTATGTTTGTGGGTAGATTAATCACATTCTATGCTCCAAGCATGCTGACAATACCCCAGTTACCCGTGAGGAGAGTCAACGTCAGGTCTATAATAGTTCACTTGCTGTATTAGACTCACAAACTCGGCTTTTCGAAGTCCTCGGCTCCATAGGAACGGCCTGGTACATGGCAGTGACATTCCCGACTTTTGATGCCGCTGTTATGTTAGCTGTCGTGCTGGTATCCAATCCAGAACGATATCATGCCACTTTTCAACGGGCTTATCAAAGCTTGAACAACGCATACCAGCGTCTGAGATTAATCGGACCTGGATTGCCACTCGCCAACACTGGTGCAGATGTCTTACAAACAACAATGCGCCGTATAGTCGAAGCACAAGAAAGAGCAGGCTTCACCATTGACAGGTCAACACTGGATGCCAAGATATGCAGCGCCGCGACTTCGCCGTTCCAATCAAATCTCCACTCTATAAGTAATTCTAGCAGCGGTGCTTCGCCCGATCTCGATCCATGGCGATTTGAGCCAGATCAAACGGCTATGAATTGGGCTGCTCAAGATCCCAACTTTGCTGACTTCGATTTTTCCAACCTGGACGTGCCTATACCACTCAAAGAACTATTTTGGGACGAACAAATAACTACGCAAGTTGAGTTCGAACCAATGTGGACAGCTCCTTTGGCTGAGCAACAAGGTTGGATCGATGTGCAACCTGGGACTGTTCAAGTACCAATGGATGCGGGAGAAAACTCGTTGTGGGATTTCTTGTCGGGATATCCAAATGCGGACGAAGTACCAAGTGGGCAGTAAGAAACCATATCTGCTGACCACACCTACTTCAAAGCACAAATCAATGCAAACAAAGGAAGAGCCGTTGTATCGCATCAACTTCAGAAAAAAGAATAGAGCTTGCCGCTCAGGCGATGTCCAGTCGTTCTAATATTGGAGAGTACGAGAACGCAACCATCCACCCAGTGATATGCCGGTTCTTCCAGGTGTTGTGATCGGAGATTAGGCAGTACGTACTCTTCTCAAATCCCCAAGCAAACTGCCATTGACAAGGTCTTGGAAAACAGGAAGAAATATCCGCTGATTGTGTAGTTCAGTTCCTCGAAATTGGCCAGAAGGGTTGGCGCTGCGAAAGAATGGACGAAGAGCTTCCACGAATAGCTTAAAGTGTAAGAAAATCTTCCGGGAAAGACTTAGCCCAGGATTTCGAAAATTAAAAAGGGAGCAAAATTAGATCTCCACCTCCGCAATTGCGCACTGCATTCGTTCCTGGCGGAGAATTATCCGACAACTCGTATTCCCACAAGCAAACATGAAGTGCAATCAATCGACCAAAAAGAAGGAAAGAAATGAAGAGCAATTTTGGCCAGGCTGTATATAACCATCATATCCTCGCAGTACAACTGCGAGAGAGTAACCCTTCAGCACTGTCTTTAACTTAATTCTCTATTCATTCCATCATGTCGGTCCAAAAAATTCTTAGAGCGATACTCTCGCTTTTCGTACTGCTTGCCAAAGTAGCACCGGCTCCAGAGCCACAGCAGCAGTTGGAGCACCTCTTCCACTTGAAGCAAGACAGGTGAATAGCGATGAAGTCGCTACCAAGGGTTGCAAAGAAACTCCCGTCGTGCGGCGAGCTCCAATGCCAACGGCACAACTCCACGCGCCTGTTCCACTTGAACCAAGACAAGTCATTTGCGATGAGGTTGTAACCACGAACTGCAACAGGGTACCACGAGTCAAGCGGGCAGAACCTACACCTGCATTTGAGTTTCCGGTATTTTCCGCTAAGGACTTTTCATTACAACTCGAGAGCTGCCAAAGTCGTTTATTCATTTTGGCTGCAGGGCTGTATCAAATGACTTCAGACATGCAATTCCTAAGATTAGATGCTAATTGGTGGTTATAGGAACAAAGACGAGCAAACAAGATCGTAAAGATCTTCCAGGCCGCGCCAGCTGTCGTCGCTAGAGCATGTACGTCTAACATTTGGTACTCAAATACCAAGGAAACAGGTTCGCTAACAATCTTGACTCTTTAGTGTGCAATGGCACCATTGAACTCGACACAAGACCCCAGTACTACACCGTTGCCGCAACAGACACTTTAACATCCATCGCCAAAAGGTTCAATCGCGGTATTTGCGACATGGCAAAGGCAAACGCCATAACCAATGTTAATGTAATCAACAACGGCGTTGTCCTCACCATCCCCGCCCAAGTCTGCATTCCAGACTCAACATCATGCATCACGCCAACAGCTGAAGTAATCGCAACATGCATCCTCGGCGGACCAGGCTTCTACGTCGTCGTCAGTGGCGACACCTTGACAGCTATCGCGACAAGCTACCAGATCACGCTCAAATCACTGATTACTGCCAATCCTCAAATCGAGAACCCAGATCTGATTTTTGTGGCGCAGGTCATCAATATTCTCGTCTGCCCTGGCTCTTCGTGTTCCATTTCTCCTTATACGATCAAGTCGGGAGACATCTTCTTTGACCTGGCTGCTAAGTTCTCTAGCACTGCGGGTCAGCTTTTGGCGTTGAATACGGGAACTGTACCAAGCAACCTTCAGATTGGGCAGAACATCACTTTGGCATCGGCTTGCAAGGGTGTATAGATGTTCTCCTTGTGCGATTGAGTCCGGCCAGATGTCCGCTGCAGCAAGTAGACATTAATATGGGCTGAGCGAAGACGGAATCCAACTGTAAATAGAACTCAAGTAATATAGCTCCTGCTGAAATGGCATACTCTCTAGCCAAGGCTTCAAGATTTAGCGTTTGATCTTTTAATTCGAATGAATTCATCTCAGATACTCATCCTCGATCGGGCAAAAATGAATCCTTCAATACAACAATGTCCACAAAAAAGTTGAATTAAATCTCTCCCGCCGGGACTACACAATATTAGTCCTCAGGTACACTTCATGTACGGGAATCTGGTTGTTCAATCTTACATCGAACCCGGGCTGTATCATCATTAGCTAAGCTCTTCTAAACCAAGATAAGTATGAACGTACCCGTCCGCGTATTATGTCGTGATGACAAGCGGAAATCATAACCACTAGACTACGGAAGATAGGCAAGCTGTGCTTGTCGTAGTTGTGTTTGTTGGGAGCAAATTCGGGAGGATTCCATAATACATGGATCTGACAAAAAGGACTACAGCTCCACTTTTCCCAGCCTCGCGCCGAACTAACAAGCAAAATTGAATTTCAGAACTCCACCCAAAAAGTTCCTTCACCGCTACTTACTGCTCGAAATTAGAATGGCAAACAAAAATAAAGGCAAAAACATTCAGCAGCGGGGATTCGCTAGTGGTCACCCACCTAACTACTAATCCGCCGGTTTGCAGCTTATCTGTGAGTGAGCGGACGGGGACTCGAGTTCTCTGCAACCTATGGCCGAATGTGTCTGAATCCGATTTAGTTTGTATAGATAGTAGGGCTTTTGGTATCTCTCAAATTTTTATTGAAGACTTGGCTATCAATCGCCAGGTGAAAAGGGGAAAATTGAAGAGGACGAGCAGTCTCTATTTTCTCTCAGCTATGGAGATAACGCCGAGGTCATAGCATATAATCCTATTCTTTGCTGAGGTTGAACCTGATAAAGGTCCACGTGAAGATATTAGCAGCAAAAGGATTAATTTATTGAGTGTTTATGCTGAACGGTCCATTCTTATTGGTTCGCTACCCATGTTACCAGAGAAACAGGGCATAAAAGTGCCGGAGAACACTGCTTAGGTGTAAGCAGGCAACGAGGAAAAAAAGCTTTGCTGGAGGACCCACCTGCTAGAGAGCATAGGCTAAACAAAAAAGCAGAAATGCTTGCTAACAATGAATGAAAAGAGCCATGAAAGGATAATTGTCGCCAAAGCGATCGGCCCATTAATCACTCGACTGATTTTTTTAACAGCACAATACCGGTTTGGCTACTACGACGCGAACAAGGAAAATGGGCCAGAAGGGCGCGACACGCGACAGTGGACGTTGATGACAACGGCATGTTTTGAGCCATCACAGCAATGGACTTATTGGGAGGTAAGTCAATCAAGAGCTTTTCGTGCAAGGTCGATGCTGAAGTGTTAAGGCCAACCTAGGAGCGTCCGATGGAGGGCCTGGACTCGATGGAAGAGGGCAGGAGGCAGCTTGGAACGGTCCTTTGGAAAAATAGGCAAGGCCTAGACTCATGTTTAGCACAATGCCGGGACCCTTTCCACGCTTGTGACAAGGTCATGATCATATGTATTTCTTTGTTTCCAGCCACGATGTAATGAATACATGAGTTGGTGCTCACACAAGTATCCTGAGTAGTATTTTGTCAATGTCGCTAGTATTTGAAAAAGAATAGCCATTGTTCAAAACTTTGTCACCAATAATGTCTTCATTCAGTATCCTGCACAATGCTCATAGGTGGGGGCACAGCTGCTTGTTGCAAAACTCGAACCATATCCAGTTGGATCTCAGCTCTTTCAAGTGAATACGACCGACATGTTACAGTGATGAGACTTGCACCGGGAGTGTCGCAAAGCCTGGATCTATTAGTTTGTCCGGCTACCACCATTCGTTTCGATCAAGTCCAAATTTGGCTACAAAATATGGAATGGCCGTACCACTTCGCAGCCTTCGTTCCGAGAATGAGCTGCCAAAGGATAAGCCATGGAACAACGAAAGAACCTTTGCGTTGCCGAGTAATTAGAGGGACGTCCAGTGGAATGGGAACCAAAGGTCGTTAATCTAGAGAAGCTTGAGGTTTCCTTTTTGACTGCATCATTATGGTCACTGCTCGCTGCTGGATTGTCAAAAGGTTCGTCTATACCAGACCTATCAGTAATTGTACATAAGGT
This sequence comes from Venturiaceae sp. KMAF11, assembly GCA_023078705.1. Taxonomy (NCBI): domain Eukaryota; kingdom Fungi; phylum Ascomycota; class Dothideomycetes; order Venturiales; family Venturiaceae; species Venturiaceae sp. KMAF11. Next base: position 741,557 of record JALGOQ010000012.1, read on the forward strand.
ATTACTTTAACGCAAGTCTATTGCTTCCGTCAAAACTATGCCCAAGTAAACTCCTTCTGCCTCTTGAACCAGTCACTGCTGACCAGTATCTGCTCTACCTTGTCGTTACATTACCTCAACTCAAGATTGCCATTCCGGGTTCTATGATTTATATTAGTAAGAGTTCGAAGAATGAGAAATGCATCAACTAACCTTTCTCAAGATGACCAACCCCTCGAGAGCATGCGTGAGAGGAATGTACTCCTCGTCTTCCAACTCCGCCCTTTCACCCACACTCAATAGCACAGGTGTAGTCTGCGTTTGCCATCCGGTGATGGTCTTGGGTCTACCTGCCTGTCCAACAATATCTACAGCCTGACCAACGCGAACATTGACAGTGACTGGTTTGAGATCCTCATCAAGGGTGACCAAGAATCTAGGGTTCATTGCGGTCACCAGGAAGTACAACATGTAGTGGTTGTTGGCGAGGATGAAATCTTTGGCGTCGATGAGAGTGACAAGCGTGGTCAACAGACCAGCGGTGCCGACCTTGGACAACACCTGGCGATCCGTGTGGAAGGGGTTGAGGGTCATCGTACCCTTGCCCATGTGCAACAGACCTTGAGCTATCCGCACCATGAAGAGGGCGTTAGGGTCGCGATGGTAGTAACTCGCCAATTGTCGAAGCAACTGCGCGAGACGTGCGTTGTTCGTTCCGGCACCAACGAGACCCATGGCGAAAATGGCGTTGATCGCAACATCAATGTCGTTGTCATGAGAATATCTGGACAAAGTGTCGTACACCTTCATCTGGGGATTACTTGGGCTTGCAAGGCCCATGGCGAGTGGCACTGCACGTCGAATGTTGCTCTCTCCGTAATGCATGAGATGTCCGAATTGACGCAGAATCATCTCTTGGCCGACCTCTTCACCCATACCCACAAGCGAAAGACCGAGAACAGCATAAGCTTGAAGGAGCTCGTCGCCCTTCTTCTCGCCTTCGTCATCCTCTTCAATGTGCTCATTGCAGATGTGCAAGAAGTTTTGAATGTTGAGAACAGCACCAGTTCCAGCCCAAGCACAGGCTTCGGCAAGCACTTGAGTCGTCTTGGACATTGGGTGCTCGATGGCCTTCAATGTCTCAATGATGACATCAACCTCTTCTTGCTGCCCGAAGTACAGAAGCGCAAGACCGAGACTCATGAATCGAGTCCATTTGTCTTTGAGTTGTGATTCTCGGTCTGGATCCATCAGTGTTGAGATGATAGCCTCAATAACGTCGGAGTGAGCGGTGCCAACGAAAATGAGACCAAGAGAGAGAGCTGCCATCGCTGAAAGCTGCATGTCGAGAGAAGAATCTGTAACGATTGGGATGAGGATCTCGAGGAGAGCCTCCTTGTTTGAGCCAGCATAAGCCAAACCAAGACCCATGATGGAGGCCATTCGGGTAGGCATGTGCTTTCCATGGAGCTTATCCGAGTCACCGAGCAGTGCCAGGGCAGGATCAGCGTCATTTCGCACGCCAGTGCTGATAATACCGGATGCCAACATAGCCCCAGCCTTGACTTGGTCTTCTTCAACGTACGTGAAAGCGTCAACCTTGTCCAGACCCATCTCCACGTCCCAAAGCATCAACAAACCAACAGAAGCCGTTGTCGACAGCATACCCTCGTCCTTGGTCTTCCACACCCAGCTAGACTTGTTCTCGGGCACCAACATGAGTTTGTCCTGACCGAAACCTGCATTAACAAACCCGTTTACGAATGCGCTTGAGAGATTATGCCGTGCCGAGTCGGTGTTTGTGAGTCCTGCTGTCCGTGTGCTCTCCAAATGTGTCTTGTAGATGTCTTCTGGCGTCTTGGGGTCCAAGATGTTCAACTCCTTGCCCATATATTTGAAGTAATCTGGGAGCTTGGTGTTGTTCACACAATCAGCCAATTCCGGATCCTCCTCAGTGTCCTCGTCCGACAATTCGATGCATATTCTCTGTCGCCCTAGCAATATGGCCATTTGTCTCCGCGTTGACTTATCCTTGGTGGAGTTGAATACCTCCTCGATCACATTCGTGTCGTTCAGCCGAATAGCCAATAGCAGGGCCTGTGTATATTGCTTGTATTGTTTGTAGACGCTGTACGCGGTTTTGAGGAATTCGGAGTTGTCGGGGTATGGGAGGAGGGGCACCATGCTTGAAATTGTCAGAAACTGCGAATAGCAATACAAATCATCTCATTTCAGCTTACCTGACCATGTACAAACACACTCGGGAGTAAGTGTCTTTGTCCAAGTACTTTGGAAGATCTTCGATCATCTCCAGCTCGCTCAGTAAATCAACAGCGTCGGCTTCAGCGTTGTGCTTGAGGAAGTATGGCACGAGCGCTAAGGCGAGTTCCTTGATGTCGTCCAATTTTGGCTCGGGACCGCTTGATTCATCATTCAGCCTGAAATTCTGTTCCTCTCCGATCTCAAGCGCAAGATGGCGCATGTATTCGTGACCCCATTGACCGAGATCTGTGGATGGAGCAAGGAGGCGGTATTTGAGCGTGTCTCGTCGCTCTTCGTCGGAGAACGTCATACCAAGAACGGACAACATATCGGCGAGTGAGGTCTGCATTGCTTGTTAATACGACTATCCAACGAATCATCTCAAACCAGTCTTACCTTGTGGTCGCCTGCTGGCCATGATTCGTAGGCCTTCTCCAAATTTGCATAATGTGGCCGTAGGAACTTCAGAGGTTTTGGGACTGCTGTCATAGATGAGGTAGATGTCTTGATGGAGGTTTTGATGGCTTCTAGGGTTGGTGTGTAGAGACTCGTGTCGGATTCCTGTTTGTTTGGTCAATTCAGTACCACCCAAACAATGAAGCAAACGGTCAGACTTACGAGTAACCGGTCAACAAGCATTTCGAGATCTTCTTTAAGCTTCTGATCCTCCTCGCTGAGCTCCTCTGTGATCACAAATGTCAATATATGGCCTTGCCCTGCGGATCAACAGTTGCCGTACCTGGTGGCAGGACCTTCGCATCCTCAATAGGCTTTCCATCCTTATCCAGTTGTGGCTCCTTCTTCTCTTCAGCATCTGTGGCCTTTCCCTTCCCCTTGTCTAGAGGCTTCTCCTCGGTTGACGATGGTCCGGTGGACTTTGAGGGCTCATCTTCCTTGCCAGCCATGCTGGAGTCTGATTATGAAGCTTGATGAAAGTCCGGGCGGTGCGGCGTTGGAGATATTGGGGGAATATCGAGATGCAACAAGTGAGAGAGGGTATTCGGGGTATAGAGTTTGGTGGATTATTGTTGTTGGAGATGATGGATTTGGAGGCAATGAATGCATGTCGCGGCATTGCTGAGCTTCCAAAACAGTCTATCACGTGACTTTCCCTTTCTGGAATGATGTTTCCAGGATATCGCCGGCGAATTCCTTGTATGCTAGAATCTGTCGTTACATCAGTCTCATTCTCTCGTTCTTGGGATATTTCTCTTGTGGCGCATAGATTGGGGATTAAGCCTTCCTCTCTGAGCTTCCATCAAAAAGACGCCGAAGTCTCGCTATTTGGAGGAGAAACAAGTGGCCGACAGCATCTTATGGGTGCGTATTTGTCTGAGACGTATAACACCTCCTAGTTAAGTACTTTAAAGGATTGCCATGAATATATCGCCCTCTCCTTCGAAAATAAGTACGTATGGTAGGTTCTCGGCCTCTTTTCTCTCCTGCTTACAGCGACAGACAATTTCAATATTATGATAATGAGTGAATTCAGAATATGACAAGGGAAATCTCTTCTTTTCTCGTCCCGATTGAGCAAGCATATAATAGCATTCAGCCTTGCCCTTTCCAACATGTGACGCGGCCTCGTCCCTCTTTTTAATCCCGATTGCCAGTCCAGTCGTGAAGGGCGAAAAATAAATTTCAAAGTCGATAAACCGCCAACAAACAAACATGAAGCTCGATCCAAAAAACATCCGATATGTGACGCCAGAAGACTGGAGAGTCCTTACTGCTGTAATTACTCTACATTTTCAAAAACGAAGTCACAAATCTAACGACGGCACAGGTAGAGCAAGGCTCTCGAAACCACGAAATCGTTCCCACACCCCTCATAATCACCCTCTCCAACCTCAAAGGTGGAAATCAAGTTTTAAAATGCATATTCAGCCTCGCAAAAATAGGACTTCTCTCCAGGGTCAAAAATGCGCGATACGAAGGTTACCGATTAACCTATGGCGGACTCGATTACCTCTCCCTCCACACGCACCTGAAGTCGGACACGATATACAGCGTAGGAAATCAAATAGGAGTGGGTAAAGAGAGTGATATCTTCGTTGTTGCGAGTCCCGGGGGTCGTCGGTTGGTTCTCAAGATTCACCGTCTTGGTCGCATAAGTTTTCGCACAGTAAAGGCGAATCGGGATTACCTCAGGAATCGACATTCGGGATCGTGGATGTACATGTCTACTCTTGCGGCGAGAAAGGAATACACATTCATGTGCTCGTTGAGGGAAGCAGGATTCCCAGTTCCAGAGCCCGTGGGATGGAATAGGCACACTGTGGTCATGGAGTTAATCGATGCGTTCCCACTACGACAAATTACCGATGTCCACAACCCAGCAAAACTCTATGGACAACTCATGGAAATGATTCTGGATCTTGCCAAAGTCGGTCTAATCCACGGTGATTTCAACGAATTCAACATCCTGATCAAAGAGGAGGGCAAAGACACCATATACGACGAAGATGAAGAAAGACAAGAAACCACACCACCAAAGGATCCCGACGCCAAATTGATCACTCCTTCTTCTGCCACAGAAGAGCCTGCGCCCTCACCTCCCACAGACTCCTCACAGCCCTCTACAGTCCAACAACCAGTCCTAATCCCAATCCTAATCGACTTCCCACAAACCCTCTCCATCTCCCACGCAAACGCCGATTTCTACTTCAACCGCGACGTACAATGTATAAAGACCTTCTTCGAACGCCGCTTCCACTTCACATCAGACGAACCAGGTCCATTCTTCGCAGACGCAATGAAGGGCATGGAAGACGCTGTCAGGGTTGGTGGGAGGAGATTAGATATCGAAGTGGAGGCAACAGGTTTCAACAAGAAGCTAGCCAGAGAGTTAGAAGGCTATATGAAAGAAGTAGGCGTTGACGGAGACGCAAACGGCGAAGCATTCGTTGACACGGAGGGAGACAACGAAACTGTTGTCGACGCCACAGAGGCCCCACTTTCAGACAACGAAGACAGAGATCACTTGGCAGACCTACCGACGCCAGAGTCTCAACCAGAAACAGACCCCATTTTCAAAGCATCAAATCTTGCTGTCCAGGCCCCAACAGAACCAACACAGCAACAACCAGCCCAACTAACAGCCGCCTCCCTCTCCATAATCGACCGTCTCTCCAACCTCCGCACGAACGACACTCCTACAATAAAAGGCTCACAAAAAGCACCAACGATATCTCACGCAGGCACATCAGCGAGTAGGAGACCGCCACCGAACCCGGCGAAAGTGGCGAGAGGTTGGGCAATTTGATTTGATACCCAACAAATCTGGAACAAAGGATAGGTTACGTAGCCATGATTTCAATGAAAGATTATGATACCATCAATACTCGTTCCCACTCGAGTGTGCCATTGTGACTGTGGCCGCGATTGCGTAAATATTGGGGGGACTTTAAATTCCGGCATAACAAACTCCACATCCAGACTCCTCAACCTCAACCTCAACCTCAAATCTCAAAGCTCAAATCTCAAATCTCAAATCTCAAATCTCAAATCTCAATCTCAATCTCAAATTAATGATATGATATGATATCGAGGAGGAGAACATCTTATAGAGACTGTGCCGTTGTTGAAATAGAAAAGGGAAAGGGTGTGGTTGTTTGTCTAGGGCGATGGGTGAAATGAATATTTCCTCCGAAAACATATCCCAAAAACACAACTTCAGGGAGATTTTTCAACCACCACACCACTTCCTCTCAACATAATCAACCAAAGGGCTAGCACGAATAACCGTGATAGAAAATTGTTCTATCAACTTTGAGATGAGCGCATAAAAGTCCGATATCATGGGCAGATTAGCAATCAGCATCCGTTCGTCCTTCACAACAGGCAGCATGTCACGAGGGCATTTAAACGAACATAACACGAACAGCAGACCAAGGAGGACATCGCTGGCAGTTATCAAGACATAATCACAAACAGACAAGACAAACTGTTCACAAAATTGTTTTCTCATCAAGCATACCGCCATCAACCATGCCATCATCTAGCATACATAGCAACAACGACGAAGAAATCAAATCTGCACCACCACCATTTCATCTCTTTCCCCCATGAGCAACCATATCTTTCAAATAAAACACACAATGTAGGATGAGAACAAGTACAAAGAAAGGAAAAGGTGCGACCAAATGGACTCATTAGCAGGCAGTAATCTTAGCTACCACAAATCTGTCCTCAATCTCAGCAAGCAAATATCAAAACGATGACATGAGCGGGAAAGAGATGGTGAGCCTCCAATACAACGCTGTGAACAGCAAAGGACGAGAATTGAGCAGTGGTGCGCCGTGTATGCACGTAATGCGCTGAGGTGTGGCGTCAAGTATGATGGAAACTGGCATCATAGATAAATGCGATCCATTGAGGCATGATCAAGCAAATAATACATGCTGTGCCCCCAGTCGCCGTAAAACCAGCTTGATGAAAGATATGAAGAGTGTGTGCATAACCATGCAATGCTGTCGAGAGACTTTCCGAACATTGAAGAGAGTGTGGCAACGTAGATTCCACGTGCGAAGGGACAGAAGCCTACTCAGCATCTTGGACAGCCACTTTAATATCGCTGGCGGCGTGGACAGACTCAGTTGGGGTGACTGGAGCATTGGCATCTGCTTCATGTTCCAATGGAACACCTCCATCATTGCCAGCTGTGCTTGGAAGGTTGACGCGAGGAGTCTGTGTGCCACTGCCCATCTCAGAATTGATGGTGGAGAGTGCTGGGCGAGCGAGATAGTATGGAGTGGCTGTCGATGGGGCGGTGTAGCCGAATGGAGGCGGCTGCTTGCTATGGGATGTTAGCTAGAGAACAGAGAAGTGAAGACGAGATCCTTACGCATCACCACGCAACAAGTATTGCTTCAGCTCCTGTTGGCTTCCAGCACCGGTTGGGCTGCCAGTAAGAACAGCCGGTGTTCCAGATGTGCTACCTGGTGGGCTGACAGTTGGTCCACGAGATGGGATTGAGAGAGAGCTGCGACCAGCCTGGATGCAGCCGAATTCGAATTCAGCGGCACGGAACTGGCGAGCGGCAGCAGTCTGCTGCTTGAGCATCTTCTGCTCGTGAGTGTCGGAGTAGCGGATCTGGATGATGTGCTCTTCTCCACCAGACTTGGTGACTGGAGTGTTGTTGAATTGCGTGATGACGTCCTCACAGACATCGCGAGACTCAAAGCTGTGGAGGTCAGTGTGTATAGCATGGAAGGACGGAGATGTGAACCTACCGAGCAAAGCCAACTCCACGACCATTGCCGCTGTCATCACGGAGGATGCGAGCTGAGCAGACCTTGAACGGCAAGAATTGAACGGAAAGTTCCTAGAAATGTCAGCAAGTGAAAGAAACTAGGAATATACCTGAGTGATAGTCCATCGGGACAATGACATCCAATGAATTACCGGTGGCCACTTTGGTGGTGGAAGTGGGCTTTTTCGCTCGTGGTTCGGTGTTTCGCCGTTACGGTTGGCGGGTGCTCTCTCTCATCGACAACGGCCATGGATCCAGCACAACAAAGAAAAGCAAACGCTAAAAGACATAAACGCAAAGCACTACTCACATGTTCATTCATGTTGCGTGGGATGTTGGACACATAGAGGTTGGTGTTGGCCTCGTCAGAGAACTTCTTGAGCTTGGCATAGAACGATTCCTGGGTGAGAGTTCAGTATTGGAACTCGTGGCGATGAGGAACTTGGTAAGAACATACCCGAGCAAATGAGACTTCGTAGCCAAGCCAGTGGAATCCACGGATACAGTTCTCGGCGTCTTCAAAGTTGTGGTACTTGATGAAGCCAAAGCTGTGAACAGTGAGCAGATAGTGAGATCATGTCAGTGAAGAAGGAACTCACCCTTTGCAAGAACCAGTCTTGAGGTCGATGATGGACTTGGAGCTCTGGATGTCACCGAAGCGCGTGCCCCAGTTGTGCAACATGTCGTCGGTGGTCTCTGGAAGGAGGCCACGGATGTAGACATTGGTCTCGCCGTTCTTGTTCTCGAGGCAGCGATCGAGAGGCTTCATCGGTGAGTTGGGAGCTGGAATGGCGCGAGGAACTGGTGGGTCTTGCTGGAGCAGGATCTGGAGATGAAGTGGGAGCTGGCCGACGCTGGGCTGCTTGGTGTACTGTGGAGTCATGTAGCCGAACTGGGATGGAGAAGGTGTGCCGGAGTGAGTGAAGACGCCGTTTGGAGAGCGGTCATAGACAGCAACACCATTCTGATAGCCTCCATAGGTGTAAGGTGTAGTGGGAAGGTGCTCTTCGTTCGAGGAGGTCGAGTCTCGACGTGGTGTGATCAAGGTCGGCATGACATGGGCTGAACTGTCAGTTGAATTGCGAGAAGCCCAAGCCTGGCCGTGTGGGCTGTTGTCGACAGAGTAGTAGCCGTGCTGGGCCATTGGAGTGTACATGCCGTTGGATGCCTGGCTGCCGTTGTTGATGCCAGATATGCCGGAGACGAGGTTGGCACCTGAATAGTTGTAGAGGAGCTGCTGAGCATTTGGTGGATATTGTGCCATTGGGGCACCGAATGCCTGATTGGATGCTGGAATCTGTGAGCTGGTTCTGCCACCAGCAGCGAAAGGTGATGGATGCAAACCCATCGCACCGAAACCTTGAGCCAATGCAGCCATGCCAGATGGGTCCACAGGCTCAGACTGCATCATCGAATTGGTGGTTGGCAGGTACTGGGCAGCACGAAGAGCTGAAGCTTGAGATCCTGGAGTATGACCGTATGTTCCGTAAACTGGATGGGTGTAGTTGCCCATGGTAGAGTAGGCATTCTGGCGCTTGCCGTAGTCGTTCACGCTGAGATTTGCCATGGTGATTATCTGGAGCACTGTCAGAGACTGGGAAGGAATTTTGGCTCAATGAAAGTGGTGTGTGGCAAAAGACGTGAAAGTAAAATCCGCAAGATGGGCTGGCATGACCTGCTCACTGGCAGTGAAAGGATGAGCGTGGAAAGAGTGAGATGGACAAAACTTACCACTTCAAGTTCGAGAAGCTGTGCTTTGTTATATGCAGGCTAGATAATTCCGGCCAAGAGATTGCAAGACTGCTCATGCAATGGTTAGTGAATGTTGTGGCGTAAGTGGGGAGTGAAGAGAAGTGAAGATGGTGGAGGAAGTGAGCCAACTGAGTTCCCCATTGAGCTCCAGGCAGCAGAACTGCACGAAAAGAACCCGAAAGGACTCAATGGCGTCGAAACGCGTCAAGCACGCGAAAGTCGCGGTTATGTGTGTGAGATGCAAAATGGAGAAGCAGGCACATACCTTGAAGGATTGCAGTCTTACACTGAGGATGCAGGGTCAAAAAGCGACGACTGGGAGCACTGAAGGAAGCTGCATGGGTGTCAGTCCACATCAAGGGAGTCGAGATGAGGTTCGAGGAGGTGTACTCACTCTTGGAACAGCTACGAAGAAATGTCGCTGAGAGTTGAGGGATGTTCTGGCGAGGGAAAAGAAGCTGAAGAGGAGATGAAGGGCGAGCGAGGTTTATAAAGACTACAAGCGGGCTATTATCTGACTGTAACGGCAGTCAGTGAATGAGGAAGGAATGCCCAGCTCAACGTCAACGCGTCGCTATCAAATTGCCTGCTTCACCATCACTCCACGGCAGGAAAGCTCGTTCAGCCTGACTAAATCAGTCTGCAATTTCAAACAATGTGCTACTGACTGGCAACTGCATTCGATGCCCACTCCAACTTACTTTCTACAGGGAAACAGCGCAAACAAGTGGTAACAGAAGAGCGGAAGGTAGCGCTGGGTCTTGGTGGCAACAGGGTTGTGCACACAATAATGACAGGAAGAGATGTTGATGTAAGAGATGATTGTGATAAGAGGTGGTCTATGTGTCGAAGTGAAAGGAGGTGAAGTCCACTGGTCAAATTGCTTGATCAAGGACAGAGGCCGCCTTATATGATCGACTTGAGGTAGTCTCCTGAGCGAACGACTTGTAGTGAAGGTCTTCTTGGGGGCTGCCACAACGGTGAAGACTTGTGGTCAACGGGATGGAGTGATATCTGATACGTTCATATCCTGCATGAGGCTCGAAGCGTGGGCAATATAGTCACCATTTGGTCGAGTGAAGGTAAGACGATGCGAAGTTTCTGCCGGCTGTGTTACACACGACAGCATGGTATATCTCTGGGCCAGCTGGCGTTTGTCTTTGTTTCCCCCAATCCCTGTTGTGGACTTCCTTTGTGAGCTTTGTGACCTATCTGCCGACCGTTTGAAGGCGGGCGCGTTTGCATCATAACAAATCTGGCCTCCTCATATCGATTGTTTACACACACTCAACTCCGAGTATCATCTTTTCCCCACCATAATTCAACACACACCATACTTCGACGCGTTATATCAGCCCGCACTCTACAGGCCAGGAAGAGGTGACGACTATCCTGTCGTGATCTATGTCAGATGACTCTGTTTTGTCCTCCGGCTATAACGCGTCACACTCGAGTTCTCCAAAATGGCCGTCGAAGATTTCGTGTCTCTGGACAGTTCATCGCGCAGCCGCTGCGACCCTGCTATTGCAGATCGCCCAATGTGGGCGAGAGATAGACTGAGAATCTGCTCCGACTGCACATATGATATCCTGGCCTCTCTGTTTGTCTGCAGAGGTCTTGAGGAAATGACATACTGGGTTGGAGTCCGAGCACTGTATCGTGACCTTCACAATAGGGTTGGGTAAGGCTGGTCGGGCCTGACCGCTGCTTGATTTGGGTCATTTGTTGATCTTGTTGCATGCCCATGCGAGAAATGTTTGCCGGAGCGGACCGATGCATGGAAGGTACAAGGCCGATTTGAGTTTTCAGGAGGTGGCTTCTTCGACCTTTGTTACTGCATTGGCGGTCATGTCAGATGCGAACAATAAGAAGCAAGCTATAGGCAGGTCAATTGAATTGACCCTGGCATTGGTTAAGCCCTATGAATCGTTTCTGATGTGGAAGAGTATCTGTGGACTTTTGCACCGTATAGCTTACCCGCCTATCACCAAACAGCTCTCGGTCTCGGACCTGCAAAGACCAACTCTGAGACAGAAATCTAGTTGTGCCACCCTAGCTGCTGTTTCTAACCCTGAAGGGCCTTGTTGACTCTTTTGGCGCATGTCAACTTGCTGCTCGGTTGTGCAAAGGCTTGGAATCGTTGGACCATTTCTGCAAGTGGCTTTCGGGGAACTGCGTGTCGAAATGCCGTCCGTCCCGCGTAGTCGACCAACATGAGAGCCGATCGATAAGATGCTGAGTCGGCCGCATGATAGGCCATTGAGGTTTATATGCGATGGCGCACATATGCAGAGGAATAGAATTAGATGGTCATCGAGGGAAAGGCCCGGCCCATTGGATGCGTCGTAGTGTTGAGCTTTGTGGAACTGTAATGCAAGTCCCATAGTCCCGTTTGACCAGCAACCCGGTCCTTGGTGACTGGCAATGGTACTACAAGTCTTTGTACTCTCCACAAAAACGATGAGATCGCCATTGTTCCAAATCAGCCTTGAATATGGCTGCAAACCAGGTCAACGGGCGGTGTCCTCGGTGGGCCGATTGGCAATGTCACTGCAAGTCTCTGTACTCGATCAGGGAACAATGAATTCGTTCCAAGGCAATTTCCCATTCTGCTTGTGCATCCGAGGCTCGATTGATTGACGACGGGACATTGTGGAGTACGTATAGATGTGGGCAGAGAAGACCTGTAGTAGGGACTTGGTTTGGGCTCTCACTCATCAATCCTACTGGTTGGCGGATGATTGTCCACCCGAAGGTCGACATGAACGCACCCGTAGTGCATAACAGTTGCATCTCTCGCTGCCAGAAGAATAGCGGCATGCATTGGGGGATGCGGTTATGGATCTAATGATCTCTGTCCGACGTTGGGTTGATGCAATCTTCTACGAAAGGAGTCCGCGACTCGACTGGTCTCCAAAACCTTATTAACGAACCTGGAAACTCACAGCAAGATACATTTTAAGCTCGGTGTGCTTCGCACCCGCTGAAGCCGCTCTCCGATATGCAGTCATCTATCAACTCCTCAGTTCTCAATACAGCATTATTTAAATTGCGTGTTGACATGTCTATCTACGGCTATGTCACATTAGATTCGACTATGGACAAGACCAAATACAATCTTCACCATCTAACCAGAAGCAAATTGAAATAGCAGCAGTTGATACATCGCAAGACACCGCCTGCTCTAAATGCTACCTGACGCCATGCAAAGTTCCTGCAACTACGACCACACATCTTCCTGGTATTGATTCGATGCCCTCATAGCCTTGACGATTTCGTCACCCTTGGCCACTGGAATGCCCCTTTGCTCAGCGATGATTTGTCCAAGAAGAGTGTTCACTTCGCGTGCCATACTTGCGGCATCACCGCAGACGTAAAAGTATGCCTTCTGTTCCAAGAGCTTGTTCACTTCTGCCGCCGCTTCCTTGAGTTTGTGCTGCACGTAAACCTTGGTTGGTCCTTCGCGAGAGAAGGCTGTGTGGATTTCGAAATTGTCGCCGAGGGCTTGCTTGTATTCCTAGAAATCGGGTTAGCTACTGTGGTAGAAAACAGGTAGAAAATAATTGAACATACCTCCCACTCATCGCTATACAGGTAATCCTCCTCCCTCTTTCTGCAACCGAAGAACAAAATGGTCTTGCCAACCTGCTCACCCTTCTTTGCCTGCTCAGCACGCTCCTGAACGAATGCTCGGAATGGTGCAACGCCAGTACCTGGTCCAACCATGATAATAGGCTTCAGTGGGTCTGACGGGAGCTTGAAATTGGAGTGGCGAACATGGACTGGGACGTGAATTCCATCATATTTGTTGCGAGGGCCAGTGATTGCGTAGTTGAGACCATGAGGATCTGGACTGGGATCTCCGTGCTGCTTCTGCTTCAGTGCAAGTAGGTAGTTCGTAGTAACACCTTTGACGACGTGTGGAGCACCTGGTTTCTCGATCGACTCGACCACAGCTGTGATTGAGATCTTTTGCTTCTGCTTCAAAGAAGAAGATGAAATAGAGTAGTATCGAGGCTGAATTTTGTGGAGACCTTCAATAAACAGCGAGAATGGGACCTTCGTCCATGCCTCACCTTTCGACTGCCGCTCGAGGAGTTGTGCGATGTTCAGATTGAGATCCGAGACCTGTGTATGGAAGTAATCTTTATCACTGCCAATCTTCGTCATCTCCGCCTTGATTTCGTCAGTCGGTGCGAATTGTGCAAGCTGAGACACAAATTGACGCGAGACTGGTGCACAAATTTCCATGTGGTAGCGAGCCACCGCATCGTATGTTGTAGGCGCTGGGAAGGGTACTTTTGAGGTGGGATCTTTGCTCTTGACGTTTATGACCATGTGGCTTTTTGCTCCTCCGAGACCAGCAATATTAAGGAAGCGCTCAACTTCCTTGCCAGCGTTTGTGGGCCAGATTGCAATGTGATCGCCAGTCGTATAAGTGATGTTAGAGCCGCTGACATCGATTTCCATATGCAGGCAGTTGCGATCCTTGGCGGTAAACAACTCTTTGGACTCGGCGATAGGGGCGATGTAAGGGTTGTTGGCGTTGTATGGTCCTTTGGATGTACCTTCGAGGTGATTCTTGTTCGGCTCTCCGAGATAGACTTGCTCTTCGTCCGCGTCCAACTCTGGTCGTTCCGTAATCTCGAAAGCAGGCTCGTAAACTGCTTCGCGTTCTTCTAGTCCCATCTTTTCGCAAAGAGATTGCCACATGGGCTCCTTCCAGGCCAAGAAATCTTCTTCCATTGTACCAGCTCCATCATCACCTTCTCCAGCCTCGCCAATTCTGTTTGCACCCAATTTGTCGAAAGCTTTGGTGACATTACGGACCATAGAATTGTAGTGCTCGTAGGTGTTGTTACCAAGACCGAATGCGACGTAGACGAGCTTGCTGAGAGGTTGATCATCGGGTCCTGCTCCGCTGCTGAAAGAAATGTCCTCGTTGTTGGCGAACTCGTAGAAGTCCACAGCGTTGTCGGTTGGTTCTCCTTCGCCGTACGTAGCCAAGACAAAGAAGGCGACTTTGTCCTCAGGGAAAGAGTCTAGATTGTCGTAGTCGTAGTCCTCGAGATCTGCAACCATTGTCTTCAAACCGAATCGTGCCGCGCCTTCTTTTGCCAGTCGAGAAGCGTAGTCCTCGGCAGTACCAGTCTGGGACCCGTAGAATACAACACAGTTCTTGTCCGTTTCTTCCATTTTCTCGATGATGTTTCGTGATTTGCCGGCCTTCGCGGCGCCATTCGTATGTGCCAATGAATTGCCATAAGGATCGTTGGCAACAGCCCAGTACGTGCCTTTCGTGAAATAAGCAACTGTTCCGAGGAGCAAGGCAACCAGGACAACAATGTCCAAGGTGTCTAGCTGTGCCATCGTTGATGTATTTGTGTGGAGGCGCGAAAACGGTACTGGAAAGTTAGACGAGGAAGCCGCTATCTGCCACGGTACACACTTACATGAATAATAAAGGGGAGAGTTGATCTGCAAATAATTATCGAGGCACTGAATTTGTGGCCAAAGTGTTCGTTTGTAGTCTCCAGATCAGCTTGCAAGTGGCGGTGGGTTGCCCAGAGTGGCAATCAAGCAAGGGAGATCTGGTCGGTCTTATCAAAGAGATGTGGTGAGAGTTTCTCGGTTCGGGTTTGCTAGCTGGACCGTTTATGACTGCTCTTCTACCATACGTATGGCCAAATGGGCAAGAGGGATTCGAAAGCGAGGACGAGCCGGACACGAAGCAACTGAGTGAGTCCTTTGGAATTGTATTACACGAAGCTGTCGCCTGCAACTTGTCATTTTCACAAGGGAATTGTTTCCGCTGCTCGGCAGCGGAAGACTTCACACTCCCGCTCGTATTACGGCCAATCAATGTCCTGACCTCTGAACTCCATGACCCTCTCAAAGTTGCGGATTCCGTACTCGGCATTATCCTCTATTTATGACAGATGCAACCAGACATGATTCTCACTCTCATCAGCTGCACACAAGGCTCTCAGTTCGTTTCTGCATTCCCCGCAACGGAGCACATATTCTAGACCTCGCTCTAAGCCTGGAAGATTCTCGGACGAAGTTTCCCGGCAGTTATGATTTTAGTATAGGCATCATGAATGACCGTCTCTGGATAGTTCCGCTCGCCGAAGAGCGTGACACCGTGTCTCTCATCGAGAAGGCAATTTTGAGTCTGTGTGCCGCACAGATGAAGCCCCAGCCGGACCCTTTGATAGTGTAGCAGAATAGAGCTCTCCTGAAGCTCGTATACTCCTACGTTCATCCATGTATTATGGTTGTGCTGTGTTGTTCACTCTACGCGGTTGGATCGGGATCTACGGAATCATGGCCCGAGTTCTCAGGTGAGCCTTTACCGGGGTCGTCAACTATATCGCTTCAGCATTTAAGGCAGGAAATCTTCATAGGCTACGAGGCATCTCCTTCGATTATTTAAAATGTTCCCAAAGTGATTAAATAGAGACATCGCCAATGAGCAGGAGGTTATCGCCTTCGATATGGACTTAGAAGATGCTGGATTGCGATTGCACCTGTAGAAAGGCAGTTTTTGAAAGTTCAATTGCACTGCCTGCGGTTACCCGATCACTGGGACACGTATTGAAGTTCTCTTCTTGATGGAATTGCTTAGGCACGCTTGAATGCAGCACGGGAAAACTCTGCATTCTCTTGCTTAGAAGTTGTTGTGAGGCTCTTCAACTCTTGACATCTCCAAACGTATTACTCGCCGTTTAAGAATAAATTGATATCCAGTGAGATAGTACATGAGCTCGTGGAAAATCCCGAGATGTTGTCTTGGGACACGCGAGAAACCAGGATTATAATAGAGTGACGTTTGGGCTACGTACGGCTCAACGACGTGAACCACCATCGAAATCTCGTCCCTGCATGGGCAGATACGTACCAGCTCACTACTTAGGCTGCGATGCGAGGGAAGATTGATAGGGTGCTTCGACAAATCTACTATTGTCGTCTATCATACTTGGTAAAATGGACCATTGAGAGACGAGTTTTTGTCCTGTGCCAAAGTGATTTCCTGAGTAACCTCTATCCCTGCGTGCCGGACATCCCTGTGTGCAGGAACGATTCACAGGTACTTCGACTTCAGAATAACTTAAAACTTTACACA
This sequence comes from Venturiaceae sp. KMAF11, assembly GCA_023078705.1. Taxonomy (NCBI): domain Eukaryota; kingdom Fungi; phylum Ascomycota; class Dothideomycetes; order Venturiales; family Venturiaceae; species Venturiaceae sp. KMAF11. The sequence goes on from JALGOQ010000012.1 coordinate 757,930, forward strand.
CATCTCAATAAATTTTATAGCTCTCAATAGATTATATACTACACTAATCCTAAATACTTGAGACTCTTTACCTCGAAAATTACGCTTATGTACTCGCCTTCTTACCTAAATTGCTAAGTGTCTCCCTATAGATCGCAACCGAACACTTCTACAATAGCACGATCATTAAGCTATTAATTTTATTACAACTAATAAAAGAGTTTAACCTAAGCTCCTAAGTACTAATACTATATTGCAAGATCCTATTTTTAATATTTTATATAGAGCGTAAAGTTTTACTATATAGGATAGTACCTCTAATTAGAACGCTTACCGATCCTGGTTAGCGCGAGACAAGGCCCGTATTATATATAAGAGCGTAATTTAAGTTCTATACTAATTATAAACCCTCGCTATAGCTAACTATAATCTAACTTCTTATAGTCGATATAGAAATTCCCTATATAGAAATAGGAAGACGCAAACCGCGGGTCGCGGTTCGCCTAGAGGAGCCTTAAGGAGAGATTTTAAGGAAGAAATAGATTAGGGTTTTCAAATGTTTTATGTTTATATAGCTCGAGGAAGAGTTTAATAAAGTAAGTTTATTTACTATATTAGTAAGGCGCAGGGTATATAAATAATAGTAATAGTATAATTATATACTATAACAATTCTACGGTTTTTATAATATATATGTAATGGCTGATTAAATTTGGAAAGGTACGTTTTTAACGAATTTGTCTAGTTAATAATTAAATATTTCTTAGGGACTTGTGTTATAGATTATACCTAAGCCATAGAAACGGTACTAGAAGAAATAATAGGGTAGGAAGGTTTAGAGATAGAGAACCTAGAATATTAGAAGAACGAGTAAATAGAGTAGTAGGACGAGTTAAGTAATAACTCTAGTAGTATATACTAAGCGTAGTTACGTAATATACCTATAGTTCCTATAGCCTTAGCGGATACCTACGATTTAAGAAGTATAGAAAGTATAGGAAGGTTACTAAGAGTATAGGTAACCTATAGGATAAAAGAATATATAAGGAAGGTATTTAATAGGATCTCTTATTTCTTTCTTTATAATTATCTTATATTACTTTTCTTAAGTTAGAGGTTTATAAGAATATATAAGTAGTAACGATACTTTACTTAAATATAAAGCCGATTTATCTTATATACCTATAGCCTTATATTAGGAGAGACTTTAATATACTATATAGCTAAAGTATTACGACTGGTTTTCTTAGTACGGTATAGTTTACGTATCCTTAGAGTATTTCTTACTCCTTTCGCTTAGAAACGCCTATCGTATCGTACTTTCTTCCTAACGAGGGTTTAGGGTAAGGGCGAGAGTTAGTAGATAGACTTACCTTAAGTCCTTTCTTCCTTTCTTATTTCTTTTAACTAGCTTTAAATAGTAGTTAGATTATTAACTATAACGATATAGGGCTAGGTTAAGGGAGAGGAGAGATAGTATTAGCCTTTAGCTATACGGTATATTAAAGTCTCTTTTAATATAAAGTTATAGGTATATAAGATAAATTAGCTTTATATTTAAGTAAAGTATTATTACTACTTATATATCTTATAAACCTCTAACTTAAGAAAAGTAATATAAGATAACTATAAAAAAAGAAATAAGAAATCCTACTAAATACCTTCCTTATATATTCCTTCGTCCTATAGGTTACCTATACTCTTAGTAACCTTCCTATACTTCCTATACTAGGGACCTTTACTAAGGCTATAGAAACTATAGGTATATTACGTAACTACGTTTAGTACGTACTACTAGAGTTATCGCTTAGCTTATCCTACTACTCTATCTACTCGTCTTCCTAATATTCTAGGTCTTTCGTCTCTAAACCTTCCTATTCTATTATTTCTTCTAGTATTATTTCTATAGCTTAGGTATAATCTATAATACTACCCTCCCCTTTAGGAATTCTCGTCCTAAGGATTTAGTATCGGCGTTCTTCCTATTAACGCTAAACTTATAGTATAGGGGGACTATAAGTACGCTTTCTTTCCTACTACTTATCTACCTCTAGTTCTAACTCTTTCCTAACTATACTAAAGGCTTTATTATTAAAGTCTCGCGAAGCTCGTTTTACTACCGTCTAGGCTAAAGGCCGTACTATACCGTTTCCTTATAAGCGCTATTATAACGCTAAACTAGAGTATTAGGTAGATATTACCGTAGGTAAATACTCTACCTACGTTAGAGTAGATCGAAGCTATAACTTAATCCTATCTAAAGCTAATTATATATTAGCGAGTACTCTCGTTACTCCTCTTAATTATATAAACGTCTCGTCTATTCCGTAATCGAATCCTTATTCTTCCTATTATTTACGATTATAATAGTATAGATAATAGTCTATCTATACGTCGTATAATAATCTTTTTATTCCTTTAGTAGATTCCGCTTAAATCTTTTTCTTAGCTTTTCTAAGCTATACGTATCCTAGGTTTTAACTCTCTATCTAAGTAATTACTATATCTTTAACTTACTTTATAAGGTACTACTACGAACCTTCCTAAAATACTCTTTAGAGTCCTTTATAGACTTCTTTAATTTATTTTCTATTATTCTTCTATCTTTCTTCCGTTTCTATTCTTATAGCTCTAATAACTCTTTATAGAGCCTCCGGAAGTATCTCTTTCTCCGCTAACTATCTACCGATATCTTTTTTATTTTTCTATATTAAGCTCTAGTCCGATTATTATAACTTATACGCTAACCTCCTTCGTAGGGGATAAAATAGACGCTTAGAAAGCGAAGATTTAACGGGAGTTAGATATAGTTAAGGACGAGATAGCTAAGGGGGACTCTACTTTTAAAGCTCTCTAGTAAGCTTAAGCTACTTATCGTTAGAAAAAACTACGACTTCGTAAAAATCTAAATCTTCTAACTAATTAAGAGAGGGTATTATAGGCCGATAATCTCTTTACTCTAGAAAAGCTTAAGCGGATAGAGTATAAGGCTACCCTTCGCGGTAAAATAGTTCTTTATAAGGGTTATTCTTACGAACCCGCTCTATTTTATAGATTTCTTATTTCTAAGGGCTAGGCTCCTCTATCGCTATCTTAAGTATCTAGATTAGATAATTAATTACTTTTACTAGGGATACCTATTTCTTTAGACGCCCCCTTAGTCGATTAGCCTTTTATACCGGGGATATCTAATCCTAATTCTAATTTTAGAAGTTTATAAGTTTTAGCGGTAAAACTAGGCTATCGCCTACTAAGTATATATTAGGTTACTAATTAGTTTCTATATATTTTCCGTATTATCGTAACCCTTCTATTTTACTAGGTAGTATATTTCTTTTCTAATTATCTAATAATTTAGAATTTATTCTAACTCGTACTCCTCTTCTTCGTCGTTAATAATAGTTACTATTAGGTCTACTTTTACCCCTTTTAGTACCTTTTCTAGTAGAGCTATATAAAATACTAGGTATATCCTTATATACTACGGGATTTATAGCCTATAATTAACCTTACTAATTTACTCTTTAACTTCAAATAGTCCTAACTTAACGTAGTCTAGTTTTATACTAGGTCGTTTTATTTTAATATTTTTTCGGAGTAGGAAAACTTTATCCCCCCCTTTAAAGGTTAGCGCCGAAGACCTATTATTATTATAGTATTTTACTACTCTATAGCTAATAAACCGTAGGTCTTAGGTTAATTATACCTATATTTTCTTAATTTATAATACTCGAAACTTAGTATTCTAGGATATTTATCCTAGTTCTAGTAGTTCGTAGTACGCCTTTAGTTAATATCTATATAATACCTTATATAGAGATATCTTAGTTAGTTTAGTAACTATACTATTATAAGCGTATTAAGCGAGAGGTAAGAGTTCTACCTAATTATTTTACCTATAATTAATATAAAAGCGTAGGTATTATTCTAACGTTTAATTTAACCGTTCCGTTTATTCGTTTATCTATAGATAGTATACTATAAATATCTTCTACTTAATTCCTAGCTAACTAACTAGTAAGGTCTAGAATTTCGATATTAACTACTTATCTTAGTCTAAGATAATTTATTATAGTATTCCGTAATTACTAAGGATATTTCTTATAAACGTATATAAGAGGTCTTCCGCTATCGAGCTTTCTTAATACGGGATAAACTTACTATTCTTAGTAAGTTTATTAGTAATAACTAGGATAGAGTCGTATACTACTCTTATTATTAGTTCCTTAGATAGTAGAAGCTTTATAATCTAATCTATCGCTATATATTACTATAGTTATATAGGAATTTCGGCGATCTATATTTCGCTATACGGTACGTGTCTATTTACCTTATTTCTTACGTATTTTATATAATTCTTAACTATTTCGGTTACTTTTTATCTTATTAGAGGGAAGTAGTACGTTTCCTTTAACCTATCGTAAGTTTTCTAATAGCCTTAATATCTATACGCCGGTATATTATATACTTCCTTAATTAGCGCTATTCTTATAGACTCTAGTACGTATACCTTCTTATAGAACCTAATTAGTCCTTTATTATTAATAATAATATAAGCGTTTTTATATTATCGCTTACCTAGCTCCTTAGCTATAGTATCGACTTTATACGCCTTTTTAATTTATTTAGTAAATCCCTTATTAGATATTACTATTATTACTATAAGGTCTATCTCGTCTAGTAGTTCCGGTAGGTTTATATAACTAAGCGACCTATTCTTATTTACTTTAAGGATTTAGTAACCCGGCGTAGGACTATTATTTACGTAATCTAGTCTTCTACTAAGAGTATCGGCTCTTTTATTCTCTAATCCCTTCCGGTAGGTAATTTTAAAGTCGTATACGGCGATCTATTCTACCTATCGAGCTTACCTCCTATTAAGTACCTTCGTAGTAGTAAAATAGGTTAAATTCTTATAATCTATAATAATTATAACGGTATATATAGCTCCCTTAAGGTATACTCGCTATTCCCTAAGTACTACGATAATTACTAATAACTCTTTATCGAATATATTATAATTTTATTCTACCGGAATTATTTTCCGGGAGTAAAACGCGACTAGGTAAAGGTAACCTTTATTATCCTTTTAACTAAGATATACGCCTATTATATAGTCCGATATATCTATTTTAACGATATACTATTTATTAGGTTAGAAGTTTACTAGAATCGGATATCCTATAAATAACTTTTTTAACTAATTAAACGTCTATTAATACTAGTTTATCTATATAAACTCTTAGTCTTTTTTTATAAGTATAGTAAGGGGACTAGCCTTACTTAAGTATCCCTTAATAAACTTCCGATAGTAATTAGCTAACCCTAAAAACGACTATACTTTCTTAATAGTAGTAGGTTTAGGCTATTCTAGGATAGCTTTAACCTTTTTTAGGTCTATTACTACTAATCCTAGTATAATACGGAATCCTAGGAAATCGAAATCCTCTATATAAAATTCGTATTTAGATAGTTTTACTTAAAAACCTTTTTTTAGTAGTACTTCTAGAACTATCTAAACCTTTTCGGTATATTCTTCTTTAGTTCCTTTAGTATATATAAGTATATCGTCTAAATAAATAACTACGAACCTATCGATAAACTACTATAGTATATTATTTATTATCGCTTAGAACGCTACTAGTACGTTAATTAACCTAAATAGTATAACTAACTACTTATATAACCTATACTTAGTTCGGAAAGCTATTTTCTACTCGTTACCTTCCTTAATTTAAATACGGTAATATATATCCCGTATATCGACCTTAGTAAAGTATATAGCTCCTATAAGTCTATCTTTAAGTTCTTTAATTAGCGGAAGTAGATAGGAGTTCTTCTTTATACTATTATTTAGCTTCCTAAAGTCTATATATATCTGTTTTTCGCCCGTTTTCTTTAGTACAAAAATAATTAGTACTCTAATTAGTAATTAGGATTCCCGTATATATTCCTTCGTAAGTAGCTTATCTAGTTACGTCTATAGCTCCTTAAGCTCGGCCTTATTTAGTTAATAGATTAGTTATAGCTTTAACTCTACCCCTAGTAAGAGTTCTATTACTAGATCCTATAGCTAATATTCTAGTAGGTTCTCGTTATCCTTTAATTCTTTAAATATATTTTCGAGATCCTAATACTCCGGTAGTATTTAACTAGTAGCGGCGATCTACTATTCTTTATAGGAAGATTACTTATTATTTTTTAAAATTCTAGGAAGTTCTTCCCGCTCGATTTTACCCTCCTTACGTTTAGGGGGTTATCCCGGATTTTTATATATACTTAGTATAGTATAGGTTATCTCGTACTTCTTAAAGAATATAAAACTCCTTTTCTCCTAGTTAATAGAAGGATTATACTACCGGAGCTACGGTACTCCTAGGATAATTTTATATCCCTTTATTATAACTATATTAAAGGTAATTTATTCGATATATTAGTAAAAACGTATAGTTAACGGGAGTATTTTATACTCTACCAATCTATTTTCTCTTATAGACCTATCGTACGCTCGTACCTTATATAGTTCCTTTATTTTTTAGATTCTAAACTAATTCTTTTCGACGTAGCTTCTACTAATAAAATTCGTATAGGCTCCGGAATTAATTATTACCTTAACCCTTTTACCGTTTACTACTATATAGAATTCTAGTAAATAAGTATACTTTAATACTACGTAGGCTATTCTTAGCTCTAATCTAGGTATAGGTCCTCGATCCTTCTCTAATTAATTACTATTTACTATAGTTATTATAAGATCCTAGGTTTACTTACCCTTTATCTATTTTTTTTAAGGTACCTTAGGGTACTATCCTATATCCTCCTTACTTAAGATATATATTTTATACTAATTATTATAGTAAGCCGTCTAGCTTAGACGCGCGTAGTCTAATTCCTATTTACTAGCTTTATTTAATTAGGCCTTCCTAACTATATTAAACTATCTAGCTTTTCTCGGGTACTAGCGTAAGAAATAGTCTCTAGCTCTATAGTTTAAATATTTACCGTTCTTAAACCTTTTCTCTTATTCCGGTAAAAACTTTTTCTTTAGTACTCTTACTATACTAAGGTCTATTAGATCTCCCTAGTATTATTATTACGTTAGTAACTAATAAGTAATTCTAACGTTAGGTTACTATAGCCTTCTTTATATATAACGTTACTTATCCCGTTTTAGTACGTAATTTATAAACGTTAGTATTATACCGCTTCATTTTTCTAATTATCTTTCGTAGTATCGATTATCGATTTTAATAGCTAAAGTAGTAAACTTTACTAAGCTATTAGGTCGTTCTATCCTTATAAGGTCGTCCTTAATATATAGTTTTAATCTCTTATAGAAGTAGGTTATAAGTAGTCTATCTACCTATCCTAACTTACTAGATACCTATAGAAATTCCGATATATACGTAGTTACCGCTCTACGTTATTAAATATTTTAGATCTTTCTTTCCACCTCGCGAACTTAATCTACGCTTCTAAATAGTTTAGTAAGTTCTTCTATAAAGTTTCTATAATTTCTAAAGATATTACTAGTTTCGACTCGCCTATTAGGATCCTTATAATTTATAAAGTCTCTAAGTATAGGTTCGAACTAATCGAACGCTACTTTTATAAGTCTTCCGGTAATATACTTAACTTATTCTTCTACTATTAGTAATATATCTTAATTATACTCTAAGAATAGGTTTACCTAAGTAAGGAATCGCTTTAATACGCCTATTTCCTTCCCGTTAAACTTCTCTAGTAGGTCCCTTTTTAAGTATCGTACTCTTTAGGATTCTTTAAGTATATTTATTTCCGTATCTTTTTCCGCTATTTCTTCCTCTAACTTTATAAGTTTAGTATTTATAGCGGTTACTATGTTTACTATCTACGCTATAGTTAGGGTTAAATTAGTTCCGCTAGTTATCGATATATCGCCTATATTAACTCGTATTTTTATAATTCGGTTTATAATTAACCTATTAACTATTATACCTCTACTCGTAATAAGGGTAGTTATAGTATTACGACTAGTTTTCTCAGTACGGTATAGTTTACGTATCCTTAGAGTATCTCTTACTTCTTTTACTTAGGAACGCCTCTCGTATCGTACTTTCTTTCTAACGAGGGTTTAGGGTAAGGGCGAGAGTTAATAGATAGACTTACCTTAAGTCCTTTCTTTCTTTCTTATTTCTTTTAACTAGCTTTAAATAGTAGTTAGATTATCGACTATAACGATATAGGGCTAGGTTAAAGGAGAGGGGAGATAGCGTTAGCCTTTAGCTATATAGTATATCGAAGTCTCTCCTAATATAAGGCCGTAGGTATATAAGATAAATCGGCTTTATATTTAAGTAAAGTATCGTTACTACTTATATATCTTATAAACCTCTAACTTAAGAAAAGTAATATAAGATAACTATAAAGAAAGAAATAAGAGATCCTACTAAATACCTTTCTTATATATTTCTTCGTTCTATAGGTTACCTATACTCTTAGTAACCTTCCTATACTTCCTATACTAGGGACCTTTACTAAGGCTATAGGAACTATAGGTATATTATATAACTACGTTTAGTATATACTACTAGAGTTATTACTTAGCTTATCCTACTACTCTATCTACTCGTCTTCCTAATATTCTAGGTCCTCCGTCTCTAAACCTTCCTATCCTATTATTTCTTCTAGTGTCGTTTCTATGGCTTGGGTGTAATCTATAATAGTACGATACTTAAAAAGGGACCTACTAGAGAAGTTTAATAGGAAGGAAACCGGTATATTAAAGCGATTCGTTATTTAGATAGACCTATTTTTAGAGTATAATCGAGATATATTACTAATAGTAGAAGAATAAGTTAAGTATATTACTAGAAAACTTATAGGAGTAGCGTTTGATTAGTTTAAATCTATACTTAGAGACTTTATAGATTATAAGGATCCTAATAGGCGAGTAGAAACTAGTAATATCTTTAGAAATTATAGGAACTTTATAAAAGAACTTACTAAACTATTTAGAAGCGTAGATTAAGTTCGCGAAGCGGAGAGGAAGATCTAAAATATTTAATAATATAAAATAGTAACTACGTATATATTAGAATTTTTATAGGTATCTAGTAAGCTAGAATAGGTAGATAGACTACTTATAACCTACTTTTATAAAAGATTAAAACTATATATTAAGGACGACCTTATAAGGATAGAATAACCTAATAGCTTAGTAAAGTTTACTACTTTAGCTATTAAAATCGATAATCGATACTACGAAAGATAATTAGAAAAACGAAGCGGTATAATACTAACGTTTATAAATTACGTACTAAAACGGGATAAGTAACGTTATATATAAAGAAGGCTATAGTAACCTAACGTTAGAATTACTCGTTAGTTACTAACGTAATAATAATACTAGGGAGATCTAATAGACCTTAGTATAGTAAGAGTACTAAAGAAAAAGTTCTTACCGGAATAAGAGAAAAGGTTTAAGAATAGTAAATATTTAAACTATAGAGCTAGAGACTACTTCTTACGCTAGTACCTAAGAAAAGCTAGATAGTTTAATATAGTTAGGAAAGCCTAATTAAACGAAGCTAGTAAATAGGAATTAGATTATATACGTCTAAGCTAGACGGCTTACTATAACGATTAGTATAAGACATATATCTTAAGTAAGGAGAATACGGGATAGTACCCTAAGGTATCTTAGAAGAAATAAATAAAGAATAAGTAAACCTAGGATCTTATAATAACTATAGTAGATAGTAATTAATTAGAGAAGGATTAAGGACCTATACCTAGATTAGAGCTAAGAATAGCCTATATAGTATTAAAGTATACTTATTCGCTAGAATTCTATATTATAGTAGATAGTAAAAGGGTTAAAGTAATAATCGATTCTAGAGCCTATACGAATTTTATTAGTAGAAGCTACGTTAAAAAAAATTAGTTTAGAATCTAAAAGATAAAGGAACTATATAAAGTACGAGCGTACGATAGGTCTATAGAAGAAAACAGATTAGTAGAGTATAAAATATTCCCGTTAACTATATATTTTTACTAATATATCGAACGAATTACCTTCGACGTAGTTATAATAAAAGGATATAAAATTATCCTAGGAGTACTATAGCTCCGGTAGTATAATCCTTCTATTAACTAAAAGAAAAAAAGCTTTATATTTTCTAAGAAGTATAAGATAACCTATATTACGCTAGGTATATATAAAAGTCTAGGATAACCCCCTAAACGTAAGGAGGGTAAGATCGAGTAGGAAGAACTTCCTAAAATCTTAGAAGATAATAAGTAATCTTTTTACGAAAAATAGTAGATCGCCGCTACTAGTTAGATACTACTAAAGTATTAGGATCTTAAAGATATATTTAAAGAATTAAAGGATAACGAGAACCTACTAGAATATTAGCTATAGAATCTAGTAATAGAACTCTTACCTAAAGTAGAGTTAAAGCTATAACTAATTTATCGACTAAATAAAGCCGAGCTTAAGGAGCTACGGACGTAATTAGATAAGCTACTTACGAAAAAATATATACGAGAATCCTAATTACTAATCGGAGTACTAATTATTTTCGTACTAAAGAAAACGGGCGAAAAAAGGATATATATAGACTTTAGAAGGCTAAATAATAGTATAAAGAAAAACTTATATCTACTTCTATTAATTAAGGAGCTTAAGGATAGACTTATAGGAGCTATATACTTTACTAAGGTTAATATATAAGATACGTATTATTATATTTGAATTAAGGAAGGTAATAAATAGAAAACGGCTTTCTAAACTAAGTACGGATTATATAAGTAGTTAGTTATACTATTTAGGTTAACTAACGTACTAGTAGTATTCTAAGTAATAATAAATAATATACTATAGTAGTTTATTAATAGGTTTATAGTTATTTATCTAGACGACGTGCTTATATATACTAAAGGAACTAAAGAGGAATATACCGAGAAGGTTTAGATAGTTCTAAAAGTACTACTAAAAAAAGGTTTTCGAGTAAAGCTATTTAAATACGAATTTTATATAGAGGATTTTAATTTCCTAGGATTCTATATTATACTAGGATTAGTAGTAATAGACCTAAAGAAGGTTAAAGCTATCCTAAAATAGCCTAAACCTACTACTATTAAGGAAGTATAGTCGTTTTTAGGGTTAGCTAACTATTATTAGAAGTTTATTAAGGGATACTCGAGTAAGGCTAGTCCCCTTACTATACTTATAAAAAAGGACTAAGAGTTTATATAGATAAACTAGTATTAATAAGCGTTTAATTAGTTAAAAAAATCGTTTATAGGATACCCGATTCTTATAAACTTTTAACTAGATAAATAATATATTATTAAAATAGATATATTAGACTATACGATAGGTATATATCTTAATTAGAAGAATAATAAGGGTTACCTTTATCTAGTCGCGTTTTACTCCTAAAAAATAATTCCGGTAGAATAAAATTACGATATATTCGATAAAGAATTATTAGTAATTATCGTAGTACTTAGGGAATAGCGAGTATACCTCGAGGGAGCTATATATACCGTTATAATTATTATAGATTATAAGAATTTAACCTATTTTACTACTACGAAGGTACTTAATAGGAGGTAAGCTTAATAGGCGGAATAAATCGCCGTATATAACTTTAAAATTACCTACCGAAAGGGATCTAAGAATAGAAGAGCTAATACTCTTAGTAAAAGACTAGATTATATAGATAATAGTTCTACGCCGGGTTACTAGATCCTTAAAGTAAATAAGAATAGGTCGCTTAGTTATATAAACCTACCGGAACTACTAGACGAGATAGACCTCGTAGTAATAATAGTAATATCTAATAAGGGATTTACTAAATAAATTAAAAAAGCGTATAAAGTCGATACTATAGTTAAGGAACTAGGTAAGTAATAATATAAGGATATTTATATTATTATTAATAATAAAGAATTAATTAGGTTCTATAAGAAGGTATACGTACTAGAGTCTATAAGAATAGCGCTAATTAAGGAAGTATATAACGTACCGGCGTATAGATACTAAAGCTATTAAAAAACCTATAATAGGTTAAAGAAAATATACTATTTCCCTCTAATAAGATAAAAAGTAACCGAGATAGTTAATAATTATATAAAATATATAAGAAATAAGGTAAATAGATATATACCGTATAGCGAAATATAGATCGCCGAAATTCCTATATAACTATAGTAATATATAGTAATAGATTAGATTACGAAGCTTTTACTATCTAGGAAACTAATAATAGAAGTAGTATACGACTCTATCCTAGTTATTATAGATAAACTTACTAAGAACGGTAAGTTTATTCCGTATCGAGAAAGTTTAATAGCGGAAGATCTCTTATATACGTTTATAAGAAATGTCCTTAGTAATTACGGAATACTATAACGAATTATCTTAGATCGAGATAAGTAGTTAATATTAAAATTCTAGACTTTATTAGTTAGGTAGCTAGAAATTAAGTAAAAGATATTTATAGTATACTACCTATAGATAGATAGATAAACGGAACGGTTAAACTAAACGTTAGAATAATACCTACGCTTTTATATTAATTATAGGTAAAATAATTAGGTAGAACTCTTACCTCTCGCTTAATATACTTATAATAGCGTAGTTACCGAACTAACTAAAATATCTCTATATAAGGCGTTATATAGATATTAACCGAAAGCGTACTATAAACTACTAGAACTAGGATAAATATCCTAGAATACTAAGTTTCGAGTATTATAAATTAAGGAAATATAGGTATAATTAACCTAAGACCTACGGTTTATTAGCTATAGAGTAGTAAAATACTATAATAGTAATAGGTCTTTAGCGCTAATTTTTAAAAGGGGGAATAAAGTTTTCCTACTCTAAAAAAATATTAAAACAAAACGACCTAGCGTAAAACTAGACTACGTTAAGTTACGACTATTTAAAGTTAAAGAACGAATTAATAAAGTTAATTATAGGCTACGACTCCTATAGTATATAAGAATATACCTAGTATTTTATATAGCTTTACTAGAAAAAGTACTAGAAGGGGTAAAAGTAGACCTAATAATAACTATTATTAACGATAAAGAAGAGGAGTACGAGTTAGAATAAATTCTAGATTACTAAATAATTAGAAAAGAAACGTACTACTTAGTAAAATAGAAGGGCTATAATAACGCAGAAAATATATAGAAACTAATTAGTAACCTAATATATACTTAGTAGGCGATAGCTTAGTTTTACCGTTAAAACTTATAGACTTTTAAAAATTAGAATTAGGATTAGATATCCCTAGTATAGAAGGCTAATCGACTAAGGGGGCGTCTAAGGAAATAGGTATCCCTAGTAAAAGTAGTTAGTTATTTAATTTAGGTACTTAAAACGGTAATAAAGGAGCCTAGCCCTTAGGGATAAAGTATCTATATAATAAAGTAGGTTCGTAAGAATAACCCTTATAGAGAGTTATCTTACTATAGAGGATAGCTTTATACTCTATCTACTCTAACGTCTTAAAAGTATAAAGGTTATTAGCCTAGAGGATCTTTTCTTAGATAGAGAGAAGACTAAGCTAATTACGAAGATAGAGTTTCTTCTAATAATAAGTAGCTTAAGCTTATAGGTAATATCGTTATTATATAGTAACCTCCTCTAACTCCTACGTAAACTAGCGTTTTTTAATCGCTAGCTTATTCTTAATAGCCTCTAGCGCCTTTTGAACCTTCTCTTTCTACGTATTAATCTTATCCCCTAAGATAATAGTTAGTAAGGGAGCTAGCTAAAAGTAACTAAAGCTTAATATAGAAAAATAAAAAAAATATTAGTAGATAGTTAGCGGAGAAAGAGATATTTCCGGATACTCTATAAGGAGTTATTAGGGCTATAAGGATAGAAATAGAAGAAAAATAGAAGAACGATAGAAAATAGATTAAGGAAGTCTATAAAGAACTCTAAGGAGTATTCTAGGAGGGTTTATAATAGTACCTTATAAAGTACGTTAAAGATATAGTAATTACTTAAATAAAGAGTTAGAACCTAGGATACGTATAGTTTAGGAAAGCTAAAAAAGAAATTTAAGCGGAATCTACTAAAGAAATAAAAAGATTATTATACGACGTATAGATAGACTATTATTTCTACTATTACGATCGCGAATAATAGGAAGAATAAGGTTTCGACTATAGAACGGATAAAATATTTATATAATTAAGGGAAATAACGAGAGTACTTACTAACGTATAATTAGCTTTAGATAGGATTAAGTTATAGCTTTAATCTACTCTAATATAGGTAGAGTATTTACCTATAGTAATATCTACCTAATACTCTAGTTTAGCGTTACGGTAGCGCTTATAAGAAAACGGTATAGTACGGCCTTTAGTCTAGACGGTAATAGAACGAGCTTCGTAAGACTTTAATAAAGAAGCCTTTAGTATAATTAGGAAAAAGTTAGAACTAGAGGTTAATAAGTAGTAGGAACGAGAGCGTACTTATAAGCCCCCTATACCTTAAGTCTAGCGTTAATAAGAGGAACGCCGATACTAAATTCTTAGGACGAGAATTCCTAAAGGAGAGGGTAGTATTATAGATTATACCTAAGCTATAAAAACGATACTAGAAGAAATAATAGGGTAGGAAGGTTTAAAGATAGAGAACCTAGAATATTAGGAGGACGAGTAGATAAAGTAGTAGGACGAGCTAAATAATAACTCTAGTAGTATATACTAAGCGTAGTTACGTAATATACCTATAGTTCCTATAGCCTTAGCGGATACCTACGATTTAAGAAGTATAGGAAGTATAGGAAAGTTACTAAGAGTATAGGTAACCTATAGAATAAAGAAATATATAAGGAAGGTATTTAGTAGGATCTTTTATTTCTTTCTTTATAGTTATTTTATATTACTTTTCTTAAGTTAGAGGTTTATAAGAATATATAAGTAGTAACGATACTTTACTTAAATATAAAGCCGATTTATTTTATATACCTATAGCCTTATATTAGGAGAGACTTTAATATATTATATAGTTAAAAGCTAACGTTATCTCTCCTCTCCCTTAACCTAGCTATACCTTATTATAGTCGATAATCTAACTACTATTCGAAGTTAGTTAAAAGAAATAAGAAAAAAAAAAAGAACTTAAGGTAAGTTTATCTACTAACTCTTACCCTTACCCTAAACCCTCGTTAGGAAAAAAGTACGATATGATAGGCGTTCCTAAGCGAAAGGAGTAAGAGATACTCTAAGGATACGTAAACTATACCGTACCAAGAAAACTAGTCGTAATAATTATTTTATAATTTAGATAGGAATATATAGTATATACTAATACCGGCGGAATATAGATTAATAGCTATATTTAGCTTACTATCTTCCCTTAAAGATCGTTTATAGTTAAGATAGAAAATAGTAGTGCGGGCAACCTTACCCTTCTTTAATAGGGTAGTATATATTCTATATTTTCCTAGTTTAAGTCCTTCTATAAGGAAGGACTTGACTGGCCCGGTCTATATTATTTTATAATAGCGATTCGATAGGAGAGAAAACGAGGGAGATTGTACTAGATAGTAGTCGAAGGATATATTAGAATCTTCTAGAATAGACGCTACACTTTGACTTTAGCGCGTAAATTTAGTACATTTAGTTATCTCTAAAATGCTGTATAATATAAGCACGCTAAAATTATATTACTAAGATATTTTGTATATATATACCCCCTGTTCGCCCGGATAAATTAGAAATACTATTAACAAGCGATAAAGCGTTCTAAAAATTTAGACTAGTATTTTTAGTTAGATGATCTTTTATACTACAGCTCTAAAATTTAAAAGGCTTCTTATATCCACGAGTTAGTAGGGAGATAAAGCTAGAGCCTTTTTATACTATAAAATAACCAACTAAAAGAATGGTTAAGAATATTGTAATTTTTTATATATAATCAAGAAACCTATACAGAAATAGCTAAAGAATACTAGAATATAAACTAGAAGTTTATCCAATTTAGGGGGGAAACTTAAGGCGTTGATCAGTCGAAGTAGTTCCGACACGGGGGGAATTCCGCCACGCAGGGATGGAGGTTACTAGGAACGACCTAGATCGAACCCTTCCCAATTGAGAAATATGAATTCTGGGATTAAAGATATTTAAAAGGGTATCGAAAAGTGCTTCATCCAGACACGAACGAGAACATACGGGGTTATGACTGTCAATAACCAGGACTGCCAGAAGAGATAATGTCCTATCTTCAGCGGTTGCTACATTCCTGAACAAATATTATGATTTCAACATTTACCAAGAAAATATCTACCATGTTGTTGATTGGATCATTGCATCCTAAATCGACCAATGCGAACACTAGATACTAATGTATTCTTGAATTTATCTCGGTTTTGTGGACAATGCTTCTTGACGTCTATTTTTATCCCCCTTTGTACCTGAATATTGTTTGCTGGATGCAAGGCTCGACCGAAAAGGGCAGCAGCCCTTGCAGCAGTCCTTGCAGCAGTGGATACTATCAAACCACGCAGTCCCCATGCTGCTCCTTGTCTTTTTGCCTTATCGATTCGAACAAAGACATTTATTCCGAAATTCTTATTCAAAAGAAGTGTGCATGAAGGAAGAGATATAGCTGCCCAATCGAGCCTTAGCGCCGCGGAAAGTTGAACTTCCAACATACAACTCCCACGTCTTTGTCGCGTTACTCGAAAGCCAAATTCTGGTAGCAATTTCTCACCGCTCCACTCGTTCCCCAAGGATGTCAAAAGTTGCGAATTCGCGCCTATGAAATCGCGTCAAGCGATCTAGATGGGTAAGTGTATAGACAACCAGCTATTCCCCTCCTGCTCCCCTTCTGTCATATATCCGGTGCACGCGGCGGGTGTTTCACCCTTCGCACAGGTCTTGTCAGCCTCTCGCCGCCTCTGGGAGCTCAGCCTTGCATTCTACCAGCGGAATGTCGTCCTCAAGTCTAGGCTAATTGTGTAGCTCAATTCCAGGCGTACGACATACTATCAGCCATCCCCGCAGGCCCGTCTCCTGCAACAACTATTCCATCCCGAGAACCCTCCCTCCTCCGTGAAAGAGGGCGCGCCCCCACCATTCCTCCTGGACGCGGCGGCTCATCATCGCGATCACAAACCCCTGGTGCCGTCGTGCCGAACTTCACAACCAACACAACTGATGGAGGACTGTTAGAGCGAAAACCGTCTGGCAACTACGGCCACCACCGACAGGCCTCTATCGTACACGGCAGCATCCAGCATTCACGAAACACAAGCTTCGCCAGCACCCCTGCTACGAGTCCCCTCTCACCTCAAATCATCGCAGAATTAGGGGCCGCTTCGCAGCATGCGCTTGACGGCAGGATGATGATGATGGGGCAAGATGAGGTGGGCAAGTTACCATCGATGAATGGACATATTCCAGGCACCGCTGTTCTCAAGGGCCATTCGCCTTCCGCATCGTTCGGCGACCGCCCGGGCACGGAAACCACGCAAGCAACCACATACCGTCGACCAGAACGCATGCATAGTGGCAGATCCAGCAGACCTCACAATCACACTCGCTCTCAATCACGGAACCACTATACCCATCAGCAAGTCACAGTCAGCGAATATGCTTTACACCACTTGTTCAACTCGTTCATCGCACTGGCAGAGCAAAAGATCAATCAATGTGTCGCCGATCCCCGAGGAGTCGAGCCGCGAGTGCAATCAGTATGTGGTCCAGGTGTCGACCCTGCCTTTGATCAACTCGGTTCTGCCTTGGGCCATATTGCTCGTCAAAAGCCAAAACCTCTCATCGACAGTCTTATGCTATGGCGGAAGCAGAAAAGCGAAGCAGCTTCGGCAATGAAGGCGGAACTGGACAAAGCCAAAAATCTGGGCTCGACGATAAGTTTGCCTGGAACCTCAGCAATGGACAACGCAATGGCCATACAACAGAAAATCAACGAGGCTGAGCAGAGGTCTACAATATCAATCTACCTCCTCTGCCGCGTCCTCATGGAAATATTTCAGCAAAGCACGTTGGACGATGTGACCCCTGACATGGCTGATCGATTGGAGGACATCATCTATAAGCAACTCAGTGGCGCCGAGCCTGAAGAGCTGGAAGAATCACCGCTCCGACAGGCAAACTGGGTGATATTTGGCCAGTTGCTTGGTGCCATGGGTCAGATGGATTTTGATCATGTTACAAGCCGCTTCCTTTCTGATCTCGAGCGCATGCAACTCCACCTTGGCCCACGACGGGAAGTGGAAGGCAGGGCTATTCTCGTGATTCGAGGAATGCGGTGGCTTAAACTCAACTTTTCCTCTGAACCAAGCTGGAACAGCTGCTGCGATTTCATGGGATCGCTTGGAAAGTTGGCAATGGGCGCTTCTGGGCAACCCATCAAATATGCCTTCAACACTTTGATCAAGGAATTACTGTTACCAATTGCAGCCAATGCGACATCAGAATTGAACAGTCCGAGATGGAGAGGCGTAATCGAGATTCTGAAGCCAAGGCTCGTCCAGATGTTGACAAAACCGAAGCATTGGTTGAATGCTTTTCCTTCACTAGTCGTTGTACTGTGCTCATCGCCACATGAAGTCTTTGCTCCACAATGGATGACACAGATCTTACCTCTGCAACCGAAGCTCAAGGAACGAAGCACACGTGCGGTGGCATTGAGAGGAATCTGCAGGATGGTCTGGACATATCTTTACCGGGCTAAAGAGCCGCCAGCAACTACGATCAAAAACCTCAACGAAATCGTCCGACTCGTGTTCATACCAGGCAGGAAGTCCTACGTCTCAACAGAACCAGCCATTGCTGAACCTCTTATCCAACTTATCCGCATCATTGGATTCAAGCACCAGGAGCTATGCTTCAAGACCATCCTTTTTCCTCTCATGAATTCGGAGATGTTCACTTCCGGCAAAGAACTTAGGATCACCGATATTGAACCAGAGAAGATCGTCATTGGCATTCGCTCATTTCTGGCCATAATGACAGACCTCGAGCGAGGTGAACAGCCACCATTTCCAGTGTCTTTTCACAGCGATCCATCTATGGAGCCATTCCAAGTGTCATCAATGCCTCTCAGCCCCAGCCCAAATGCCATCGCACCCACCAAAAGCACCTTGACTAAAGAAGAGAGAATGTCGAGGCCTGTAATGGTCGCTGGGTTTGGCGAGGTAACAAAAGAGTCTTACAACAAGTTCTGCAAGATACTGGCAGAGATTACACTTCTCTGTGACAATGCATTTGGCGGACAAGCAGTTCTGAACGAGAAATTCTCTGCACAAACGCCCAAGACACCCATGGCAGAGGCCTTCAATTTTGGCAGCCGGAAAGACGACCATGGACCTTCGGACTCTCGGCAGGGTTACTATGACCTCCTTCACGTTGCCGTGCAAGCCCTGCCCCGTTGTCTCTCGCCGCACATATCGTTCAAGGCGCTGATCAATCTTCTCTGCACCGGAACTGCCCATGTTCAAAGCAACATTGCAACCTCCTCGGCTCATTCCCTCAAGGCAATTGCCAGGCAGTCTTTTGCACAGCAGGTGACCGTTGGATTCGCGAGATTTATTTTCAACTTCGATGATCGCTATGCGACAATGTCAGATGGTGGGATGCTTGGTCCAGGACACATCGAAAGTACCTTGAGACTCTACGTTGAGTTGCTTGAGATTTGGATCGAAGAGATCAAGTTGAAGACAAGAAGAGTTGCTGCAGACCCGGTAGACGAGTCAGCGACCTCTGGACATCGCG
The DNA here is from genome assembly GCA_023078705.1 of Venturiaceae sp. KMAF11. Classification (NCBI taxonomy): domain Eukaryota; kingdom Fungi; phylum Ascomycota; class Dothideomycetes; order Venturiales; family Venturiaceae; species Venturiaceae sp. KMAF11. The sequence continues at coordinate 777,667 of JALGOQ010000012.1, forward strand.
GAGCACAATTGGATCTCACTGGTATTTCTGCACAGGTGGATGAGATTGAATCCCACGGACTCTTTTTTCTTTGTTCGCCAGCTCGTCGAGTCCGCAACTTCGCAATTAATGTGCTTCGCTTGGTAACAGAATTCGACACCGCGCTTGGCAAACACAATGAGCGTATCATCAAAATTATCGAACGAAGTCCCGAGAAGGTTATTGATGTCAATGACGAGAAATTGTCAGTTGCAGAGCGAAGTCGAATCCAACGTGGTATGCGAGCAAGCAACCTGCAAAGCACTCTTGTAGAACTCTGCAGCAGCGATGTTCTCTACGATTCAGCTCTTTGGTTCAAAGTGGTTTTCCCAAACATCATCCGACTCAGCTTCGAAATCTGTCCCTTCGCCGTCACATTGACTCGGGATATCATATGCGCCCGAATATCACAGATGCAGAAGGTCATCAGCTCTTTGGCAGAAGGATATCGCAACGCTCCTTTCGCCTCCTTCGACGTGATGGATCAGAGAGGTGGAGCACGACTTGCAACCACAGCACCCGAGATGGTTGTTGAGCAGTGGAAGCTCTTCTTGATCTTCGCTTGCTCGACATTAACGAATCGAGGACCACAGATATCTTCGCAGACACAAAATGCTCATGTGAGGAAGAGCTCAAAGTCTTCGCAACATGGCAACGAGAAGGTTCTCTCGGCTAATGAGCTTTTCGCAAAGATCATCCCTTTCCTGGCAGTAAGCAATCCAGCCGTTCGTGACGCGGTAGTTGTTGGCCTCGGCTCAATCAATCAGAGCCTATATCGAACCTTGCTAGAAACGCTCCAGCCGGCAGTGGTCAACTGTAATGAAGAAGCAAAATTCCGCATTGCCAACCACCAAAGAACCATCAGCAGTCCCCGAAGAAGCCGTCGCTCCGATTTCTTGCGAACAGAAGTCGCACATGTTTACAAACTCACCTCACACTTCATACATACCACCGAGACTTTTCAAGACGAATGGATATTGAACAATCTAGTCAACTACACAAGAGATCTTCGACTATTCTTGGGTGACGCTGATATTCAGAACGAATGGGAATTCCACAAGTTGCGCACACACTACTGTGGCTTAATGGAGGAGCTGTACGCAGGCATTAGCAGGACCAACGAACCGCTTCGATGGATGCCATTCCAAGCACGGAAGGCTGCTTTTGCTTTGATGGAAGACTGGTGCGGATATTCGCCCAATCAAGATCAACTGCGACAGCGAGAAAACTCAATGAGACGTTCGATGTTGGATCGGGAGAACGACTATGGCAACAAAAACATTGTCACTGCAGCTCTGGAAATTGAGAAGCGAGATCTGCGTACAGCGGCCTTGAGTGCTATGGCCACCCTTTGCGTAAGCTTGTTTTCCATGCGTTCTAGTATTTAAAACTGATAGTATCTAGGGTGGGCCTGTTAGCATAACAACTGAGACCAAAGCTGTCTTGCAATTCGACGTCCTCCGCATGCTCACCTGGATAGACATCATTTTCGACACGCAAAGTGACAAAACCCACGCAATAGGGCGAAGGGCTTTGAAAAACCTCATCATACACAACAAGGAGCATCCATATTTCTTGGGCCGATCTATTGAGATGTGTTACATGGCCAAGACACCCAAAGCGCTGGAGAGTTATTTCGAGATTGTAACTGAAATCCTCATGGAGCGCGAAGATTTTGCTCCCGCATTCTGGAAGATCCTCTGCGCAGGTCTGTATACTCTGGGCAACGACAACAATCATCTCCGAATCAAGTCCGCTCGCCTGATTCGGGCCTTGGAAGAGCGTCAAGACAAGAGCTCTAAGTTACAAGATCTGGATATCAGCATCTCGGACAAGACAATAGCCGTTTACAAGCGGGCTCAATTCGAGACATCGCAACGACTCGCTCAGCAACATCACGATCTAGCATTCCATGTCTTCTCCGAATTCTCGCGCTTCTTCAAAGACCTGGTGCCCGATCACCAGCGAAACATGGTTGCGGCCATGCTCCCATGGATCCAGACTATCGAATTACAACTGGATCCCAATGGTGGACCCACAGCCACGTCATACATGCTACTGGTTAATTTGTTCGAGATCACAGTCAGATGCGGCAATGCTCTTCACAACGAGATCCAGGCACTCTGGCAAGCTCTTTCCAATGGTCCATATGCTGGCAACGTTCAGCTTGTTCTCGATTTCATCATTTCCGTCTGTCTAGATCGTAAAGAGCAGAACTTTGTTGATTATGCGAAACAGATCGTTGTGTATCTAGCAGGAACTCAGGCCGGATCAAAGGTGGTAGACTTTCTACTGCTTCAGATAACACCTAAAGCCATGGTGCAAGAAAAAGACAAGCGGCAACCTCACGTTGTTCCTGTCGAAGCTAACGCGCTCCCATACCTCGCTGACCTCAACGCTGTTCTACCAGGCGGCAACAAACAGGTGAGATTCCTACAACAGGATTTTGATTGAAGACTAACGCCGTGCAGCAGGGGTTTTCTTTGGGCCAGCTTTGCTTGGTGCTACTTGTCGATCTCATGGTCGCGCCCATAGAGCTTTCCAAAGAGCACGTGCCTCTTTTGCTTCACGTTATTCTCATCCTTTGGGACCATTACATTCCTCTTGTGCAAGACCAGGCTCGAGAGATGTTGGTTCACTTGATTCACGAGCTGGTAATCTCCCAAATTGAAGACAGCAGCACAACAACCCCCACAAAGCGCTCGATCGAGGGTTTCATCGACCTTATCCGTCGTCATGACGTACAAGTTGTCTGGGCTTATGATGACTTCAATGGAAAAAAAGAGGACGAGAACGACCTTCGGCTGCCAGATACAATGAATTTCGTTGCCACCGAAGTGTTTAACATTTTCAGTATCACCTACCCGACGATTCGAGAGGATTGGGGAAGGACAGCACTCAAATGGGCTTCGAATTGTCCAGTACATCATCTGGCTTGTCGCTCCTTTCAAGTCTTCCGCAGCATCCTGAGCTCTCTGGATCAGCCCATGCTTGCTGATATGCTTGCTCGACTTTCCAATACCATCGCTGATGAGGGTACTGAAGTGCAAACCTTTTCCATGGAGATTTTGACCACCCTGAAGACCATTATCGACGCTCTTGCGCCCGTCGATCTGATTCAGTATCCGCAGCTCTTCTGGACAACGTGTGCATGCCTTGACACAGTACATGAGCGAGAATTTATGGAAAGTTTGGCAATGTTAGAAAAGTTGATGGACAAACTCGATCTCTCGGAGCCCGATATCGTGGAACGACTATCAGAAACCTTCCCACCAAAATGGGAGGGCACCTACGAAGGACTGCAAGCACTCGTGTATAAAGGTGTGCGTTCGAGCATCTGTCTGGATCGGTCCCTCCGTGTTCTAGAAAAGCTCATCCAGCTTCCGTCGAACGACTTGGTTGGCGACAATAGCCGCTTTCTTTTTACGCTTCTTGCGAATCTTCCCCGATTTTTACGACTATTCGAGACGACTGTGAAGGATCAAGCGACGATCGACTCAGCAGCTGCGCTTGCGAAAGTAGCAGCTCGCTACTCATTCGCGGCTATCGCTGCACCATTGGAAGATTTTGCAGCACTGCGATACGCTAAGGACGACGACTTCCTTGCAGATCTACTTCCTGCTCTCAAGGTCATGTTCTTCCCCGACGAGGAGTTTCGGAGTTTGGTCTTCTTGCTCAGTCTTCTCACGAATCAGCTACCATGGTTCAAGATCAAGACCATGCATCTCCTTTGTGTCATCATTCCTGACGTGGACATGAAGAAGCGAGAAATCGCCAGTCAAGGCTCCGATCTAATTTCGCCTCTGCTTCGCCTCCTGCAAACCGAATTCTGCCCGCAGGCACTCGCGGTGCTCGACAATGTCATGATGACTATGACCGCCACTCCACTCGACAACAAACATCTCCGCATGAGCATGGCTGGAGCCAATACAAGTCGTGCTTTACGCAAAGAGTATGAAAGTGTCAAGAGCTTGTATGGTATCCCTGAAGAATCTGGTTGGTCGGTGCCAATGCCAGCAGTGCATATGCGTACAACAAGAGACAACGTCCATGCTGTCTTTTATACTTGCGCAGGGCCGGAGGCTGTTGTTGCACCAGAGCATGCTACTCCTCAAATTGAACTTGTTGCAGAGGAGTACAGCGATACATACTTCCCAGACTACCGTACAGCAACGATGATGTCCGACGACACTCGACACGACAATCAAACAGCTGATCTCGTGACAAAGCTTGAGAGTCTCGACGATTTCTTCGATGAAGAAGACGACGATGCAGACGATCTGGCTACAGAACTGCCTCATTCTAGTCTTGGGAATTATCACACTACTGATGTACGAGAAAGTCTGTACGACCAACAAACGTACCCTATCTTGAACAGGTCGCTGAAGCGCAACGCAAGCGTCAGCTCGTTCAATACCGGATTTACAGATCTGAGGATTTCTCCGTCGAGGGAAGCTATGACAATGACACCAACACTCTTCCAATCAGATCTCAAATCCCCTTTTGCACAAACAACACTTCGACCAAACATGCACATCAGATCAATCACATCGCCAGCAGGCAGTCAAATGTCACCGCCTGGCAATGCGTTTGCGCTTGAAGAAACACTGGTAGATGAAACTTTCTCCGAGGACGAATACGATCCCGATCCCGCTTATCGTCAAGCTGGAAACGACAAACTGTTCTCGATTCGCACTGGCTTCCGATCTGGAATTCGTAGGTTAACTGGCGGTGGAGGTGATGCTTTGCATGGTGCGAAGACTCGAGAGGCGCTTCGTTCACAGATGCAAAAGAGTCCCAGGGTGCCAAAGGTACCTGATGTCTATTTGCAAAACCCAAAGAGCTCAGATCTTTGATGGGTTTTCGGTTCTGAGGCATGAGAATTGGTTCACATGAGTGTGAATATTTTTTTGGCGTTTTTCTTTGGGCTGGTAATTGGGAGCATTATGGAGATGAATGCATATGGGACGAACTCATCTTGCATGGAAACGGCGCTTTCTATTGGGATGTAAATTTGGCGCATCTATGAACATGTGGAGGCTTCTTTCAAATGTCTTCTGAGGATCTCGTTTTTATGGTAATCGTAGTCAGGTCTTTACGATTCCCCCATATGTAGTTGTTAATTGAGTCTTTCGAATGAACAAAGACGCAAGCTTTTCCATACCGAGTCTCGAGTACGGCTTTTTACATTACATTAACTGCTTAATGTTTCTGGCCATTTCAAAATTAATCCACTAGGAACCTGAAAGGCTCGATCTTGATTTGGAGGCTCCTAATCGACTTAGGAGATTCGAAAATCCCGTCCTCTGTTCACTCATTCTCTCTGCAATAAAGTCTTACATATTGCTTACTAACCTCTAAGAAGAGGGCGAGACCCCCCGGAATTCTTTGTCAACATCACCTAAGCAATTTGGGCGCGCCAAGCACGGCGAATTGTGATGATGCAACCCATCACAAATGCTTGTCAATTACCGTGGAAAGCCCGGCGTTAATATTTTGAGATCCTGATCATATAAGTATATAAACAAATCCACTTCCTTTCAACTTTCCCACCCAGCCTATTTGAATGTCCTCCTTGCTTGCTCGACTGAACCTCGCACGCGGCCAATTCATACCCAGAACTACAAGACTGCCACGAAGCTTTGCTACCATGACTGTGAGGAATGATATTTGTAAATAGAAATATGACGCTAATATAAAGCCCAAAACAGAGCGATAAAAAGAACATCCTTAACTGGGTCGATCCCAAAGACAAGTCCGGTGAATTTAAACGACAAGTCTCGCAATTCCGCAATTGGATCTCGAGCGAACCTGGTGCAGAATTCCCAGCTGAGGAGGGACGATATCATCTTTATGTGTCGTACGCGTGCCCGTGGGGTATGTAATCGAAGTGGAATTGGAAGAGGAATTGGACTTAATTATGGATAGCACACAGGACCTTGATTGTTCGGAAACTGAAAGGACTCGAAGACATTGTACCATTCACGAGTGTCCACTGGGAGATGCTTGAGAAAGGCAAGTGTAACTCGAAATGATATTAGTGCTATTATACTGACGTTTGGTAGGATGGCGATTCGCAACTGCAGACGAAAAGATTCCTGGCGAGAACGTCGACCCCAATCCAATACATCCTGAATACACCCACCTACGCGACCTCTACTTCTCCGTCGAACCTGAGTACTCCGGCCGATTCACAGTTCCAACCCTTTACGATACAAAACAGAAGAAGATTGTGAGCAACGAATCAGCGGACATCATTCGCATGTTCTACACAGCCTTCGATTCGGTTCTACCAAAGGAATTTGCTGAAGTGGACCTCTTCCCAAAGAATCTGCAGAAGGATATTGAGGAATCCAACGAATGGGTATACAATGACATCAATAACGGTGTCTACAAGTCAGGTTTCGCGACCACACAGGATGCATACGAGAAAGCCGTGACTACACTCTTCAAATCTCTCGATCGGGTAGAGAAGCATCTCTCATCCAGCTCAGGACCATACTATTTCGGCGACAAGATCACAGAAGCCGATGTTCGTCTGTACACCACGATCATCCGCTTCGACGCCGTCTATGTCCAACACTTCAAGACAAACCTGAGGGATATCAGATCGGGTTATCCAGCGTTGCACAAATGGCTTAGGAAGCTCTACTGGGACACTCCCGCATTCGGAGAAACAACACAGTTTGAGCATATTAAGAAACATTACACTAAAAGTCATAAGCAAATCAATCCTTTTGTAAGTTGAGCTTGCTCTTTGTGAGGATTTAGACAGACACTAATCGTTTTAAACAGAGCATCACGCCTCTAGGACCGATTCCAGATATTTTGCCAAAGGATCAGGAAGTTGCTGCTGTTGCTGCTGTTGCTGCCTATGAGAAATAGTTGTTAGAGATTAACCAGATAAATGTGATTAACTATAATATGAAAATATCTATTTATCGATAAGTGTTGCTTTTAATAGTCGAAAGTCATACGATGAACGGAACGGCTCGCTTCATTAGCTGCAAACTGATATTCATGGTGAGGTATTTTCCAAATGGGTAAGGGAAGGACCTAGCATCACCTTACCCACGAACTGATCTGCGAAGCATAATTAAACGTCATCAGCTATCCAGCTCTAGGTTCACATTTGTTGTGGTAGGTAATGTGATAAGGTATGGCATGTGCAGATTCTTGATTTGTTTAGACGATTGATTCGTGCGACGAGAAGAGATTGTCAATGGTCTCCTGACTTTGTTCTACAACTAAAGATGTCCTTCACTCGTCAACTCAAAACATGTCGTTTGAATAATCTGGATGGACAGCTTTGCAGCATGTGAGACTGGTAGACCATATCGGTCGATCGACCTGTGATTGGTGGTGGAGAGCTGAATGAGGCATTTTTGGACCAGCCTATTTTTTGAGACTTGGACCCCTCATATTGAGGCCGCCTTCAGCTCTTGTTTCTTCTCTTCAACTTCTTTGTGAATGTTTCCTCACTGAAAGGAATGCCCATAGTTTACGAATCCGGATGATGCTCCGATAGGCGAGAAGGCCGAATTACCCAAAACAGAAGTCCCAAGCGAAGCAGCTAACTGTGGGGTCAACTAAAAACCAAGCCTCCAATGTCACCCTGCATCTTCGGCTCTCTTGCCAGCTTATCGTCGAACTCCTCGTCTTGTGCTCCATATCTCCCTAGCTATTCGTGATGAATTGACCAAGCTAGCGTACCTCGCTGCAATCAAAAGTGTTTCCGCTCTCAACCGGGTTCCGTAGCGTATCCAAATTTCTACGTATATCTAGGCCTTCCTCCTTCCTCGATCTATTTCACATAGCTAACCAAAGCAAACGAACTCCTCGTACATCGTACCTGTTTCCCACCTGCAGCCTCATTACCTGCACCCCCCACGTCTCACGGGATCACCCTTGCAGCCAACGGATCCAATTCGATCGTTACTCTGCTTTGTTGTCTCTCGCCTTTAAACTGGATTGGGTCCCGCTCGACTGATATCTTTACGTATCTCATTAGTCTTGTGACTAGCTTAGACGCGGAGTAGTACTTGAATCGTTTGGCCATCCATCCTCCTTTCACCTTGCAAACCTCATTTCTTCCACTTCATACTCTATCAGAAGCCGCTTGTCATCCACCAATCTTCTCAGATCTTATTCCTTGGGGCTTACCCATAGGATTCTTTTAACCCTACACTTCTTTTATTACATAAAGGGTTCCTCGAACGGAAAGTTATTGATGTCGGTTGATTTACGACAAGCCTTTACTTCATTACGCTACCCAGCTCGCATCGCCACGGTGTCGAGATCGCAATTGTCACAGGTTCATACTGGTGATACCACAAGGCCGTCTAAACGAAGTTGAATTGCCCTCGCAAGCTTGAGTAGTAAACTGGTATACATCTTCCACGCTTCAAGAACAGTCCCAAATCCACCCAACAAAGCTGACATCACAAACAGTACTTCTCACTAAATTGAAATTCTTCACAATCAAGGCACTTTGCCAATCAACCAGTCATCAGACACGCTGGCTAACCACCTGAATACCATTCAAAAGTATCACGGTCGATCCCATACACACTTAAGTAATCAACCGTCCTCCAATCCGCAATCATGGATAAAGGACTCGCCACAGCATCCATCTCCATCGTCCACGAACAGCAAGTCAAGCCAACCTTGAGCGAGTCAATTGCCGGGCCAGTAATGTCCATGCCTGACACCACTCTCGCTCCCGTCAAGCCCGCTGCTGCCTCGAACTTCAAAGGGCATGACCAACCTCGCATCGTCGACATCAGCGAGTACAAAGCTGCTGCTTTGTCTCTCGCAGAGTCGTTCAGGTATGATCATACCACGGAGTATTTCTGCAATACACCGGATACAGTTCACTGGACCGAGCAAGAGAAATGGGAGTTGCATTTGAGTATGATGGAGTACATCACCTACGCCCACTGTTTGAAAGGGCTGGTCATGACCATCGGCGAAGGATATGGCGGTGTTGCTTTGTGGTGAGTTGACATCACTCCACTAATTATCCACAAAAGAAGAATTGAAACTAACAAATAACGAACAGGATGCCACCAGGTCAAAACATGGATGATCTAGTCACCATCTTCCGCTCTGGAATGTGGCGTCTCAACTATAAACTCAGTCCCGAAGCCAAAGTCCGATTCTTCACTGAATTCCTCCCTCTCCTCGGCAGCACCAAGACTTCCGTCCTTGGAGACCGTGATCTGGACTCATGGTACCTCGTGTACATCGGCTGTCTTCCTTCTGCCCGTGGCAAGGGATATGCCCGAAAGTTGATCGAGCATGTGACGTCTATGGCAGACAAGGAAGGTAAAGCCTGTTACTTGGAATCCAGCGCCGAAGTGAACTTGATCATCTATGGAAAGATGGGTTTCGAAGCTAAGCGTAAGATTTATCTGCAGCGTGCTGAGGAACATATTGAATTGGATATTATGGTTCGCGAGCCTAGGGCTTCGAAGAGGGATAGCTTCATGGAGAAGCAGGAGGACTTGAGGAAGGAGGTCGTTTAGACTTGCCTGGAGAAGAAGAAGGCGAGGAGTGAAGGATCAAATTGTTAACTTGGAGGGAGAAGAGGGAGGATGGTACAAATTGTGAGCACGAAGCTCGGGTGATGGGACGGCGTTTTTGGATTTCTTTCTTTGTTTCTTTCTTATCGCCTCGATCACTCACTCAACTCAGTAAACTCAGTAAAAACTCAGTAAAAACTCAGTAACGAACGAATAACGAATATCAGAATCTTGGGAATAACATTTCAAGTCCAACAGCAAGAAGTGAAACTATCACACCGTGATGAAAGCCTACCACCTGGGCCATCGCCGCAGAATAGATACCCGGTCCCAGAACAAAACATGGCTTAGTAATATGATCAAGATAGCAAGGACGTCAAGATCTCTGGCCTACCGGTTGGTGTGCTAGTTGTTGTCAAACCCTGCCATCAATCCATGCTTTGGCATTGCATAGGCCTTCTCTTTCTCGTAACACGGCACGTGATTCTCTAAAATGCAAACAGTATCCCTGAAAAGCCGTTGAGAATGCAAGTATGATGCATGCAGAACATCGATGGATCCTATCTATCCTATCATGACGATAGGAAGTTTGAAATGGGTATCTTATTCGTCTTATCTTCTTCAGTGAAGGTTATTACAATCATTGCTAATTAGCACCAAGCCGACCTCAAGTCTCTTACCATCATCACTACGTATCAATCAAATCCATCTGCTGTTTTCGCTTCCTGGTCCTATGCAGTATGACATTCTGGTATCCATGTCCAAAACCTCTTCTCATCATCCTCAGTCATAATAACCGTCTTTCTGGTTTACATCCTGTGAATCTTCTCCTCGTTTAGATATTTCTCGAGACCGGAGTCGAGGTGCTTCCACCAATCGAAGAGGAAGGATTCGCAGATCAGCTTGAACCATGGTGTAAAGAGCAAGCTGCTGTCGCCGAACATAGCTTTTAGTTCCTCTGCTGAGACATATTTGGTATCGCGAACTTCGTTGGGGCTCGGGTCGAGGATGATCTTGGCAGCGGGCTTGATAAACAGGATGTAGTCGACTAAGTCAAGCAGTTAGTATATTCCGTCTGTCCAGTAAATCAATTGAATCACGCATACTTTCATGTTCACCCCATTTCCCATCACTCGGTGCCTTGTAGTGTATCCTGGTCAAGAACTTGAACTCATCTATCGGAACTTGTTCTGCCTTGATACCAAGCTCATGGTCAAGCTTTCGCTGTGCGGCACGCTTAACGCCCATGACTGATTCTGAAAGTGTAGTTCCTGTCTCGCCTGGAATACCCAATGGGTGCGAGCAGCATGTATTCGTCCACATATCTGGGAAAGTGATTTTTTCCGTAGCTCGCTGTTGGAGTAGTAGTTTGTTATCATGGTCGAAGAGGAAGACAGAGAAAGCGCGGTGGAGGAGGCCCTGGTCGATGTTGGTCATGAGATGGCCTGTTTAGGTGCATCAGTATTCATTTCCTATATTTCCTATAACGCGCCCGGCGCAATTGGGAGTAATGGTCGATACATACAGGCCTTCTTGCTAGCACTGCCAATTGGCGTGTCATTCTCGTCGAGGACAATGCAAACCTCGTCCATCAATCTGATCTGTTCCTCATCGTATCCTGCAAGATCGTCCTCGCTCCCACTTGGGCGGGCGGCTCCAATTATGGTTGTGTTGACCTCGGGGAAAAGACGGAGGACATTTTCAGCCGTGATGGCAGCGGGCGCCTGGGTAATTGTAGTCGTGGTACTCATTTTGAAGTGTAGTATGGAGGAGGTTGTGTAGGAAGCGTGTTTTGGATGGCGAATTGTTCTGTTGATGGAGATCTGCAGGGTACAACAGGGGAAAGGGCTAGATGTCGGAGTTGGAAGCCGTTGTAAATGCCTCAGGTGCCGAATTATATTAAGCATCTATCGAAAATTGATTCTTGTGCTTCTCAACTCAATTCATAGAAGAAGTAATGACGGGAATTCGCCCTTGGTTGATTGCCATAAAGACTGTGGTAGGTGCGGTGAACAGCGCCTCTTGCTTCCAAGCCCAACTCCATCTATCTTCATTGTCAGGAGACTTGCATTCCAACTCTTGCCCATACGAATTGATCTTGGCAGAATGGTAGTATTCGGAATGCTTCTTACACTTATCAATTCGCATCTGAGAATTGCACTCCGCCTCAACATACAGTTGATAAACTTCACCAGGGCTACCCGAGAGCCCGCTTCTCATCGAGAGCCTCCCTGCTGTTCTGGCAAGCAAGTCTGGGCCTGTGCTTCAACATAGCCCGTTCACCTCGACATCTGCAAGACTTTGAAGCAGCCTCCTCAACATCCGCCGTCAATATTATTTCATGAGCACCACGCCATATCGAACTCCATCGAAGCATGATCTCTCCGGTTGAATACGTCTCTCCCCAGTCTAAATGTCCGTGCCAGACCTTGGGAGATCGCGAAAAGTCCTTTCCTTAACGGTTTGTCTATCGAAGAACGGGATCTCTCAATTCTGCCTCGCCTGAGAGTGTACGAAGAACTGTTTCCCGACCATGATCGCCTGCTTGGTGTTCTAGCCAACACCTATCTCGAAATTATCGTATTATGTATCGATACAAAGTCTCTGTTCAGGAAGTCCAACAAGGACAAGCGTTCCTCCTTCACTCTGAACCTATCAGGGAAGATATTTGGGAAAACTTAACTGGAGAAGAAACTCGAGGGTCTCTTGGCCAGTTTTGTACGCCATCAGAAGCTCGTGGAGAAAGAGGCGCAACTCTGTAACATGATTGAAGCTCAGAAGTTCCAAGCATTGACCAAAGCTAACCTTCTGGTGCAAAGCGCCAGTAAAGAGGAAGCAAAAAGACGAATGCTGCTCTCAGCCCTTACATCTGTCAACTTCGCTGCACAACATCGACGTCGCTCGTTGGAACGGCATCCAGGCACTTGCGACTGGCTTCTTGAAGATGCCAATTTCCAAACTTGGCTTAATGCGGACAAATCTCTATGTTTTGCATTTTATGGAATACCTGGATCTGGGAAGAGCATCCTGATGGCCAGCGTGGTGGATGCGATGACCTGAAAACTTCAGAGTTCCATGTCTAGCATCTCCTACTTTTATTGTGATTACGACGACATCGGACCACTCGACACAACCGCGGTTCTAGGTACTCTTACTCGGCAATTGCTTGAGCGACACATTCCGGCGGAGATTGAGGCCTTACTATCTTCGTGCTGCGACGATGGCAGTGTCTGGAAGCCGCCTCTCCATGTCATCCTGAATATCTTCGAAATGTCTCTCTGTTTGTATTCGAATTGCGTCCTAGTTGTCGATGGAGTTGACGAACCTACGCCAGACCATCAGGTCTCACTACTCGCTGCATTACGTAAGGCCATGAATTTCGACCAAGTGATTGTCAAAGTGCTCGTTTCCGCTCAAAGCGAGGAGAACGATATAAGACGTGCACTGCAGGGCCCGAATTGCGACCATATCGAGCTATCTCCGAGCCTCCTCTCGAGCGATTTGCAGGTTGTGATCGAGGACGAAGTCAATATTGGGATTTCAGATGGCCGCTTGTCTCTTGGGGAACTGGAACTCGAAACCGAGATTGTGCAAGCATTAAGCACTGGTGCGAAAGACATGTATGTTAACATCCAATCACAATTTTTCAGGCGCATTTCAATCATACGACTAAAGGTTTGTATGGGTCAAGTTCCAGCTCAATGATCTCTGCGAGGCTATCTCCGACAGTCAACTGCGTCAAATACTTCGAGATCTACCCCGGGATCTTGGAAAAATCTACTCCTGACTCATAGGCAAAATTCGAGGCTCGAAAGCGCGCTTCGACACTGCTTAAAGGATGTTCAAATGGATTCTCTGCGCTCGTCGCCCAATGCATATTGAAGAGTTGAGAGATGCAATAAGCCTTGATGATGGAGATACCTGCCTGGACCACAGCAAGCTTCCTTCGGTTGAGGACGGGCGGCTGATGCAATGTTGTGGAAACCTCGCCGTTCTTAATCGGAGTGACGGAACAGTCAGATTCGCTCATGAGACAGTGCGCCAGTACTTGCTTGGTGATAGGCATTGGGCTACTCCTGGTCGTTCGGTCAATGGTTCTGCAGTCTCCCACTTGCAAGAACTCGAAAACTACATCGGCGAGCTTTGTGTGACCTATCTTTGCTTCTCAGACTTTGACACGCAGGCCGCTAAATACAATAGAGTCACGATCGCAGCAGGAACTGATATTCTTGAGACTGCTGTGTACTCGCAACAGCCTGTTGCTAGTGCGGTCGGGAAATTCACGAGGACGCTTCGTCGTGGGTGGACAGAAACCAATATCCCACGACACCCAGTCACGGTTGCGGTTCTCGATACTGGAAGACAGGCCAACCGCCAGAAGTACGCACTCTTGAAATACCTGGTGCAAAATTGGACTGGTCATGCAGCATCTTTGACTCCAGTCTCAAAGTCCTGGGAACAGTTCGGGGAAATTGTTTTCCATAGAAAATATGTCTTTGATGTAAAGCCCTGGGACAGTGATTGCTACAGGGCGGCCTCGAACCACATGTATTCGCAGCTTTCTCTTTTTCGCTGGGCAATCGATGAAGGATTTCTTGCGTTCCTCGAGACATAGACCAGAAAGAAAAGCTTGCCGAGGACGAAGCGAAGGATGGCGAGCACTCTTCGATTCGTGATTCTAAAGCAAACCAGGCCACGTCATTTGAACTGTGCTGCAAACTGGGAGACGGAATTTTGGACCCGTCATGGGTTGGTTGGGAGATTGTCCTAGATTTATGCAAGGTTGCAACCGTTCCGATGCTGCGCATCTTGTCCGTCAGTATTGCTGATCACATACTGATCTTGTCATACCACGACCTTTTGGACGCTTGCCGAGACGGGAATCTACAGCTTGTCAAAGCTTTCGAAGCTCTCGGAGTCATCAGTCATAATGGCCAAGATCTTTCTCTGTTATGTATGAAGTTGTTTGGGGCTATGCATAACAATCACTTGGAAGTTGCAGAATTTTTCTCTAACTGCCAACTACTAGCAACAAAAAGCTACGAGAGCTTCAGAATTCTCTTGACTGCCGCCAGGGCTGATTTGGACTCCCGGGCTAGGTTAGACTCAAACCCCATCTCCATCCGCACCGACAGCACCGATAGCACAATAATTCGACTCGAAATAAACGAATCAGATCATGTCCAAACCGTCGATGCCATTGGCTTTCTTCAGCGGTGCTGGCTCTCGAAGCCTGATTCATAAGCTCACGCGTTTCTGATGGAGTCAATGCGTCGACTAGATTACGACATGTTCGAGTGGCTTCTGGATCACGGCGTTGATGTCAATACATGTTCTGCCAAAGGAGAGTATGCACTTCTGCAAGCCGCGAAGGTCAAATCCGAAGCGCGATTACTTCAACGATTGTTCCAGGAAAATTACGCCGGTGGCCGATTACTGATAACAATCGAATATCTCTCTCATTCGCATACAATGTTGTCTTGCAAGTACCGTGCCAACGGCATTGCAATAGCATTCCCAACGTGTATCTTCATGTTGATATAGCTACTATAGACACGGCCCCCATCTTACATTCATTGTTACGTCCTAGACCCTCATACCGAGTCGATGGTGGAAGATTGAGCACACCAAACGAATAATTATGGGCCAGTTAGCAATATTTGTATGAGGTAAATAGTCTAAATGCTCATATAGCTCAAAACCAAAGTCTCAGACGGCATCAACAAAGTTGAACTCGTTGGTGTTGGGAATCGTAATCACCCTACACGAGTGAATATGCTACCTTTCAGCCAAGGAGTATCATAGACCTGACAGAACCTTTCCCAAAATCGCCAGAAACCACTTGCACACCGTCCCAACAGAAGGCCGCCCTCCAAATTAGGCTCATCCAGAATTCTTGGCAAAACAAACATCAAAATCGCCTGGAACTTTCAACCCTTCTATCTGGCATGGAGAGCATCAAGCCAAATAAATCCCAACCAAATTCATAGCAAGACTTCATATTTCACAGTCAGGAAATTTGAGCACATCGGTTTCAGTGAGGGTATTTGTATTAAATATACTAGGCGTCTGTCCATGGGGGGCCAAAACATATCCGTGAAGTTCGCTCCATCATGGAGAGCTCAAAGTGAGAAAACCATTCCCATCAGTCTCGTCTCCTAGCCAGGAGCCGGTAAGTGATCCCATAAAGAAAAGATATCCTCATCATACAAAGCGTTGTGAAAAGGTAATCCCATAATCCCATCAAAGCAAGGAGGCAATGAGCCTCAGGGTATCGATACTTGCGATTAAAACATGTCAAACCCAAACCCAAACCCAAACGCCTATCTCAGACCCGTAACCGTAACTGTAACCCAGACCCATACCAGTAGGGAAAAAAAGAAAAGTAACCAGCCAGCCAGCCTAAATAAAGTCGTTACCAATCTCATCAAGTATATTCGCTGCGGGCGGCCGTGTATGTCGTCGGATGTCGTTATATAGTACAAATGCAACTTCTACAATGTTGTAAAAGCTTCGCGTCGCGTGCGTTTCGTGCGTTCGTTCATCTAGGGGTATCATTTGGAGGAAGAGGGTGTTGTTCCAGAAGATCCTGCAGGAGCTTGTGGTGGCGCTAGGAATTGCGATGCGATCGGAGTTGCAGTTGGGGTGGTGCTTCCAGAAGTTGGTGCTTCGGATTCGCCCTTCTTCTCCTTCTTGGATTTGGACTTCTTGCGACGAGGCTCTCGAGCAGTCATGGCGTCATCGTTGTACCAAGCCCTCTCGGCTTTGAGCTTCTCTGCTTTAGCTTTCTCCAGAGCCTTGTTCTCCTCCTTAACGTCGTCAAACCACTTTGCAATACCCTCTCGCAAGGATGAGGTATAGTCATCGCGCAAAGTGGGGATGCGGTTATCACCGTGATTGTGCTCATCGGTCAGTTCTCGTCTCACGGCATGAGTGATCTGAGAAAGAGAATTCAGAATTCTCGCTCGACATTCTGTGTGCGGGACCTCTGGTGGTTTCACAGGCTTGACAGCCTTGTTTTCCTTCTCATTCATCGATCCACGTCGGGCAGGGCGGGAGCTTGAACGAGAATTTGGGCCAGACTGGACCTTTGAAGATCGACCACTATGCGCGAGAACTCGCTCTAGAGCAATGGTGAAGTCTTCGTCCCTCTCAACAACTTTCTCCTCGATGAAGCGCTCCTCAAGTGTGATGGGAGTAGGAACGGGCGCAAGCTGAAGCTCGGTATAAGGGTTGCCGTACTTGGAAGCCACGCTGGGTGGGGGAGGATGAGAGCCTAATTTAGACTTCAAACCGGGAGGCATTGAAGCCGGTGTAGGAGCCGGTGTGATTATCGTAGAAGGAAGGTAGCGAACTTTGCGAATTAGACGAATGCGTGTGATCGTCAGATTTCGAGTATCTGCGATGATGGTTGAGCAGACCTCAACCCAATCTTCCTTTTCGTCAGTGCCAAAGAACGTCCTCCGAGCAGCAGTTGTGGGAAGCGGCTCGGCCCTCATCATAGCCTTGATTTCCTTCTCCAAATCTGCGTAGGGTGCGACGGCTTGGAGTGCAAAGTCTGGATGGACGCTGTTCAAAACGCCTGCGACGTTTATCGGACGATCACTGTCGCGACCGTCAAACATCAGCGTTAAACTATTTCCATATTTGCTACATGTAGCCGACGCAGAATAATATCCAGCAATTGGTGGAGAATTCAGGAATGGCGGAGCATTAAAGGGGAAGGAGATGTCGATTACTCCATCTTTCGGATTGACACTCATCTCCATTTTCTGAGGGATATCCACCGGTTTCGAAATAGAGCCATGCCGGCGTGCAGCACGAGATGGCAGAATTTCTGGTGTTTGACTTGTCACAGGAGAAGTGGCGCCTGAGGTTGATTGCCGAGCAGCATTTCTAGCGCGATCAACTTCCCCTTCTTGAACCATCTGCTGCAATTTGCTTCGCAAAGTATCTGGGTGAACACCTGATATGCCAAGGCCTTCGTCGTTGTCAAGAGGGTCGATTAAGTCTGATTCTCGCCGCGATGAGCCATTCCAGAAATTCTTGAAACTTCCCCATCGGCTGGACGCCTGAGTGTCACTGCTACTTGTGCGCTGTAGCGCACTCATGAGATTCTCTGAAGCCATGCTGTCCCGGCTTCGTGGCCTAGCATTGATATAAGCGACTGGTGCAAATTGGGATGGTGCGACGGGGGCATGGGTTGGCAGGCTTTTCTTTGCGACATCAAGCATTGGAGATCTGCCCTTTCCCGCGGATGATGGCCTGGAGTCGGTACTGGAGTTGCTTATAGATAGCGGTGGCTGGTTCTTAGGACGAACCGTAGATTCGGTCTCACTGGTCGCGGCTGAAGCGTCCGCGGTGGTCGGTGACTTTGGTGTCTTCGGTCGCGAGGCAGTGTCAGAACCACGTCTTGATGGAGGCTCTTGATCGTCAAATCGGATTGTCATTCCAGGTCTGCCAGTGGACTCTGACAATTCTGTGGGAGGCGATGCTTGAGGGGACTTGATAGCCATTGTTGTGTCCTGGAGGGATGTTCCTGCTTGTCCCCGGCGTTTCATAGTGCTACGACGCAGAGACTCATTGCGAGATGGTGCGCTGAGAGGATTGGGCGGCGAGTGTGAAAAACTTGAACATGATTGTGCGGTTCCTGGCCGGAATGGAGTAGTATTGCCACAAGTGGCCTCTTTATTGGCAGGCAAAAATTGAGAAAGCAAGTAAACCAGGCGTCGCGAAGTTGTGGCAGATGCAGAGACGACAATGGTTCGGCGAGGAACAGACAAATCTTCTGGCTGTCCATGTGGACCCAGACGTTGATTTTCAATGACAATATTCCGAAAAGTTGGCGGCGCCAGGACGTTCAACCATTCTGTATGAGTTCCAAGGAAAACGGTGAGCAAGTAGAATAAGAAGTTCTGGTCGTGGCTGTCAGCCCATTGCTCGAGCCATCTCGCTTCATCACGCCAATTTCCCCAATTGCCTTGACCGGTCTGGACACGAGGGATTTTGAAACCACGAACGACACGAACACCTGCTGCGTGAGCAAGGACCTTGAGATCGCCATCGTCGGCAAGCGCATGAAGGAGTAGCCTAGGAGCGCGTCCTTTTGGCGGAAGCTCACGCAAAATGGGCAAAATCTTTTGTTCCACGATGATATGGAGATGTGCCAAGGTGCGCATCACAATGTCCCAGTGTTTCGCGGTCACCATTGCCACTGCGGAATCGACATCAGTCGCAATAGACGAGACGGAGTCCTCGAGAGCAAATATTGTAGTGTCTGTCACATCGAACCCCTTTGCCTTTTCCTTTTCCAAAGAAGAAACAAGAGAGACTTGACCAGAGTTCCGGCGCAGTGGATAACCACACATTGAACTTGGACGAGAAACTTCCGTCTCAGTAATTGGAAGGTCCAGAAGAAGTGTAACAGAGTACATTGGTGGTCTTGGTAATTGCGCGGCCGGCACTTGACGGGCTTTGGCAGCAGGAGCAGCTTTCGTAGCCTTCGCAGTTTGACTATCTGGATTTGTGGATTTAGCTGCGTTGTTTCCAGCTGCGTCGTCGTCGGTCCATTGTACTGCAAATGTGCGGGTGACCATAATGGTGCGTCGTTTTGGTTTTTCTTCCTCAGCTTTTGCCTTTGTGGCAGCCTCGTCATTTAGGATCTTGAGTTTTTTAGGATCCTCGCCAGCAGATTGCGCGGTGTTCGAAGTTGCGGCACTGTCTTTGGATGGCTCCTTGCTTGGCTCAGATGTCGCAACAGTGGCTGAAGATGCAGCTTCGCGCGCCCGAAAATCAGCAGCTGTGAAAACGCTTGAAAGATGACTTGGACGTCTGTGCGGCATCTGAGGGTTTCCAAATGGTGTGTTTTTGATCACAGGCTCTGCAGACTTGACGTCCATTGGGATGACCTTCAGTTTACTGGACACGCCCCTGTAGTTGGATGGGACGTTTTCGAACATTGCATCTAGAGCAACTTGAACAACCTCGTCGATCGGACGATATGTGCAAGACATTTGTTCCTGAGTTGGTTGTTGCGATGCTGGTGTGGATGACCTGCGCATTCTGGCTCTTTGCGCGATATTGCTGATTGTGCTATCTGGAAATGTTGGTGATTCTCGTCCTGCCTGCTCCGGAATTGGTTCAACTGTAGGTGTTCGGAGGAGCTGGCGGGTGGGGCCAGAGTTTGTTCGGACATGGCCCGGGGAAGACTCTGTTCGACTTGCGGTGCGTGAGTGCTTGGAACGAAGCGGGTCAGGAGCTGGCGGAGCCTCTGGCTGCTTTGAATCGAATAGAAGAATTGGACCTAACGAACTTCCACTCTCGGCTTGGGCAACGAGAATTCGGACGTCGCGCGGATACTCTAGGTCTACGTCTCCATGTGAGCAGTCGTGATTCTGCGTGGCTCGCAAGCTTGTTGTATGATCGAGGGGGTCATCTCTAGCGAATGGCTTGTCGGGAAAGAGTAGTTGTACGGTGTGGAGCTTCTCTACGGCAGAGTCACTGGCAGCTCGGAGGGCGCTCGAACGCGTCTTCAGTGGATTGAGCGAACCCAAGATCTGCCCTAGGAAGCCGTCCATGATCGCAGTCAATTGGAGATCGCGTCCATGTAGGTGTGGCGTGGGTGGAGCAAAGAAGGTTTAGAGGTCTTGGGGATGCGAAGAGGTGGTGGTTGTTGAACGGTCGAGGCACATTCTAACAATGAAGGGGTAGTGTTGCCTGGTCGATATTGTAGGTGGGAGGTTCGAGGTCGTGGGTTGAGGTCAGTCGACTCGAGCACGTCAGGCAGCTCTCGAGCTCTTGCGTTCAAGATGAAAGTTCAGAAAGTGAAGACAGTAACAACGATAGCAGGGGTCTGCTGATGAATGTTTACGAGAGGAATTTATACTTTTCTCGCCCATGAAATTGCCAGCGAGTGACAGGTGTAATGACAAGCTCTGTGGGACAGAGTTGCTGCTGTGGATGCTGCGGGAGTGGACAGCTCGTTGTCGACCTGTGGTACGCTTGCAATTGATAAAAGAAAGCGGTGAAGAGCAGAGCCGCACCGGAGAAGATCCGCGGGCGCCTTGTTTCTAGATCGACAGGTGCATGTCATACCACTCCACATTCAACCGTGATATCATCGTATGATCGATCGATTGCTTGAAGGGGGTTTTGTTCACGGATTGCCAGAGCAGTCTCAATTGCACGTATGGGCTTCTTATTTCCTAATGTCTGCCATCGCTGCATGCAGCAGTTCCCAACGCCTCGGCCAGGAAAGCGGAATGCCCAGGAGACGGCAAGCGAGTCGACCCCGGACTGGATGGGGAAGTTACCGCGCTTCAAACAGCCCCCAGGTTCGGCAGTGTGTTGGTATAAGGCTGGCACCTTGCACAATACGACATTGGAATGGCATGCACTTCCTGGCGCTTTGCTCGCATTGTCCCCTTTCGCCCAGAATCGAAGCAACACGCGAGCTTGAATCCATCCAACCGCCGACTCGAGCACGGAAATTCGCTGAACGACCATGGTACTCCGGAAATACGATGTCGTTGTTGGAACGGGAGATCCAGGCAACCAAGGGTTCAATTGCGGACATCCCAAACATTGTAAACCTGCGGGCCTTCTCTAAATCGATCTCGCCCGAAGTTGCAGCCTTGTCTACCTACCACAGCTGCTTCTTCGAGTCAGAAACTGTGGAGGATTGACATACAAAACCACCTATTAATATCTCCATCGCGGAAGCGAACGCGGAGAAAACGCCTATAATGTCTTCACATGTCGTTGATAAATCCGCACGAACCACGATATCAATCTCAAGATCAATAAAAGGATCATCAGTCGTTGCAATTGTTGTTTCGCCCACGTTGACCGCGTTCCTTCCAAATCAGCCTCGGCCCTCTTATCGTCATAATACGCCCGAGCGAAGCGTTCGCCGCGTGCTCAGACCTCGATCTCCATCATGGATCCGCAGCCTTATTAACAGCCCCTTATCCATTGGTGGCTCCTCGATAACTGAAATAAAAGAAAAGACAAATGCGGCCTGGCATTTTGATTGGTAGTGGATGGGTACATTCTGCTGGATACCCTTCTCGAGGAATGAAATTAGCACTTTGGTTTAAAATACGGCATCGCAGCAATATTTGCTACCAAAATTTGGGCTAATGAAAACTAGGACCGATCAACTGAGTTTTTCGACTCCGCAAGGCTGAGATTTCCATGAGTTCAAACAGCGGACAGTGGGTCCACCAATGATAATCGGCGCGGATTGCTGTCCGCGCCATATGCCTGCCGAGTCGCAACAAAGCCGGAACAGGGCATGTGGCAGGAAGGTAACATCTGCAGTGGGATTTTGTCAGTAGCTAGAATTGGGAACCCGAACTCCGGGCTCGGATCGAGTGTCCAACGTTCCTGATGATCTGCCAGAAAGGGAACAGAATGGACGGTGCAGCGGTATTGCCAAGAAGGACCGGAAAAATCAAGGAGAGAATATTATATAGAGAATTTTCATTGGTTCAATTCGCCTTGATGGTCGTATAATTCATATCTCCCTCTTCTTCTCTCATAGTCCTTCTGCTTGCTGTGCCATATGGAACAAGCAAATACCCGCCGTTCATCCTCAAGTGAGTAAATAAACATTATAATACAATTCATCCATCAACTCTCAAGCTCCTCATGTGATTCTAGCCTGATAGACCTTGGGTGGAAGCATCAATTCAGGCACACTCGAATCCATCATCGGCATTGGAACCTGTGGACTCTCCGCAACTCTCGGCTTTCCTTGTTCGATCCAGAAATTTCTCAATAAAAACGGATCATGGCAGAAACCCTCCACCTCTTCCTTGATCTCCTCTGCAGTTTTTGACGCCATGAGCTTAATCTCGTCGGTGATTGTTCGCTCAACAGGCTCCTTGGGCTTCACAGTAGGTGAAGTGAATGGTGAGCGCTTGTTACCACCGACGTTGCGACCGATGATTCGACTGTCGAAGTTCTTGTCTGAGAGATCGACGCGATTCATCTCGCGACGACCGGCTGTGCGATCGTTGTATAATCTGTTTGCTAGCAGGAGGAAGTCTCCTTCGTCTGTGATTTGCGCCATGACCATGCCAGTGCGATGAATGTACTGGGAGTATTTATAGTCTGGCTTGCCCCAGGAGTACATGACATCAACCTCTGCGGGGAAATTAGACGCTGCCTCAATATCCAGTACAAAACCAAGCTTCCTGAGTAAAGCCTTGTGGTACGAGAACTTGTCCGTACTGTTGTAAGGAGCAAAGGAGTCAACGTCGTAGATCTGGGTCGAGGGCGATGATGGAGGTGGAAGTACAAGTTTGATGAGGTAGGGTGAGCGGAATGGATCGTCTTCTGTTATTGCGCATGCCTCGTTGAGGGGTACTTCGACGAGTTTGAGCCCATATCTCTCCACGCTTTGGGCCCAGTAAGTTATTGCATCTTCGATGAACTTGGCTGTGACGTTCATCCAATCGATGCGGACATGGTAGCAATTATCTGGGTTGTGAAGGCGATCATAATGGAGGTTGATGTGCTCAGGACGATACGACTTCTTCCTCGGGTCGACATCGTAGCTCATGACTTTGCTGAGATAGACTCGACGTCGCTCCGGGTGCTGGCTTGCACTCTTCTCAGTGGGCTGTCCCGAAGATCCAGTGCTGGGTCGAGATCCAGGGCGTCGACTGGTAATTGAAGAGCTGTGGGGAGCTTCGGTCATAGGCGTCGATGGAACAGATCGCATGCCACTGCGAGCACCAAACCATTGACTCAGGCCTGATCCTGGGCGTGGAGCTCGATAGTCCTGACCAATCTGGTAAAAGAAATTGCCATCACGAAATTGATGCTTCGTTTGCACATGCTGGAACAGGCCTTTTTCCATGAGCTTGTTTCCAAATTCGACAGCTGCTTCTCTGGTCAGAATGTCAATGAAAGTGTTCAAGAGCCAGCTTGTCAGGTCAGATCCAACGAAACAATTGTAGTGCAGGCGCCAATGCCATCTCCTATCCAGCATCTTGATACCCTTCTCAGATTGCATCTCTTGCGCTAGTCTCTGCAGATCATAGTTCTTCGTGGTGTGCGTCTGCTCGTCAGATGGCAAGACCGTGGAGCCTTCAGTGTCTCCGAACAAAGTGCTGTCTCCACCTGCGGCAATAACAGCGGAAGGATCTCTCGTCTGGTACTCAATCGCGAGAGGATTTGGATCTTTTCGTCGATTGGTGGCTTGCCACGTGCGCTCTTCTGGTAGTAGGACACGCCTGCTCTGTAGGACCTGAGTGAACTTTCTGATTCCTTCCAGTCTAATTTCCTCTTCTGAGTCCTCGGTAACCATAGACAATCCTGAAGCGCCACGTTGATAGGCGCGTGTTCTTGAAGGTATGTCTACAGGTATCAGCACGAATCTTGCACGCCAGTACCGCAGCACATCAGTGAACTCATCATTGTATCCAGCAATGAAATTGTCAATCAGGTTCCAATTGTAATCAGGCTGCAGATTCTTGAAGATCAGACTTCGCGGCTCATAATCCTTGGCAAGAACAGTCTTGATCAGAGGCTGGTAGGTCACAGTATGACCAACATCGAGGGACTCATACTCGGCTGTCGGTTTCCGGTTGAACCTCCTGATCTCAACTTTTCCATCCGAGCCACAAAGAAGTTGATGGATCGTGTTACCGACTGACATAAAGACTGTGGCACCATCGCGAGCCATATAGCTCTTGTCAAAGATGTGTGCCAGGTCGGCGCTCTTGTTACCCAGAAAATCAGCAACTTGGTCGCCAATAATGAGCTGGAAACCATGAGACAGGCGGAAAGCAATCAGTTCCCGCATCAACCCATCTCTGACCCGTGGGTTCTCCAGCAGTTCATCGTCTGCCTCTTGTGTCAGATGATAAGGACTCTCGTTGAACTCAGTCGCCAACTCTTTCGCAGTGGGGAAGTAGCCATTGGTGAGTGGGACGGAAGCGGGTGAGCAAAGTGATTTCCACTTCATGACTCCTTCTCGTTCTTGTCGCGGGAATAGATGTTGCCAGCGACCCATCTTCTTCCTCTGGTCGATATTCTTCAAAGGGTTGCACGGGTTCACAAGGACGAGCCATGGCGATATAGCTCGTGTGAGCGATAATGTTTGCGGCATTGGCTGCTCCTCCAAACTCGAAGAAAGGTATGGCATGTTTTTGCGGAGATGGGAAAGTGTGATTGTGCTGCTTTCTTTCCCCTTGCCTTTGGCCGAGTCGCCATCTCGTGTCACATCTTTCACAGTTTCCATAGATCCTGGCATCAGTTCTCTTGACGAGTCGCGACTGTGCTTCAACACTGGTCGGGTAGAGTTTATGTCAATAGGTCTGGAGAAACCAGTGCCGGTGGGCATAGGATCGCTGTGTTCTTCAAGCGGGCTTATTAAAATTGATGTCTTTGCTTGAGATGCAGAACGTGTAAGTGCAGCTTTGAAGTGTTGGCTGTACTTGGTTGCGGGACCATTTTTTGAAGATGCTAATTCTTGCCCACCATCCTTCGAGAATGTAGAGGGTTTGAAAGCAATGGCTGACGGAGCCACCTCGACAATTGGAACTGGCTTGGGTGGAGCCCATTTTGGTGGTCCTCCCCCACTGAACTGACGTGACAGCTTTGATGTCCGAGAGACTGATGTTTCAGCAGTAGCATTGGAAGCAAGACTGACAGCACTCTTCCTCCGGCCCACGGGAGGCGGTGTAACGTTTGCCTTCTCTTGCATCTTCCAGTCCAGATAGCCCGTACCTGGCCGAAAGCTTCCAGGCTGTGCAAGAACAGGTTCACTGTAAGTACTGTGGGATCGTTTCGCAGCATCAGAGGTCAATCGGCTAGCATCTACAGCCGTCTTCTCATTGCGCTTCTTTGCTTCTTGTTCCATAGCTAGCTTCTCATGCGCTGGACGGAATACATAGTCATCATATTGCTCCATCCATTTGACTTCCTCTTCGCTGATTCGACTCGCAGACTCTTTCGAAATGGCGTGACCAGAGATTTGATGCCGTAATCTAGGCCAAGGATGTAGAGGATGCTCATGTAACTTGGGAATCTCCATATTCTCCATCTCGTTCTCCATGAGTCCCATCATCTGCAACTCATAGAGCTTGACGCGCGGATGAAACACACCCTCGCCACTGCCAGTGTTGAAGTCGTATGAGGCTGGATTTGTAGTAGGTCTTCGTCGCATGTACATCGCTTGTTCTTCAACTTCTCCATTCCAGAAGGATATGTCTACCCAGTGAGGCATTGCATAGCTCCATTCACCGGGTTGGGGGTCTGGCGACACAGCTTTATCTTTGAGGGTGGAGGTTGCAGAGGCTGATTTTCGGAGGAAGGGCTCATTCTGCTTGGGAGTTGGTCCGCCTAAGGAATTCTCTGGTGAAGGCACTGCCGTTGGAAGGGTGCTTTCAAGAACTCGTGGAAATCTGAACATGAAGAGAGGAGTAGAATGTAAAGGCATTGGCGAAAGAGAGACAAGGTCGATGCCAATGCCACTGCCCATCAAATTGTCCGTTGTCAGCTTGAGCATGTTGTAATCAACCTCGAAAATTCCCGTCCCTGCTGTGATGATGATGATTGAGATACCAGTTCGGACCAGATCACGATCAACATAGTCGCGGGA
This sequence comes from Venturiaceae sp. KMAF11, assembly GCA_023078705.1. NCBI lineage: Eukaryota > Fungi > Ascomycota > Dothideomycetes > Venturiales > Venturiaceae > Venturiaceae sp. KMAF11. The sequence goes on from JALGOQ010000012.1 coordinate 803,824, forward strand.
GAACTGAGAGCAAGCGAGATTGATGGCTTGCAAGATGTTGCCTTTCGTAGCTGATGAAATCTTGCCGGAGATGGAGAATCTGATCTCGTCGTCATTTTGTGGAGGGCTGAGCTTTTCTCTGAACAGTGAGATCTCTTTCTTGAAGCCGCGAAATTCCTTCTTCAGATTGTAGAGTATATCGATCCAGTCGTTGCTAGCCATATCGCTGACCACAACGCGATAGAAGTCTTGGGTGCCGTCTCGAAAAGCAGTGGCATGGTTGCGAATTCCATCAGATATTGGATGCTGGTTTGGCTCGCCTTGGTACTCCAATCGTGCAAATAGGATGATGCTGACCAGATGGTGGGCTTTGATTGACATCCACTTCTTGAAAAGCTCTGGAAGAAAGCCATTGATAACTTTGTTGAACATGATTTCTCCGCCTCCCTCAGCATCGAAGTCCCACATTTCTTTCGACATCTGAATGAATAGGACATATCTGGCTGACTCGCTGCGGAAGACTGGTTTGGTCGTCGCAGAAAAATAGCCAGTCCTGCGCCTCTTCTCGCCGATCCAGATGGCATTCACAGTGGCCTTTATTGTGCCCATGAAGATAAGCTTTTGGTCCTTGAAAAGGGTTCGTCCACTGAGTTCGGAGATGGCGAGTCGCCACATGTCTCCTCTTGCAAGATACTCATCTCGGAACGTCAGTTCAACATGGGAGGCAGAATGCTCTTCTTCTTCGGCCCGTGGAATCATTAGCAAACAGCGATAAATTGGGAAATACTTTACTAACAGCAGATATGAGAACGTGTGATCTGTTGCGGTAGCCGAAGGCGCTCGCAATGGCTGACGATATTGAAATCTATGGAGAGTAAGTAATCTACAACAACAAGATCATCATTTTAGGCACATACTTGAAGATGAGGATATTTCTGCTTCATTGCTGGCGTCGCGTCCTTTGCGACAAAGACGTACGCTCTTTCTTCGTCAGTCTCGATGACGCCACCAGTGATAGGATAGCCATTTTCGTCAAAAGTAGAGACTTGTGAATCCTTCTGTGCTCTTGAGGTCGATGTGTCTTGCTTGTGAACTGGGGCTTTCTCTTTGTCACGTCGGCCAAAGCGGACGAAGTCCTTCACCGTGGATCCTTGAGGGATTGGGGTGATTTGAGCGAGGGAATTGGGGGGAAGTTTCAGTTCGGCGAACCGATCCATGTTGAAGACAACATCTTCGTTGGAGAAGTCTGAGCCTGGTTCGTGAGTCCAAATGGTACAAACTTTTTGAACGCGCTTAGGAAGCGGGATTGCGGTAGACGGCATGATGTTTGATGAGACGGGTCGTCGCCTCCAGAAACTTTGTGAGAGACAGTGAATGGGGAAGGGGTCAGCCTAAAAGCTATCCGCCTTCATATTCATGGCCCAGCAAGCGACGGGGTATGTAGGTTGGGGTGGTGATTTGTAGTTGCTAGAAGTAGCGGTTGTGTGCTGGTTGGAGAATCGATCGAGCAGATTGAAATTCAAGCCCAGGCTTCTGCCTAGGTTCGTTGTTATGCAATGCGATTGAGAAAATGAGTACCGTAATGGTCCAGGGAGGTCAAGTGACGGAGCTCTCTATTGATTTGAATATGCCCCGTTGTGATAAGAAAAGTGCTTGTGGAAGAAACACGATCCCAGGTCGGAAAAGACCGCTCTTAGAGGCCTTTAATATCAAGGGAGGCACAGGAGACGCATGTTGATGAATAATTTGAAGCTTTTCAAGTTGTTCTGATGAGATTGCTTGGTGATGATACAGCTGTGGTCATGACTCGCTCCAGGAACCGGTGCACTCGTTGATCCCACCACATCATTGAGGCCGCATCATTCCATCGACGAGCATTACCGTTGCCCGTGGTACGCCTCTGCTACCTCTACAATGCCATTCAGATACTGTTGCTGTAAACCGAGTCTGCTATAGTACTTCCAAGCCCCCTGGATGCACACTAAGTCAGCTTGGATCCTTCAAAGCTTTATCTGGAGAACCTACCATGGTATACCTTCCCATAAACCGCAACATCAACCAGCCACCTACAACCCCCCAAACGAGCTTGCTGGCAAGACGAACAGACTCCGAAGTGTTCTGTACGAGTCTATGCTTGCGCTGCGCATCAGCAAAGCTTCGTCGTTGTCCATACGGACACTTGACTTTGACTCGACCAACCATCCTCCTACCGACCTTCTCCGATGAAGCAACCAACCGACAGCCGTAGGCATCCGTCTTGATTCGGCTCTATATCTGGTCTCACCACCTATGGCTTCGCCGCACCCCGTTCTCCGACCCGACAATGACAACCCAGACGATTCGGCACCATCAACCAGGAAAGAGCAGGATTTGATGACTACAGACAGGATGAAGAGACACTGATCTTACCTTTGAAGACGTAACTTTCCATGGCCGTCATGGTGGCAGTCCTGACTGCTACGCCTCATCATCGTCGCGGGTTGCTTTAGGACATTCCAAACCCCATATTGTGTCTCCGAATAACCACTGGGCGGTGCTGAAAGCCGTCTTGTTGCTTGCGCTATATTTGGGTAGACTATTGACTGCCATCGGTACATTGAATGGGCCTATGGCATCCTGAGCATGTCCAGCACGAGAAGGATCTTCGTGTCCTTCGCCCTCTGGATCACGTATTGAACATACAACAACCACTGTGCCCACATTCTCGTGCTGGACAAAAGCCTGGTACATTTTTGAAGACACATCTTTTTGCAATGTGCATCCACGCTGCCCGCGGCCTTGCTGCTGCGGGCTTTGATACATCGACAATAGCCGCAAGCAAGACTCCACCGTTGGGGCAACCGTGAAAGAGATGCACCTCTTAAATGATGTTTTGTTTCTTCTGCACGGTTTGGGATACATTGCTAGCTTGTTCCCACCGATCATACTTGAGCCAGGAACCTTGATGTGTTCTTCTGCTGGAAAGAGATGAGGATCGCTGGACATTGCGGCGTGGTTTGCTACCAGGTTTGAAGAAATGCTGCTTTTCTTGCCAGCAAGCCTTGACCCACTCCGAATCATGAGTAGAATCTCATCGACGTGACCATACTGTTCCATGAAGACAGCCGGAGGCAACTTGCTCACCCTAGTGGCTCTGTGGAGATATGATGCTTAGACTGTATGTATGAGCGGATGTTCCACTAGAAAAGAGTATAGCTGCTATGCACGGTTGAGCATGATTCATGAAGGGCTTTTCTTCACAAAAAGAGCTTAGTTGCAACATCCTTCGCCGGATGATAGTTAAGAAGAAAGACGGCATCTTGTCAAGCATTCTGACATGCTGTCTACCAATCATTTTTTGCCTCTCATCTGGTATTGTCACATTTCTTCTCGTTTCGGATTTCTTTTCTTGTTGGTTCTTGGCTTATGAACTCTGGCTGAACATGGCTGTTCGCGCCAACAACAAGATGAAGAGAAAGTTGGATCGGAAAGAGAAGGAATGATGACCAAGAACATAGTGTGCACATATGGCTTGGCTTGCTCGTATAGCAACACCTCACCAAGAAAAGCTGAGAACCATTGTGATCTGAGTAGAGAGCTGTTCTCGTCCTGTGGGTCTCCGTCTGACCTTCCGGCACATGAAGAGTCGGAGCAGTGCATTCTACCTTGAGGCTTGCTATGAAGAATGTGGAGTGCATCGTAATCCTGTAACTTATGGTGTACTTGGGCAGCATCGAACTGAAAGCTAAGCGTGACTCGCTGCTTTGCCCGTAATGCAAAAGAGGTGGCAAGAATTGCAACAGTGTCGATGGCTTGTCGTAAAGCCTAGGGAGAGATTTGCCAGACACAAAAATGGCTCGACCCTGGCTGCTTGTGCGGATTGGGAGAGGATGAGCGTCGATGTTGTGCACCGTGCCCATTGGTTTGTTGACTTCGACATCAATGGACAGGTGTTTTTCCATGGCCTGAGGAACACAATTGCAGCCGCGGCCTAGATCTTAACGGGTGCTTGCTGGGACGGTCGGACCCCACCTCAACCCGCGTGAATTGCACTACCTTGGTAGAATGGTTAATGAGAGCTTGATGATACGATCGACGTGCTGTTTCACTTGGACAATATTGGCAGAATGGACGCCTACAAGGCTACCATGGGCGACGAATCGGTGAAGTAATAGCGATCGATATCAATCCCTTGTCCATGACGTCTTTGGGAGGTGGTCCGATCTCTGTATACGGACTCAGAGGCTCAGCGAATAGCGCCGGCAATCCGTCAACAATTTGGCGCTCCAACCCTCATGTCTTCGAGCTCGACAAACGACAGACAGACCTCGCTGCCACTGGTGGGTACCTGATTGTCTTGTCTCTGCTGAAAGTATCGTTGAAGATCAATGGCTGATTCTCGATTCAAAAGAGATTGGAACAAGTTAGACCTCAATCAGCATTGGGTGTGGCGCCGAACAACTTTTTCCAATCGACCGGACTTGTGTAAAGCACTTTTTTCTCCGATTTGCCGGAAGTGAAGATGAACTCTTTGATCCCTCCACTGCTTTAGACCAGAAAAAAACCCGAGCTGACTGTTGGGGGAATATTGCTCAACTTGACGCACTTCATTGTCAGTAGTTGCGAGTTGAGTCATCTCACTCTTCCTTATCGATGAAGACTCTTTATTGTAGAAGAAAGTAGTGATGGCTGTGATATAAAAGAGACCAGTTTCTGCTAGCTATGCTCTCCATTCGTGTATCGATTTCTATGGGCACTTTGATGTTCAGTTCGGCGAGGTGAGGGTTGCTGTCATGCATGCGTTCAATGTCGCTTGATGACCTCGGAAGATGCAGGCATTGCTAAATCTGGAGCCAAGGACGTGGCTAGATATGGCAACGTTATCGACTTGGGAGTAGCTGGTGCTGCGGCAGGCTTGCCAAACATCTTGGTAGTAGCTCTGAAGTGTGCAAGTCCATTTAGATCGCTTGGTTTCTTGAGGTTGGTGGGTTGTCCAGCTGGAGGTTTAGGCGTGTGCTTGCTCTGACAGAGTGCATTGGGCTTTGACTTTTCCATGACAGGACTTCTTCTTCGTCAGTTCGAGATCACTTCCACTCACTATCAATTGCTGTTTCAGAGAAAATAATCCCGGAGGACGCAAACGAGGTGCATTGACCATCATCAAGACTCCGGCTGATTGTCCTATCCCGAGGTCGCACTCATGTCTGGACTTGTAGTATTCTGTGCCGTCATACCAGTGGAACATAGATTTGAGCGATGATGGTCCTTCCGAAGTTTCTCAAGGATAATTTTAACATTTTCATTTTTATGAGGTAAAGCGAATGATTGTGTCTACGCCAGAGGATCGGGTTGGCAACAGTAACAGAGAGATTGGTAGGGCGAGCGTCGTTGACGAAAGGATCCTCTCTACTCATGGCTTGTTGCTCAAACTCACGTCTTCCATACTTCTTAGGAGAGATTGGAAGAGGTGGTCTGTCACGTTGCATTGCTCGATAGGACTGTAGTGAGTTGCGGCGGTGGATGGCCACTCGTAGTGATTTGAGCCGCTGGTCGCGAGTGAACGTGGGCTGTCGTTGCGAACTCCCTTTTGTGGAGTAGACACACTGAATGATGTGCTAACAAGTGGAGGAGTTGGTACTACGACGGTCAAATCAATGTCTACTTCGAATGGACAGGGCGCGGCAGCCCGCATACGCAGATACGACTCCAGGGTGACAGTCTGAAGGCGTTATCTGATTGCATTAAAGTCAGCAGGTATAGACAAGCCAGATGCTAATTTAGAATTCAGCAGCGCAGCATGAGTTTTGTAGTAGCTTCTGTGTGTCTCGTCCCTTTGAGGGGAACTGTGAAGATTTCATGGGGTAAAGGTAGTTGTAGCTGTGCGCTTACTTATTTCTTCCACCAGAGAGCTTGAGCTCTCACCGACTGTCGAGCCCTTGTCGAGGAAGGAGACAGGCTGGAGTAGGAGTTGGCGGCCTCTGCTAGCGTTGCTGGGAGCTCGTGCTCCTCCTTCAATCTCTTCCTTCTCTCCAGTTTCTCCTCGTCACTCATCGCCTTTCGCTTCTTGGTCCTGCGAAGTATGAGTATGGCACCGAGAGAGCTGTGGAGATTGAACTTACTGGATGGGTTCTCCCCCTTCTCCTGCTTCCTTCTCATCATCGGCGTGCTCAGCGTCGTCGACTGCCTTTGATACGTAGCAATTGGCGCAAGTGTCGATAGACTGGCTCTGAACTGCCTGGTTCGCCGGGGAGGAGGCCATCTTCTGATGTGAACAATGGCGGGCAGGCTATGCTGCCTTGTAGGTGAATGTGTTTGGGTGTAATTGATGATGTGTATGTTTGAAGAGGGCTTGTTCGTAGTTGCGATGTTGATGTTAATGATAGGTTTGTTGTGAAGAGGAAAATGGACGAGCAACAATCGAAGTCCTCAAAATGCGAACAACTCCAACAGCTCACGATTTCACAGCATTTTAATCTTAGAATCACTGTCAAACAATTTGGTAGGCATTGAGTGGCATTGGCTTCGAGATTCAAACTGTCTATATCTAAACAGGTAAGGGCAAGGCTGTTCAGTCTTGTCAGCCAACCAACGGTTCTCCGCATCAGCATCGTCACCAATGATTAAGCATCTATCACATGGAGAATCTCTTTTTGAAAAACAAAAAATGAATCCATCACCATGAAACTTTAGGCAAATTAAGTACTCTCTAGGAATTCAGATTGGAGGCGAAAAAAGCGAAAAAGAAAGAATGTGCTCTACTGCTGCTGCCAACATGGTGATGCGCTAAATAGAAAATATTGAACTTACCTGTTATACTACCCTTACGGCACTACCATGAAGCTGCAGAGCACATTCAAGATATACCGGATCTAAATACTCGGGTATGCATTGGCTACACGAGTAGTGCATTAAAAATCCAGGGGAAGTTCAAAACCATGGTATTGCAAAGCTCACTCAACATAACCGTTGTGGTACCTCCTGCTTCCTGAGGCCGATTGGAGTAGTCTTTACAGCATGAAATGGAGCAGAATCACCATGATATAACCTTTCAATTGCGAGCGTCTCTAGCGTTGTGTCTATCATGCTACTTAGACTCGTAAAGGGAGAGATTCCTCTATTCTAGCTACAACTGTGTGGTGTAAGGTGGTTCTCCTTTCAAGCCAGCCCATATTTCTTAACGCTCCGAGCAGAGCAGGAATGATTTATTGACTATCGTGCTCAAAGTGTGATCAGCTTGTTCATATATTCCATCATATGGAATCCATTAGTAGCGGATTTGATAGCTGTCTAGGAACTTTTACTACTTGGGAAATGGAAATCCTTTAGCAGGTAGCAAAACATCAATATCTTCCTTTAAATATCCCACAAACTACAAAACACAAAACTCCCATCGGTGAACATCTCTCTATATCAACCACCACCAACCCAGCACACACTTATCATAAGTGAGCCTACTACTCTTCATACAACCTATCCGAGGAACCCAGCAATATCAAATAACATCTCCGTGGAACCAAAGCATCATCTCTCAATTGCGCGAATTGAAATTAATTTCGAGACTCGGACACCCAACACCAAAATTCCACGCCGCCTCTATCCCAATCGGCAAAACACCTCAACCGCTCACCTCCGCCGATATCCTCTTCGTGACAATCATCGTCGCGACCCTGGCCACGATGGCTATTATTGAGTTTGTGAGCTTGTGACGCCAATGGCTTCGACGCAATAGAAAGGGCCGAAATTGCGACGGAACATGTGCGAAGCCTGGGGACTGTGCTTGGGCTGTGGTAGGAGGTAGGGCTTTTGGAATTTATGGCTTGAGGGATATACTCATGATTCTAAAGAGGCATTCTTGAAATTCCCACTGTTCTTTGGCGGAGTTTGATGAAGGATTTGGGGTGGAAGGAGTAGTGATGGCGTTGAACGTTCAAACATTGGAAGAGCTTGTGCGGCATTGCTGTGAGAGATAATCAATGCTCACGTGTAGACGAGAAAAAGAATGATACTGTGGAATATGTGCGTGTTGGTGTGATCGTGAAGACTTCTTGCCTCCTTCGTTGCACCCGATCATTGAGGACATGATTTCTGGCGCCTTCAACAACTCAGATTTGAATTTTACATTTTGTTGACTCGAGGTCGATTCTAAACCCTCGCGAGTGCTTGCTTTAATAGTCTGGACTAGATAGGTGATTTTGATGTTGTGGAACATTGTTGTAATTCTCTTTCTGTCCTTGAGATAGTTCTTACTCAGAACAGTCCTCTCACCAATACAAATTTTGTTTCGCATTTTAGAGTCGTTTGATTCAAAGTCGAGTTTTGGAATGCAGAGACTCTCAAGATCTCCTTGCCAATTTGACAGACATGCTAGGAGTAGCGAAGGTGGCACACGCAGTTTCGCCCTCGAAAAGCGACAATTCAATGTAACACACCTAACTCGACGTCGATATCGACAACTTCCTGGCAATCCAATTTCTAAAATCGCCAGGAACTTTGTGATAGCGAAATGAAATGAGACTGGTAGTGTGCTCTTTAGAAGCCTGCTTCGTCGATTATCGTTAGAAAGGGAACGGGATTGAAAGGCCCACCGTGTTGGAAATAGTTGTGGTACGAGTATGAAGTCCAAGCCTTCCACGTGACAATGAACAAAAATACATCTTCCACTACAAACAAAGCAACCATTACTAAACACTCTCCAATTGTCTGTATATAGCTCTTTACGTAGCAGTATCTCCTCACCCAAACTCGAATCAAAGATTAGCCTCGAAGGTAACAAAGGCAGGCAAGCAAGTAACAAAACCCCCTCCCACACAAAAGCAAGGCACAATCCCTACCACCCATCTCATTCCGACTGGTCTCGTCTCCCTCCACTCGGCCCCCAATTTCGATCCATGTCAACGCAATAAGGTAGATCAGCAATATACAGTGCGTGAAATTCGCCATTCCCGTGGGTTTGGATAAGAGATAGAGTGATTTTTGCTAGGGGTCCTGGGTGAAGGATAGCCCCGTTGATAGTATAGTACAGATTTTTATGAAGGGGGGGGAGGAGGGGTGAGGGGTTGTGATAAGATCCATGATTCCTCGCACGAAGATTCGTCTCGGTTCCGGGACTTTGGAAGGAAGGATTTTTGCTACGGGTGAGTGAGGTTGATGATATGTCAGACGTACGGACGAAAGCGCCAGTTCCGGAAGCGGGTAAGAATGAAACATAGGATTGTTCCGCTGGCTGGGTCTATCCCAGATAAATATTAACATGGAGGTCATCGTCTTACTTCCACGTCAGGGTATGGGCACAGTGCTGAGTAACTCAGGTTTTCTGGTCATGCTCCGAGTTTTCGGAGCGATGGGGGACAAGGTTGCTTCTTACTTGCATGCTGGTAGTCGGCTCGGTAGGAGGCATCACCATGTCTTTTGCGGTCGGAAGCGCAGAGCGAGTCCTTGGATAATCTTGGGGCTTTTGACGAGAGGGATGAGGGGCACAGGGATCAGGGAGGATCTTTGGCTGGGGTGGGGAGTTGTTCCTGAATCTAAAGTGCTTTGCTTCCGCTGCCAGTCCACCAGCTAGATTATTGAGATAGGCGGTATCTAGAACAGTGGCGATAATGAGTCTTTGAGACGTTGGTAGATGAATAATTCATGTACAGAAAAGGAGGGATTTGTTTGACCCAACCTGTCAAGGTGCGGGAGCTTGAGCCGTTGAATCATGGATGGCGCGAGTCATGAAAGTACCTGCAGACTTTAGAAGCAGGTAAAGTGACTTTGTAATTATTAAGGGGAGACAAGATAGCCATAACTCATGCTCCAAGCCTTGCACAAATAAAGTCCGAGAATTTTCGATGTCTCAGCAGAGCTTCTATGAGATCATTCGACGGGCCTTCGAGAAGGTCGTGGGAAATATTGTGGCGCTCATTGGAATCAATGCGATCGGTGGATCTTATCAGACTTCACCCGGAGGTCATGAAGAACATTGAGTATGTGATGCGCGTGAGAGACGGTTAGACACAATATTCAGCAAGAAGACTCGGAGGCACGCCGGGATTTTGGCACACGACGTCAATGGCGTGGGCTAGCGATTAATGACATGAACTCGTTGTTGGGAACCGTCAGGTACGGTCCCAAACATTGCTGTGGATCTCATCACCGGTTTCGCATAGTGGCATTCAAATTCTCCGGTTTGTAGATCAGGAAAATGTGTCTAAATTGTATGATGAACTAAAATTCGTCGACAGGAAGTCGACTCGCGTGCTTGCGTTGGCAAACACTTGATGTACGTAGTCGCCCCAAGACTGGGAGACGTACCTCCTTTACAACTAATATGATCGGATGCTCCAACAATGACCGAGGTCTCGGTCTTCCTCTTTATTTCCCGATTTGCTGAGAGTGGAAAAGTGGACAAAGTTGGTCGAGGAGAATAATTGTGGTTCTAAGACGATCTTATTGACGACGTTTCGAAAGTGTTCTTCATGGTTGATCCGTGGCACGGGAGAATCCTCCACCTTTGAAGTTGTTTCGGGCTCCGATCATTTGTGCATAATCAACTCCATTGGAGTGTTGGAGTGAGAACTGCCCGTGAAAACTCTCGGCAAATCTGCAATGAACTGTCTTTTGGAGAGTAATTCGATAAGTGTACGAAGACCCTGGTATTAATGCGAAGACTGTAGAACTTTTCAGCAATTTAAGAAAACTCGCATACTCCATGGAATTTCCTCTGCATAATATGTGAGTATCGATATGTGCGCGCAGTGTTGTACCATTTTCTTGGAAGTGAGGTCGAGGAGATGTAAACTCTTGCTAAAAGCTATGTCTTCTTTTGAGAACCGAGGACCCTTTTGTTTGAATTTCGTGCATGGTTCAAGACTGGCGAAGGACCGCGCCGAGAAAGACTAGGCTATTATCCAAATCGAGGTTGCTGTCAACGAGATGCTAAAAGCAAAAATGCGTTAAAAACTCGGCGACGCACAACGGATGCAACTGGTCGTTGGTGCAAAGGTCCTTTTTCACGTTGTACGAGTAATCGCAAACAATTACGTTGGTACAACTCATCTCCTTTCTTGCGAAAGACTATTGGAATCCGAGACCAGCAAGCGTCTTGGAGAGCGGACAATCCAGCTTGAGGCTCGTAAAGCATAGCCTCCATTGTGGAATTGGCGGGTACTGAGCTGTTTGAACCTGTTGCCAATGCAGGAGATCTGTATTCATAAAGTTTCGGAAGGAAATTACAATGACCTCAAGTCACGACTCTTCGACGCAAGAGGTGCTTTGTGTCCACAAGACGCCGCTTGCTGCCGCCAAAATAGTGGAACTTGGTTTCTGTATTTATCCTTTCGAGCACGGTTAGCAGCGAGGCTAGCCCACAGACTTTCAATGACGCTATGAGCCAAAAGCTCCGTACCTTGCACCTTGCGGGTAAGCTTCGATCCTCTCCCAGCCCCAGGCGATTTGCTGCTTCACCAGTGACTGAGAGAAATGAGTAAAGAGGAAAATTACTAAAGGTCCGAAAGGAGATGCTGCTGTCATTGAACGGCGCGAGAGAAAAGGGTGAGGCGATGGCTGCTTCTTGTTTTCTGGAAGGCGAGCTGGAAGAGAGCTTCAGCTCGGTGTCAATCCGCGACAATCGCGACTCAGAACTGGAAACTCTCTTCTCGTCCGCCAGTTGAAAGCAGGACAGGGTCGGAAACACCCGTACGCGTCGTCAGAACTTGAAGCACGGAATCTTCAGGATGATAGATGGAGAGTTGCAGTCGCACAGTCTCTTCAATACGACGATGACTTGCTCGCCACGCATGCCGGGAGGACTGCTGTCTTTGGTGAGGTTTCCTCTTTGCCCGTTTATTTTTAGCGGGCGGCTGGTGGCTGATTCGTGGAGAGCTGTAGCAGCTGGGGAGAGAACTCGTGTAACAAAAGATACGCGATACTGACCTATAGGAAGCGGTTCCACACTCAATGCCTGTAAGGAAAGGAGGGAGACGCTCGTTTTGATTTCCGAGAGCGGCTAGATGGAAAGGAGCAGATCTGAAGACGCTGCTGATGGCTTCGTGAGGAACTTTCTCTTCTGATCCGTCCGATGGCATACGGGCTGGCCTGAGCTCCTAATTATCCGACTTGGGCTGGCCAATGCCGGGATGGGATGGGATGGGAGTGAGTGGCATGGAGTGAGTGACAAGTGTCAGTGTTCGTGTGGATTATTCACGAGTGTGCTGACATGTAGATGAGCTTCATGCCGACATCTCAGAGCCCGGTTGCTTGCTCTCGGGCCTTGCGGATGAGAGCAATCAGATCTTTCATCCGCGTATGCAGAGCCTTAGCTGTTTGAAACGGACTCTTGTTTGAAAACGATTCTCAGAGCCCACAAGCGGGCTCTGACAGGCGTAGTTCGATTGACCCATGCCCACTTCCATATGCGCTAGCTATCCTTGCGTATGTGAAACTCGCTCCCTTCCTTTTGTACTCGCGACAGCCCTCTCCGCTCTTACCATCCTCCTCCTTTGCAAGTCCTGTCCCGTACTGTGCTGTCCATCCGTAGTCGCATTATTCCACCCATCGCTCGCTCGTTGTATTTGTGTTTGCTGTTAGTCGAAGAAGAAGCCATCGTGCCATCATACGTCCAAAAATACCACCCCCTCAGCCAACCAGCATCTTCCGCGGCACCCAGCCATCCCACACCTCCGCCCTCAGCGCCGCTTACAGCTCAGTCAGCCCATAGCCAAAAATCAGTCGCAGCAACAACTCACTCGCTCGCTGCGCAGGACACAGCAGACATCGCCCGAGATTGCTGAGCTGGATCCAGCATTCCATGGTCCTCACCACATCGCTCATTCTGTATCAACCTCGAGCGCAATGACGACGCTACAGTTTGAAGCCCACCATGGCGCTCCCAAGCGGTCAAACTCTGGACGCGAGATCACCTACGTGTTTCCAGAGGCCGGATCTAATCAACAGCACTACTCAATGCCCCCTGAGATGATGATTCCTCAGGACGTCGCCGAGTGCTTCCATGTCCTGCGAAAGTATTCGTTCCGTGACATCTATCGCTGGCTGAAGATTGACCGTCAGCATGGTACGTTGCATCAGGCTGCGCTCGTTGCGTGTGAGACTGACAATTGCATAGAAATCAACCGTAATTCGATACAGCCCTCGCAGCATCGCATGTCGACTATGTCGTCCATGTCGGATCCTCGCATGAGCCACGCTCAGCGGCTATCCATTGCATCCACACACGGCTCCTCAAGAGCCTCGAGCATCTTCTCTGCCGGAGCAAAGCGCATTTCTGTAGCCTCGACAAACACAAACTATAGTCACATCTCCGACCCAGGCATGCTGGGCAATTGGGAAGCAACACTTCCAGTCGGCCCACCTCAGCCTCAGGTTCAGGTTGCACACGCAGTTCCATTGAACCATAAGAAGTCGGCTACCTTGGTCAATTCGCCGTCCAGGGCGTCAAGAAATAGCATCGTCAGCCAAACAAGGCCATCGCCTCGCCAGAGAGAATCGGATGTCGAGGCCAAGAAGAAGTACTTCTGCACGTCTTGCAACAAAGGCTTTGCACGCAAATACGACTGGAAGGTTCACGAGCAGCGATACCACGAACAACAAACTCAATACCCATGCCCTGATTGCAACCAGATTTTGTTCGCCGAGACGCTCTTCAAGTCCCATCATCGTGATGCCCATGGCTGCCAGGAATGCCCACACGCAAAGACTGTCGCCAAAGACGTGGATGTACGAAGACGGCGGACCGCTTGGGGTTGCGGATTCTGTAGTGAGATACTCGATGATTGGGAGAAGAGATGCGATCACGTTGCAGGCCACTACGACGGAGGCGTCAAGCGCGAAGAGTGGGATCACTCAAAGGTTATCATAGGTCTCCTTCGACAGCCTGAGATTGACCAAGAATGGCAAACACTATTACTGTCACGACATGGCCACACTCCAACCGACCTCGGACTACGCTTCAGTAAGGAAGCCACTGGGCGGTCGCATGGAGAGAACGCCTTCCAATTACAAGATCTACTGGAATTTGGTTCTACAACACGAGACATCGCCGCTATTGCTCAACTTGCATACGAACACGGATACCGCCGCCCAATGACCAATAACTCGAGTCCTGTTCAAGCAACGAACCACAACTCGCTCATGTCACCGCCATTCAGCGTGACACATGACACTATCATGGAGTCGCCAATTGTTGAGAATGCCAAACAAGAATACAAACAGGAAAGTCCTGTCAACAACTATATGCCAACAACCAACTCGAGCCCCCTCGAGTCTTTCGAATTACCATTCAACCAAAACATGGGATATCAAACACCAGCAGAATCACGATTAAGCTCGGTCGGTCCCATGTCAGACTGGACGGCATACCAGCAACCTCAAGTCATGCAACAGCAACATCAGCAATTTCAAATGCAGCAGAGCAATCGCATGTCGGTGACTTATGACAAAGCGCTGCCGCCAATTCCTCCTGAAATGCACGAGGACCATTCTTCCACGCCCCGACCACAGCACATTGTTCACCAACAGCAACAGCACGTTCAGCCTCAGGATCTGCACAACGACTTTGCGGACCAATGGTCGCTGGTCGGTTCGACCATCGTAGACGATCAGTCAATGCCCAATGGCATGCCCAACGGCTTGTACGATCAACACCATTTCTAAACTATCATCTGCTGGCCATTTACATCACTCAAGATATACCACTTTTTCTTTGTTATCACACCGCTGGATCCAAGGATACCACAACCATTTCCTTACTATATACGGCACGGGCTAGCATGCAGCACAGGACGGGAAAAAGCTACTCGACGGCGCATATTCGGAGGATTCTCACTACACGCTCCACGGAGCTTGGAGTTTACATTGCTATACATTGTTTCATTATTTTCCTTCTCTCGCCGAAATGATACCCCTTTTTAATACTAATGGCAAACACAAAGCTTTTCTCAATCGGGCGGCTGGGGAGATTTTTGGTATTCTTACGGTGGTGGGCGGCATTGTTGGGTTTGCATTCCCTTATCTCATTTTTCCTTTCGGAGGTCTCTCAGGCTGGCGGGTACATGTTTTGGAATTTCTTTGCAAGAGGAGGACTGTACCAAACTTGATGAGGTGGTGTGGGAGGATTATACAATTGGACGGTCGGTCGGTGTTTTTTGTATTCTTTTCATGCTACGTTTGGGAAATTTTGGGCAGGATCTCTGGTTGGTTGGATTGAATTGGACTGGGAGGGAAACCCATATGATTTGCATTGGGATTGGATAGGATAGGATTTTGGTCACATCAGTGGATTGCTTTTGCCACCCACTGTTGTTCCTTATCCTGCGTATGATAGCTACGAATACACAACAATAAATCTGAGATGATACTTCAATATTTCTGGTTCCTCGTTACATGCAACGTTCGGTGAATTGTGGCGTTCTCGCACCATGTCAGACCACATACATCAAAGACAGCCCTGTCACGATCATATTGTCCACATTCCCTATTTCCATTTCTCACCCACATTTCAAAAGCCAGTCAAGTTATTATCAGATTCATGATCCTACTACGCCTCTGCTGAATGTGGATCTGCGCCATCCTATAGGACTGACGGCGCCAATGTAGATTTAATGCGGGACTACGTATTCTTACGTTTTGATCCGTTGATCGCGTAGGCGGTAGTACTATCGAATCAGGCTGAAGATGTCATCGAATCATGTTTTCGTATTCAAGGTTCTTGAATTGCGATTTATTTGGTCGGAGGGGAGTGATAGGGCTTTTTTGGTCTTGTTGACGACTCGTTATCGAGTTAGGGGTATGCCAGAAAAGAGGTTCAAGATGTGATGGATCCGGATGTAGGGCTCATGTTGGAGACTTCGTTGTTTGGCGGAAATCAGGATTGTGATTTCGTTTGGCCAAACGGGAGTGATGGTGATACTCTGGGTGGATGCATAGCTTACGTACCACGAGGCTGGCGCAGCAGTTATGATCTACGCCTTTGAGACAAAATAATGTGGTGATCTACGTTCTTTGAGACGGGAAGGTGTACCAAGCTTTGTCAAGCTTTTTTGACACTGGCGGGATCCCGTCAGTTTCTTGAATGTTTCATTGGCGAGGATGTTTCGTTTCCTTGTTTTTTTGGTGTCGAGAATCGGTTGTTAGTTGCTACTGTTGGTGTTTTGGGTCGATCGGTGTTTAGGATTGGATTTGGGATGGTTCGAGGGCCGTGATAGCCAAGGATTGCCGTTTTGGGAAATATGGGTCGTGGGGATGGATTGATACGGCAACTAGTTTTGTTAGTTTTGATCGTTGATAGAATCGTGATGTATGATTCTAAGATCTTCAGGATACTATGGTGGAGGGAGATGGGAGTGTCATGGATTCTGGGTTTGGAATTTTCATGAACTATCCTTGCTTTAACTCCATAGTCTCATGGATTCGAATCCCCTGCCCTTCTGTCTTGGGAGACTAGAAACAGGTTCTAGTATTATAGTCATTATGTATCTTGTAAGTTGTTTATCTTACCCCAATGATAGTCTGTCAATTGAGATCAATAACAAGCTAATCCAGATATGAGATGCCTAAATATTCTCCGCTGTCGAGAAGTCATGGTCTGAAATTGATGTTGATGTGTGTACAACTTTACGACAGCCATATATCCAACCGATGCTAGATTTTTTAATAGACATATCTTACAAAAAAGCCAAACTACCTCGCTCAGCTCTTCATTGACCTACGGCTCTGTCTGATGGATAAGTCGCTTACATTTAGTGGATCGTTATTACTTTCAAGTGATAATTGACGATGCTCTGAAGCTCAGAATGTTGCAATCATTGTTGAGTTTTGGTTATATGCCAGGGTCGCCAAGAAGGTCAATAGTGACAAAAGATTGACGAAAGATGTTCTCATCTCAATTGGAAATGTCCAGCATTTCATTTGCGCAAAATACCCTCTGGTTTGGGCGGAAGAAGCAAAGTGTGCCACTAACTCGAAGAGCGGAGTTTTACCTCTTCTCGGTCCTTCCCGCGAGCTCACCACTGTTCAATTCCATCTCTTTCATTGTTCCATGTCGATACGTGAGGCTTAAGCATCTTTGTACGTTTCAGCAGGCCAATCTGCCTTTCTGACCAGCTGGCGACACAAGAATCTCATTTTCTTAGGCTTGCGACAATGCCTTTCAGGCTTTTCAGGGTATTAAAGGCTCAGCCATCAGCGGTTCCATCGAGCTGTTGTGCCCGCGTCTCGTCAAACGCCATTCTTAACCTCCAGTGAGATCTCCAGCCATGAATGATGGCCTTGGAATCCGTCTCCGTCGAATTTCCACCAAAACGGAACACCCTTTCACGAAGTTCGCTACTACCAGCCCTCTGTTCTCACCACCACCATGCGAAAAGGTTATGTCGAATGTGCACACGGCCGTCATGGTATATGTTTTTAATCCATCTACAAAGACTCTTGCACTTACACATAGTCCATAATATCGTCGCCTACCAGCACCAGTGGTAAGGACATAATGAAATCATCAAGAGAACATGACAGACGTTATTAAGCATTCCGCCAGCATTCAGCCAGCAGCACATTTCAAAATCCGCTGCAGTTATTGAGGATCCTCGCAGCGCCCTTATATGGCAACGGTCCAGGAGGCATGCAGCGGCACTGGAGAAACAGCGACGGCTCACCAAAATACGGAAGAAAATATGAGCACGGAGGAGTGAGATCCCTTCTCCAGGAACGAAAGGAGCACATAAATAATTTGGTTATCAGCAGAAAGGCGAAAGACCCCTTGGTTGAGTAGAGCCAAATCAGAAGTGGAGAGAATGGCTATGTCGTGGACGGCAGCCACATTACACCTGCAGTGAACGGCAACAGCTTTGGACAGCAAGCTAATAACAATCCCTCAATCGGATCACAAGTAGACGTATCCTTTATCAGACAGTTCAGGGATGAGGAAATATTTGGCCGTCAACTGCAGTGAGGACCCATGGTTCCTACGTCCTAGAAGCGGCTCTGCATCTGGATAGGGTGAGAGCTATAAAGGGACATACGGCGAAGGTTTGACGCTTCTCAATGCTTTATCAGGATACGTTCTGACCATGGTGGGCTTCTCGAGGATTTGATAACGATGGACAATAAGAATCTCCGAAAGAGTGGAGGCGAAGAATTGACAAAGACTGCGCTCTTGAAGCAAATAGATTCCTCACAGCTTGAACATCAACAATCGACAACATTTTGTAACATTACATTGATACAAACACATATTGTAACAGTGCGTTGGTAGATAAACATGTTATATAACATCACAACAACCCACAGACTTGCATCCTATAAAACCCCTCGTCCCCTTGTTCAAACTCTAACTCAACTCAGCTCAAATTAACTCAACTCGAACCCAACTCAACTTACCCGAACTTCACATCACCGCAACTGACCATAACTCACAATGAACTACCTCCACCTTTGCACCCTAGCCTTCACCTACCTCCTCGGCATCAACACCTCGTTCCTCTTCGTATTCAACCTCAAAACTTACTTCGAACATTGTACTACACCCCTAGCCATGACTATTGTATCCGCCATCCTTTGCGTTGTCCTGGCCTGCAAGCAGAAACCGGTGCGAGACAGGGAATTGCCGGTCTAGGCTTCGGTTTTGGAGGGAGTGGGATAGTGAAAAGGGAGTAAAGTGCACTGTTTTTATTGGTATGGAGGATTGGGAATGTTGGAGTGTCTCGTACGAGACCTTGAGTCACCCATTTCAAGTTTCACAATTCAGTTTCCGAGATATGAACATCGAGACTGAACCGGACTGGCTTTTAGCACATCCCGTCAGTCTTCTTGGAGTCTCCACAATCATTGTCAGCCTAGCGTCACAATACAAATTTTCCCACCTAGCTAGATTCATATATATATATATAATACCCAAACAAGCCCCCCAACCTAAAGAAACACAGTAGTCTCCATCACCTCCTCATTTCTCGCCCTATTCCTCCCCCTTCTACTCGTCTGTCCTTCCTCAACCCCCACAACCCTCAAATAGTTTGTCATACTCCACCCTGGACCCCCCTGCGGATGTCCTTCCTCCATAGCAACAACCATATAATATCCCACAAGCAAAACCTTATCACCAACTTGAATCTCATCATCCCTACCCACCTCATTCACCGGCTTCAAAGGCCTCACCGTGTACTTGAGTGTCGACCTATCAAGACAAACATCCGCCAACTCCGCCGTTCGCCATGCTAGGGTTCGAACGGTTGCGTGTTTGGCTTGGATGTGTAGTCGGCCTTGGTACGTGTTGGCTTTGTAATCGCTCCATGTAGTTACATCCGTTGGACCTAAGCCACCTGGGAAATCAACTTTGGCGATGGGTTCATCACTCAGTTTCTCCGTATCATTGACTGAAGCACGGATTCGTGATGCATTCCCGAGACAGAGGTAAATCTTATCCAAATCCTCCTTGATGAGACGCGCTTCCGAGTTTCCGCCGTGGAATTCAAGAGTATCGAGGCCGGACATGTAGTATTGCACCATTTCACTGATTTGTTTTCTGTGGGTCTCGAGTTCGCGCATAGCCGTTTGCTTTGTGATGCGTCGACCGTCGGTCTTGAATGTTATAGCTAAGCGGCTTTGGTTGAGGAAGGCGGTGTGTTGCGTTAATCGTGGGACCATCGTTCGTTCCGCCAAAGTTTGGAGTTGAGTCGTGGCTTTACTTCTCAAAATCGTTGAGCGAATCTTTCCCTTGACAACTGCGGATGCTTTCTTCTGTCCTGTGAGCCATCGATTGGCTTTTCGTATTACGACGTTGATCATGTTTGTTGCTGTAATGATGGATTCATTCAGCAGATCTTCTTGGATGACGAGGTCGTAGCGACGAGGTTGTTCTTTGGTTTCCGTGATGGGGTAGTTGCCTTTTATCATGCAGGTGATTTGTTCCAGATCGTTCGAGTCGATTGTGTATTCAAGAGCATCTGTGAGAATGACTCTTACTGTTTTGTCTAACGCGCTGAATTCGGGGCGGAGTTCGATGGGTGGAATGTCGTTGAATGTTTTTGTGTGACCGATGCCGCTGCCTTGGTATTGAAGGTTGTCAAAGACCATGGTATTTTTGATGCCTTCTCGAGGCCATTTTGGGATCCAGGAGTTTTGGAGACTTCCAAGGTCGTCTACTGTGCCAGGGAGGATGTAACCCTGAGTCAAGATTCGCTGGATGAAAGTGTTCCAGATGTAACTATAGCTTTCTTCATTGACGGGCTCGTTCAATTCCCAACCTTCATATGCCGGAATCATGGCTTTGAGAAATACCTTGGAATTGATCGACATTAGGGGGATGACTTTGAGGAAGAGTAGCTCGATGTGCTGTCTCTCAGCCTTGAGGTTGTAGGTTGTTTCCAAGAAGTCCGAGATCTCGCGCAGGTCTTCCTCATTCAGCAGTGACAAAAGAAGAACCACCATTTGGAGAAACCGCGGCCGAATAAAAGCTTGAGTCTTGTCACTAGAGTTGGTTGGATCCAGAGAGTTGAAGTACGAGGCACTTTGCGAGATGGTTTCCTGGATACCCTTACTCGTCGTGATCGTGCTAAAGCCATCGGGAGTGTTCACACCATATCGGGTGTTCTTGGAGTTGATTATTTTGGAACTATGTTAAGAGTTAGTTTTGGGTCAAGACCGCAGAATGAATCAAAGTACCGGGTCGACATTCTGAACAAGATCGGACTTCGCACGCAGAGACGTCTGGCGTCTTCGATCATGGTCTCGAGCAGTTCTTTGGTCACCTCAAATGGCGGATCCGGTCCAGCCTTCAAGACAAGCTCACGATAATGCACCATCAAGCTCATCAAAGAACTTCCATCCACCTCAATCAAGGTACTCGAGACATCCCATTCATCATTGCGCAACTCATTCTTGATTTTGACCTCAGCGCTATCAATGGTAACAGCATCATAGTGACTCTTTGGTTGATATCGATATTCTCGATCTCTAATGAGTGAGTTGTCTCTGGAAAGGATGGAATCACTTCTCCCTAGTCTACGAATGCGAGCTCTTTCTGCTATCTTGGCAGTCTGATCTATTTGGACAACAGAGAGCTGTTTGTCCACCTCGAAGACTGAGAGAAGTGATGCAGCGGTATTAACGCGCCATAGAGCATCCTGCTGATCTGGCTCTTTACCCGTCATGTCAAATTGCTCGAGTCGATTGACTTCAGGTTTATCCGCGCCAGGCAGGAATGCTATGCCGACTTTGATTACTACCGCACTTTCGAGGAAACCATCGGCGCAGAGTTGGCCTTGTATATATGTATGACGTACAGGGGCATCGTGACGTTTCTCAAGTTGCCGAATCATGTATCGGGACTCGTGTAGGGTGAGGGCTCTGAATTTCGCTATTAGCTCAATTGTCCGTCTAGCGAATGTTAAGCCAACTCACTTATTTCCCATTTCATCCCAGACCTTCTCCACAGCCTTGTCGAAATCGTCATCTTTGAAAGTATGGGAAGAGTGCCCATGTATTGTCATAGATGATAAGGCTAGGGACGAGGGATCATGGTCCGGGACAAGAGCGTCGACAGACTCCAGGCCATTGATGGACATTGGAATGGCTGAGCTGCGAGTGTCGTCGAATCTGTCATCCCCATCGTCGTTGACACGGTCATCGCTACCATATCTTCCTGGTTCGGTTGCCTCCGGCAGCTTGTGAAGCTTTCTAGGCACTTGCGGAGGCCTGTCGTAATAGCCTGAAGACATCTGTCACTGTCAGTAGGACATGAACCAGGTGCTACTAGGCAGGCTCACCAGTCCATTCATGCTGACCAACGACAAGAGCAGGAGGAGTTTGAAGTAACCGTCTTGAAGGAGGGCGATAGAAATTTACCTCAGGACGACGAGGTGTAGGCAAGCGAAGACAATACTAGCTAGCAAATCTTCAAAGTGTTTCGAGCGCTGGGGTGTTTCTTAATCGCGAAGCCGGAATGCTCAGCCTTGCGCAGTGCACTCGTAGCGCTCTTTATTGGTTTGACCAAACGATAAGAGGAGCGCGTGGCTGCCAGGCGCATTACCTCATGAAAAGGGAAGAGACTATCAACCGTCGCCCGGTTAGCTCATAACCACTGCCACGGAGTGCTGCAACTAAGTATTGCAAAGAGGGGTATGCATGCATGAGATATCGTCAATCAGGCTGGACAATTTTTGGTTTGAACAACAAATTCTTAGTCTTAAATGGCATATACGAGAATGGCCTTGTTGAAAAGCGTGCCAGGAAATGGTGAACAACTCCAATCCAAGTCGGGCGATGAGGAAATTTGAGGAGAGAAGATTGGTCTCACGGATGTGAATGGCTTCGACAATGCGGGTCCTACCGTCACAAGATCAATCGACATATGCAAGCTCCAAATCAGAATGCGCCTTACCAAAGCACTGAATGCATCAATGCTGCAGAAAGGAAAGCAGGCTTGCGTCCGAGGGGTCGGCGTCACACCCAAGTGTGCCGAAAGTCGGCCATGTCGCCTAGAAATTACCCTGATTGGATGAAGAGAGGTGCGCCAGTCTCGTGGGGTGGTGGCGCAGTGCAACAGGCAAACAATTTATCGAACGACTTGGCGAACCAAGTAGGGCGTTATTCTCAGCCTCGTTTCCTGCATATCGTGATCTTGACCAAGATTTCTGAACTGTCAACCTCTTCCCCTGCCTCACTCTCGTCACAATGAGGATACGCAACAAAACAACCCTTTTTACAATTTGTTTCTCGCATAGTGCCCGTGGTCAGTTCTGTTATTATCCTGGAGCCAATGCTCAAGCTTTTGACCAGCGGCCTTGCGATGCTCACGCTGTTACGAGCCTCTGTTGTCCGATAGGATGGACTTGTTTTTCGAATAAACTCTGCGTTGTTACTGATGCGAATGCGGTCAATCAAACTGTGGCAGTTGGCACAACAATTCGAGGAACATGTACAGATCCACTGTGGAATTCCACAATATGCGGCGACTTCTGTCTTAGTGAGTTTTATCGGTCCCGAACCAGAGAGTGAGGCTAACCGTTACAGATGAACCTGTCAACGATAATGGCGGCTCCCTCATTCCTTGTGGTGACAATGTGTTTGCTTGCAGTCCGGAGGCAAGAAATGGACTAGCGAATTGCGCGAATGGGAAGGGCGTGTTTTCTGTTGCACAAGGGACACCGCAGACCGTCATCGGACAGAGCGCTTTTGGTAATATCGCGACCCCATCTGTGCCGATATCCTCGTCAACTTCAGCTTCATCTTCATCCACGACTCGCGCCACAAGCTCGGCATCCCATGCTTCATCAGTTGCGACGCCCACGCCTACAGAGTTGCCGGCCAAACACAAAGTCAAGGTTGGATACATTGCTGGCCCGATCGTTGCTGTCTTCGCAATCGTCTGTCTCCTTATAGGAGCTTGGTGTTGGTGCCACCCAAGGCGTGAGCGTCCACCTCCAACGATAGACCCGAACCCACCACAGCCGGACAACGTTCATGGAATCTATCGACCTGGCCCGACGAGTACATTCGCCAGTGAAGTGAGCACTCTGGCACCGTTTCCACACCCGTATTCGCCACCAAGTTCACCGCCACCCCAGGCGAACAGAGCACACGTGTTTGGGCCTTTGGGTGTTCGAGAAGATGACCCTTACCAGCAGGGCTTCAAGCCGCCGCAAGCATATAGCCCACCACCACAGGGTTTCACTGTGCCGCGAAGGAATGTAGGGGAGATGGGAGTGTGACGGGAGTTTATGTAGACACTAGATATCCATTCAGCATACAAACATGAGAAAACATTGATTCTGCATTACTTTCGTCTATTCGTCACATCGTAATGAGGCTAGGTCGCGTTGTCACAGGCCTGCCAATGCTCCTGTATCCCCAGGAGAGTATCAAATGCTCAATCCCTATTCCATCTAGTTCCTGCTGCCGATACGTATATAGGATGCTTCTCAATGTGAGGCCTCGGCCATCTCTTGGTGTGAGAACGTTTTCAGTCGTCACGCTCGAACATGGAGGGATAAGAACTGGCCATCATGTTCTTCATGTATAAGTTGGCTTGATACTAGCCAAGGTATCAAGCTCGGTCGTCGACATCGCTTGCGACTGGTTCTGGGTATTGGGTGCGGAGCTCTTTGATGACATTCTGTTGCACGCGTCAGTTCAAGGCTCACGCGTATCGAGATTCTGACATACGGCTAGAGCTTCTGGGTTGACGCCATTTTCAATGAGAGAGACGCAATAGGATAGTTGTTGGCGATTCAAGTGGGTGTTCTGCGCGGATTTAGTGGGTGCATTCACCAACAAAGCTTGGGGGAGGGGGGCCGCACCAGCAGTGTCGCAATCTCGTGTAAGATATCGATAACCTCACGAGCGGCCTTGCGCTTGTCGTCTACGTCGGGGGACGGCATCATGTATGCACTGCAGGTATTTGTGCTTGTTTGTCCTCGCGTTGTGCTGATGGTGGACGCGATGGACACTTGGGCCGAATGCGGAATGAGATTTACGATCCAGATGAGTAAAGGTTTCGTCCCTTCTTTCACTCCGCCTCCATCATCATCTTCATCATCAACACCAAATTCCAGAAATTCAATTCCCTCGTGATTGGAGAATACCTCGGTCTTCACGATGCTTGATCTTGTTCTGTGCACATCAAGCTGTTTTGATACCTCTTGGACATGCCCTTTGTGTAGAACACTCGCCAACTGCCCTGATCATGTCTCTCGAGACCTTCGTCCTCTCAAGCAATTTACGGAACAAAGACCTCTACCGGATCTATCAGCATTGCCGCATCATATTGACTCTATCTGTCCCATAGTTTTCTGATCCTTCATCATGATCCTTCGCATTTGGGTATGCTCCACAGCCAATCCCGTGGTGCCGGTAGAAATCCTATCATACATAGTACCCGAGAGCACATAATCAACGAGTCTGATATCTGGTCTGCATGCCTCGTTATCTTCCCCTTTTTCGTCTTTCTTGTCCATCTCTACTTTTTTACTTCTTTTTTAGCTCACTCCTATTTTTGCAATCAAAATGGGTGCCAGTGTCATCGTCCTCGGCGTAGCTGCCAGTACCACAATTCTCGCAAGCTTTTTGTTTCTTGCCGTCAAAGTGGGCCAACATATGCTGCAAGATCATGGGCATAATTTGGGAGTGATATGTGCTTTGATTCTCATAGGACTCTTAGTCTATGTCATTGTCGCTGGTCTTGTCGCAACAATCTTGGGATCGAGAATCTTTGACTGGTTCGTTGTGGAGAATCGCTACTCTGATGAGGTCTGAATCGAATCGACCTCTGATTTTCGACCGACTTACAACTACTTGGAGACTGGAGAGATAAGTAAGGCTTTTGCTGTTCCATTCTGTGAGTTATTTCCCTAATCATTTACCTCTGTTCAGCAGTTCAATCCATCTGCGAAACCAAGACATTTCGAGAAAACTGCGACAACGCACTTCGATTCTTCAACCCATGGCCTCTGGTACTTCAATACAACCATTTCAATTGAATATCGAGGCTGGCAATTTACCGCCAAATATGTCCACGAACATACGACTGAGAATGGACAAGTCCTGGATTGGGGCGGACCTGCATTATTGAGCCGACCATGCCTATGTCGATGTGAGTACATTTTCGTATTCCTTGATACACATTGGGGGTAATCGACTCACTGCATGACAGCACGCTTGTCTTTATCGCGATAACATCGTTTGCAAATCCGTTGGACAATATGGCTTGCAGACAAGCTCGACGCACAAGATCGCGAGTCACATTTTTGTGGAGGCAGAGTGCAGGCAGCATGCAGATATCCTTCGCGAGAATCAGACGTACCAATCAAACCATCGCCAACTCAAGTTGCAAGGCGAACGACAAAGAACGTTCAAGCCACGGAAAGCCACCGAGAGCACAGCCCCATCGTTCTGGCAACCATCTTGACTTCCTGGATTGGATAGAGAATGAATCTTGCGTCGAGCTACATAGATAAGTATGTCCGGCCAATACAACACCCTCAAATTCGTTTCCAGGGCACTAAGTTCCTTGCACAATTAATTTCGAAATCGTCAGAAACTTTGCGACGACCTTACGAGATCGAGAGACGGATAATTCCAAAGCATTGCTCGAATTTCTTGTCTATTCGCACAATGCTTCGCCAATCATGTGTCTTCTGGTTGGCCTTTTCCATTTTAGCAACCGGCATCGCTGCAAGCACCTGCGTTCCCCCTAGTCCCATTGAGTCTCACAAAGTCATGGATTTCAACATCTGCTACCAGAATCTCACCAGACTCGTCGAGGTTATTACCAAAAATCCAATCGAATGGGCGAAATGGAACGCAAGCGACTGTTTTCACGGCGATCCGCGGGAAGGTACCTTGACAAGATCTGGCTGCAAACATCTGTGTGGTACTGGCTACGCAATATGGGCGGCTGAAGATTCTTTCGGGAGAATTGGCATGTGGATCGTGCCAGCCCTTGTCTTGCTAGGAAGATTGGCATTTCCACTGTTAGACTTCCAAAATTGCTCGGCCGTCGTCTGTCACGTGATCGCGGATCCGATCGATGCCCTTTACAGCTTGACCCTTCGTTACGAAACCCTGGAATGGTTGAGAAGGGCCTCCTATATTCCAGGCATCCCAAGAGAACAAGCTGAGGACGTGGCAGAGATCAGTTTTGCCTATGAGCAATTCGGATGGCAGACAAACACTCCAGAGTACTTCGGGCAAAGCTGCAATTTGGCCATGCCAAAAGCCGAAGAATGGACGATCATCCAATACGCTGCTCGGCAACTTCGAAATTTCAGACAAAGATCCATCAGATTTGCTGCAATTTCCATTGTCACATTGCTCGTTTCGCTCATTTCAGCAATTTTTCAGACCATCAGTCGAATTGAACAAACCCAGACCAGGATCAACATCGAAGTTGCCCATACGATTGCTGTCGTATGTCTACTCTTCTATCCCATCCCGCTAGTATGGTTTAGTGCCAAAATAGGAACGTATACCAGCATTACCGAACCTATCCATATCATCATCAGCTTACGACGTCGATTGAAGCGGTACCCTCGCCAACAACCTCTCTTTCCTGAGCTGCCCTCCGTCCCATCTCTGGCCCCGGGCAATGAACCAATACCAATCAGCGAAATCAATTGGCCAAAGCATGCCTCTTACTATGGGTCACATAGTTACTGGCGTCCAGTCAAGAGTCTACCGAGCGACTCCTCATCCCGGAGATCAGAAGATATATCATCTACTACTCTCTTCTGGATCTCAGTTTCATGGGTTATCTTTGGTGCTGGCCTTCCGGCTATCTTTCTCTCGGCAACAAACCACACCAACCTCGTCAGTTTAGGATTCGGATGCCGTTCCCTCTCTTGGACCTCCATCATTGCCATATGGCTCCTCTCTTACGCCCTCAACACCCCCATCCGCGGCTACGTCAATAAAAAGACCTTCCTTCGTAACAAACACTGGGCCAGTATCAAACTGCAACGCAGAATCATGCTCTTCAAAGATTTTTTGGCGGCCTGCGCCATCATTATCGCTGTTATGATGGTTCAATTCGGTGTCTACAACTCGTGTTTCTGTCGAAGCTCCTTTTCTGATGACGTAATTTTGATGGGGTACACTGATCTGCAATGGTTGGTTGCTAAGATTTTGTGGAATGGGATTCCACTGATGGGTTTGTTCGTGACGGGCTCGTTGATTGTATGGGTGGAGAGTAAGAGTTGGCAGGGCAAGGGAAGGAGAGTGCGTGATGAAGAGAGACGGGAGAGTGATGCTTCTGAGCTCTCGATTCTTTCAGGTTGATAGCGCACTTTCTCAAATCCACATCGATGTCGCAAGTTTCTGGTGACTTTGAAATTATCTTGCCGGAATTTTGGAGGGCTCGATCTGGACTTGGAAATGGTGGCTAACATGGGGGCACCTGAGACACGCTTGTATTACGAATCCGACTTTGATAATTTAATCACATACTTCTTTCTAAGTGACTCTCACATGTTTCGATTCATCCATCGAGCGCTTTCAATAATGGAGGGGCAATTGAGTGGAGAATTCTAGAGGGAATTCTTGATATTCGCAGATTATTGAATGTTATTGAAGATATCAGTGAATTCCTCGCGACAGATAGTGTCAGGGATAATAAATTGACCATAAAACCCTGCCTGCATCATAGAATACCACATTTTTATCATTTCTTCAACCGAGGAAGCACTCTGCATACAATCAGTCGTCAAGAAAAGGCAGACTGAAGCTCTAAATATCATTTTGCAATGTTGCTTCCTCAAACTCTACCTGCATTCCACCTTTATACTCCTTAAACATTGATATCGAGATCAGGATGCTTAGGTTTTCTTCAAGTCGTCCAGGACGCCCTGCACGTTTGCAAAGCTCAACTCTGCGATGGTTTCTTCCCATAGCTTCTCCATTATTTGCTTTCCTTCCGAAGTGTATAGTAATCCTACGAACCTTGCCTACAGTCAGCAAGTGCCGCAGAACAAAAAGAGCTTGGGTCAACTTACGGACAAATGTTCCAACTCATGATATAGCATCCGTGCGACTCCTTCCCCTTGATGACCGCAGCATCAACATAAGTTGAAGCGCCGACTTTTAGAGTCCTAGCTGCTATCTGCTTCCATGGTGTCATGACTGCCGACGCCACGAATGACAAGTCGCGTGATAAACCCGTGTTTTTGACGAAGCCCGGATCAACGAGATTGATGACAACATCGTCTGCAGACACGTTTTCGACCAGCTTGTAAAGGAACATCATGCCTAGGAGTTTCGTGGTGTTGTACGTATCGATTGCATCAAAGTTCACGGGATCGTCAAATGATGACAACAATGGCGACGCCTTCCGGTTACGAAACTTAGCGGCGAAGGCGAGGCCCGAACCGATGATTGAGATCCGGCCAGGACCCTTTGCAGACTTGCGTTTGAGAACCGGGAGGAGCAGGATGCAAAGCAGGGCTGTTGAGATGTAATTAACTTGAACTGTTTCTTCGTGACCCGTACTGGAGACGAGATCGGGCTTAGTCTTTCTCACGCCGGCGTTCAGAATGGCAATGTCGACACACTCGAACTGCTCGACCTGGGCGACAAAGGCTCGGATGGAATCGTACGACGACATGTCTAGCTGGAGCACATCGATTCTCGCCTTGGAGTATTTTGATTGAAGTGCTTCGGCTGCTGCTTCTCCCTTGGCTTTGGAGCGGACGGCGACGATCAAACGTGATAATCGCAACGCCAGTAGCTGGTCGCCGGTTTCGAGGCCGAGGCCCTGGTTTGCGCCAGTCACGATTGCGACTTTCCCAGTAAGATCTGTTGCTTCCGGAGGCCATGAGGGCTTGGTCAGGAACTGATTTTTAAAGAAGATATTAGGGAAGAATGGAGAGGAAGTGGGTTGCATTTCTTTAGACGAAGCCATGATGATTTAGATTTCAGACGGTTCAAACTTGTTTGGTGAGTTTATGACCAGCAGGGCATATGAAGATCTTAACTGGAATTTTCTTGATACTCTGCAGAGCCTACTTATGGCTCGGGTCGATTCATGGGAATACAGCGATGGCCAATGGTTCAACGCAGCCTTGGAACTAAACCTAAAGCGGGCAACAATTGAATGTCTTGGCTAAGACTAGACCATGCTGAATTGAGCAAGTGGCATGCCGGGCCTTTATTCACTCTTACCTCCGCTTCCTTGTGCATTACCACTTCTTTTGTCCGGACTTTGCAGCATGTCCATTACCACCCGCCATCGACTGTACCTGATCCTGGATATTTCAGTTTCTCTGAACATTGAGGGTACAGGACACTCTTCGGTTAGCGGCGCAAGCCACTGCGAAACGTATTCGGATTGAAATCAACATAAAAAAGCCGGTGACGCGATTCCTGGACGGGCAGCATTGGTGCAGAGTTCCTTCCTACTACTTTTACTGAGACCATGAATGCTAAAGATGGAGCAAGTAAGCTGCCCGAAAGAAACTGTCCTTTAATTTGACGGGTTCTCACTGTGGACTTGTAGTCGATTTGGTCTTCATTGTATCAACAGATAAGCAGAAGGCAGATCCAGAGACGCGGAAGCTCATTAGGAGTCAAGTAATGCGAGGCAAGAACAAAATCAAACCTCGAAGGAAGCCTCGAAGTTCTCCTCATGGGAACACCACAAAAGCGGAGTGTATGATCACGAATGGCTCAATGGATTCCTCAAGTATCTCTAGACTACTGTGCTCGAAGTTCTCCACCATATGTTTTGCCGATACGGTAGAGCCTACACTTGTCGAAGATGTCTTATTGTGTAAGCAGTAATCTAATTCTCGCCGGCCATACCTGTACTAACCAAACTCCACAATCAGTCTCATCCATATTCTCCAAAGCCATGTTCATGCTCAATCAATGCATCACACCCCAAACATCCGAAACGCCACAAGCCTGGTTCACACCCCTGCTCTTCGACCCAGCCTACCTAAACGCCGTCTGCTTCACCGTACAGACTTACTTCGACGAACTGCTCACAAGAACCCGCAGCGCCGAGAGTCAGCGAAGAAATCGCATGCAATACGCCAAAACTGTTCGAATTCTCCAAGAACGCCTGGCACTCGACGATGATAGCGTGAGGCTCTCTGACTCTACCATCATGACCGTCTTGGCTTTGTCGGGTCATGCATACACGACAGGTGATTTTGAGTCGGCGAATCGTCATAGCATCGGGTTGTTGAAGCTTGTTAGTATGAGAGGGGTGGATACTTTCGCTCATAATACAAAGTTATTGGTTGAGATTATACGGTATGTTCTAAATTTACAGTTTGCGAGGCGTAGAGACTAAACCTTTCGGTGCGCATATAGTTGCGATTTGGGTATGGCGATTGACGGAGTTTCCAAGCCTCTGCTATTTTCCCACGATAAAATTCCCTGGCCATTACCCCTGCCTTTCAATATCACCACTGCATCCAACGAGATGAAACAACTTCCCAATGAGCCGAACAATCTTTTCACCAAACTCGATCCCAAATTATTTGCCATATGGACATCGATATCCTCATTCTGTTCCCTCACCAACGCCGCTACAGAGAAGAAAGATCTTCAAATAACAGAAGAGCAATTCCTCCACACCATGACCTCAATCACCTACAACCTCCTCCACCAACACTTCAACAAAGACACTCTAAACCAAACATATCGATTAGCCCTGTTAGCATTTTCATCACCCATCTTCATCCACTGGAACAGAGTTGAATTATTCTCGACCAACTTTACTTCTGCGTTTCGAGAAGCGTTGGTTGGGCTTGAGGCGGGGGAACATGGATATTGCGTGACTCCACGAGAGTATACATAGCTCTTGATGGTTTGCGCTTTGTCAATGGCTCATGAAGCAGATGTTATGGCGTGGCTTAGACCCCGGCTTCGATGGAATATGCATTTGTGCAATGTTCTCACCTGGGATGAGATGAGACAATTGTTAAGCTCGTTTCTGTGGGTTGGGTTGGTGTATGATAAACCCGGTATAGATATCTTTGCTTCATTACTGTCGGATTAAACTATGAAATGGTATCTCATGTCACTTCTATTGACGAGGCCACTATCATGACAGGGATGGTTGTCAGTCAGCTTTCCTTCCAATGAGGTCCGTATGCTAGAGATGAGAAATGTTATTGCAGCGGTAATGTCGAGTTGGAGCCTTTTCCAATTATTCATACTCCAGACAATCAAAAAGATTCCATTACTTCTGAACATTAAATCTACCCTGGATCTAAACAGCAGCCTTCCCCAACCCCTCCTTCCTCCTCCTCGCCTCATCCTTTTCCTCTTGCGTAGGTCGACTAGGCAATAACTCTGGCTGCGGACTCGGCAACGGTGGTTTAACATCCTTGGGCCCATGCGCAGCCTCAGTAGCCTGAATACAAAATTCGGCCTGCGTAGCAATGACAATCTGCTCCGTAATGGTGACAGTCGGCCCGGGGATTATGAGAGTGATGACCTGTGTTTGTATCGCGCCTGCAGTGGGAGCGGGAGCAGGAGCTATGACAGCGGGCTTGGGTTTGAACATTCCCATAGTCCCCGCCATAGGGTGGCCTGGGTGATTGTTGGAGTCGACTGGTACATTCTCAGTGCGCCGGAAGATGTTGACAGAGGGAAGCCATGATTGTGGCTCGTTGGACGATTTGGCGTCTGTGTTTTGGGAGGAGAAGGATATTTTCTTGGCATCCAGGGGCCAGTTCCCGAGCGCGATGCTGTCCTTGCATTAGCAACGAGGCGATCATTGATGCGGGTCTTCAACTCACGTAGGACCGGCTTCAGGCTCCGCGAATGGCACCGCCAATACGGTCGCACAGAGAGTGGTCAAAGAGAAGAGACGCGTCATTGTTGTTTAGATATGAAGATTTTCGTGGAACAGGACGATCTAAAGAGCGAAAGAGAAGGAAAACCCGACGGTAATAATCCCATGACGGGCTATCTCTGTCTAGATAAAGTGAAGCTATTGCATATCATCTCCCCTCGTCGCGTGGTTTTATTCCGGGGTGGAATAGATAATGCACCCTGCCCAGGTTACGAGTTTCTGCAGTTTGATCACTGGCGATGCGTCCCGAAGAACCGGCATTCAGGTTGTGCGAATGAAAAGGAGTAAAAGAGAAAACAACATATGTATGGAAGGAAAAGTAAAGTGGAAAGCATCCGTGCGGCTGTATAGATTTATTGTTGAGATTTAGCTCGCAATGTTATCCCACGGAATCATATTTCGATTCTGGGGTACACATGGGTCCAAAGTTTGTCAGTGGGTCAATCAAATTCAAGGGAGGAAAAGAATTATAGAGTGCATGTTGATTCGTGTTGGAAGTATTCCATACACGTCTGCGATGATTGACTCAATTGTCTCGAGAGTTTTGAAAGCGTCTCTGCTAAGCTTCGTAAATCTCTAGACATCATATGAGCCTCAAAAGGTCATGTTAAATTTTGTTCAGCCGAGGCGGAAGTAGATTTGAATGTTGTCGGATATTCTTCGTCGACGCGATGTATGCTTAGATTACCGACGACAAGGACCACCCATGATCGTTGGCTGCGCACGATTTTGACGCCATTCTTCCGCTTTCAATGTGAAAAACTTTTGTGGGTCTATATTCTAAAAGACTGTGAGAGCTGTAAATTTTTGGCATTTTGAGACCTCTGTGAATAAGGCTCACGGAATGCCACAATCTTCTCGGCAAGCCGAAAACCAATGCGCTGCGCACTAGGATGTACTTTCGCAAGATCAGTGGAGCTGTCCAATGAAAGTAAGGATTCGGCAATTCCGCTTCATTTAGCTTCCTTCAAGGGCTGGTAGATGTCGGTCCAGATCTCGCTGGCCTCTCCGATATCGTATGAGATGGATACATTGGCCATGCTTCTACCTTCTGCCATGGTCTCCAGTTGACTGATCAAATTGTCGAGTCCAAAAGCCTTCCCAACAGCTTGGGTGCGACCTGCTTCGAGCATGACATGTACGATGTGGATGTGGAAATGGTAGTACGTTGGTTGGTCTGTTGCAAAATTAGCACGGGATTCTATGACATCGGACACAACTTACAATGAACATAAAGCTTCAACTGATCCTGGTCGAGCTCAGGATATACCTTCGTCGTAGCGTTCAGTATTTTCTGCCTCATGTGTTTCAACCAGACGACATGATTCGGCGTCAAGTCACGAAGAGACCAAATGTCTCTTCGCTCCACTAGAGCAAGAAGATGAAGAGAAGTCATGGTCTTTCGGTCCCAATTGAGATCAGGGGAGACGAGAAAGCCTTCATCGCCGTGTTCACGATACATGATGTCCTCTTGCTCAGCTCGTCCCTCGATGATATTGAAGATCCAGTCCAGTCTACCAGCATCTCTCTGCTTTTGCATGTATGGTCGTACGTGATTCTCGTATATCTCGGGTGTCTCGGTGACCCATCGCAGTCCTTGTTGCGAGTACTTCTTGATGTGCTTCTCAGTACATGGATAAATCAGGTTGATCTTTAAGTTGTCTGGCTGCGAAGTGTCTTCGGTGCGAGAACGCGTTGAGGCCATGTACCAGAAGTAGATGTCATTGTTGCTGAGATTTGTGAGACTGGCCAACGATGTGGAGAGAGAAGATAGATGCGGGATATCCGAGGTGAAGGGAGCTCGTTCGACAAGGAGGAGTGCTGATTTTGATGCTATGCTGCCGAGGAGGACTATGCGACGGCCTGCTTGGTCTTTGGGGGTATAAGCAACGAGATTATCTTGAGACGGTTATGGTTATATTATACCTTGATTCAGCAGTCTTTCGAAGCTGAATTGGGGTATCAATGCTTCAGCTTCTCCTGCTGGGAGACTTCCCTCTCCTACTCCCATCTTGAACGATATGGTCCAAGAAGACTTGGGACAACTCTTTCGATGCCTTTATAATAGTTGAATCACCATATCAAGTGACTTCGCGAAATCGAGTTTCACCATGACAACCTTCACTAGCGTGCAACTACATCATTGACATTTCCTCCACCATGCCATCCAGAAGACAACCAATACACCAACATCCACACAATCCATCCACAATGGCCCCCAAGTCCTCGCGAAGAACGTCTGGCGGTCCCGCCACCAGGAAAAAGGACACAAAACAAGCCACCCTCGCCTTCCACGGCACAACAAACAAGGTCACAAAACCCTCCATTTCAGCCCCCGGCAAACCGAAGAAAGACCTCTCCCTTGAAAAGCTATCTGTACAAAGCGATGCCGAATCAATTGATGCGCCGACGGCTTCAGAGATCGCTGTCATTGAGCAGGCCGTCGCCGAAGCCAAGGCACCCCTGACGAAGGAGGAAGAAGAGGCGAGCAGGGTCGGCGAGGCACAGATTAAGAAGTATTGGAGAGAAAAGGAAACGGCGAGGAAGTTCAGGCGGGTGCATCAGGAGGAGTTGTCCTTGCATGAGAAGGTTTGTAGGGAATTTGATACGGATGGGCGGTTTGGGGTATGAATATCCATTCTTCGATAAACGTCAATAAATTAACACCTTCTGATAGCCATGTATCGGAATTGCCCGCATACGACGATGGAAGCGTGCGCAGATGCTCAACTTGAAGCCGCCGATCGAGGTCTTGTCGGTCTTGTTGAAGGAGCAGGAAGCGGATAATGTGAAGGCACAGAGAGCGCATATAGACGAGCTGATGACTTCGAGGTTTGCGGATACGGAAGTGCAGAAATAGTGTGATGTGGGATACCCTGGCGCTTGTGAGTTAACATGGCGGGATGGAGTTTTGGGCTACATTGGCATTCTTAAGTAGGACTGAGATACTATCCATCAATTACTTGCACTCCGACGCAATCTCAAGGTCCATTACTAGCCAAGCATGTCGATGACAAGTCGAATATGGGCGGCCTGTGATTCTCATGCGGCCGACAGACAACTTTCTAACATGTTTGATAGCACAGACGAAAAAGCGGTGACTTGGGTTAGTCTCCCTTAATGTGCTCGCTGATGCAACAATTGGTCGAGTCATGTGTATCCATATGCTGTTTTCTATACAAGACCCGTTAATTCAATCTAGCTTCCACTCACCTTCCATTAGACACCGCATCGAATTCAATTCCGTTCCATCAGACCCCTCACCAATTTCAAAAGCCTTTAGCAGACACTGTCAACATCAACATGGCAAAACAGACTGTAGATCCCAAGATCGCGCTCCCTGTGATGAAAATGTAAGTTTTATCAACGAAACCTCGAACTTTACTAACCTGTCTCACAGACTTGCCCACGAGGGGAAAGACGCCGACTGAACCATGATTCGCGATGGCAAGGAGTCCAAAGTGGACAGAGATATCATCTGCAAGCCGTCCGACTACTTCAAGACGGCTTGCAAAGATACGTTCAAGGTACGCCTCACGCTCTGCACAATGCAGAAAGACCCTAACATCGACCTGTCAGGAAGGGAAATCGGGAGTCATTACCTTGCCAGACGATGAGATCGAGGAACTCATGCTGCTTCTTCACTTCTTTTACAAGTCACCCTCCATAGTTCCCCTTCCAAATGATGTGACAGCTCTCTAATGGAATATCAACCTCTATACCATCGACAACTCGTACCAATGCCCAGATGTACAAGCTCACGTAGTTCATAAATACGCCGAATGCGCCAATTACCACTACAAGAGCGCGAGCTCAACGAAGCTGTGGAGTATATTTACAGACTACCTCTATCTTCAAGTTCGCCTCTTCAATGCTCTCCTGGCAGCCCACGCGGGACTTGGCAGAAACCTGATACATGCAGTACTGAATCATATGGACGACCTAGGCAGAACAGTCTACGACTGTAGTCTAAATGATCTTAATACCATTGAGATCAATTGCAGCAGATGTGGAATATTGCGCCACAGTATGATGAACCAGCATTGCTACGAGATCAAATCTTGCTGTCCTGCTTGTCGTGCTGAAGGTACAGAGCTTGTCGTTCAGCAAAATTATACTGTTGAGATTATCCCCAACGAAAAGTTCATGCGCTTGCTTTGTCTGAAGAATAGGCACACAGTCCATTTTCTTGGCTCTTGCTACGATGTTTGAGATGCGATGCAGCTTCTCATGGCTGTACAGTGTGCATATTTGTCGCATGCCCAGCTAAGATCAATTGGAGTGGTTTCAGGGTCGCCATCGTCGGCGCAATGCCAATGTTCATCTCCACGCTAGTAGGTATTATTTGGGCAACGAAATCTGGAGATGTTGCAAGTGCTTTCACTAGTGCAGCCTTCATCTTGACTCTTGGAACTAGTAAGTCTCTGTGCTATATTTAGCTAGTTAGAAACTGACAGCGACTAGCTTTGTTAGCATTGCTTGCAATCATTAGCAAGGTCGAGACTTAATTGGTTTTACAAACGCGCTTACATCTAACGAAGGTTCCAGAAACCAATCTTTAATGAAGTAAATCGAGCGTGAGAGTTCTTCCTTCAGCATATAGGAGCAATGTAATGGTGGCCTCGGTCAAGGTGACTATTTGAGGTGATGAGAGTCCATGCTCGTAGAACTCTGCAACCGACTCTATTGTTCAAGGCTTTTGAAGAAGGAAGACTGTCCGTTTGGATCTATCTGGTCATTTGTATTGTGTTAAAATGATCAAGTAACTTGATGAAACGATTGAAATTCCTGTGCTCTTCTTCTACATCCATTTCCTGGATTTCAATTACGATACCCGTTCTATTGGAGAAGCGTCGTGCACAACGCGTAGTAATAGGCTCGATGATTCGAAGGACCTACCCTCTTCCGCCCCAACTTCGTTTTAATCACATTCTCGAACATGGTAGCCAAATGACGTTTATCCATGTGTGACTGATTATTTCATCTTTGCCTAACGAGATCCAAATGTAATCGATGCTCATTGCATTCAAGGGTGCAGAAGGGCTTGGATGCCGCTGCCTAGTTGGTTATCGTGTTTTTATCCCTTTACGATGCGGCTTTGAATCTTGCGCTCCATACGCTGCCGTATGGTTGTACCACGGAGATTTTCCCGTTTATGAGTTTCCGGAGACCAAAGGCTTTTCTCTTGAAGGGAGTTCTATGCTATTTGAAGAACCGAAGGCGTTAGAAATTGTTGGTGCTGAGATGGGCGAGGAGGAACAGAGTGTGGGGGAAGGAGGGATTTGTGTCTGCCAAAGAGGCGGTATCTTTCAAGGAGGTATCTGCCAGAGAAGCATGAGTTAGGTAGCACTCACGATTTTGTATATTCTTTCGCTGCATCACCTTCGCTGATATTACTTTACCTTGAATCATTGCACATCGCTTGATCAACCCCTTCATCGGTGTCATTACGCATGTGTCGAAAGTGTTTTTAGAATTCAGTTGTGATTGCATCTTGAATCCATGCTACGATTTGAGAATGTGTGTTATTGCCTGTCTTACTCCAATCCAAAATGAGTGCTTATATCAATCGTGTACACAAAATTAATGCATGATACTGTCGGCCCTGTCAATGATCTGGCCTTTCATTTCCGCTCCCGCTTTCATTAGAATATTTGCTGCCATCGCGGTTGTCTCCACTATGTCCATTTCCTGCAGGATGCTCAGTGCTATCTCCACCGTTTGACCGTTGCCACCGCCAGAAGGCAGGTGGAGGTAAACAATTCTCCCTCCAGTCCTTTCTCTTGGGCTTCTTGTGAAATGCCCCCATCGAACAAACTTATTGATTGAGCCATTGCCAATGCTGCCACACTGGCTTTGATACTGTTGTTGCCATCATTGTCGAATTCGTTTTGTCTTCGATATAATTGACGGTACTACAAGAAGTCGCTACTATAGCTTGTGATTAATGCACGAAGAGTTTACAGGATTACACCATCTACTTTTCAGCGCGCTTCGCGCTTTCGCGGCAAAGTTGAAGGAGGCAGTCCAGCGACTTCGTCAACCAATCGATTGGCCGAGGCTTCTGAATGATTGACAATTGAATTGACCACCTTCTGAATTGATCGTCGAAGGTGCTGTACAGTTACTGACTGAAGATGGCCCGAAGACAACAAAATTGTTGAGAAACTTGATTGTGGCTTGGATGGTCTAAAGCCAAAGTAATTCTTGAGAAGTATTTCTGTGGTTCAGAAGGCCAGGAGACGGCGAACAGTTATAAAGCCCCGGAACAAAAGGACAGCCAAGCCAACAAGGCTGGCGAGCTAAGCCCCCCAAACCTGCAGGGTAACGTGGTGTAGTCCTATAGGTTGATGAAGTCGTGGCGGAGTGAATGCATCCTCACGTGCACAGCCATCGTAGCTGGAACAAATGGGCTGATCGCCTCATTGCCCTTTTGTTCTTAAGAATCTTCATATTGAAAAAAACATCACTACTGCCAAACATGTCATCGACCTGAAATGAATTCGACCGCTCCATTAGATATGGTTGTTACGCAGGTTGAGAGGGAAAGGAAAGCCTGGTGAGTGAATTTACGAGGTCGTGTTATTTTGACCGATTCTTGATGAAAGGAAACATAGGGTATCCAGCCTTTGCAGAATTTGTCGCCTCAGACTCCGATCTCTTCGTTTTGCGACTCTTCAATTAACTGAACGCTCGTGTCTTATTGCATTTCCAGGATGAGTTGTCGATTCTGGAAGAGCGTTTGAATGAAATAGATTGTACGAGCCGGGCTAAAAATGCGGGAGATATCAACAACGGGAGCTTCAGAGAAGATCCTATCGAGGAGCGAGTAAACCTACTTGCAGCGATGAGTACGAAATTGAGAGAATACAGTGAGTGAACATTCCAGTTTCGCCAATCCTAATATTTTAAGAAGCAGACTAAGCCTGCCTAGGCGAGCTGCTACTTCAACACTCAGAACTACGATCTCGGGCCAAAGCACCCCACCGTAACATCAACAGCATCAAATACTGGCTGCAAGAAAATGACGGCGCCATTCTCGCAGCCGAAAGCAATTTCATCGACGTCAACAGACAGGATTTGATTTCCATCTGCTCTACACCAAAAGGGTCGCTCCAATCCTGGCTGGAGCAACTTTTGTACCCTTTGTGGAAGAAAAAGGCTCCAGCTGGCATGAATACTTCGAGTACAAGCTACATATCAGAGAAGCGCGTTATGATCTCCTCTATAGTCGCTGTCTACCTGATAGCCATTTTTATGCTCATCGCTCCATCGTGGATTTTGAGTCTCGTGGATCGCCCGGATATCAAGCTTGTGGTGATCAATGTTTTCTTGGTGTTGTTTTTAACTGTTTTATCGTTTGCAACTCGAGCTCAACCGTTTGAGATCTTGGCGACTACTGCAGCGTTAGTGACCTCTTTCTGGAAGAGTGATGACAAGGGTACTGACCGCGTTTATAGATATTCGGCCGTTCTTGTGGTGTTTTTGCAGTTTGCCTCTTTTCCGTCGATATGACCATCTGCACAATTGGGGCTAGTAAGGCAGGTAGGAAAGGATTTATTGAAGCAAATCGAAGGTATACACATAATTTGATTATATACTCAAGTCGTCTAATTTCGCAACCAGCTGTTCCAGTGGACAAACCACGTCCCTGTAAGCCGCACTTTGCAATTCTGTCCTCTTCGAGTCTGTTCCAAAACCAAAGTTGCACTGCAAATATTTGCGTACAATCTCATCATATCGTCTGCCGAGAACGGAATTACTATTGCTCAGTCTTCTTGCCATATCTATCTCGCCTGTATCGTAGTCTTGTTCAACGAGACTTGAATGCTGTTTCCAATGGCTAATCTCCAGAAGAGCCAAACCCAGACAAAATAGAGTTGTATTGTTGATTCCCCTTCGTTGAGCTTCTGACAGCCGACCCTTTGCAGAGGTCTCTATCATCTGCACTTCGTTCTGGTTGCCAATGGACCTCTCAGATGTAGCGGGTGGATTAGGAGGAGTAGGCATTAGCTTAGAATTCAAGTAAAGGCTGGAATCATCTGGCAAACTAGAAGGATCCCTGTTAGCATGAGTTGCGAAAGTCGCCACTCGCTCCCAAGCCACGGCGTAGAATGATATTGGAGGACAGCCAGAGCGAGCTTGAGGGCCGATTTGATTTGTTGGACGTTTGTCACCGTTTCCTCTTTCTCGGCCTCCAGGAAGGGTTATAGGGAAGAAGGAACAACAGATTGTTTAAGCTGTAAAAGGACTAAATTGAAGTGCGTGAGGTCAGGCAAGCCTATTTCTTAACTAGAGGTACAAGGGAAGGAGGGTTCTGAGCAACAAAGTTCGAGCTCAGTTGAGCACCAGATTACAGAATCAATGTACACGACGGCAAGCCCATCATTTGCGCCCAAGAAGGAAATTTCGTTGAACCAACAAGAACTCCAAGACATCAACCTGTCGGCACAAAGTCAAGTGGCGCGTGCGCCTCAAGAAATCAAGGACAGGATTTTAAGGCAGTTCAATGATATTGACCTTCAAAAATAGGCTGCCGTTCGAGCCAAATTGGTGGATCCTGTTGCGGCTCACTTCAGGCACACTGCACATCAGTCCTACGCTCGCGTAAAACGTCAACGTCAATTGTTGCAAGAGCAGCTTTAAAGGAATTCTGGGCAGATTCCGTTGGCGCTTGACATTGATGAGGATTGCTATCCTCTTACGAAATCTTTGGCGAGCTAGCCTTGAAACTAAGACGCGTGGATCTGGGTCGGTTTTGTAGTAGAGTTCTACTTTTGAATATAAACTCGTGCCACTTGTCTGTTATTGAATATTAGATATCCATGGAATGATATGCACAGCTCGAGAAATCAGCGAGAATACGTTCATCTCGAGAATGCCCTTCGTTTTGAATCTAAGCCAAACATAACTCACCTTGATTTAAGCATAATCACTTGAATAAAGCCAAAGGTAAGCTCCTGGCAATTCTTGCAAAAGATTTGCCAGGAGTTTGGAGCACTGTTATTTAACAAGATGCTTTCCTAAACAGCGTCCAATGCAGTCTTTTTGTCGTCAGTTCAAGCACGATCGAATACATATATATATATGGAGATAAAGAACAAGCAAATGGCATTTATTCAGAAATCGGCGTACATTTCTTCACTGTTTGTGCACCATACTCGTTACTTTTTCCACTCGCAACTGGGATCGTAGTTGTACTTCTCCATACACCAAATTCCAATCCTAGCTCTTGCGGCACCGATTAGAGCTCAATAGAGATTTTTAACAGTCCATCAAGATTCTTAACAGTCCGCCAATGTGATCTCGCTGGCGATGGTGATGGTTTGAGCTAGGAGAGCATACAATCTGTTTCGACCAGCTTCCAGAGCGCCGATAGGGAGGAAATATCGCTCAAAAGATCTTTCTATACTGCGTACTCTCATGTTTTGAATGGACGCACAAACAAATTGAATAAAGGGTGTGTAGGTGAATGAGCATCGAGGTGGGGTAGAAGAGATGTCGTTCTCCAGCGGCTAGGCTCAAATTCGCAACGCGCCTACCCCCTGAATCTTGGTACATCCTAGCGTCCGCCACCAGAAAAGTCACAACCTCAACCTCAACTTCATTATTTCTCTTCTCCTTCTCATTCTTCATCATTACCCTCCTGAGCCCTCTGCATGGTCGACTATTTCGTGTTCAAGTTGGGCATTTGGAAATAAGAGACTTTGTTGACATTTTCAGGGTATCCGCTCATTGAACTTCGGCATGCAAGCAGAAGAGAGTCTTGGGCTATACGCCGTCCTCATGTTTCATAGGATTAGCAGTGTGTGGTTGTAAAGTATGGTGCTTTAAGCATTAATTTTTGTGCAAAACATCAGGCAGGCAATATTCATGATTATACTCGTTTCAGCAACTAATACTCTGCCAGAAGAAATGAAGCTTGGATATGTCCACTTTCTTGTGTCCAATCGAGTATGGTATACTTGATCGCAATCTCGGTACATGCATGCTTTTGACATGCCAAAAGTCCGAATTGGACATGCTGAATGATCATCGACCGAGACAGTCTAAAATTTCCCCGCCAATGTGGCAAATCGCAATAACACCCTAACGCCGACCATCCCAAGCTCAAAAAAAAGTGTTGTCACACATACAGGAATACTTGAAGCCTCCAACTCCGCATTACCTTCATTATACTATACGCCTGTACCCTAGACGCCAGTTAAGCACTCTCGATACCCATGCGCCTCATGATTCTGCCTCTAGACCAGTTCCAATTACCATTTTGATCGGATCGGTCCTCCCATCTCGGCCATCCCTTGGGAAACCCCTCCGTATGCGTGAATGGAACATTCTTGTTATTTGTCTCCTCTTCAAGGTGTTCGAGAGCTCGCATGAAGCTTGGAAAGCGACGATTGCCGCCGCAGATACATCCAGTCCTATAGCTCATCTTGACCTCGCAGCGAGAGCCCTTCCATGAAAGCAGCTCGGTAACAATTTCTTTTATGACTTCGCCATTTTCCTTGAAAATAAGCCCGTTTTCGTCGAAAGGACCATGCGAGTCGATGAAGCCGAGATTGAGATCGAGACTGATGACGTGGTCTCGTAGTTTTGGGAGGAGTGTCTTGAGTTTCTGGAGGCACGCCCGGTCTTCTTCGAATTCGAGCTGCACGTTGATGTGGATGTGACGGTGTTTGAGGGTGTTTTGCAACTCTTCGTCTGCCGCGACCTGGGCACGTGTGAGACGTTGGTCTGTTTGTGTGATGGCACGGTCGATAGCCTCACGAATGTCACTACGCCACATATTGATCTTCAAGTTATATCAGCGTTTTGATTCAATCAGGTTATTATTCAACTTACAGGGCGAGTCACGGTGTCGTAGAATGCTTGTGCCGCCTCCACATTTGTCTTTTTGCTCACACGAAGGATTGAAGTAATGTTTGACAGACGTGGGAT
Organism: Venturiaceae sp. KMAF11; assembly: GCA_023078705.1. NCBI lineage: Eukaryota > Fungi > Ascomycota > Dothideomycetes > Venturiales > Venturiaceae > Venturiaceae sp. KMAF11. Next base: position 847,007 of record JALGOQ010000012.1, read on the forward strand.
CTCCTTGCTTGAATCTGCAGCCGCAATATTTGTTGGTGATGCTGCAGGAGTTTGATCCTTGCCATCATCGGACTGGAATAGCTTGGTATATATCAGGTGCTGAAGCTCGGAGGGCAACGTTTCCAGTTTTGATGGACCATCACTCCTCTTGTGTAACTTGGCGATACGGCGTACTTTTGTTGGTCTCGATGGCTTTCCCTGTGGGTTTTCGATGTCCTGACATTTCCGCTTGTTTGATTGTGTCGTACTTGTGCCCGCATTGGCCCGCTTTGGCGCCGACTGGCGCATTGTAATTTTGAGTCTCATTGCGAGGCGTGGCTTGTGTAACTGAGGTTGATGATTGTTATTTGTGAACAATTCGGATGATGCTTTTTTTCTTATATTTGGGTTGTTGGAGGTGTTGATGCGAAAGACGTTTTTGCAAGGTCATCAAAATCAAGATTGAAATGGGAGTTGGTATCGATCCAATCACATGGCCCGAGACTAACACCTCAACCTTAAAACATATTCTTTGTACAACACCTGTTCGGCACAGCCTACTCATTATCGTGGTATTAACCGTTTTATGTGCAGCGGAATACGTCTTCGTAAGATGCAGAACCAATTATCATTTTCCAACGTCATCAAGCCAGATGGACCGAAAGACTTCAGGGAGTAGATGAGACGGAGCATACACGACAAGCCTTTCAATTATGAACCATCAATTCAGGTCCCTCACACTGTCTTCATTGTTTGCTAAATTTCTGGAAAAAAAATTCTTTTCCAAAATCTTTTCCAAAACCCTGGAAAATTCTTGACCTCGCTGTGCTTTTGTGCGAAATAGAATCCTCAACGGCACTACCTCGGCCATTCCGCCCAGATTACGATAGTGGCCATCTTAACCAAAATGGAGATATCGAAGAAGTCTTCAGCTCACGACAACTCCTTTGTTAGGCTGTACCCATCTAAATTCCCGCCTCAAAAACCATCTGATCGCCATCTTGATGGACGCAGTTGTCTGATTCCAGTTTTCCTTGCTCTCTGTTCCGTCTTTGTTCTTCCCAGGGTTAACGATTTCTCTTGTTTCTCCTTTCCCGCCCAGAAACCCACCCAAATGTATCACTCTGCCTTTGCCTCTTGGAGCTGCGCTTTTGCCATTCTTCCCAACAAGGGCCGTTTTCAGACGTGTCAGGCTTTCAATATCTCGACCTGTGAAGACCATAATTATATCATACTCGCTGAAGATATTCTGACGAATCCCGCGCGACTTTCGCGTCAAGGCGCTGTCCCTGATTTCCTTCTTGAAAGGATAATTGAAGAAGGGACCATCAAAAACAGTACCAAGGCCTGTCCAGCTTGGCTTCTCGCTGTTGTTCATAAAACGCTGCTTCAACGGCGGTTGAAGACCTTGAAGTACTTCGACGCAGTCACCTCGGGGTTTCACCATGATGCCAGCTGAGTGACAAGTCTTGATGCGCCAATCGCCTTGCGTGCGGATGGTCCATTCGCGGACCAGGTGCATATAAGATTCGGCAACTCTGCTACGTCCTACATTGTAAGGATCCACGAATATGACACTGAAATCCTTATTCGCCGGCGATGGCGATGGGTCTCTGCCCGAACTAGTTGATGGGGCGGGTATGGGAAGCCTGTTGAGTTTGAAATATCCCATCAACTGAAGATTGTCTTGTAAATCATTCCGATGCTGCTGAATGTCCTGAGATAGGCTATCGAGCCTATCCATATTGTTCCCAAGTGCAAACATCGCGTTGCCAATTGGCTTGTATTTCCATTGGAGACCGAGCGGACCGATGGACTTCTCCCATTTTTGGAGGATCTCGTATATCTTGCCTGCATCCGTTTCAATGTCCTTGATGATGGATTGAAGCTGCTTGGTTTGCGCGGGTCTGAGAGATGCCAGGCTGTGTTGTTGCCTGTCGTTGAGAAGTTCCTTCAAACCTAACAAGTAGCCTTCCAAGCGTTCCATCCGTTTGCCGACTTTATCGACTTGTTCGGGAGCATCCTCAATTTTCTTCCAGAGCTCCACAGCTTTTTGCACTATGGCTATGGCCTCCATCGGCGATATAGGAGACCCCATACTTAGTCCAGCGACTTGTGATTCGTTCAGAGGAGCAACAGCTCTTGATTAGGATTCGGGAAAATCCTGCGGCTTCCACGTCGGCGCTTCCGAGAGGCGACGGAAACGCGACTGAGGACCAAGAACGCACAAGCAACACCCAAGGTCTTGGTCCCTGGGAACAACGGATGAGAAGGGCGTCGATGACAAGCACGCCTGCAATGTTGTTCTGGCTGTAAGCAGCTGCACGGAGGAGATAACGCTGCTCTATGGTATCGTTGTACTTCGAGACGTGTTCAACGCGTGACGATCCGCCAAGTCATTCTCCTGGCCCCCAAAAAAGCAGGGCATCGCATGGTTCTTCAGCCCGAACAAACGAGTAAGTACAAATCGACCAATTATCACTCAGTTTCCCAAGTTGTTGCCATGAAGAAGGATAAATTCCAGGGATATAAACGCCAGAAATTGTAAGAACTGTTCCTGAGATTATGATACTCTCACAAAATCTGTGCCATCGATATGCCGGCAGAAAGAGAACAGGATTGAAGCTGTAACAAGCAGGGCGATTTTTTAGGCTGTGGGACTAGTTCTACACCCCCTTTGATGGAGGGGTAACTTCGCTCGAAAATCACAAGTTTCAAAGCGAATCACCACCACGCAACATCATCCACACTGACATCCAGATTCTTAGCCCTGACCTTCCCACAACCTGGATCAGTCTTTTCGCTTACTTGCATACATTTGACATTGGCACAATTCCGAACGAATGAATGTGACAGCACGACCCCAACAGCATCGCTGCGACAGGACTGTCAGGCGCGAAAGCTGAAGAGAGGCGGTAGGGACATTCCATCCTCCTTGCGTTCAGCCGCAATAATCGTCTGATGAGAATTCTGGCTTCGGGCGACACCGCAGACGCGCAAAATCAGCCCTTGACAGCCTGCGGCTCTTTGTGGCCGCGCTCCTTCATCTTGTCGAAAAAAGAAAAAGGAGTCAGCTTGAGTTTTTCTCCTCGACGAATTACAACGGCCCTTTCGATCATTCACAAGGATCCATCACCATTGATCGAGTCCCTATGGCCGAGAGCACGTTGCCCCGCATACTCTCGAATCTCACATGGCCAACTGTAAGCAGCCTCAGTCTACCCTCCACAAAATTTCACCGCGACGGGGCGTAATATTGACATTTTAATGTGTTTTCTGTACTCCTGTGGCTTGGACCACGAGTATATGTATATGTACCTGGCCAGATCGGCAGGTGTCAGAACACTAACTGTTTTTTGTACTCAACGTCCGTTTTGGAATACTCTCAACTTTGGTGCTTCCCCACCTCCACCTGTTTTGCTTTACATCTCACGTTGGAGGCAGACTAGTCTGCTCATACAAGAACGAACTAACCCGATCTCTACGGCACTTCCTCTGCCGTTATCTTGGACTGGACGCATTCCAGAACGCCCTGTTTATCACATTCTCATTTATATTCTGTCCCTCTTTACTCGGCTCCCGAAGGCACACTCCACAGCATTCCCATCACAAGAGTATCATTCAACAGTCGGACTGGCTTGCGCGCACGTGCAGCATACTGCACCGATATAATCCACAACTCCAACATCGACGTGCAGAACAGTTATTTAAGCTCCGTACTCCCCCATCGAAGGGACCCTACACATTCTCACCAAAACGACCATATTCAATACCGCATTCTTGACTTCGTATTTAGGGCAATACACACTTGGCAATAATATCGTTAACATTTCCAGAAATCTCTGGACTGTAATACGAGATCGACAATACGTTATTCGCCATGGGTATCGATCGAGCTCCAGCCTTTCCAATTTCCAAACTCCCAGGAACGATTCCCATTTCGAAAATCGACGACAATGTTGACCCTCTTCCAATCGCACAGTCATGTTTGATACATCTTCAACTACTTGATTCGACACTCTTGACGACGGACACGCTCTGGCGCGACTTGTTCGCGCTTACTGGAACTGCCAGAACTTTTCATGGCACAGATCGCATTCAATCGACTTGGAAAGAGCTCTGTGCTATCCACAAGCCTTATGGGTTCAAGCTCGCACCTGGGGGCGTTACCATCGCCAAACCTGCTCCAACTCTTGCTTGGATCAATGTCAAGTTTTCCTTCCAAACACAAGGAAGCCCAGCCATGAACTGCATAGGTATCATGAGACTCATTCCTGACGAACAGCAATCGTGGAAAATATGGACCCTTGTCACAATCCTTCAGGGCATTGAAGGCTTTCCAAACGTGGATTCGCTCGAGCCCAGTATGGATTGGGAGACTGAACCGCCCCTCACCCCAGTCTCTGACCCTGGCGAGGAGACAATACAAGACTGTGTCGTTGTTGGTGCTGGCATGAGCGGCCTCTGTACTGCAGGCTATCTCAAGGCGGCTGGCGTCAATGCTATCATTGTGGAGCGAAATGCGGCTGTGGGTCAAAACTGGACGGATCGTTATGACTCGGTCAGCATACACACCTCGAAAGCATGCGGACAATTGCCATTCAAGCCTACTTGGGGACCAGAATGTCCTTACCATCTCGGAATCCCCGAGCTGGACACGGGATATCGACAGTTTGTGAAGACATATGGTCTAGATGTCTGGTTATCGTCAAATATGGAGAAGGCGCGATGGAGCGACAAGACTAAGACGTGGACACTTGTAGTCAATCGACGAGGCATGCGACAAGAGGTGCGAGCACGCCATCTCGTTCTTGCAATCGGGGGAGGAGGACAGGTCCCGGTTGAGCCCAAGCTTGCCAATCGCGATACCTTCAAGGGCAAGATTCTTCACTCTGGCACTTACAAGAACGCAAAACAATGGTCATGTCTACGCGGCGTCGTGATCGGATCCGCAAACTCGGCTCACGATATCACAAACGATATGTTGGCAGCAGGATGCAGCTCAGTCACGATGGTTCAACGTCCCACCGCCAAGACACCCGTACTCCCAGTTGAATACTACCGCAAAATTTACGACACTACCTACAACGACAAAATACCTGTGCATGTGTCCGATATGATGGTTATGAGCACTCCCACTGCCGTCACTCGACTGATGGCAATGCGTGCCATTTCCAAGATGGCATCCGAAGAACCAGAACGCTTTGACTCTCTCGAGCGCCGCGGATTCAAGGTCGAGCGGAACATGGATCTCTACCATTGCCTCTACGAGAGATTTGGTGGACATTACTTGGATGTCGGAGTAAGCAAGAAAATCTCAGCAGGGCTCATCAAGATGAAGTCAGACTCGGCGCTTACCGGGTTCACCGAGACAGGCCTTGTCTTTGCTGATGGTTCCACGCTCGATGCTGATGTTGTCGTGTTTGCGACAGGATTTGAAGGAAACATGAGACTTGCGGCTCGGGATCTCGTCGGTGAGGATGTTGGTGATAAATTGGAGGATTGGTGGGGCGTGGATTCTGAGGGCGAGCTTAGGGGAGCTTGGAAGCCTATCGGCCGTAAGTCGCAACGTCTCAGCCTGCCGTAATAAACACACTAATCAAGAATAGATCCAGGCATTTGGTTTACGGGTGGAAATGTCATGCTGGCTCGATTCTTTTCGAGATTCCTAGCACTACAAATCGCCGCAGATGTCAAGGGCATGCCGCTGCGAATATATGGCAAGTATCAGGATGAGGAACAATCGAAGGAGCAGTAAGAAATTCACTGCTATCATCCTGCCCAATGAGCTCTCTCCTGACCCGGTATTCTAGACCTACACCCGTGCCTGTCATCGATCGTTTGGGACAATTGTTGACTAGCTTGAGGCAGAAGTTCATGTCCATTCTACGAGGGGAAGTATGATTGATTTTCGGAGATTTTGGGACATAGATATGAAATAGGTTATGGGAATTTCGTAAAGCTCGGTATAGCTCATGAACGTTCGTTGGTATTTGGTATACTTTAAGACTGTTTTGGTATGGACCGTGCTGGGTAGACTTTATACCCGCAAACAACCGCTAGACATAGGTACATGGAATTGGCATCGGAGTCCTTTCGACTGAAATTTCTACAACGGCTTGGATCGCGAACTAATGGATATTCGTTGAATGAACACTGCGTGCTACTAGTACCGATTGGGCTATTCCACGTGATCGGCAAGTGTATCTTTTATGGCCCCATCCATTCTATCATAGAAACAACGTATCGTTCATTAATCTTTGTTTTCGACTGTGCTTCACTCAAAATGAAATATGAGGTGAAGATGAATGGTCACTTGCACAAACCATGGCCAATCAAAATGAGGTATTAGCGTCATCGCGTTACGCGTCTCGAATCGAGATCGAAATTCCTCTCCCTTTCCTCAACAACACCCTCTCCTTTTTCTTTTAGTCTGTTTGCTTAGCTCTGCAGCCGAGATGTCTGTTCATTCCGTGATTTGCCTTGCTTCTTCTCGTTCCAGTTGCTTACCGTCTTCTCTTCTGGCCCCACTGACCAAAGAGCATTAATCCATCCATCCTCCGTCGTTCTCATCGACCTCGTATTATCTATATGACCGGATCATATTCGCAATGTGTTTCTACTAGCTGAGCCTTAACATCTTTACGAGGCCGCCCGGGACCGGCGCACTTGCACTGCCCGGGAGGCCGCTTTGAGACAGCAGTCTGCGCCCACTCCCCGATCCTGGCCAATGTCTTTGAGGCTTTCCTGCTCTGAGACATTTCTATTACCCAGTGTCAAGATTCGTTTGCCAATGTTCTCCGGTGTTCTCGTGAGTCATCCTAGTATACCATGTATCGCCCATGACAATTGAAGGCAACCTTAAGCCCTGCTGTACGGTTGAAACCTCCTCATGAGGCAGTATTGAGAATACGAGCATATTCTTTCCACTATATATATATATCTTATCAGATGGTCTTGATAGGCTTCTAAGGATAAAGTCCTTTTCTCCAATTATTACTAGTATATGCACGATGGCCACAGAAGCACTCGAAGATGGCGATATCGCCTCGATGAACGAGGATATTACAGGTGTCCTGCCATGCTCGGCGTCACCCGAAAAAAACCCCGAGACAGGCTCCGCCGTATCCGGCACCAAAATTGAAGACTCTAAATCGCCCATGGTGTCCGAAACACGCATTTGCGACCACTTTGAGCCTGAAGTTCGAAAGCCACGAAGTAAATGGAGATCTCTTTGGCCCCTGTTTATCTTCCACGCTCTCATTGTTCCACTTGCCGTCTTCGTTCACTGGTATCTTCATACTGTCCTGGTTTCCGATCATCCTAAGCTCGGAGGAATCTCTATGTCCCAATCGCGAACACTGTCTAGCATCACAGTCTTGACCACGGCGCTTGCACTGCTCTTGTCAAATTTGTTCAAACAAGTTCTCAATGCCTTCCGGTGGCACCTTGTCTCTCGAAGTAAAGGTACTACCTCATTGAGTTTCATGGTTTTGAGCAATAGCACTTCACTATATGGATTACTAATTCTGTCTTGCTTTTGGGGTGCTCACCTGGTATGGGCTGCGCATAAGTAAGTCAATCACCAGCTGAAGAATGTACTGTCCGGCTCATGCTTCCTTTGATAATCTGGTTTCTCAACTTTGTTTCCAGCGGCAGTGCTGGGAACCTATCATACGGCCTGGCTTTCTAGCACCGCAGGTGTGGCTAAATTCGCTACTCGTGCTGACCCCATCTTTTGCTCCGGCCTTGGCTGCGAGGCAATTCTCCTCCCTGGTGGTGTTGAACAGATCAGGATGTTCAATAAAACACTCAATGGCACAATGTTGAACACAGATAAATACCTGAACAACGATGCTTTGGTCACTCATGGTGCTCCGGCGGTCCAGCTAGAGTTTTCGATGCTACGTCCAGACTTCGAGTTCAATCGGACGGAAGAATGCCTTCTAACTAGCGAACACAACAATCAGGGACTTTATACTTGTGTCAGTCGATACAAAGATGCCATAGTAGCAGGTTAGACAGGCGATTGAGATTGGTTGTTATTACGTGGCTAATGCATGGCAGGCATGACCTCTTGTCCAACACCGCAGCGTGCTCAGAATACTTGCTTCACTGAAACGACCTGGACTCATCGGCTGCAAACAAACATTTCCATGTTGGCCTTCGAACGCACAGTAACAACTGTCTATGACCGAAACAATCTTTCCATTATCGCGGTTAATAATATGTCACCTGTTACGGACCAATCAAAAGTGCTGTACGAAGCAGCAGATTTTCGCTATATCCTGAGAAAGCTGCTTGTCCCCGCACCCTTAAGCCCGAATATGACCGCAGCTGAATTGTCGCAGTTGGCTGACGATACCAGCATGATCGACGCAACAAGCTTCTCAATCACGTGGGCAATGCGCCTTAGTTCAGAGGTCTTTCATGACGACAAGAGCTCTGCGAAAGACATGCTGAAAGGTGCCTTGATCATACCGATTCATTTCACATCATCGGCGACTATGCTTGCCAATTCGACTGCTGAAAATCAGGGCGGGCTCTCAGCCACACACTTTTATATACCTGATAGCATAATCAGCACCGCTTCTGGAGCTAAGATAGTGCCACGGTTGAGAGGCAAGGCTTGGACTGTCTGTAGCTACATCGCAATATCTACTGTGATGCTGCTCTACAGTATGATTCTGTTTGGAAAGGATCCGTTATTGGAGACCAGTGGTTTCGGAGACATCGATCTGACACAGAAGATGGCTGCATGTTCTGATGATGAAACCAACATTCCAGGCTACTTGAAAGCACGTTGTGCTCAAGAGGGAAATTCGAAGAGCCTCGCAGAAACACTCGAGGGGACAAGATTGCTCTGCTCGAGCAATAATGACAACGGTCAGACCGGTATTGTGCTGACCGCTGTTTGAGCGCTGGTCAAGCTCTTTCGACCATTTGAACAGGATTGGAGCGATTGTATGGTAAATCATTCATCATTTCCAGTGCTTTTTTCCGGACCGGTTAAATATTCTTGGTCTCACAAGTTTAGGGAGCAATGCTGGAATGACTTTGATTGGGAAACACTAAACTTATTTCATGGACAATAGATATAAATGTTCGTGATGAAAGGAATCCCACAGCCTAAAACCAGCATTCCATATTCCCAACTAGCAGACTGTCATGCCTGATGTGACTCATCTTGTGCTCCTCTTCGCTCTGCCCAACTTTCGGATCTTCATTTTGCACATCGTCACTAACAATCTCGACGCCAATCTTATCTCCATTCTCGACAAAGTCCTGCTTCTCGTCACAGGCTGGAGGTGGGTTCACATCACCATCGAGGGCAACAACGGATACCTCTGTCGCTGCAATGGCTCCTTCTCCATCAGCATGTTTGATGAAATCCAGCTTCACCTCAGCGGCTATGGTGCCATCCTCGCCACATCTTTGCACTATAAAATCTTCTTCGGGGACTGTATAAGTGCTATCACTGTCAACGTCATCGCTCTTCTCACTGCCCTGTTCTTGTGTTGCCTCTTCGGCATTCTGTATCTCAGCAGCACTAGAGAACTCGCGACGACGTTCGATGTAATATTCCTCTGGATAGACGGAGATGAGTCTAGTCTTGCGAACCTCGGCCGCCCTGTTCCCAAAATACCGCTTCGAGTCAAAACTGGTATCCGATTAGCAATGTGAAATTTGATTACGCTGATGGACCACTTACATGGAATGCGTACTGGCAAGGGAGCAATTCACGATTCCTTGGATGTACCTTTCCACTTCAAAGTCCATGGCCTCGCCCATAATGGGTATAGCAGCTCGAGCCAGATGCCATTCTCGATACTTCTCTTTGATGAGCTCACCAATATAGTCGTGAGCGGCTTGTGCAGACATCCCTCGCATGCGGGCAATTGAAATGACATTGTTGTTGAGCCCCTCTGTCTGTTCTTTCATGTACGAAACGACATCTGTTGCGAGTACAATGATATCGCTGGATAGCTCTCGAAAGTGCGTGAATTCGGGACTGTCGTGAATTTCGTCGGGGAGGTCGATGCCATAGGCATATGCGACGAGGTTGAAAGTTTGCATTGTTGCTGAAGAACCTCGGGATCGGATCACACGCTCTTCGACTGTGGAGAGATGATTCTTGGTGTTGGCTTGAATCTGGTCCGGGGATATAAGTATTCGTGAACCATTCGTGGACTGATAGAGTTGGATCGATAATATACCTGATCCCAGACACCATGGCAATACCTCTCGGTCATTTGCAAATACCGACGAGAAACTCGTTCGGGAGCTCTGGCCTTGACCCTGGCCCAGATAGCGTCATGCGCCTTGACCCATGGATGCTTTTCCTTCGTCCATTTTTGACCCTTCATATTAGCAAGGAGACTTTCCAAAAGTTCCTTGGCCGAGATTTGGTCGTTATCCATGCTCCCGGTGTCAAACTCTGGTCACAGTGGTTAGCAAGCTATTTTCCTCGTGAATGCGGAAGCAAAATGAACTTACTATCATCGAAAACGAAGACCCAATTGAGCCAGTCGATGTATGTTCGAAGTGTCTCATATCCCGCCTTCGGTACAGCCATGGCCCCCCACAGAGCAACATTGATGTCATGAAGGTACTGGTAGATGCTTTCGTCGCCCAATTCGGTGACGCCAATGTTTGAAAACCAGATCATAGACTCTGCGAATGCCTGTTCGTAGAGTGGATTCACCGGTACAGGCTGCGCGATGAATGATATGAACAGATCTGGGATCCTGACGGTCTCGAACTTGTCAAAACCGAGAGCAGACTCTCCATGAAGGGCCTCATTATAGGACATGGTTGATGGGGGTACTTGGACAGAGTCAAGAGAATATGAGTAGACTGTCTCGATGGAAAGGAGTCGAGATATTTGAACAAAGGGCGTGATATGAGAAAAAGTTTGTTTTATTATACGATGGCCCCGTAGAAAAACCTTCTTGCACTTGATCCACGAATTTTTCTTTTAGGTGTATGTCTTGACCATTCGTGAGGCTTTCCAGATGATATTCACCTGCATGCTATCGCCTGCATATCAGCAACGTGCTTGTTACCTGTCTGCTTGCTACCCACATGCACCTGCATGAAGAATACATCAGGTTGTCAGAAAAGCGTTCTTCGTCCCCTTACTTGTGGGTCTGTTCTCCAAAACCCTATTGACACGGCGAATTCTTGTTCCTTGCTTAACGAATATTCATTCGCAGATCAAGCAGTGCGACGAGTCTAGCACTGGATATCTCCTCTGCCCCAATTTGGCAGGTCTAGACAAGGCGTTCAACTCTATTCGTGCAACCATAGCAGGAAACGCCGAGGGAAATGATATTGCCTTGAGCCTTGACAGTTAGATCAAATGCTAGAGGTTTGAAGAAATAATCGGGCCACAACGCATGGTCGCCGAATGATCAGCAAGGGAGGTGGCTTTGCAATCGAAGAATTCTGCGCCGCAAGCTCCGGTGAAGGGTTTGGAATCACCTCTCGTGCCTTGAACGTCACTCACAGCTAACAGACGATATTCATTTGAACAGGATTGTGTTGATTGTTGATGGAAAATGCCGAAAATTGAGAGCGCTTTGAAGAATACGAGCTCTTTGCTTCCTTAGATACTTCAAGGCGCAGAGATTAAAGATTTGTCAGCCCCTAAATCAAACTTAACACGACCTCTATCTCCTCTCGTCACAACTTTCCATCCCAAGCATCTAACCTCATTGTTGTCTTCGCTTCAGCATATTCTATCGAAGGTCGACCTGGAGAATTGTCGCATAGACGCATACACATCCGCATTCTATTAATAACCAAGGATTCAGGTCGACCAGTGCTCCCCAAGTGCCCCCAAAGTTTGTTCTGATCTTGTTCTCATCCTGGCGCAGTCTAATCCTTTATCTTCGCCCGTGGAAGGAAATCGTACGTTGCCCTTACTGCCTGTAAGGTCGGGTGTCGTCAGATCCTCTAGTCGCGTCGCTTGCGTCTCTAAATGAAGAACCTGGTATATCATCTCTCAATTTACATCTTATTGGCCCTCGCTTCCAATCATCATCTAAAACCTTGCACTCCACAATCTTGGAGGCATACACACGAAGGATTTGTGCTGCTGTACCCAAGCCGCCGGAAATCGTATATTGAGACTTGTCTGGATCAAGGCGTTTTCCCGTTTGCCGCGGTTGAATGTTTAGATGATTTTGAGTCGATTGGGTAGCCACATACCTATCTAAGCCTAGCGAACCTTCCTACGTCCTTCTTCGGAATGTTTCTGCCTTGGAACCTGGACTGTCCCCACGTTCTTGCACGTCAACGTCAACTCGACGGATCTGCGGCACGAACCAGCTCGTAGCCAATTTTACCGCCACTAGGATCTAGATGGTCAAAAGTACCATGTCAAGACTCACCCTTCCCATGATTATGGGTCTGTGTCAATGATTCACACTATAAGATATTTGATGGACTGCTGATATGGTTCGTCCATTGACTCTTTTCCACAGATTGTCTTCGCATCATGTCAAGATTTATTTCGTTCCTGGCCGTTGGTGCTTTGTTCATTGGCGTTTTCGCCTCACCGGCTGATAGCCAACATTTGCAAGCAAGGGATGGAGGAGCTGCAGCAGACAGCATCGTCACAACTTTGGCAGACCTCAGACCAACCGCGACGCCCACGACAATACCAGGTTAGCTTCAATCATCCCGACAATCTCTTTATCTCTTCCATTGACGCGAAACAGAAGCCACAGCAATCCTTTCCAGCATATACAGCTCGAAAACCGATATCGCCGAAAGTGTGACTGACTTGATCCTGAATGGATTCTCTCCCGGAGACCTTCATGACGTTTTGGTACACGATCAATTTCCATGCTGATCTTAACACCACTAATCCCACTGTTCAAAACAGAAAACATATTCCATAGGCTGTAACTCTATTCTCAATGTCAACATTGCGCGTCCAAATGGCCGGATCTATCCCCAAAAGGAGTATACAGATGCACCATACTCCTTGTCTGAAGCGACGCTGCGCGCCGCAATTCAAATTCCTCTCAGCTTCAGCTATGGCGACATCCCTCCTTTGATAATGGCACCCGGTACTGGCTCAACAGGCTGTCTCACCTTCCGCTCCAACTTCATAAGGCAATTCACCGATTCCAGATTCGCGGACCCAGTCTGGCTTAATATCCCAGACTTTCTCTACAACGACGCCCAACAAAACGCCGAATATGTCGCGTACGCCATAAATTACATCTCAGGAATCTCCAACAACAAAAATGTCTCCGTCATCGCTTGGAGTCAAGGTAATCTAGATACTCAATGGGCACTCAAATACTGGCCCTCAACCCGAAAAGTGGTCTCCGATCTCATTTCCATCTCTCCCGATTTCCACGGCACGACTCTCGCAACCTCGACTGGTGCTACTACAAACCCTCCTTCAATATTACAACAAGATTATAACTCCCAATTCGTGGCTACTCTTCGATCCGATGGCGGAGACTCAGCTTACGTCCCTACCACCTCCGTTTTCTCGAGTACAGATGAAATCGTTTCTCCACAATCCGGTCTCAATGCATCTGCTTACATCAAAGATGCGCGTGATGTTGGTGTTTCAAATTCGGAACTACAAGTCGTCTGTGCGGGTTATCTTCCGGGTAAATACGCTACTCACGAGGGTATGTTATACAACGGTCTTGCTTATGCCTTGGCTGTTGATGCGTTGACGCATAAGGGACCAGGGAGGGTCGAGAGGTTGGATTTGGGGGATGTCTGTAATCAAGTTGCTAGCCCGGGTTTGAGTGTTGCGGATGTTATTGCTACCGAGAGTGAGTTCATTTTCTCCCTTCGTTGTTTAATGATTGATGACATGTTGTGCTAACGTGGGATAGGTAATATTGTTATTGCGTTGGTGATTAATTTACTTTATATTGGGAAGGTGGCTGTTGAGCCGGCGATTAAGGCGTATGCTACTTATTGGGGATGATGAGTTTTCATTTCTTGAGGATAGTTGGGTCTTGCTATATGGTCGTAATGGGATTGAGCAACTTGTTTTCATCAGCGACATCCTCTCTCTGTGTTTGCCATGCTTGTGCCGTGAGTACGGTACCGTTTTCTGTTCAGTACTCTCCTCAAGATTGTTACGAAAAATTGCTATAATCGCAAGAACACTTCCATCTTCCCGATTCAGTTGTTTCCTTTGTACATCTCTCCAAACGCGCTGCCAGACAGCCTATATCATACATATCCTGAATATTTGTGTTCACAGCATTCCAACCACTGAATATCAATGCCAAGCTCCATTTCAACCAGAAAGCAGCCGCATTTCCCCTGTATTTGCGAATGATCTTTGATACACTGCTCGCGTATCCATGCTGCACACCGCATTCCTCGGTGTCCTTTCTCAAGCAACCTAGTCATCCACCAAGATTTATCTCGCTGCTGCCTGGTGCGGTTGTTGATGCGATAACCGTAAAAAAATTCAGGTATTAACGCACAGAAACCCGGCTGACATTCAAAGAGCGTTACTCAGTTTCACTTTCGAAGAGTTCTACCTCCGCGAGGTAAATCCCAAAAGGCAAAATAACCAAGAACTTTGGCAGGGGAAAAGTAGCTCTTTGGTTCGGCTTGTGCAGTAACGAGTGAGGGGATCAGTCTTTGATAGGTGGGTACAACAGGTTGTGGAGGTGGACTTTGTGGTCGTATCAGAGCTTGTGGCCGTGATAGTGATTGTGGTGGTGGCACCAGTAGTCGTTCAGTGGACAGAATTTTCCTGAGATGCTTTTCTCACAGCAAGATTCTTCCTTGATGAGACGGGAACAAATCTTTTGAAGACTGGTGGTGTCCTTGGATCGTTTATTTTCGGGTCGGATCGTCTCTGAGGGAGACGTTCTTCCATATTCTTTTGACCTCCTTGTCGAGGCTGCGTCTCGCTGATAGATTCGTTCATGGCGCTAGTCTTTTTGGATGCCAATTCCATCCTTCTGGTAGCTTTCGCGCGAGGGTACTCCTCGCAAGATGGTTCTTCAGGTCCATGAGTATAGGAACTGAAAGCGCTCCCAGGCCGTGGACTTCCACAACTGATGCAATGGCTTTGGGTGTTAAGCAAACGTGTTGGACATGTTTCATTGACACAACTCCAGTGTGAGCCAGGTGGTTTGATAGGACAAAACCCAACTATGTGTGGGCCAGCGCAGTAAGCGCAGATGTGATGCTTGTAACAAGATCCCCAGACGCAGTCGTTTGTAGCGGTATTCCATCGAACGCAGGCCTCGCGTGTGGAGTCATAGCTGGGACATTCTGATTTGCGGTGTTCACCTTTGCAGACAGAACACTGATGTGGGTAATGGCAGGGATCCTCTTTGCAAGATATCGAGTGATTCCAGGAGAAGCATGGACGCTGTAGTCGGAGGTGGCGTTGTGGAGAAGAGTCTGATTTGAGATAGGATGCACCGCTTTGTTTAGTGACATCAGGGACAGAATCGGTTCTCTGTGGTCCACTTTGTGCTAAGCTCCTTTCCGCGACTCGGCTCATCAATATCAGTGACAACCACGACTGAAGCTTTCCAAATGCCGAAGACAAGCTATAGCGCCATCTAGTGAAGAAACGACGCAAGGAGATACGAGACCCGTGTTTTCCCACCACCCCAACAAAGTTGCCCTTGTCTCTAGTACCTTCGATATCCTTGAAAGAAGTGAGATGGAAAGGCTTATATGCTTTTACAAGCGCGTGTGTAGCTAGTGCATCAGCGAATCGGTTCTTGTCGCGCAGAACGTGCCAGAATCCGACCTTGACTCCAAGGCTTTGTACAAGTTCGAGAGCTCGTATCAGGTTTCTCCAGTGAACGTGCGGTCCAGGCAAGCGCTTGAAGGTGATTGTCCCTTTCGTCGAGATGTACAAATTCATCTTCTCAGGAATGGTTCTCAGATCCGTCTTAATAATTGCATGCGTGTCCTTTTTTCTGACATTACAAGAGTAGATGCCGTAGAGTTTCAGAAGCCCTTCAGTCGCAGCCACGAGTTCTGCCTCCTCACTACGTGAGGCTTGAGAGGTGATTCTCCTGCTGATGTTGTACGGAGAGCCACACTCGGCAGTTCCATTGCCAAACCACACACCAATGGAGGATCGTCCGGGTGAAGGAGGGTAAGGTTGCACATATCCGCCATCGACTGCAACCACTATGGCACGGGTATGACGACCATTTGGCTGCTTGAAATTCCAAAAGGTCCATCCATTAGATGTTGAACTCGTGACCACTCCCGTCCCAGATATTCCTAAAACCTGGAGGCACAGTCCATTGATTCGTTGGCGGACTCGGGCTGATTTCAATTCCTTGGTTGATCCATTTTGAGAATGGAGTGGAGTTACTGCTTTTGTAGAGAGCGTGGAAGAAACTAGCCGCAAAAGTTGAAAATTGCTTCTTTGGTGAATGGATGATGTTGATGGTGATGACGAGATGCTGAAAAGACGAGGTCCATTTATGGATGGTGTCTGCAAAGGCCGGTTAGTCCTCGAGGCCACATTACCCATAAAACGCACTCGATGAGAGGGCCTGATGATGTTGCCCTGATAATTGAATGGGGTTGATAATATTAAGTCGATGTTGTTGATGCTCTAAGAAATATTTCTAGGGGCAGAATCGGGTGGCCTTTAACGGACGGGAGTAGCCGCATTTCGAAGCTAACTGGAAGGAGTAATCATCTTATTAGGGATGAAGTAGAGGTCCCATAAACAACCTATGATTGCTTTACTTAACACGAAAGTTATGATACTCTGATTTGGTTGCATATTGGTCATCAGGAAGGCTAGATATATACACGTGTTTGTGAACATAATAAATAACTAATATCCCATTGCACAGATGATGGCCATAGATTACCACCAGCGAAAGTTGTCAAGGACTCTCATCTGTGATGTTTTCTCCTATATGGCCTTGCCATGTAAAAATAGTGTATTCGTGGACATTCGTAGGCTAATCGATGTTTCGGCCAAAATTCTTCTATCAAGTACACACAATTACTATGTCAACACAACCTACCAAATACGCTTACCTGTGGGTAGGTTCAATGCTTTGAGACCTGATATACCACAATCATGAAACCCATAGCTTGGTCCATTTCCACAAATTCCTATCCGAATCACTCAAAGACACACCACCTCCCCACAACCCTCCTAACTTTCACCGTCCTGCCCACCCATCCCCTCTCACCAGCACCAAAACTCTTAGTCGTGACATTGAGAATGGCAAGTTGTTCCTCCCAGACATCCTTCTTTTGTTGTTCCTCAACTGTGTCAAGCATATGCTCATCTCCATTCTCAGGATCCATGTCGTCGTGAGAAGTGACAGGTAAGTGTGACGAACACTCCACAAGTACCAATTTCTGCCCCGCCCGATAGGCAGCTTCGACTGCAGAGGCGAGGGTCCGATTCAAACCCTGAGCAGAAAAAGAAGCCGTACCACGATGTAGTTGCACGGCATTCAGTACTACCAACATCGGCGGATTCTCCTCACCTCCTCCAGCTCCTTCACCAACTCCCTCTCTAGACACCCCCACCTTCCTAAGCCCATAAACAGCCAAGTTCGCCTGCAACTGCGCCAACGTCTCACAAAACGTCACGTTCACGGTTCTCGACGTGTAAATCTGGTGTACAGTAGGAATAGCCAATGGGTGAGTTCTTGACGCGATTCGCTGTGCTTTTGCGGGATCAAGACCTTCTGCCTCCGCTTCGTGTGCCTCTTGCGCTTTTTCGTACTCTGTTGACGCGTGAAGTTCGCAGATGAAGTGGGTCTCGGAGGAGCAGATTATGAGGTTTGTTGGAGTGGTGTGGTTATCGAGGAGACTTTGGAGGAAGGATGGCAGCGTGGTTGAGGTGAGGGCTGTTGGTTGGAGATGGGGGGTGTTGGTTGATGCCATGTTGATTGCAGTTTTGTGGGTGCAATCGATAGCTGTATGGGCTAAAGAGCTATAGGGAGATGTGCAGTAATTACTTCCTCACACCAGAGATTCATACTGGCTCTCCACTTTGGCCAGGTGAGAGATCCATCCTGTCAAAAGATCCTGAGCGGCTGGAGAAGTTGTACTGGGGGCAAACAAAAGGGCTAAAAGAAATTGAATTCGGTTTTCTACCTTTGAAAATTACGGGCATGTCCTGCGCATTACCAATGGGAATGTATCACAGTTGGGATCTCGAGGTGGAGAGTTGAAGAAATTGAAGCTTGGGTGACTTCGCATCACGATTCGGTGGGGTCTTATTTCTTGGGTGTGGCTGCCTATTGATAGTGGGACCCCCTGAAAATTAGCGGGTCTACACGTAATGCAAGTAGTAACTTCACGACTTAGCAGATGAATGACAAAGTTATAGAAAATCGCTTCATTTATGATATATCCTAACTAAAAAACACCATTCTGCTTTTTCTGTCCAAACTGTGGAATCTGCTTCAACTCAACAAACTTATCAAACGCATCAACCACAGACTGATACGAATCAATATGACCATTCCAACCAAACTCCCTTGCCTTATTGATGCTGAGCGTTGCACTCCACGTCCGCTGGAATACCCAATCTTGATAGTGCCAAGTTCCAGCGTCCCATATTGCCTTAGCTTCAGGACAGCCAAACTTGTCACAGATATGATACCAAACTTCTCGTTTGCCCTGCGCCCACTCTTCAAGGCTGAGATCAAGTTGCGTACGACCCTCGACTGGCCGAGGTTTGGTGAAGACTTGTGCTGATGTTGCTTCAGCACCGCAATAGGCGGCAATGCGGGGCCACATATATCGCCAGGAGAAGTAATCACCATTGGTGACATTGAAGACTTGGTTCCCTGCTCTTGAATTTGTTGACGCCCAGATGGTGAGGTCGGCAATGAGTCTCGAATCAGACAAATCATCGTATCCTTCCCAATAAAGCTGGTTTGTTGGCATCCTCGCCTCCGTGCCGAGCTCCTTGCATACCAGGAAGTAGAGTGCGTAGGTGAGAGCGGAGTTCATACCATTGGGTTTTGATGTGTAGCCGATGATTGCCTCAGGTCGTATGACGTTCCAGCTCTATTCCTGGCCCTTTTGACGACTGATCAGATAGTCTTCCTGTGGGTAGTAAAAATTGCCGATTGGGCTTTCGCTTCGAGGATCTGCTTCCCGAGCTGGAGATGGTACTGGGCCCAAGTGGACGTTGTAATGCTTCCCACCCGTTTGAAGTGTGCAGTTCTCCAATTTTGGAGCAACATCAAGCAAAGCATCGAGGAAGGTCGAGAACAGCTTTTCGTTTGCTGTGTTGAGCTGCGCAAAATCGTCTTTGTGTATGTAAGAGGAGAAGTAGGCATGTGTAACATCTCCGCAGAGGGGACGCAGTTGTATGATCAAGCTTTCGGTATCGTCACTGAGATCGAGGGTAATGAAGGTGATGCGATCGTCGTGGACAGTGGTTTTGAAAGGGGAGCGCGAGGTGACGATAAATTTGCTCCATTCCGATAGTTTAGTATTCTTCACGAGATACTCCAAAACAGCAGAGCCCGTAATGCCATTGGCACCTGAAATGAAAGCAACCTTGCCCATTCTGAAATGTTTCAAGATGGAGTGTTGTCTCTTATTTAGTCGTTAGGTCGACCCTTTTGAACGAATTAGAAATAAAGGGGGTTAAGAAGTCCAGGAGTGAGATCTGGCAAGTGAAAGTTGGAGTGATAGTAGGAATACAATTTGAGGGAAGATATTCTGTAACCCTTTTCATGGGACCTACTAGTTGTTTTATGTACCAGCATGCTCTCAAATCAAATTGCCCAGCCATTAGAGGTAGTCCAATCATAACAAGGAGCCACTTCAATCCCTCAAAGCGTCTTCTGTTTCCCAAGATTTCGTGGCTGGGTGTTTTCCCTCATTCTACAAGTTGTGGAGTTGGATGCCTGGAGAAAGTGGCATCCGGAAAAGGTGGAATTTTAGAGAACCGCCACACACTTCCTGGAGCTAGATTCCGCAACGGCTCCTGCTTCGATGGTCTGGTTAAGGTCCTCCTTTTTGGAATGCTAAAAAAGGGTTGAAAGATGCAAGGTCATTGAGAGTGGTTGACTCGAGACCGGCAAA
This sequence comes from Venturiaceae sp. KMAF11, assembly GCA_023078705.1. NCBI lineage: Eukaryota > Fungi > Ascomycota > Dothideomycetes > Venturiales > Venturiaceae > Venturiaceae sp. KMAF11. Next base: position 867,044 of record JALGOQ010000012.1, read on the forward strand.
CGAGTATGTTCTCGGGGATCTTGAGGAAATGGTACAAGGAGTAGGTTAGTCAATTCTCTTACTAAGAAGATGCGCGTTGAGAACAGAAGGGTGGTATTGCAGCATCGATGACAATGACGATGTACAAAATGAATGTTATTATTAGAGGAAGAGAGGAGAGAAAAAGGAACGAAGGCAAAGCGAAACTACTCTAAAATGCAAACAAAATTCGCGCTACGAGCACGTCTTCGTCTCTCCTCCCCTGTTGTCCCCTCTTCAAGATTCACGTTTCTGTTTTTGAGTATATCGGACAGTGCGCTGTGGTCAAGTCTTTCTGACTTTGTCAGTCCGCTCTATCACGCTCGTACTTGCTGACCTCATACAGATTTTTCTTCAATAACCACAGCCCGTACCTTTGCCACAGCCCGTACCTTTGCCACAGAGGACGTCGGTATCCAGCTATGCACGCGTGAAACTGGCGATTCATGACATCCGATGCTTGAAGAGGCTTCTGTGATGGCGGAGGTAGGTACACTTCATTAAAGAATGAAAGCATGAGGGATGGAGCTCAGGCTCTGTGTAGCGTTCAACTTTGATCGGCAATCAGCCCATAAGCACCAGGTAGAAGACACATGATTCACTGCTTTGTAAAAATCATATTTGTGGCTTCGCGAGCAGACGCTTCTTGACTGCGGTGCCGCAGCCTCGGAAAGACATGTTAAAATGTCCACACCTCAGATTTGAGCAGTAAGTGCATAGCCATTTCCGCATGAGAAGATCGGACCGGAAAGCCTGATTCACCACACGTATGTCGTTGCAGAAAAAGGCAATCCTCTTTTCCGTCTGTGGAAAGAAAGAAAGGAAGATTTGAAAAAATCTTATGAACCTAAATATTGTACGGTCATAGTTGATTGTGACAAGAAAGTAAGTGCGGGTGCTTTCAAAATTGGCTTACTCTCCCTCCTTTCGGAGTCACCTCATTCAGTCTAGTCGAGCAATACCGTTGGCGGTAAGCTCAAACCTTGAGCTTGTACTCACGAGATGGACAATAAGATAGTATGGCATCTTTTGAGCTACCATTCTATTCTATGATGACCATGATTATCGGGTCGATAGAAACGCTTCCAGACTTTTAGGGTGCCAGTTTTTGCATCCACATAAGCTTTTCGCTTCTTCACCATCAAGATCACTTTAGCATTGTCAACAAACTTACTCTCTCCATTCGAGTGATTGAGGCTTGAGGCTAGAGGTACGTCCCTTTTATTAATTTTTTTTCTTCAAGAAGTCGACGCTGGGTTTGAAATGTGAGACAATTGCTGCTTCTCCAAAGACTACTGTTGCAGGCTGATCGTCAAGCTGTTGATCAATGATACTATTCCATTCGAAGTTGTTGCACTGACATATGTTCTCACCACTACCACCACAACCACGAAGATCTCTTACTTTCTAGCCACTGCGGCCGCCTTGTCAACCGTTAGGCTCTCCCAGAAATGAGCTGGCTCGAGCGATTTTGCGCAAAACCGAAGCACGCGCACAACGCCAGGTGCGAGATATGGTCAACACTCAGGCACAACCATAAAGCTAACTTGACCGAATTTATGGGCGATGGATATGGATATACCGACAACGCAATCAAAAGCGCAATTGGGTATATCTGTACTCATTTACATCGTGACCCTAGATCCCACCTGAGCAGGCCGAGAAGGAATGGCCAATCTGCAAGGGTCTCTATAAACCACATAAACTTAGCATCTTGGATACGGTTATCTGAACGTTCCGTTTGGTTAATGGTGGATGTTCCATCAGAAGAAGACTAAGGCTGAGAGGACTGTGTGCAAAGGCTTCAGGAAGCTTAGTCCACACTCGTAGAAGACTGTTGGTGTACTCTCAGCAAAATCGACGGGACGTGTTGGTGCATTCATAGAGACATTTCGTCTTGGTAGATTGTATTTCCTATTATTCGCTTCAAAAATTGCTTGAAATTGCTTTGGAACTGTTGTTACCTCGAGTCCCACTTTCTTGACAAGATTCTTTCTGTTTGTGTGCCAATTTGTGAGCATTGTCGTTACGTTCCCGGCCTGAGCCCTTCCATTATTGAGAGAAAGGAAGAAAAATGAGACGGCGTCAAGCTAAAATGCAAGCAAAAGTCACGCTTGGAACATATCGCAATCTCGTCCATTCTCCTCCTGATCGAGCATTTAGTTATCCCTTCCGTTTCCCCAAAATCTGTTGCAAAACTGAGGACAGCTTCTTCTCTGCATCATCGACCAATCCAATAGAGCGCCAAGCTACAAAGTGATCCGGACGAACCAGAACAGCACCATTTTCATCAACACCCCGAATTGGGCACCATTCGCGATAACAATCCATGTAATCACACCGAAAGCCTATCTTTAAGGCTTTGATTTGTGGTCCATGTAATGCAGAAACAGCAGCAGCAGCTTTCAACCACGCATCTCCACCAATACCAGTGAAAAGAGTAAAGTTGCCCTGTCCACATAAGTCAAGAATCGATATTCTCTCGGATTGGCCGTTCGCTGCCAACCAGACGTGGGGCAGATGATAGCCCGGAAAAGTGCTGATTTTGACTTGTTTGAGGGCGTTCAGGTGGCTGAAGTCCGGAGCTCGATCGCCTGGCTCAACTACAACTGCTGCAGAATCAAGGTACACTTGGTTCATCTGAATTCCCAAAGCTTGTACCTCATCATCTGTTGCCTCCAAGGCGTCCCGAAATTGATCTCGCATTTGCGAGCCTTTTTTAGTGTCTGATTCCAGAAGTTCAGTCGCTTCTGTTCTTGACTGGGGATCAAGACCGATGAGAGCCCACAGCCTTCGATGGGCCTCCATACCATCATTTGCGCGGCGAACAATTGCATCACCAACTGGTTTCCGCTCAGCTGTCAGCGATTCCAAAAGTAAAGGCGAGGCCCAGCTTTTGATAACATAGGCCAACTTCCAAGCGAGATTGAAAGCATCCGATAGGCAAGTGTTGCTACCCAGTCCATTGATAGGAGGATGTCGATGTGTTGCGTCCCCAATGCATAAAACTCGACCTCTTTGCCATCGTTCAGCAACTTGATCGTTGATACTCCAAGAAAACGACGAAAGAATCTCAAGCTCTACCGAATCGTCTCCAATCATCTGACGAAGTCGTTTCCGAATCGCGTCCTCGGTCGGCTGAAAAGTGCGCACATCCTTCGTTGCAGGATGCATCGACACCACGAACTCGTTCCAGGGCCGAACCATTCTGAAATTGCCCACAGATGACCACTCTGGCGCTTCCGTGTTGAGAACCCAGTTTAAGCTTCCAGGACGATGGGAGATATACTTCGTCAAGTCGGCTTTGATGTGCACGTTGAACGCAGTGTTGAGTTGGCGACCAATGACAGGAATTCTGAGAGCTTCTAGCACAGCACTGCGAGCACCATCGGCACCTATAAGGTATTTTGACGATACCAGGAATTCTTCTCCACTTTTCCGGTCACGAAGGGTCGTGAGAATCCCATCAGCCATCTCTTCGAACCTCACATACTCAGTGTAGAAACGGAATTCTGCTCCAGCTTTCTCGGCCTCTTTGACAAGGACAGGTTCCAGATAGCTCTGAGGAAGATCTGACATCACACAGGGACTGGCTGCTTCGTAATCTCCTTTCTGCAAAGGTTTGTTACCCCACGCCCAGAGCCGGCCATACTCTTCTCCTGCCAGAGTATTCAGCCACGACGTGTGTTGCATATCTTATGGCTCATTAGTTCGCTTTTTTAAATTGGGGGAAGGCAAAGCTTACCGTGAGCAGGACTAGCAATGCCGATCAAGTCTTTTTCTAGTCCAGCATCCCTCAGGACCTCCATAGCTCGTTGATTGAAGATGTGTGCTCGAGGAGTATTGGCGGTATCTCTGTGTCTTGACACGGCTAGGGATTTGATACCCATCCGTGCTAGAAGCAATGCTGTTGTGGCACCCGAAGGGCCTGTACCGATTATCAAAATAGGATAGTCCATTATAGGAACAAAACTTGTGATGAAGAGGTAGTATTTGAAAGATTTACAGTTTAGACGAGAATTCGTTCTGGACTTGAATATTGGAAGATACCACCGCCTGAGGAGGCTAGGGCCTGTCTAACAAAACGAAAGAATGGTCGGCGTCTACAGAGCTTACTTCAGCCAGCGTCAATGAAAGCCAATAAACTCGCCCACTCAGAATGTCCGACCAATTTCTCTGGTGTCATCGACAAGATGACTCGGGTTCGTGGCGCTATTCCGACAACAGTCATCGAAAATGGAAACCTACCACTTTATCCGGCGTTAGTTCTCCCCGCATCTTGAGGGAAAAATCCCTGAAGGTCAAGGGGGTACGCGATCGACTCGATGATCGGCTGGTCGCCGCAACCACTTCACCCTCTGATATCATCGGAAAGCGGGAGACGGAAGATGCGCCCGCTCTGTCGAAGGGGCTGATTCGCAGCATGCTACACATGCCTCGTGCAGTGCTTGGGAATTATATTCCTGTTTTACCGCTATGCCGACAAGTGGGAGGTTACACCAATTGACGTTAAAGCTAGATTTAGTTTCCACAAAACCTGGAGACGGAAGTAGACGACAGCTACCTAATTGTCTTTATCTTTCCCATCTCCTTCAAAGAAACAAGAATCGTGAGCAACGCAAAAAAAGTTCGCATTATGTCGAAGTTTCTCGAAGATTCGGAGACGTCTGGTTTCAAAAGGTTGAGTCCGTTGCAATGGCTCGCTATTGCTTTGTCCTCATACCTTTTCAATGCCTTTGTAAGTTTCAATGTTTCCCAGCCAACGTCGCCTCCCTCATTGGTACAACCTCGGGGCTTCCCTATCGTTGCCTTCAACTACTTGGAGGAGAAGAATTAACAGCTGACCATGATATTACACACAAAAGTTGATATACCCATTTCTATTATCCCCAATTCGACACATACCTGGACCCTGGTACGCTCGAATCTCAAAACTACCACTTCAATACGCGACCTTTCAACGACGACGCACAGAATACGTGACCAACTTGCTGAAACGGTATGGCCCCGTTGTGGTCATCGCATCTGACCAGGTCCACACAACAGATGACCACGCGATGAAGACGATTTATGATAAGTCATCCATCAAGACAGGCTTCTACTCTTCCATGGGAAGCTGGAAGGGCGTAACATCAACTCTTGGTTTCCTGGATTATTCCACCGCTGCTCCTTCACGAAACAACCTCATTCAATGCTTTCAGAACCGAAATCTAGCAACTTTGGTTGAAAGTATCCAATCGCACGTCGATGATTTCCTCGCCCTACTCGACGAAAAGGCTGTCATAGGAGAAGCTGTCGACGGCGTTGTCGTTTTCCGCTTGTTAGCTCTCGACATCGTCACCGATGTCCTCTGGGGCGAAGAAAACAGACTCCTCCTCGATTTCAAAATCGACAGAGCTCCCATCCTCCTCCGTCGCTTTCATGCATTCAGCACTTGGAACGCGATGAAAAGTTTCATCCCCGGCGCCGAGTTCTTTGTCAAATATTTCGGCAACGAGAAGTGGAGAAGCCTACGCGCGGATTGTGACGACATGGACAAAACCGCCAAAAATGCACTTGCCCGCTGGTTAGCCAGCGACAGCTCTACGCGTAGAGATAAGGATGTTCTGTCCATGTTGCAGTCGATGAATAAAGCCAATGCATCTGCCGTGCCCACAGAAGATGTCCCCGCCTACATGGTGGAGATGCTGGCAGCCGGCTCATCGACAACTTCTCACACATCTGCATTCGCCTGCTGGCTTCTGACTCGGAATCCTGACGCTCAAGAGCATTTGCGAAAAGAACTTTTTGATGTCTTTCCCGACTTGCAAACTCTAGACATCAAGAAAATGATCGATATTCCCTTCCTCGATGGAGTAATTCGAGAAACCATGCGCATGTATCCAATGATTCCAGGCCCCCTTGAGAGACACCTCGGAAAGGATATTGTCGTCTCGGGCAAGAAAATCCCAAAAGGCATCATTGCATCAAACGCGGCGTACAACCAGGGTCGTTTGGAGTCAGTCTACCCCGAAGCAGACGCGTGGAAGCCTGAGCGTTGGGTCGATGCCACAGAGAGTATGAAACTCAACTGGACTCCGTTTGGACATGGCTGTCGAGCGTGCCCAGGGTCAAATTTGGCCATGACTGAGCTGAAGTATATGATTGGAATGATCTTCCGGAATTTCAAGGCAGTTATGCCGCCGGGGCAGGAAGATGATTGCTTGGAATTGGCGGATGTCTTTGCAGCGGGATCTAAGACGGGGCACTGCTGGCTGAAGTTTGAAAAATTGGAGGACGAGAGGAAAGATTGAAGGAAGTGCTGCGACTATGAGCATGGAGTAGGTATGGGAAAAGCATACAGTTTCATACACTCCGATGTGTAGCCTCCCTGTTACATATTTCACACTCTCAAATTAAGGTTGTAATCTCATACACGTTCGCATGGCGGGAAGGGTTGGTGGGCTAGTCGATCTGCAGCTTTCGCGAATGAAGACCACCGAGCAGGGCTGATGTAATCGTAAAGTTCTACAAATGATTGCAGCATGCGTGTTCTCTCATCACAGTGCACCGTAATTGTGTCGTTTGACCCTTCTAGTGAAAGTGAAGAGACACCAGCGTCTAGGTCGAGGGCGAAGTCGTGTGCCCCTGCGTACGACCACAATACAACAGAACCGTGATGCAAGGCAGCGAATGCTAGGAGGTTGAAATTCGCTCTTTTTTCTTTCGCAACTTGTGATTCTCTCGCGATGAGTGACCACATGTTGCAAGCGCGCTCGGCCGCCAGTCGACCTCGACGTGAATTGGCCCAGTGGCGGATAGAGACAAGAAGATCAGGGTCGATTGGGCGATCATCGGCCAGATGGTATTGAATCTGGTGTAAGTCCCGAAGTGGTGCGTAGAGGCTCAGGTATCCTAGATGATACAAGATGAGACCACTCAATAATGCACTGCGTTCAAGCTTGGTCCGGACAAAATTCTTCACAAGAGGAAGAGCCCTTTCCCACTTTTCCAGGGCGGACAACAATCGGTTGCGTTCAAGCTTGAGGTCAGCCATTACTCGTAGAGCACTTTCTACCCGGTGAGCCTCGGAGTCACCAGTCCTCGACTCTGGGTGTCTCAAAGGGCTGCAGAACAGCTCAGGGTTTGTAGAATTTGCCGAATTTCTTGAAGATTGAGGAAGCGCCGTGGGATCATCCCTCCCGAACGTCCGATCTTCTCGTCCCGTCAGTCGCTCAATCATCTTCTGATCTCTTGAAAACCGCCAGACAGGATACTGCAGCCCAAATATGAGCAATTCTTGTCCAAAAGAATCCAGAAGTGGGAGTGCTTCGTGCCTGTCCAAAGCAATGCGATAAATGTCCGAAGCTCGCAGTTCTCGACATGGAGCGGGATCATGCTCGATCATCTGCACGCATAATCCGGCGTCCATTCCTTCACCTCGCCAGACCGAATCGCACATCGGCAGTCCAAGGTCAATTTCTTCCAACAAGACAAGAGGCTTGGTATGAAGGAGCACGCTCGTGTAAGTGTCGCCGCGGAAGATGCCAAATGCCAATCTTCGTCGAGCTTCAAGCTGCATCCACACTGCAAGCCGTTCCTGATCTGATGCAACGCCCCTCATCCGATGGAACTTTTGAAGAAGACTCAATGACTGAGCGGCTGAAAAGAGGTCGATCCTGCGTGCTTGTGCAACAAGTAGTACACCGAGGTGCTGCGCATAGGTGAAAGCCTTTGGCTGGCCGAAATAAAGCGCAGCAACTTGAGTTAGAAGCCGTGCCTGGGCGAGCCATATGAAATCATTCTCGGCATCGTCGTGTCCGAGGAGAGGCACAGTTAAAGTGTTGCAGATCTGGGTATGCATCATGGCTCCGTATTTACTCGCAGATGATCCGCAATACATAGAACCAATTGACGTCAACACGAGGAAGAGAAGCGGATGTAAAGCGTCGAAGTTCAAGGTTTGTGGACTCAGCAGAGGCCACAATGGTCCAAAATGTTCCGCATACACTTCACAGAAATGGTGCAGCATGTTAGATGTTGAGATCTCCGGATCGGGTATTAGACCAAAGGTTTCTACGACAGTGGCAGACATGGTTTGCAAGAAGGCTTCTCGGCTCCCATCGTCTTGGCTGTTCGAATCTACCGCTGATGCCCATGTAATGAGGTCATGGGTGGTTCGAGTTTGGCTGTTTCTTCTATAATTCTCACAATGAGGGGAATCTTTCCCCAGCCCAGGTGGATTCCTCGACACTGCGGGTAATATCGTTAGACGAATGATAGGGAGCGAGAAAGAACGTGTTTACCTGCAAGTGTTCTATCAGGTCGAGCAGCCTGTGCTTGAGCTGCAGTACGCAAGTTTGCAGTGTTGATGTCGTGATCAGAGCTCGAGACGTCATCAAAAAACATTGGTGCACGCGGATTCTCGCGCTGGGCCTGACCAGCAAAGGCATTTGAGGTGGAAAGATCTTGAAGTGGAAGTCCCTGTGTCAGACCTTCCCATCCCGATGCAGGAAGTGAGTTAGATCCAAAACTCTGGACACACGAGGAGTCAGAAACATTCGAGAAGGGGTTCAGCGGCGCAGGTAGGAAAAGTTCCTCGTGCAGCCAGGGCCAGGAAACCATATCACTTAGAAATGGGGTCGGTCCTGTATCTGATCTGGTGTTCTGGATTTGAAGATCGGGAAAGAGATGGTCGGCCTGAGGGTTGAAAGCTTGTTGAGAGTCTGAATCACGTATGGAATCCTGAAAATCCATGGCCAAATCCGCTTCGGCTTGTTGTGGCGACTCAAGAAGCGGAAAATTTTCGTGGTGTTCAGGAAGCTGTTCTTGTTGTTGGTCTGTTGATGATCGTTCAGAATTTGCAGGCAAGTGGCTTAATCGATTCGATCGCCTGCCGTCCTGGCATTGTGCTCCAGTTTTTGAACAGGATATACAGGGACGGTGGCCGTCGCACTTAGTTCGCAGCTCCCTACAACGGATGCAAGCGGTATGACACCTTTGTCTTCCGTTATGGGCTTCAGCAAGCGTCGACTCCTCTGTGGCACGGCGCTCGTGCAGCCTCGAATGTCTCGAGAGCAAGTCTTTCCGGTAAAAGACGAGACGGCAAACCGAGCATGTGTGCTTCTTGCTTTGCGCGTGGACATGAAAATGCCGGGTCAAAGAGTTTTGACTGGCATATCTCTTCTCGCATTGCGTGCAAGCATACATATGGGCGTTGTTGCATCGTGATGTGCCGAAGACGTTGTTGGTTGTAGTTGTACTAGATCTCAAAAGCGGGGGCGCCGAAAGATGGCGGGGAAGCTAATGAAAGCTAGGCTCTAAACGGTGGTAGAATAGGGGGGGTACCTCACGAAATGGAAACCAAGTATTCGGCAACTTTTTCCTCAATTCATTCAGCAACAACATATATTAACGATGCTCATCACCCTCGACCCTGCGCTGACTGAGGCTTTCTTCCCTATTGTTTTATGAAATCACCATGTGATGCGATCGAAATCAGATAGATGTGTTTTCGTTGGACTCGGGGACTTCAATCTCCTGCCCACCATCACACCTCAAAGAACATGCGGTTTGTCAGCCGACCAATCCCTCCAAACTCAACTGCAACCTCATCTCCATCTTTCAGGAATCCAGGAGGCTTCATGAACAAGCCGACTCCGCCTGGGGTGCCGGTCATGATCAAGGATCCTTTTTGCAATGTCTGTCCTTGACTGCAGAATGCAACCAGCTTTCGCACATCAAAGCAGAGATCAGATGTGTTGCTCTCCTGCCTGACCTGTCCATTGACTAGCGTCTTCAATGACTGCTTATCGGCCCCACCTAAGACATGAGTTGCTACGATACAAGGCCCTAACGGAGCATACTTGTCGAAAGACTTGCTGAATCCCCATTGAGGCACGGGTCCGGCCTTGCCTGGCTCTCTTTGCCAATCTCGCGCCGAGACATCGTTCCCAGCAGTATATCCAGCCACAAATTCCAGCGCATTTTCCTCCGAGACGTTTTTTGCATCTTTGCCAATGACTACGACTAGCTCGCCTTCGTAGTCGCATTGTGATTGTGCGAAGACAGGGATTGGAATTTCCTCACCATGATCTGCAACAGCAGGGCCTGGTTTGGTGAAAACAGTTGGACATGTAGGTAGTGGTCGTCCGGTCTCGAGAACTCATAGACGCGAGGAACATTAGCCAAACTTCGCTTGAATGGTGATGAATTCAAATCCTGCTCACTGTGGGTTTTGTAATTCAAGCCAATACAGCGAATGATGGGCACATTCTTAGGTTCCAATGGACCCAAAAGTTTACCCACGTTGTCGACTTCACCTGTTGGTTTCGCGTCCAGTGGATTTGCACCTTGCAATACCTTCACCCTCAACTTTCCTTCCCACGCCAATTGGGCGATGTTATCAATTTCGGAGTCTTCGATTATTGGATCGCCATATCGAATGGTATTTTCCGTTCCTTTGGGCATATATCGAACGAAACGATCCCACGCGACTAATTCTGGAGGCATACTATGCGTTCGCTGTGGGAAGGTTGAAGGACGGTCTTCGGTGTTGTGGATCTATTAAATGGTATGTCGAGGTACTAAAGCAAATTTTTCAAAAAGAATTGTGGGATATCTTGAACTCGGTTTCTCGGGTGGCCTTCAACGATTTGAATCTCAATTCGGATCCACTCTAGCTAAGCATCGCTCCCCAATTCTTCTCCCCGGATAGTCGAACACTGTATTCCACCTTTGAGAGAGCATACCTATTCGATCGGGGGAACGCCGTGCCACACTACCCGTAACGTCGGAAGCCACGAGTCAGCCTTGTTTTAAGTCGTGGTTGAGGAATCTACTGGACGCATCATGCGGATCACCCCGCAACACGGTGAAATACCACTTTATCCGGCTGCGATCAACAACGACCACGAGACTTGGGTTCGATTCACTAAAAGTCGCCGAAACTGTCTGAATCACGATTTGGCAATTGCAGAAACACGTACCAGTAGGTGAAGTCAACTTTGATGCGAAATTTGAGAAGTTGAACGGTCAGTTCATTCCACACCCAATTTTAGGTGGCTGCTGAAACATCAACAACTTCACTGACCTTTTAAGTCCTCTCACAATTTGTTAATCAAAAAATCAAATCCAAAATGCCGATTCCGGAAGACGATACTCGGATCCGTCTCGCAACGACAGCATTTGTGATTTACTATCATGCAAACCTGACGAAAGCGAAGCAGTTTCTCCTTGACTTTGGCATGTCAGTGACCAAGGAAAATCCTGGAAAAGAGGTCTTCTTCAATGGTTTCGGCGTCGAGCCTTTCGTATACATAGCTCGCCAGGCCGAAGGAGAGAGTTATTTCGGTGGCGCAGCGTATGAAGTCGAAAGCAGAGCAGAGCTGGAACGAGCATCCAAGATTGAGAGGGCGGGCTCCATCGAGCCTCTTGATGCTCCTGGTGGTGGAGAGCTCATACGGTTGACAGATCCAGCGGGCCACCCTGTCTATCTTGTTCACGGCCAGACCAAGAAAGAACCCGAACCACCACTTCTCAAAAAGCTAGTCGTCAATTATGAAGATGAGAAACCAAGGAAAGGAAAGTTCCAACGTTTTGAACGAGGGCCGGCTCCTGTCCACCGATGGGGTCACTATGGTGTGACCTATCCGAAGGGGACTTATCAAACGATGTTCGATTGGTATACCAAGCACCTAGCATTGGCTGTCTCGGATGTTGTATACAAGGACGACAAACCAACAACATGTTTTTTCCATATTGATCGTGGCTTGGAATATTCAGATCACCATGCGTTTTTCTTCAAGCCAGCAAAGCCTGGTGATGAAGCGAAAGTCGCACATGCCGCGTTCGAGGTTCATGATTTCGATATTCAACAGTTGGGCCATGATTATCTCGAGTCCAAAGGCTATGAGATCTGTTGGGGTGTTGGCAGAGTACGTCCATCTGCATCTTTTAACCCGATGAACTATATCACTAACATGGTCTCAGCACGTTCTCGGAAGCCAAGTCTTCGACTATTGGTTCGATACCAGCAGATTCATACTGGTACGTAACCCTCTTCCATGTCAGACTCAAATCTCTTGGCCAACATTACCAGGAACACTACGCCGATGGCGACTTGGTGAATTCAGAAACACAAGTCTCTCATGTCCAGGCTGGGCCTGGCGCACTCAAAATCTGGGGACCGCCTGTGCCGACTGTTTTCTAAGATGGCTAAAGTTGGTTGCAAAGTCTGGTCGGAGAAAGGATAGACTGCTCTCGAATTTCTCAGAAGCAATGGCATTGGGCTTTGTTGAAATCTGCATCTAGCCACCGCCATCTCTAACATTGTTTTTGTGTGCGAATTATGATGAAAGGAATTGAGGCTCTAGTCACATGGCGTCTAGCAAGCTATACATATCTGAACCAAAATTGCTCGTGTGAAAAAGGCCACGACTTTTAGTATTCGTGCTCTCTTCTGTATATAGAGAATGATAATTCATGTATGATACCTACATGTACCAATTTGGTCTTTCCATTCGGGGTACTGCACTTCACAACAATACGAATCATGTGGTAATATTTGAGCTGAGGATTTGATTCAGCAGGGAGAAGAGATTAGTGCAGGCATCGACTTCAGTAGATTTGTCAAACATATCATCTAACCAATCTAACACTCTCACCTCCCTCCTCTTCACTCTCTTCTTCTTCCGACTCCTCCTCGCTTTCTTCCTCCTCATCTGACTCCTCTTCACTTCCGCTTTCCTCTTCACTCCCAGATTCTTCTTCTTCACTCCCCTCATCCAACCAATCATCAAGCGTCTTCTCCTTTCCGTTGACACCACTCCTACCGAAACTCCCCACAGGCGAAATACCCTTGCTACCAGCAGCAACGTCCAGCCTTTCTCCTGCGGACATTTCTTTCGCCGCAACAGCACTTGACACATAGACACTAGGTACTCCACTATCATCTCTGAGCTTTGGATCAGGTTCTTCGCCCTCCTTGACCCAGTCGGGAAGTGCTTCATATCCCCTGACCCCGCTTTTTCCCGCCAATTCGCCGATTACCAGAGTTGCCGAACCGAGCATAAAGTCCTTTCGAGACTGGCTTGGAGAGGGAGCTAGTGGAACGGGTTTGGGTGCTAGCAATAGCAATTCCGCAAGCTGAGTCGATGCGTGTGGTGTTGATAACAGTGATTTATAGAGACGAGCACGGTCTCGGAGGTCGTACGAAGGTGTGTACCTCGCCAGCAAGAGCGTATGATTATATAGACTCTCGATTGGATGCGAATCTTTCTTCGTCTCTGCTACCGGAGCAGGTGAATCTTGCCATCCGCCTTCTTCTCCTTCAATTAACTCTGGCTTTTGTTTCTGGCTCGCTGAGAGTGGCGGTGTGGATGGTGCATTAGCCCTCAAGTACTGCAAATAGACCTTTGCAGCAAGTAACACAATCTGAGCCTTGACATTATCCGCCTCCTCGGGATAGCCTTTGACCAGGATTCGTAGAACATCGGCGGCGATGCTGTGCTCTGGATCTACAGAAGAGTATTCACCTACGAGCCAAACAATACTGGCCCTCGCAGCTGGTGCTGTTAAGGCGTCGAGACTTTTTGCTAGGCGGACAATGGTTTTCTTGTGGGCATCTGGATCTCGTTGGATGAGATGCCGTATTACGTCCAATGAGGAAGCGACAAGATGTGCGTCCGGCGAAGAAAGTTGTGTGAGTAAGAGCTGTAAGCAGTACGCGCTTGTTTGTGGCGTGGACGAACTTTGAGCGCATCGGCCTATTGCTTGCACAGCCGCTCGTACTAGATGTGGCTGCGGACTTTGAGTGAAATGGCTCAGCTCCGCCAAGACCAAAGATCTCGTCGTCGGAGGCGAGTAGGGAAAAATTAGGGTGAGGAGTTCCAGTTTCAGATCTTGTAGTGATGGCGCATCCGAAGCCCGAACGAGAAAATGCGAGGCGTAAGGAACGAACAGTGAGGGATGTTGGAGGCATATTTGGATGATGTTGTGCAAGGCGACTTGCTGTATATCTTCTGCTGCTCGGAGAAGGGATATCAAAGGGCCAATCGCGAGTTCCAGGTATGACGGCGTGCCTAGGTAGAGATAACTACGGGCCACAGCGATGATGACTGCGGAGTTGCGAGAGCCCAAGAGAGATTGTGCTGATCGAAGGAAAGATTCGAGATCTGGATCCAGTATGACGATTTCGTCCATTTCGTCCTCCACTGCCTCAGCGGGAGTCTCTTCGACGATCTCGTCATCGTAAAAACCCTTGCTTGACTTTTGAACCACAGGCTCTCCTGTCTTGACCTTCTTCACCTTCTTCGTCCTCCGCGGGAAGCATTTCCTCGAGTAAACCATGACCAATCGTATTGTCGCCAATTGAGCCCACTCATCCATGTCGACCAATTTCCTGACCAAGCTCTTATAATGCTGATGTACCAAATCCAATCTGTCCGGACACAGCTCCAAGAAAGCCATGACGGCAGCTCCAGCAACATAGTATTGTTTGTCCCCCAGCAGAGTCGAAATATGGTCCTCCAAAAGTGGCAATGTGCTTGGATCCAACCTGTAGCACTTTGGTATGGCCAAGGCAGCTGCCCTCCTCACGTACGGACTCATATCACCAACGCCTCTTTTGATTGCCAGAGCTACGATCTGCGATATAACGGGGACACGGATACTCGACATTGTCCGTAGTGCCAGAGCTCGAGTGTGTGGATTGCTGTCGGACAGCGACTTCTGGATGGTATTGATGGAGAGGAGGGCGGTATCGGGGGCTTCTTCGGCATGTTGGACGAGGTATGCGTAGACCAGTTTCTTGATCTCGATGTTGGGCGAGGCGACATTCTTGACTATGTTGGAGAAGTATTGGAGCGTTGGCTGGTGTCTGTACGACATCTGCGTGGCATTGTTAGATATATGACCATGGGCATCTGAGGGCAGGTAAATGTAAATATACAGAAATGACACGTCGTAAGCCATCGAGTATTTCGCTCTCTCTTCGGCTGTCCAGGAGTTTCTTCAATTGTACTGGTGGGAGAGGACGAGATGTGGATTTGCGGGCGAAGCTGGCGTCTCGTGCGGCCTCGAGAGTGAGGTCTCGCGCTGGGTATTGTTAGTTGATGTACTATAAACAGATAAAATACCCCATACCCGTCTCCAGCATACTGGAAATCTTCGATATAGACTCCATAGTGACTTTGGCGAGTTATGTTGTCGAGCGCGTGGTCATTGGTGGGGGCCCATCTTGAATATCAAAAATGACGATGCGATGCAATGCGATGCGAAATCGCTGCAGCTTCAACAAACACCACCACTCCTCTATCATCCATCTTTGTCAGTCCTAAAGCATACTGATTCACACACTAATTCTGGGCACTGGGATTTCACTGGTGCTCCAAAATCAACATCGATTCTCATTTGATCACTATGCCTACTACTCATAAAACTCAGGAGCGACATTAAAGCTATGAACGGTCTCCAAATCATGCCCGAACACCATCTTCGCCTTTGAGATCTTCTGCAACGAATGAATCATCTGGTTGGAGTGCACCCAATCATGATGATCACGAGCAAGCCATCCTTGAGGCACCGAACTTTCATAATTTTCTTTTACAATGTACTGGTCGCTTGTGAAAATCCAGGTTCCGCTTTTGGGAAGATTGACCTGATTGATTACGAGTCAGCCCTCACCGCAGCCGAACATCTCGAAAATTCAACGTACCTGAAGTATGCAGAGACTAGGGGTGTGTCCGGGGGCATGGCGAAGAGTAAGACCTGGCGCAATTTCATACATATCTCCAACGAATGTCTTGAAATTGATGTTGAATTGTAGGTATGTCGGGAGGTAGACGCCTGTAAGTTCTAGTAGGAGAAGCTTGGATAATTCGAGTGAAATCCGGCACTCACTGAGATCACTTTTAGTCGCGACGCTGTAATACGCATGCTTAAGCTCCAGCTCATGCACATAAACAGGAATATCAGTCCCACGGAACGCGTCCAATCGACCAGCATGATCAAGATGCATATGGCCCAAAATCACTCCCTTGATCTCCTTGATGTCATGACCAGTCTTCGCTATCGCAGCGTCCAGTTCCTGATGTGGTGAGTAATCGATGGGCTCGAAGATATCGACGAGTTGTGGACCCCAGGTGTCTGGAATGTTCTTGCCGCTTCCAGTCTCGTACAGGAGAAGGCCTTCGGTGGGATGCTCGATCAGGACGGATATGCTGATCATTTTTCGGCGCAGACGTGGAGCATCTTTGTGCGATGTGGTCGATGTGCCGGCCTAAGACGTCATGTCAAAAGTTGATCAGATTGTTTGGATTGGAACAACTCACTCCGTTAACCACGAATCCAGCGTCAACCTCAAGATACCCGACATTGAGAAGCCATAGCTTGGTCCCCTACAGCAAGAGGTTAGCGCCGCTTTCGATCCAGTCTTCAAATATTTAAACACGCACCACCAAAGCTTGATTAACCAAATGAATAGACATGCTGTAGGGATTGTAGGTTCTGGTGTACGATCAATTGCTTCCAAACATCCAACATTTTATATTTCACAAGGCTGATAGGCAGAATCAGGTATCGAATAGCATTACCAAGCCAACACAAACAAATGGGTAAGGTGGATTCATTTAACATTGCATGATCAAATTGCTTTCAAACCAGAGACCACAGTATCTCCATATTCGATCATGAATCCAGAGTCGCGATGTTGCGAATGTGGAGGTTGAGGTTGTGTCGCGGTTAAAGTGGTATTCTGAGTCGAGGTGCAAACGAGCCGTACAGCGCGTCGCATATTCTGATTACAATCCAGAAATATGTCTTGTGGAATCCGAACGTAGCAGGTCAAAACCCTTTCGTTTGCAATCTGATTTGGACGTCTTACCACTCCAAATATTTACAATCATTTGACCGAGTTCCCTTTTCTTCAAAACTTTCCCTTTGGATTGCCCGGCCCTACAATAACAGATTAAAGCATGAAAGCAGTCGGTAAGCACATTTCGCATCCCACCTCGACAATTTGACTTTAATCGAACCTCAAAAATAACAATCCCCCTACTACAGGCATAAAAAATGGCTCAGGGCCAGCCCAAAACCTCTTCATCGATCACAACGCCCCATCACCCCACCCCTCCCCGACGCAGCTCCTCATCAAAGTAAAAGCATTTGGTTTGAACCGCATGGATCTAAGCCAAAGAAGCGGAAAATATCCTATCCCACCACAAGCAGGTCCAATCCTCGGCGTCGAATTCTCCGGAACCGTGGAAGCTCTTGGTAGCACAACTCAGACTTTTAGTGTTGGAGACAAAGTCTTTGGTCTGACGTATGGAGGTTCTTATGCCGAGTTCGTGGCTGTGGAGGAGGGGACGGTGATGCGGAAACCCGGGGAATTGGGTTGGGAGGAGGCGGCTGGGATCCCAGAGGTAAGATATCACACTCCCATCAGCATCTCCCGTCCTCTCCCCCGCGATTTAATGAAGAATTCTATTATTTAGGCCTGGATGACAGCAACAAAGCCCTCCACCTCGTCGGCGACTTCGCGTCGGGAAAATCGATCCTCTGGCACGCAGGCGCCTCCGGAGTCTCAATAGCAGGGATTCAGCTCTCCCTCGCCGCTGGCGCAAAAGCAGTCTATGTCACCGCCTCTTCTCAGGAGAAAATCGATTTCTATGTTGATGTTCTCGGTGCAACGGCGGGCATGAACTATCGAACCCAAGATTTCGCAAAAGAAACAAACAGACTTACTGATGGCGCGGGAGTCGATATAATAATCGATTTTGTCGGTCAATCGCATCTCCAGAAGAACCTTGACTCACTAGCGAAAGACGGGACGATTGTGGCGTTGGCGATTACGAGTGGTTCTTTGGTCAAAGAGATTGATGTTTCGGCGTTTGTAAGGAAGAGAGTTAGTATTAGGGGGAGTAGTTTGAGATCTAGGGATGAGGGATATCAAGCTAGACTTTGTAAACTGTTTGTTGCTGAGACGTTGCCATTATTGCGTAATGGGACGTTGAAGGTTTTTGTGGAGAGAGTTTTTGGGTGGGAGGATGTTGCAGAGGCGCATGTGTTGATGGAGGGGAATGGGACGAGGGGGAAGGTTGTTTGTGTGATTTGAGTTTAGGTGGAGTGGAGAGAGTTATGAGTAGTGTAGAAGCTGTTTGTGGGGGTTGAAGATTACATAAGGATGGATTTTGTGCTTTCTAGATTGCCTGCATGTCGTAGATGGGGCCGTTGGTAGCTTATATACCATTTCAAGAATGAAGAATTCTTCAGCTTTTTATTGGTATATGTTGGCTTTGAGAATCGAGGTCTTTGTTGGATAGTTATCAACGTAAGTACCAGTCGCCGTCGTAAGTCCCAATGGTCTTGGAGAGATAACTAGTTACCAGATGTTGTCTCAATGGTGACGAGGGGGTTATAGTTGGAGAACAAACGAGGAGAAGCATATACAGGCAGCTCGTAGGTTATATTTTCGCTCACAGTGTAAACACTGGAGGTGTTATAGACTGTATCATATGACAGAGGTTTACACCCGCTTCCACACCAAAGATTTTGAACTCATGTTTCTCTTCCAATGACAACCATTTCTGTTCTTCACCTCGACCGCCTCATCGCATTCGACCATCATCATAAGTCGTGGCGGCCTTATGTGATTACTGCGCGCAGGGAGGATCACAGAAGTGCAGTTGCTGCAAAATTATCACGTACTGCTCCAAATCTTGTCCGAAAGCCGACTGAGAGGTTCACATAGATATTTGCAAGACTTACTCAACTTTCAACATGTCCATCCGTCCCAGCAACCAACATCATCTCGCTTTCTCCTTCTCGAGTGGCAGCGACAAAGCCGGACTGGTCGGCTCGAGAGCTATTGGGTGGCTCCCGCACACTGCACGCTGTCAGAAGCTCGATATTTGCGCCGCGTAGTTTGTATTCATTGATAAGAACTTCTATAACTTTTAATTTGTGCAAGCCCGTGACGATGGTGATTTTCTCGGGGCTATTCAATACGACGGACCTCAATGTCTCGAGGAGATGGGAATCCTTTCTGCAAGTTGTTGAGAGGATGATTGTACAGTTTTCTAGTCGTAAAGTGGGTTTAAGAGGGAGGGGAATGGGTTTTAAGGTATGATAAGCGAATATATTGACATGGAGTCGAAGGTATCTGAACCCCCTTTTTGGGTCCTTTGTTAGAGTTTTGTTACGTTGTCGAAGACATGATGAATTTGGAGTATTTACCAAAGGATTATGAAGGCGAGGAGGTGGTTTTCCAGGTTCATTGCGTGCTAAACGTTTCTCTTTGTCGCTTTTTGGTAAAGTGGTATGCTGAATGGGTAGGTTGGAGGACTGATCATTCTGCAAAGCAAAGTGGACATTGAATCGTTGTCTAGGAAAGACTTCACAGAACATCTTCACGGAGCGCATGCCTCAAGCGTCACACAGCCAAACTATTTCTAGTGGTTGGCGTGAGAGTTGAAAGACCTATTATCGTTTCTCCTTTAATTATATCCATTTGCTGTTCGTGTCCTTGTTATGAAGTATCCAGTTCCCAAAGATCTGAATGGAGCTTGTAGCACAGGTAAGAATCAAAGCCATAGATTGTTGGTGAAGCTGATCGGTATTTGACCCGAGCGTGTCACACTACGATCGCACGAGTGACCTTGCAGGAAATTGTCGGAAGAGTCGAATGGAAAAGCGATTAGTGAATATCCAAAACCTGCATGTTCGACCTGAGCACCTTAGAACGCCTTTCTCGTACCAACAAGCAACACCCCATGTTTCATTACATCTCACTCTCAGTGAGTATTCCGTCCTGCCAATTACCCAAATGTCATCGCAAACTTTTCTGTCCCAACAAATCACCAGGCGTCAATTCATCGCTAATCTCTTTCAGCACAGTCGCGTCAGCCACCTTCCCTTCCGCCATCTTCAGCATCTCCATCAATTTCGTCGCGCCCGCCGGCCATTTCGCAGCTCCTTCTTGAGGAGTGACCTCGCCCTTCAAGATCTGTTCGCTAGACACCTTCTCGCCATAAAAGTCGGCATTGGTTTCGGGTCTCTGGCTGATGACAGTACCGTCCACCGTCAACCCGCCATAGAAGCCTCGCGATTTCGTATATACCCAGACTGGCTTGACTTCCTTCATTTGGGTGGGGATACTCAGAGGTCCAGCCGCGAGGGCGACCGCGCCGCCGAGATTGACTTCTGAGTTCGTATAGGCGTCTACTGCATCTTGTGTGTTGAGCACGCATACGCAGTCATACACGTCTACGCCATACACGAGGCCAAAGCTGCCGGAACGGACGGAGAAAGCGGATGGTGGTGACCAGGTCCCGTCGGAGAGGCGAGCAATAACAACACCCGATCCTCCTGCCCCAGCTAGATACATTCCTGCGCGGAAGCCGGTGAAGATGGCTACTCCGTATGCATTTGCGATGGCTTGGGTGGGTATCTTGCCTTTGTCTGGAACTACGTTAGCTAGTATGAATTGGAAGAAGTAGAGTGCATACCAATGAAGCTTTTTAGAATCTGAGCTGCTTTGTCGCATTCTTTGCTGAGCCTGGATGCTTTGAAGAAACCCATGTTAACAGAAATATCAAAGTAGGAATTGAAGATAAGATGGAGATGTTGTGGTATGTAAAGGCTTTTGAGAGATCTGATTGATATCCTGATTGAATGATAACTCAAAAGAAAGGGAAGAGAGAGAAGCATAGCCATTTATGTCTTCTGGGTAATTTTAATGCGAGGGCAGTGCAGGTACCTGTGACTCGTCATTACTTCGTGCACTGCACATTGGTTCCAAATGGCTCGCCTCATACTATTCAACATGGAGGCTGAGTTGAGAGAAGCTTGTTGTTGTTGCAGACTGATTTGAGTTGTTGATGTACGACCCTATTAGTTCTCTGCACGGATACGAACATACGCCCCCTGCTCCTTGGCAGGATTTCCAAGAATCAACACCACTTCTAGTCTACATCTTCACATCATCTCACTCACACCATGCCGGATTAAGTAGTTTCAGTTTACGACATACATTGCCATATTCACTCTCTGCAGCTCACGTATCGACTACGCCCTCTAGCTCCCAGCTAGGTTTCTCAAATGAGTACCTCTGTACTTCTGTTCACGTTCTCTCCACTTTCGGTAGCTAGAGATACGGTAATCAGATCTTCCGTCTGAAGCCTCACGAGCTGCAAGCACAATACGGTCCATGGCATTCAGCAATTTTTTTTGGCTATGGCCTTGGTCTTTGTACGGTGTTTATCCGGTTAAAGCCTACCCAAAGACGTGCTGTGAAGATTCATGGCTGTATAAATAACAACTTAGAACCTTCGCCTTTGACGGTATCAATCCGATAGTCTTCCATAGTCTACGCTCTTCTTAGTCAATTACACAATTGCAATGGCTGCTATCCTCATTTCCATCGTCTTGTTTCTCCTGCAGAGAAGTCGAGCTTCACCAATCATCACTTTCAATGATAACCACACCAATGGGTACTGCAAACAATTCACGATCCCCGTGTTCGCTACCTCGGAGAGCGCAGTGTACGATACACCAAGAGTAGACAACGATATTGAAGCTGCATCCTGGGCCCTCCAAACCGACACTTGGAGCACACCACAAGAGTTGCAGACAATTCTCAAGAACACCACAACTTCCGGCACCTTCAACATCTACGCACAACTTTGCGTCCCGAAGTCAGGGGAGAAGAAAGAAATCCTTCAAATTGCTACTCATGGCGCCAATTTCGACTCTCGTTACTGGGATTCCAAACTCGACCCCGATAATCATTCATATGTTGAAGCGGCACTGAATGCTGGGTACTCAATCCTTACTTATGATCGCATTGGTTCCGGACAGTCTGATTACCCTGATGCATACGAAGTGGTCCAGGCACCTCTGGAGATGGAGATTCTCCGCCAGTTGACGTTGGCAGCGTGGAACGGCACTTTGTACGACCTCGCAGAAAAGGCAGCACCTTCCGTCCCAGCTTTTTACGCTTTGCAAGTACCAAGCAAAGTCGTACATGTTGGTCACAGTCTTGGATCCATCATCACTTCTGGCTTTATTGCCTTGTATAGCAACCTGACTGACGGAGTAATCATTACTGGGTTCATCTTGAACCCGCACCTTGCCATGATCGGAAATGTGGCAGGCGACAGCTCGTATGCTGGTGCGGCACCCTTTCCAGGTCCTTACAACCGATCGAGCGGATATCTTGCAAGCTCGAAGCATGGCATCCAGAACATTTTCTTCGGCGGCAATGTTTCCACTGCATTCACACCCGAAATGCTCGATTATGGCGACGCTATCAAGCAACCAGTAGCCATAGGCGAGCTTGTCTCTTCATTCCAACTCGTTGGGCTCCCGGGCCCTGATCTGATAGCACCGATACAATACATGTTGGCCGAGAATGATCTCCGCGTGTGCGCTGGTGATTGCAAGGGCGTTGCCAATATGACTGTTTTGAAGGAGTTGTATCCCAAGGCTGACGATATTGAAGTCCACATTCAACCCAACACTGGACACGGCCTTCCCCTTCACAACAATGCCAGTGCAGGTTTTCAAGTTTCGCTTGATTTCTTGTCTAGGCATGGGTTGTAAGGTCACTCGAGTTCGCTATCGCAACTGCTTCAAACTATAGTTGTTTCTACCTCTCGCCGATCGACAACGACGAGGTGGTGTAGGCGGATTCATATCATCAGCGGATGGGGTGCGGTTTTATGACAGCGAGATCTAGGGGCTGTGCCTCAGACAACGTGTGCGGAACGGAAGGGGGGACTTGGCTGTACTACCAGCTATAATTCAACTTCTCGGAGCCATTTTGATTGGTTAAATTATTCATAATTCATTCATTCATATTTTGGATATGTAGTAACTTCCGTCCAACTAACGGTTCCATTCGTTGACATTCATTCATCAAATCTCCTTTCGGACTAAGGTACATATTGTTTTGTCTTTATCAACCCTTCAGTTTCGACTTGGATCTGATGTGTGAAAACATTTAATCGCCAAGCTCTTTCCCTTCCGGTGGCGATATATAATCTATGTTCAGCCAGATGTTCCATCGCTGTCTCCATGAACATTTACAATAGTAGCAACTACAAAAAAGGATTTGGAATTTATTTGCGTGGATGCGGGATGCGAGCCTTACCCGAGCGAGCGACTCAGCCTCAATTTGTCATCCACCTGCAGTAACACGGACCTGCGTAAGCTTTCGGATGCACTTCATGCTGACTTAACTTGCACAAACCACCCATCTTCTCCCCAATTTATTTGCTGTCGTCGGTGGTAACTCATCTTTGCTGGCATTCGTTCGAGCTTGAATTACACCGTACTACTCCCTGGCGCCGATAAATATCGATTGAACTTAAAAAAGTGTCGAAATGGCTACTCCAACTATATATTATCATAAAAGCATTATCAAGAAGACAAGGAGACGTCACCAGAAGTCGAGGAATGGATGCTTGGAATGTAAGAGGAGGAGGATCAAGGTTAGTAAATATACACCAATGCGGACTCGAAACTAACAGTTATGAGTGCGATGAGGCGAAACCTTCGTGCGAGAGATGCGACTTGTCTCTGTACGAATGCGTTTATCCAGCACCACAGTCTGCCACAAGCAATGAGAAGGACGAGGAATTCCAACGGAGCTTTTCAACAATCGCTCTCTTGCCATCGCCAGAATCATCTACATACTCAGAAACTTTGCCATCTTCGGGATCATCCACATGCTCGCCTCTAGGATCGATGGATCACTGCTCGAACATCACAGCAGAGACTTTAAATTCCATGTCTGAAGAGGACCTGTACCACCATTATCTTTCACATACAAGTCGAACACTGGCACCCGGCCAAAGAGGCCAAGATGCCATGCAAATCGATTTACCCGCGCTGGCTTCGGAAAGCAGAACAGTGTTTCACTCTATTCTTGCTGTCTCCGCCGTCTGCGTATGCTGTGACATGATAGCGAAAGAGACCGAGATTTCAACGAGTGCAATTCGCCAATTATTAATGGTCGGATACAGACATTATAATCTTGCAAGCGAACAGATGAGACATTCGATGTCGAAGCTCGATACGTTGAAGCCTGATTACCTGTTAGCCAGTGCGGTATTGATGGTGCCGTTTGCGACGGCGAGCCAGCAAGTCAATCATTGGATCTCGAAAAGGATCTCGGTAGACGGCGGCTCTACCAGACCCCTTTTGACAACTCCCAGGGATGCCATTGTTCTTATGCGAGGTATACAGACGACGATTCGGACACTGTGCTGCGACACCCCAGTTTCGAGTCCCGATGGTCCGATAGAGTCAGATGTATCAACTTGTAGTCCGTCTGCTGAATCAAGCATCTCATCCACTCTGCCTCCACCACGAACCCACGTCATGTTCGAAATAGTCTCAACCACAAGCCAAGATGCCTTTCTCAAATTGCAGCAGCGTCTAGATTCTGCCGCATTCTCTCGCGGCGAGGGATGTGATGACGATATAGAAGCTTGCAAAGCTGCCTTTAAAGCAATGAATTCTCTCCGAACCAGAGCATTTTCTCCTGCCAAAAGCACGTTCGACTTCACGCCAGCTCTACTTCACCGAATGCCTCCATGGCTTCAATCCATCGCAAACAGAGCTTCAAACCCACTACCGCACGAAACCCTAACAAGTTTCTTTCTCAGCTTCCTAGTTCAAGTCCCACAAGCCTACCTCAATCTCGTGCTTCCCCTGCTCGATCAGCGACTTGAGAATCCCATTGCGGTTTCAGCCGAAGCCAGCCCCGTCATCGGTTTAACTACCATGCAGGCACTTGCGCTGGAAATATACGCGCACTGGTCCGTCCTGATGTTCTTGACAGAAGATAGGTCGTGGTGGATTGGTAATTTGCCGGAAGTAACGCTGTCTGGATTGGTGAACGCGTATGGTGATGGTTTTGTGAGTAAACTTGTTGCTGGGAGTTTTGGGGAGTCGGGAAAGTGGTGGCCAGGTAGTATGTTGAAAATATTGCGGGAGGTGAAGAAGTTTCGTTGATCGATGCTCTTGTTTATCCTTGGGTTAAGGATGAGGACCGATTTTGTAAGATTATGAATCGCACGCATCATGAATTGAACGTTTCCTTTTTGACACCCTTCCATATTCTTTTGATATTCAAGAACTATTCGAGCTCCCTTCTTGCACTAATCTGACAGAACCGCCTCTCAAAATAAAACAATAAGTGATAACCTTCCGGAAAATGTACAGGCCAAGGCTAGTATAAATCAAAACACGAAAAATCTGATGAATTGATATAAAATCAAGCCCTTAAAAGAATGGAGACAACGGGATGGCATATTCTTATATTTTTCGAAGAATATGTAGCAGAACAACACTGTCAGTGCACTTGTGTACCAGTACGACGCGAAATCTGTCCGCTACAGCTTAATTCATATCCTTGAGCAAGATCTTTAGCAGAGCGAGCTTCATAATCCAGAGCCAAATCCCCAGCATTGGAGGGTTGGACAGCAGCTCACAATTCTGTGTACTTCGATTTTCGTTCAACTTTGGAGCAATCCATATAATCGTGTGTTTGGCTTGATTGAAGGGCGCGAGACATCTCGCCGTTTTCACGATCGTAGCCAGCCGCGTGAACTCAAAGTTGGAGGTTAGCTGACGGGTTGGTTCATGGTTGGTTTGAGGGATTGATGGAACGATGATGGCATTTACAGCCTTGACCGATCAAGGCTCGCACCGAAAATTCAATCGACCATATGCACAAGAAGTCGTCGTTCAACTAACCATCGAGGCTGACTTTGATTGTGGCTGGTCAAGATTTTAACTGCAAGTTAGTTATTATAAAATGATTGAAAGACCCTGGTGCAGTGATGCCTCTTCCTCAGTTGATGGATGAATTCGAAGGGCCAAACCTAAGTTGGGCATCAAGTGAGCTTCCATCTCAGCCTTGCATTTACGGCCGAAAAAGCCTTAGTACACATGATCGCTCTTTCATGCACCTCCTCGTGTCAAAGGGCGTCGGATAAGGACGCGCCAGGAGTGCAAATAATTTACCGGTCAAGATAGGGTGGCTTGTTTTGATTTGTTCACCAAAATAAACCCCTAAAAACATACCATACCACGGCCCTTGTCGTATTCCGGTCATCCATATCTATGAAAGGAACGTTGCTGCCTAAACTCACAGAAAATTTCAATATGCGATCGACTTGTGATTCGTGTTCCTGGTGGCAAGGCTGAGGGCGCAGTTGAGGCTATGGTCGGCTGGCGGCGGCCACATGGAAGACCAGAACACGAGTGCGTATTCTAGTTATCATCGATTGTAAACCAGAGCTGTTTCTTATAGATAGATAAGGATGTGACTGTCGTTGAAAATGTTGAGGTGCGAGCACATGCGATTTCGGTCCGACTTTTGACGACGCCACTCTGTGTGGCTGAGCAGTTCAGCATTTCCAAAGATCGGCAGGAGCGTGCTGTTTGAAGCGGGTGTCCCAATTTGCCGGGCCGATGAGCGAAAGCCAATAATCTCGAGAAGGGTTCCGATCTGATTGATTGTGATGGCGCGCGTAGTTCGGACATTATTTTAGATATTCCTAAAAAAAAATTGTTCGAATCAGCGGTGTATGGTAAGGTTTTGGCGCT
The DNA here is from genome assembly GCA_023078705.1 of Venturiaceae sp. KMAF11. Classification (NCBI taxonomy): domain Eukaryota; kingdom Fungi; phylum Ascomycota; class Dothideomycetes; order Venturiales; family Venturiaceae; species Venturiaceae sp. KMAF11. Next base: position 893,657 of record JALGOQ010000012.1, read on the forward strand.
CTATTGCAGGACGCAAGGACATTTTATTCGAAGAGATTCATATGGAGTGGATGTCAGGAGGATGTTGCCCAAGGGGTTCTTTGACTTTCCTGCCAAACAAAATTAAGTCGTCGTTGTATGATCAGCATCGGTGCCCACTTTCGGGTGAGACGTCATCAACCGCATCGACAACTTCAAATTCGAGCATCCTGACGGTGTTCGTGGCGATTAGTTTGAGAAACCAGGTTTTCCCATTGTTGATCGAAACGATCTAGACCGTTGGGAAGTCGTCAATTTTGGCGGACATGATTCTTGGCGGTGAGGTGAAGCTCGGTAGCTTGGAAGCTGAGTTCAAGTTCAGGTTCAGGATCCAACCAGGAGAGACAATGGCGGAGAGGGCATTTCTGGACATCAAAGGAATTATGGAATGTTGGCAGCTGAAGCTTCGCTCGCCCCTGCACATTGAAGGGTGTTGAAGCGCCGTCCCGATGGTGCTGACTATGCTTATTTGTTTTGAGGTAGCTCAAGCATCACGACTAAAGTCAAAGTCGTACATGTATGTCTCAATCAGACTCGTATTTGAGTAGCGTGCTGTACAGCACAACTGCTGCCCCGGTAGCAGGATGGCGTAATGGTGCCCCACGAATAGTGTCTTAGTGCAGAGCTCAAGAAAGTTGAATGAGCGAGGCGACCCACGAAGAGTCGAGGACAACCACTGGAGCCACTGATTGAGCTGCGCCTCTGGGGTACGAACCTCTCCAGCTCTCAATTGGAGAGCTAACAAATTCCTAGTGGAGATCGCGATCGTGATTGGACTTTTCGATCTCCTCGGCTTAGGACAGCTGCACTCGCTGGCGGGTTCGCGACAAAAACGGCTCGTGATTTGTGGAGGAGAATGCAAGACGCATACCAAGGAGCTTCTACGTTGGAGGTGCGTTGTTCAGCGCCCTTGCAACAAAGCAGCTGACGTAGCCGGACCTTGTCGTTTAAAATCTGGCTTTTCTCCCACAGCGCGCAAAGCTACGGGTGTTTGGGTGATGCGCGGATTGGGGTTCTAGAGAAGCAATTCACCAAGACGCTACGCTTCAGCCAGCAGTAGAGTTGCAAGAGCCAAGAGACTCTAAGCTCAAGCCATTTTCCTTGGAAGAGCTTCAGTGTAATTTCGTCAGTCGCGGTATATAGCTTCGCACGCCCCCGTCTCTCATTCCGGCCCCTTTTGCTCAACAGAAGGGAGAAGTTGTTTGACAACAAACCGCTTTCCACCATTTGCGTGCCAACCATCTTCAACTTTAAATTCCTGGATGACGGCATCATCACATTCAGCTCATAAATACCTACAATACCGACACCATTCCAGCGCCAGCAGAAACTATACAATCTAAATACACACTGGCCATTCCTTGAAGGGCCGTCGGCTGTGACATTCTGCACAGCCTCCACGCTAAACTCCTCTGCGCCCAACAAGCGATACCTCCAGCGATTCAGATCCGCCTTGCGTATGTCCATGTCTTCCATCTCCTCCACTTCTCCTCCCACCAGAACACATCATCCTCTTCTGTCAGGCAACAGTTGTAATAATTCCATTTTTCTTCGCCTTCATTTTCTCACTGCCGTGGCTGCGCCAGTGGCTGTGTTGCCATAACCTATCACGCGAAACGGGGCTGATACGATCTGAGAATCTCTAGAAACCAATGCAAAGTGGCACAAGTCAGTAGAACCTTATAACCCAGTATCTGCATTTTTCTTGCACGGAAACAATTTTTGTTCCATTACTTTGGAACCTGACACAAACGTCCCAATGCGTCAGTGTTTCCCTTTTCTTCGCTCCAACCGCCGCGAGACCAACACATCACTCTGCCACTGCCAGCATGGCAATCTGAGTGCTTCGTCACAACAGGGACTGATAATGAATATAGATTCAATAAAGAGTCGTGCGCGACATGCGTCTTACAAGAAGGAGGACGACGATGGCCTGTGGGGCAAAATCAATCCTTTTGGGAGGACAAACTCGCGATCTAGTGGACCGACAAGGGACATAGAAACGGGCGACTTACCAGAACTGCAGACTGGAGCCTCTAGACAATCCGACCCGAACATTTACACAAGCGACCAAGCATCATATCCTCCACCACCACCTCGAGGAAATACCGAAGGATCTCCTGTAGACTCAATAACCACACAAGGCACGCGAGGCGCTAGGGATGAATACTACGACGAGTCGAACGCCACCACATTAAATGGAGATGCCGAGAAGACTGGGCTCAAGAACAGGGCGGGACTGAAGAGCGTACCAGAAGATAGTGCTCTGAACAAGGAGAAAATGAGCACGGATCAAACCAGCGGAAGCACTGGCTACACTCGTGAAGATGATGTTGAGAAGGCGAAGAGGTTAAAGGACGAACACAATGCACGTATGAAAGAGCCGATTCCGGTTGGGCAACAACTCAGGACCGTCCTGTTCCCACGATGGTTAACGATCAACTGGCTACTTATTGCCGCACCGGTCGGAATTGGACTTCATTTCACCAGCGTTGACCCGCTCATTATATTCATCGTCAACTTCATCGCCATTGTTCCATTAGCTGGTATTCTAAGTTTCGCGACCGAGGAAATCTCAATCCGCGTCGGTGAAGTTCTTGGTGGTCTTTTGAACGCGAGTTTTGGGTTAGTACTTTTCTGCTAGACGCCGAACACTCAAAAACTAATTGCTTGTAGTAATGCTGTCGAACTCATCGTTGGTATCATTGCGCTTGCCAAAAAAGAAATCATCATTGTGCAGACATCACTCATTGGCAGTATGCTTTCGAACTTGCTATTGGTTATGGGGATGTGCTTCTTCTTTGGTGGTGTCAACCGCCTAGAACAGCATTTCAATATTACTGTGGCTCAGACTGCCGCCAGTATTCTTGCACTGTCCGTCGGAGCACTCCTCATTCCAACCGCGTTCACGTGGGGTCAAGGCGCTGCGAATGTGGCAGGCCAATTGGATGAGAAGCTCTCTCGCGGAACTGCTGTCATTATGCTTGTCGTCTATGGCGCCTATCTGTTCTTCCAGCTCAAATCTCACAAAGAGATGTATAACGCACCGAGCAAAAAGGTCGAGAAGCGCAAGGGGGCCAAGAAGCAAGAAGGAGAGGCATTTAAAGCATTGGCACTTGCCGGCGGCGGAGCTGCTGCTACAGCTGGTGGCAAAGCTCAAACAACAGGTGGACAGACTGCCTTTGTCGAACCCGACGAGGATCCCGAAATTCCCCAACTCTCCCTCATAGGGGCCTGTGTCACTCTTGCTGTCGCTACTGCTCTTATCGGTGTCTGCGCTGAGTTCCTGGTCGACAGTATCAATGCTGTCACTTGCAAGTACCACGTCTCCGAGTACTTCGTTGGTCTTATCCTCTTGCCAATTGTTGGAAACGCTGCAGAGCATGCCACGGCTGTCACGGTGGCGATCAAGGACAAGATGGATCTCGCTATTGGTGTTGCAGTTGGTTCCAGCATGCAAATCGCTCTCCTTGTTCTTCCACTCATGGTCATTCTCGGCTGGATCATTGGCTCTGACATGACACTCATCTTCGATGATTTCCAGATTGTGGTCATCTTTGTCGCCGTCATTCTTGTCAACTATCTGATTAGCGACGGCAAATCACGTAAGTGCATATTTCTATTCTGCTTGATAGCAATGCTAATTTCTGTCTAGATTGGCTCGAGGGCGTCCTGCTCATGGCTTTGTACATCATCATCGCTCTTGCCGCTTGGTTCTATCCAAAGAGCCAGGGGAGTTGCTGAGCTTGATCGTATGCGATACAAATTTCCCTTCAAATTGTGCTTATCACGCGCACTTCGATCGCCCCAGCGGTCGTGTCTTCAAAAATCCTGCATACTCGGCGCTTGGCTGGGCTTTGCCTCATTCTACGTCACAAAGTATTTTGATCTCTGGGAACGAGAACGTAAGGTACCCATTCAATGTGTTCGGGTTAGCAATTTGCTCCTCACTCAACATTCCATCAACGACGGCAACGGATTTTCAGACACCAACCTCGATCATCTCACTCAGTTTTCAAGATACCCACTCGTTTGGTCCTGGACTATTCCCCTTTGCGGCTCCAAATGACGGCTTCAGATCTTTGCGTTTCATTTGTATTTTGTGTCAATTCTGCTGCGAGCAAACTGCCGCTCTAGGTTTTTTCAAAGGCGTCGGATCAAAGTTTGAGCGAGACTTTTCGGCGTTTCGGACATCTTTTGGCATTTTTCCGGATTGATTATATTGTATCCATAGGTACCACTCTCACGAGTGATCAGCGGGAACAAGGAAATATCGGTCACCATAATGGTGTGCATCCCATGTATATACTAGTAAATGAAGACGAGAGAAATTGGAACTATGGCACAGGTGGGCGCTTCTTTTGGAGTGCTAGTGAGTTATATATGTTATGCGGGGTTGATAACATTTAAGCTTACTTTGTTCATAGAAACACCGGTGAGAGGAGAGCATTGACTGAAACTGACTGTGCTGACAGGAGAATTGCAACATAGGTCATTTATCAGTCTTTGCAAAGCTTATGTAGTCACAGGTACTTTCTCATTACAATCATGTTCACTCTTCTACCAGAAGCATTCTTTCTCTTAGCCTTCATCATCGCCAACACGTATTCGAAGCATTTAGAGCCAACAAGTAGAGCCCCTCTGTTTGGTGAATAGCATGTCTGAGACCCCTGTCACCTCAAGACAAAGGGAATCAATACACACCACTACTATGGAGGACCATGTACACTTTCATCATAGTTGGCACCCATCCGTTGACATTAAGCTGGAAGAATTTTACTGGGATCTTTGCGAGTGCTAGATTGGATATCGAGTTGTTGATGTTTGTGGTTGTGTCGTTTACTTTTGCCTGGATGCGTACGAGTTTTTTGAATGTTCAGACGGACCGATGGTTCATCAGACGACGTCCAACCCCTCGAGGGCGTCGAGGATGCTGGGATTTTAGCGATCACTCAAATGGATATAGCATGGTCAGAACTAGTAGCAGGGTCGTTCGATTCTGGCAATGTTCCCAGGAGATCTCGCCAGGAATTTATCGAGTGCTTTATTCAAAGTCGACATCTCGACCTCATGAAAGGTCCTGGTTTACAACGCTCGGATCTAATCCTCCGTCGACAATCACTTAGATCATCCAGGTAATTTCACAGCTATAAGCTCTGTGCTACAATCTCATAACAGTCCCCTGCCCGATTGGGTAGTAGTGGAAACCTCAGGTGACACCACCGTCCTCACTCTCGGGTGGTTCCTTCCTCCTTCCTTTCCAGGATGCCTATTTAAGGACCCCTTCCCTCCCCTCAACCCTCCTCTTCTTCCATTACTTTAACATCTCTTTATCTTTGCCTCTCCCTCTCCTTCCTTTTCCCTCCCTTCTTTCGCTCCAGAAGCCTTTCGTGCTCCGCTCTTTGCATAGAAGACGGTCGGATCGTTTTCTCAGTGCTAGCATTGGGTCGGCGCAGTGGTATCGCAGCTTTTGAGGGTATCACTAGGTAAGAGCGCATTTTCTGTCTCTTTCTTATGGTCTCCTCTTCACCATCATCTCCGGCTTCAGTTTATTTCAACACACTCTCTTTGCAACTGGAACTTCAATCGCTTTCGAATGACCTGGCGGCGAATGTCAAATTCCACCTCAGATCTGGGCTTTCAGATCTGAGATTACCCAGAGCTCTTCTTCTAGCTTCACCATTTCTCTTAGCTTCATTGGTTTCCTTCTTCTCATCTCCTTCTTTCATGTCATATTACGATACTAACAGCCCTTTCAAGACTTCATTCCGCTGATGAGCGGCTCGTCTACTGCTTAAAGTCGCAAAATGTCTGTTCCACCAGACGAGTTCTTTTTGAGCAACAGCATTGGCGAAACTGAAGACCCTGGAGAAGCCGCTTTCGATCAATTCGTCCAATTCATCAATAATGAGTCAAACGCCATCGAAAATGAGACAAACACCATTGCAGACGAGACAGAGGACATGGATATTTCAGCTGGCAGCGCCTCTACTGCTGTGATTGCAGCGGACTCTAACGAGACAAACGCCATGGATATTTCGGGCGGCAGCTCTTCCAATGCACGTATTTCAACGGGATCTCCTCCAGCGGGTCGACGCCGCCGTGGTGGTAATGTAACAATTCCTACCGATGCCGAGATCATTGATCTTGACTCCTGCTTGCCGGAGCCTCTCAATTCTGCGCAAAAACCAATCGATCTTATGCAAGAATCAATCATCAAACCCGAAGACAAATCTGAAGACAAATCCGAAGATGTCGCCAAAGTGGTTGTCATCAAATCAGAATCAGTAGAGAAGGGCTGGGCGAAAGCGAAAGACTATATCAAATGGCCGAACTCCGCCGATAACCCGATCATTCTTGACGACGACGAGGATCCCCCGCTACCACCCCAACCACCAGCACCGAAGCCTCGACGGACCACCAAACAAGGTGGGAAGACCAGCCCGTCGCCGAACCTCGAAGCTGTGCCCATCGTCAACAAACCGGTACAAGATGCTACCGCTCCATCAGAGACCTTCGAGGATCCTCCATCCACGCCCGTGGCCGATCTTCTCATCGAAGACGCGACGTCCCCCGGCAAGAACACATCTGGTGTTCAATTTGACGATGAAATGGATATTGGGGCAGCAACGAGTCTCATCGATGTACCAACCATTAACGAAAACCTAGCAAGCTCGGACATGGAATCAGCGACTGGCTCAATCAATGCACAATTCTCCAGCCGACTGCCAGCTAGCCTGAATGCTACCACTGGTGGTCTAGATCTTGGCACCTCGACGTTAAACCCTAAGAGCCCTGCGCCAAAGGAACGACTGCTCACTCCAACAATGCGTGCAAAGCTCGGTAAATTCAAGCAGAGGGCTTTCGCTGGGAAACGTGATCTGCCCACCTCGAATGCAGGAGCTTCATCGGCCGCACGTGGTCCAACGCTTCCTTCTGCACACCCAGCAGCAACAGCGTCTAATGCAAGACCTTCATCAAGGACACGAGGTACAGGAACTGCATCTGCCCAACCAGCACCGATCACCTCGTCCTCAGCTTCAGCAAAGTCGTCAGCGCCGCGTGCGCTAGCTTCCCCGCCGGTGCCAGCAGCCCCAGCATCTGCAGCCGGACCATCGAACCGATCAATATCATCCTTGGCCCAGCCCGTGGAGGACGAGGTATCGCTTGAAGACATCTTCAATGATCATGCCATGATGGACGCGGGACTTGGAAATCAACACGAGGACCAAGTTCCAGATGAATACCTCGATGCTGCACAGAAGTTCAACGAGGAGAAGGCCGCATTTGAAAAGAGGCAGGCTACTGGTAGCACAACGACCGAAGATGAGATTAAGCTGATGCAGCGACAGGCCGAAATGGACTTGTGGAAGAAGAGACTGAGGGAAGACGCGCAACATGACAACTCTCTAGCATCCGATTCACTCTTTGTTCCAGTCGATACTGACCCAATGCAAGCACTGGCAGGCTATGCAAATGGCACGAACGATCACAACGACTTTGGTGGATCCGAACAGATGCTCGAATTCGAGTTGCAAGCAGAACCGTTGAACCGATCGAAAGGCGCTTCTGGTAAGAAGGGCAAGAAGGACAAGAAAACCAAAGGCAAGCCTGGTAGGCCAAAAGGCAGCGCAAATGACAACAACAAAGTCAAAGACAGGAACGCCAGAGTATCGAAAAAAGCTCCTGCAAAAGGCAAGAAAGATGGCACCAGCAGCTATAGGAAGCAAGGTCCTTCGATGCTCGATATTGGCAGTCTGTACACTGGTAATGTCTTTCGCGACGCTGAGGGAAATGCGGATCGGCCACAGCTCGCAAAAATGAGCCACACACGACGACAAGATGCCCTCAAATCACTTGTGGCCTCTGTGCCTCAGGAGCATCGCAAGACGGCACAGGTCGACAGGAACTACCTGAATTCCGCCTGCAAAGACTTTGTCGGCCGATTGTCTGTCAGATCTCATGTTGGCAGTGATGGATGGGAAGTTACTGGCATGACGTGCATTCTTAAGCATCATCAGCTTCTCGGTATGTAACGACATCTTCCCTTTTTATTATCTACTTCTGACTTAAAATTCAGGTGCCGCTTTCATGCGTAGGCGCGAGAGAGGTAGCACAGCTCCATTCGGCGGAATCTGTGCGGACCAGATGGGTCTCGGAAGTGAGTGAACAGTTCCAACTAGGCCCTCATTTCTCTTGGGACAATCTTCGCTGACGTACCACAGAAACCATCATGATGCTAGCCAACATCGTTAATGGGCGCCCTCCTCACAACCACGAAGGACCAAAGACAACGCTCATTGTTGCAACACCAGCTCTCATCACGCAATGGATGAGCGAGATTAACAAGCACACATTGCAAGAGAAGAAATCCAATTGGCGACCTCTCAAAGTCCTCAAATGGCACGGCAAGTCGAAGCCGTGTACCAACGACCCCAATGGCGGAATCTACGATTTTGATGTCGTGTAAGTCTCGCCAGAGATTTTCAGTCATCTCAATCGAATATCGCGTTGCTGACTCAAGAATACAGGTTGACCACATTCGACGAGGTCCGAAAGTCATATCCCAAGCAAGACTTTCCTGTCCACCTTCAGACTCGTCATGAGAGAGAAGCGTGGTGGCGAGAGTTCTACGAAGAGAACAAGGGGCCTCTCCATGGTGTCGAGTTCTTACGTGTTGTGTATGATCCTTGACCCGCATGCCCACCTAGCTCCGCACTAACAAAGCTTGATAGGCTCGACGAGGCGCAAGCTATAAAGAACTATAAGAGCCACACATCAATAGCATGCCGAGGGCTTCGAGCCACACATCGCTGGGCTCTCAGTGGCACGCCAATCCAAAACGCACCAAAAGAACTGTTCCCATACTTCAAGTTCTTGCGCGTTGAGCACACTGGCACCTACAAGACCTTCTGCCAAAACTTCATCGGCACTCACTCTGATGGCAGTCTAAGTGCCATTGGCCTAGACCGACTGCATTCATTCCTCAGTCGGTTCATGATTCGGCGTACGCACGCCGACCAGCTCATGGGTGCGCCAATTGTCATCCTTCCGAAGGCCTCTGAGAGGGTCTACTGGTGCCACTTCAACGAGCTTGAGCGCAGCATCTATGAGATGGTTCGCGTTAGAATGATCCAGCGAATCAATCGTCTTTCCAGAACTCGTCAATTGGAAAGCAACTACTCCAACGTGCTCACGATGCTGCTCCGTCTTCGTCAGTTGACTGGTCATCTCTTGGCCCTAGAACAGCCAATGAAGGATCTCTTGGAGAAGGAAGACCATGAAAAGATCTACGAGCTCGCACTGGAAGCCAGTACCAACCATCGAATGACGCACGAGCAGCAGATGCGACGCACGCGCGAGGGTCTTTTCCGTCCCAATGGTGACCACGATAAGACAGGCATACCCGGCGTCAATGTCGATAACGAAGACACCGGGAATGGCAACGACAAGGACAAGGATCGAGCTGATAGTTTCCATGGCTCACCTCCTCGCAAAGATTGCTCCGACACTGGTCGCCATCATGGCTCCAAGTTCGACTTCCTGATGTACCTTCAAGACCTCAAAGATGGAATCGCTGGACGAAGCTCAGAAATGCGCACCGCCTGCAACTTCTGCAACGACATCGCAGAGGAGGCGTGGATGACTCAGTGCTACCATGTCTACTGCAAACGATGCCTCGAGCGCATGGCAGAGGAGGCAGCTATGAGAGATCTGAGCGGTGCACGTTGCGTAGCTTGCCAAACAATCTTCACCAGCACGAAGCCATGCGATCAAATGGACTTCAACCAGCCCAATGACAACGACAACGATGACTCTGGCGGCGACGATTCGGATCAAGAATTGCTTCGAAAGACGAAGAAACAAGGCCGCCGAGGAAAGAAGGCGAATGGTGAGAAGAAAAAGGATTGGATTGATCTTGCGCCTGGCAACGATATCCTCCCTTCCAGCAAGACGCTTGCCATTAAAGCCCAGATCATCAACTGGATCCAGGAGAATCCGGATGTCAAGATCATTATCTACACTCAGTTCATCGACATGATTCGTATCCTCTCCAAGGTCTGCAATGCTGAGAAATGGCATTTCGCTCTTTACCACGGTGGCAAGTCACACGAAGCCCGCGATGAGGCCATCAAGGAGTTCTCTGAAAATCCCGACATGCGAATCATGCTTGCTTCCTTGCGATGCGGTGGTGTCGGACTCAACTTGACCATGGCGCAGAAGGTCATCGTTGTTGACCCTTGGTGGAACTCGTCTGTCGAACAGCAGGCGTTCTGCCGAGTCTTCCGTATTGGGCAGGAGTCGGAGACGTCCATGACCCGCTTCGTGGTTGAGAAGACGGTCGACGAGAACATGATTCGCATGCAAGAGCGGAAACAGAAGGAAATCGATGACGTGATCGATGGAGGTAGGCACCGCAAGTAAGTTTGAGCGCTTGACCTGTTCCTTACGATTTTGCTGCTATGGAATCACTTACTAACATATACTCTTTTAGGCTCACCATACCTGACTTGCTCCGCCTCTTTGGCGAGACCGAAGAGGACGCCAACGGCAATACCTTCATCCTTGTAGAAAATCGGGAGACGTTGCCCAATCCTAACGGCGATCCAGAGGACGAGGAGTTTGACGAAGACTAGAAGACTGAGATGACTGTGGCTCTGCTACATTACTACTAACTGCATGGATTTCGGCGTTCAGGCTTACTGAACACTGGATTTGTGAGGTGATTTGCTAGGAGTTTATCGACCACTAGCTCGGTTTGGCAGATGTGATTTGGCGATGAGTCCCGGAAGTATTCTAGCGATAACATTTGAAAAATCGCCAGGAATTTAGCGAGTGCGATATGGATTTGGAGAATACTTCTGAGTGATGATGTTTCCTAGGCTTCTAGAGGCAAGACTGGAAAAGTTTGCCAGGAAATTGTCAAGTGCGATATGGCTTTGGAGAGTATTACTTAGGTCGCAATATTCTATGCACACAATACCTAAACGTAGTTTTTCCGTGAAATTGTGGTGAGATGCCCAACACACTAATCCTCCGCTCTTGATATGATGTCTTTCGGAAGTCCCGAAGGCGGTAGTTGTTGTTCTAGGTTCTAGGTGTTTACTTCATTTGAGTAGCACTGCAGCCAGGGTTTTCTCACACCTCAGTTGGAGCAAAGTGGGGTCCGATGTCAACATTGCAATCTTTCCCCTTTCGTTCCTGGTTGTTGAATCGGGGTCTATACGATTAGACCTTGGAGAAACTGTTGAAGCAAACTCTTTTCCTTGAGACTGCAAAGAAGTTTACGCGTCTCCGCAGCATTTGGAATGCGCACATTGTTTTGCTTTTGGCTCCCAGTCCCACGTTAATGTTCCGGGTGTCATTTCGGACCTTTTCTAGGTACCAAACTCATATTATAATCATGTTGCAGCAGACCCGAAATCGTCAGACTTTCTCATTGAGGAGAAGAAGGCTAGAAAAAAGTTGTCGAAAACTCATCTCGTTAAACATTCAAGTCGCACAGCTCGTTGCGCTTCGCTTCCTTGATGGTTTCTAGGAGTCGTGAAAGCAGTTAGATAGGAGTAATCTTACCTTGTCTCTCAACATCAAGTATCATGCTGGTTTTTCAGGATGTTTTATTGGTTTCGAGACCAAAAAAGAAGTACATCAGGAAGCTAAGAACCAGTACTTGGTCTCCTCTCAACACCACGGTAACAGGGTAACCGAAAATGGAATTATCCCCCTTGGTATCCGTATTTATCCTCACCTGATAGAGGGAAAGATTGCAGATGATAAGATGGACGTCCTCGAATCACGACTCCGCATGGCAATCTCACGAGCCTTGTCAAAAAGCATCCATGTCGACGTCAAGTCCTTGACGGTGTGGTTGTGGAGATAAGGTACGACACTGCACTCTCCAGATTATCGCCAGCAAGACCACAGGCCAGCGGTGGTCGGACCGGGTCCAAAGGTCGGCATCTTTCATACCGTTGCCTGATGATTGGTTGGTGGGACGTCTTATCGCGCCTTTTTCAACCTTCAGTCTGGGCTCCAATCCATTGGGCGCGAATGTGCATTATTCAGCTTGCTGTTAATGGTGTATGCCATGGTCGCCAAAGTTCAACAACGTGCTGTATGGTTCTTACACAATCCCGACTGACATCTGATGCCCTTATGCTGTGCTGTGTTGAAATCTGCCTCGAGAAACGACTACCCGAGAATCAATACAACCCCGCGGAGAAAGCAAAGACACACCAAAAAGACTGTTGAAACTTCAAACACTACGTACACCAAGCATCGATGGATGTAGATCCTGACCAGAAGACTTCCAATGGGACACACGAGACCAACAGCTCTGCCGAACCTGGGAACCAGCAGCAGAGGACGTCGCAGAGCCAGTCGCAACCGAAAGCTAGAGTGCGCAGTAGGAAGAAGGATGTCAATAATAGCAGTGGACAAGACGATAGCAAGCGCAGATGCGTGAGCACCGCGTGTATAGGTATGACCCTATATATCTACATCAGGAACATCAGATCGACCCCTTGCTGACCATCACACCCACAGCCTGTCGAAAGCGCAAATCAAAGTTCGTGTTCCCAAGCCTCACCTCCCAAATTACGTACAATGTACCCTTCGAAAGTTGCCAACTCCGCGGTTTGAAGACAAAAAGCTAATTCGAACCTCTTCTTGTGTGTAGATGCGATGGAAACTTGCCTGCTTGTGCGGCATGTTCGTCTGTGTATAATACCGAATGCGTTTACGACCCCAACTCTGATCACCGACGGAAGGGCGTTTATAAGAAGGATATTGATAAGTTGAAGACAAGGAATTCGACGTTGGAAGTGCTCATACAGGCTATTTTGAATGTGCCGGATGAGGAGGTACCATCGCTTGTAAGGCAGATCAGGACTTGTGAAAGTCTCGATGCTGTCGCCGAAGGAATTTTGGCGAAAGAGGCGGGCATGGAAGAGGAGGACGAGGAGTTACTGACACCCTATGGTGGGGATGGGTCATTATCTGTGCAGACACCAACGTTTGAGACACAACTGACAGGCAAGATGGGGCAACTACAACTTGAGGATGGATCGACGCGATATCTGGGTGGAACTTCGAATCTGATATACTTGGCCAATCCGGACGACGACGAATACAACCCCAGCATGTCCCCAACGGACTCATACCAAGGACAGGAAGATGCAGTAGCCTCGTGGACAAATGTCACAGACGACTCGGAATTGATCATGCACCTCATCAACATGTATTTCACCTGGCATTACACGTACTTCACGACACTATCCAAAAGCGCATTTTACAGGGAGTTTTTGCTAGGAAAGCCAGCACCGGGCACGCGACGGAACAAGACGGAATATTGCTCGTCCCTGCTTGTCAATGCCATGTTGGCTTTGGGATGTCATTTCACATCGTGGCCTGCTGCGAGAGAAGTAAGAGACGATTCTGCGACGGCTGGCGACCAATTTTTCAGAGAAGCCAAGAGGCTGATAATGGAGCATGATGAGCACGAGAAGCCAAAGCTGACAACCGTGCAAGCTTTCGCGCTCATGTCTGTTCGTGAAGCTGGGTGTGGTCGAGAAGCGAAGGGTTGGGTGTACAGTGGAATGAGTTTCCGCATGGTGTGTGATTTGGGCTTGAATCTTGATTCTGGTGCGCTATCTGGATCCAGAGAATCGCAACTTGACGAGGAAGAGGTGGATGCGAGGCGCATTACATTCTGGGGCTGCTTTTTGTTTGACAAGTAAGAATTGTAATCATTGTGATTGAGGTGGAGTATGCTAATTCGTGACAGATGCTGGTCAAATTATCTGGGCAGGTTGCCTCAACTTCCCCCAAACATCATCACGGTACCCAAGTTCGACGTATTCCCTATGGAAGACTCCGATATATGGGCGGCTTACACAGATTCTGGCATCAACCAGTCTCACGCACAACCCTCAAGAACGAGGGCGGTGGCTTTACAGTTGTCCGCGCTATGCGAAATATCAAGCGACCTGATGAGCCACTTTTACAACCCCACAGACATCGACAAAACGAAAGGCAAAGCGGCTGAGTTGAAGAAGCTTAGTGACATTCATCAAAGACTCGAGACGTGGAGACGAAATCTGCCTCAAGAGCTGGAACCTAAAGAGGGTGGACTTCCAGCCATGCTTGTGATGCAGTGAGTGATACATTTTCTTGTTCACAGACTATGATACTAATTCATATTCAGCATGTTCTTCCAACTTCTCTATATTCATCTTTTCCGACCTTTCCTCAAATACAATCAACAAAACTCGCCACTTCCTCCCAATGTATCACCACGAAGATTGTGTACGCAAGCCGCAGCGATGATATCCAAACTCATGCGACTGTACAAACGATCGCATGGATTGCGCCAAATTTGCAACATTGCAGTCTACATTCTCCACACCGCATGTACTATCCATCTTCTCAATCTTCCCGACAAGAACGCCAAACGCGACATCACCCACGGAATCAAGCATCTTGAAGAAATGGCCGAAGGGTGGCTTTGCGCTCGCCGAACCCTAGCAATCCTGAGCGTTCTGTCCAGGAAATGGAGAGTCGACCTGCCTGCCGATGCCGCCGAAGTGCTCTCCCGAACAGACGAAAAATACGGTGCCTGGGGCGTCGACAATTCGCGAACGCCGTCACAAAAAGCAGAGTCCATGTCTCCTCAAGAGTCACCGATGCAGCCATCATTACAGCCCTCCGTCACATTCTACAACCCTATGTTACACTCGACTTCGGGTTCTGTCATGCCCCCAAGAAGACCGAGCTCTAACCAACAGTTGCCACCTCAAAATGCAGCAGAGTTTGGTAAGAATCGTATGTACAATCTTCCTCATACACCGCAGTCTAGCACCACAGGGCCTCCAGTGTCGAGGCAGAGTACCGATTCTAACGTTTCTCCACCAGGCGGCTCGCCGAGTGCGCTATTTGGTGGTGTGGATCAATTGCTTAGGGAGTCGAGTGATTGGTGGTTGAGGGATCAAAGTCAACTTGCTGTCGGCTTTGAACATTGGCCTATGGCTGAGGGAGAGTGGCTTGGTGCTGCTTCGAGCCCGGTTGCACCGAGTCATAGTAGCAGTACGATTGGGCTTAGTGGGATGACTAATGGGATGGGCAATGGTGTCAATGGTGTTGGTCCCAATGGTGTTGGGAATGGTGCTTATAATGGAATCAGTCATGGTAACGGGTTTGGCGGCAGCATCGGAGGGTACAATGAGAACGAATGGTATTCGTGAGGTGTGATCCCAAGCTGTTTCGGAGTTCTAGATGAGAGGGACCAATTTAGAGCGGATGTTTATGTGTTTTTATGGTTCGAAGAAGGCGCCTCTTTGTACGGATTTATGATTGCGCTCATTTTGTGTTCTGGGTACTAGGGACGGATGGACGATTTGGATGATAGCGATGCGAAGTTTATATCCTGTTCCTTGCGAGGCAAAATATATTTATTAGTTCCTTTTTGATCCGTCTCCTTCGCCAAGCAAATGATTCTACTCAAACGGTGGCTGATTCGAGAGCAGGCACAATGGGGTTTAGAAACGCTGCGTGTGAGAAATGGCACAGATCTGGGGTTTGAGGATGAATTGCACATCAATCTTCATGAATGGCGGCTGACTTGGATACTTCCTCCGTCTGTTCATCAGGCCCCTTTTCGACATCGTCACTCGGATGAACACCTGTACCTCGTGAATCACTCCCAGACACCTTGGGAACCTCATCGCTATCCGCCACTCCTCCCGCTAAAAGTGCAATAGCAAAGAAGTTCACTACAACCACTACTCCAACAGAAATCGATATAACCGCAGACTGCTCAACAATCAGTCGAAGCCCGGATTTATTGAGAGGGAACAACTCACAGTTTTCTGTACAGTCCAAGGCTTTCCATCGAGAACGGGCGTCAAAAGATAAAGCCCATACCCAACCAGAAACGTAACCCAGGACAAACTCATTAGCATGGTAGGAGTTTGCCATACCCAAATCATTTTCCAGTCGGGCATGCGTGGAACTCCCGCCTTGTCACGTTTCAGCATGGTTCGTAAGGCGCGCTCCAATTGCTGGCCCGAAAAGACTGGGGAAGGTTTGGTGGGGAGACAATCAAGAAGTCGTTGTTGGGCCGAACTTATTAAAGCAAAGATGGAGAGCCAGAGGCTACAGGACCAGAAAAGTTGACCGAGCCAGAATGAGGTCGGCGTGTTTACCCACGAGGATGCTGCTATCACGGCTGCGGCTGCGAGGCCAGCCTGGCTTTGTTTTTAGTAATGAGGGAGTACATTTAGTGTGAGAATAAGTCGTACAGCTTGTTTCACGAATGTCATTTCCGTGGTTTTTCGCTGGTGGAATTTGCATAGGAGATTGTGAACTTGGTCTCGTTCATTTTCGTCATTTTGCTTTGCTGCAATTTCTTCGATTGGGTGTATTGTCAGATGGACCAGGGTCCAGTTGTAGGAGAAACTGAAACATCGTAAAAATAATTTGAAGAGTTTGTAAAATATAGTACTAAACGTCGGCATGCTACTCGTTGTGATGAGGTTGAAAAGGGGATTGCTTGAACAAACCAGAAGAAGGTTGGAGAGAGCAGTTCTGGCAAAGGTGAGCGTTCGAATTAAAAGCACTTGCTGCAGGTGAAGGGCTGGGAGGTATATGCATATGCATATACTAGCGCTTCACTAGAGGTCACTTGCTCAGCTGCCTGCATCGGTAAATCGTTCTAGCTCAGCCCAAGTCTTCGTTGCTCATATTGACTGGTCGTTATCGTCTATTTTTGTCTACATGTTTTTGTGTGGTCGATCTGAAGCTTTTGATCGCTTATTATGTGAATTATTTGCAGGCCATCAATGCAGGTTCGCCTTTATTAAACTATCAATACAAGCAGTTCTGAACCTATACCATAATGCCAGTCATGGAGATGTTATGAAACTGCTTTTGTCTGGTCGTTGTACCCGTAGTCTAGGGTTCCAACCCGAGTGCCATAGTACCGCCAAACAAAACGCCCGACACAAGTAACAGGCTGCGAACAATACCCAAAATATTCCGGTCGGGACTTGGTTGAAAAAGGAGTGGAAGTGGGAGAGTGCTGCTCTGGGACTACGAATCAAATGACTGAGCCATGCTGCGAATGCAAGGCAACCAGTGTGTTGGCCAAGAGATTTGCTACCTGGAGACTTGCCAAAGCTCGCATCATTTCCTTTGGCTATGATGCACAGTTTTACTCATTTTTCCCAACGAAAGTGGGTGGCAAAGCAATGAAAGCTATTGACGACCATTCCCGGACACTTGTTGAGAGCTTGTCTGACCTTCGTGCTCACTTTTCATCTGTAAGTATGTTCGAATCTTGAGAGCTGAAGAATCTTCACTCATCAAACGTATCAGCAATATCGCCCTATTTTCTTCGTTGCCTATGATTTGGGAGGCCAGGTTTGTGCGAATACTGCCCATTAGGGGCGATATGAATGGAAGCCCTTATGAAGCACTGATTGTAGGAGTTCTGTTCGGTGACGCGCCATTGGGAGTGGAGGATCTCGAAGGATGGTCCGAGATTGGGAACAAGTTCAGGAGATATCTTGACTCAAAGAAACCTTTAAACGATGATGATGTTCGCATCGGCTCGAAAAATCTTGCGATGATCAACCACAATTTTTTAGACCAATTTACAAGAGGAGTACAAAGAGACGGACAACGGTCAAATATTCGTGTTGCCACCTTTTACGAGACATACCAAATTCCTGGTGTTGACTCAGTTGGTCCAATTGTTCCAAGAAAATATGCATCTTTGCGGATGGCTTCTGTCAGGAATCTTATTATCGAAAGAGATCATTCGAGTATGTGCAAATTTCAGGACAGGAACTTGTATGGATATAAACATATCACTGGTTGCTTGCCGAAATTTATACACGATATGGAGGATTAATCAGATGTTGTTCCAAAGCGGCCCTTTTTAGACCCCAAAGCTGACTCTCAGACTATTTCGAATGGGCGATCTCATAATCACTTTTGTTGCGAAAGCAAATTACAAGGGCGCAGAAGCTGGCGTGTTGTTTAAGAGTGCTCTTGAAGATAACCCGAAGCTGGGATTAGTCTCTGAATCGACGAGGGACAATGATAAGGAAGACTATTGCGCCGAGAATTTCGATAACGAGAAAGCACGATGAAATGAATGAAACTATGAGACCCCGGAGAATTTGAGGGAATTTGGGTAATGATTGATGATTTATGATGAAGCTTCGGCTCGGGGTCATACTGATTGTCACGTATTTGACCTTTTTGAAACTGCCCCAGGTGCGAAAGGCCATAAACCACACAGATTATTGCTTCTCAAATGTGCGACGGATTACAATGCCCCTATGTTTTGATATCGAATGACTTCGTGAACCGAATTTCAATGCGATTTCCTCACCTAGTTCCTTAAGACGCAATATTCATCCCAAGTTCTATGCTGAGCGACCAACGACCAATCTCAAAGATAACTCCTAATGTTTCCCATCCCGAACGGGCAAGATCCTCGGATTGCCTCATTTGTCATAGCGTTCTTGGACCCCAACCTCATCGTGTGTCTCAGAATGGAGTGTACACAAAACAAACGGCGATTGAGATCTCGACTTCCTTTTCACCTTCAAAAGCTTTCACTATCTGGTGTCTACAATCCTAGATGCCACGAAAGGTGCTTCATCGCGGCCCATAGAGGCTGGTGTCTTCGGCGCATTCGATACCATCCTCGCTTTTTCCCACCTATTCCCCAGCCAAGCTCCACCCTTCCGGACGTTCGCCGACACGAATAGCTTCAGATATCGGAAGTATATTAAAGAAAAGAGGCGAGCATTATGGCGTCCAGCATCATACTATGGGGGCTGTTGGCTTCGTTCGCAACAGCGCTCAGTCCGGCGGAGGAGTTGTATCAGAAGGAGAGGTATATGAATGCTTGTCCGGACTACAGACAGTATTCTATGTACGCCCAGTAAGTAATCATCTATTATATTATACTTATTGCGAGAATTCGGCTAATATACTGCTACAGCGGGCCATACAGCGCAGGACCCTTGAAACTCCCATTCCAGCGACCCTCAAAACAATGCCGTACCTTCCAATCGGACACTGTGGAGAAGATCATTAAGGACATGAACGAGAATATCGTGGATAAGGATCTTGCTCGAATCTTTGAGAATGCATTCCCGAACACTTTGGACACAACAGTGCGATGGCATGTCGATGGGACTGAGAACGCGAAGCCAGGCACACAAATACCCATGCACCTTATTGGAGAAGAGAAGTGGGCAGGAGCTCAAAGCTTTATCGTCACAGGAGATATCAATGCTGAGTGGTTACGCGACTCAACAAACCAGTTGGCGCAATATCAGCCTTTGGCGAAGAAGGATAGGAAGATCGAGAATTTGATATTGGGAGCTGTGAACACGCAGGCGGAATTTGTGATTGAATCGCCATATTGCAATGCTTTTCAACCACCACCTCCTTCAGGGATACCGCCTACTGGAAATGGACAAGGCGATACTGTTCATCCCGGCTACGAACCCTCGTTTGTTTTCGAGTGCAAGTATGAACTCGATTCGCTTGCCGCGTTTTTGAGCCTCTCAAATCAATTTTGGGAACACTCAGGTTCGACAGATCATTTGACAGCTCGGTGGTACAAGGCACTAGATACTGTTCTCAGAGTGATCGACTCGCAAACTCTCTCTACATTTGATGGCTACGGGACATACATGCGGAACGAATACACCTTCCAGCGACAGACCAACACCGGAACCGAGACTCTCAACCTTCAAGGCGTTGGAAATCCACTTAACAACGGTACAGGGTTAATAAGAAGCGCCTTCCGCCCTTCAGACGATGCAACGATATTCGGATTTTTCATACCAGCAAACGCCATGATGGCGGTCGAATTGAAGAGGACAGCCAAAATGCTGGAAGGAGCTGGAAATATGAAAGCATCCAAAGAATTCGCCAGCCGAGGCGAAAAACTCGAAAAAGCTGTTTGGGAAAATGGTGTTGTTACACACCCTCTCCACGGCAAAGTCTTTGCCTACGAGATCGACGGATACGGCTCTCAATTGTTGATGGACGACGCCAACTTGCCTTCCCTTCTTGCACTACCACTTCTCGGATTTCTGAAGAAAGATGATGAGGTGTATCAAAATACACGAAAAATGATTTTGAACCGGTTAGGCAATCCGTACTATTTGAAAGGCGACGATTTTGAGGGAATTGGAGGACCGCATATCGGCTTGCAGAATGCATGGCCGATGAGTTTGTTGGTGCAGGCTATGAGTAGTGATGATGATAAGGAGATTATGGGATGTTTGGGAAGGGTCAAGAATGTGAGCATGCTTGGGTTGGTGCATGAGAGCGTTTTTGTGGGGAGTAGAAGAGAGTATACTCGTAAGTTATCACCTTGAGATCGTAAAGAGAGTATAGAGGCTAACTTTGTTACAGGGAGTTGGTTTGCGTGGGCGAATTCTGTGTTTGCGCAGACGATATTGGATCTGGCGAAGCGGAAACCTCATTTGCTGTTCGGAGAGGGAGCGAAGCCTTATGTTATCGAATGATTATGATGAATAAATGATAGCCTTCGACTTAATATTCTCACTATAATATGCTGGATTGGTGCGCATCATGAATGATGTGGTGTATGCTAATTGGCAGAGCTCAACTAAAGGTCCAAGAACAAGCGATCTTAGGCTTGCATTCTGGCTGAAAGAGACTTGAGATAAATATTTATACAGGCCAAGATCACCACTTCTGCTGATGCGCGAGTACGACTTCAGCATGGAGCAGCATACCGGAGGCATGCATCACCAAGTGAGAAAATATTGAAGAAAGCCTTGACTTGTTAGCAAAAAAATGCGGGTAAGTACCATTTTTTTCATATCTGCGTTCTCGAAAGTGGTTGCTAATTTAGATTCTCGGATGTCCCTAGAAGCTTTCTTACCTGCATTCCCTACAACATTTTATATTGAGCTTGAAGACGCCGCTGCGTTCACAGCAGCTGCCACTGAAGACGACCCAAACTGGTGGATGGGAGACACACTTCTCCTTTGTGTTTGGCTAGGTATCTGGTTGGCAATTCCTGGGTATAATACTGGCGTGAGCTCGGGGCCAGCAAGGAACGGTAAGCTGGGTATACCAGCACCCGAAAGGCTCAGTACATTATATGGCTCGATTTTTCTCCCATGGTCCGGATAAGAAAAGGTCAGATTCTCTGGCCAGGGTCCTCCTTCGAGAGCATTGACAGGATCGGTACATCTTTCTTTGCCTTTCCTGCTGGGCTTCAGGGCACCAGAATTCTCCTGGGTGTTCTTGAACCGATATTTGGTAGGGGCTCTGGATTTGGAATGTAGCTTTGATCGATATTTTGGGAAACGATCAACCAGGAAAAAAGCGACAAGAACGATCACAAAGACTACTGCTGCCCAGAGTGGATACCATCGGGACGACACGCTGAAATTCGTCATACCAAACACCGCCTAGATTTGATGAGATAAAGAGATGAAGGGGATTTGAAAATGGTACTTACTGCAACGAATGATAGAGGCAAGAATGAAAAAGCGAGCATGTTCAAACGCCCCACAGCCTGACCCTGGGAGACCATTTCGGTATTGAAAGCCTGAGTATTAGTGTTATTAAGATTTCCGCTCATGCCCTCATTCTCATCAACCGCACTTACCAGACTAAGTAGGTTCTCCAACTGCTTATAGATGACAATCGAGCTCTCCTGCTGATGTTGTAAGTTTTGAGAGCATTCCTCAATGTTGTCTTCCAAAATCCCTCTTTCGTCTTTGCCAATCAATTCGGACATCAGGGACCTTGGCTGCCATATGATATTCTGGTACTTTTGCAGCGCACTTGAGTGCAATCGAAGATCTTCCTGAAGGCTAATGACTTTTGAAGCGTCCCGATGAAGATCTCGAGTCAAGGACAGTACTGATATCTTCCTAGTCTCGCCATACACCTGCGCGCTCCGTCTGACCAGGTCTTGTCGAGCCATGTTCCATACGAGGCTCCACTCTGCAAACATCATCTCGAGGTCAATGAAGACCCGGGCAGGACACTTGCAAAGAGCTGAAACCCTCCAATTGCCAGAGACACAGTGCTCTTGTAGCTTTGTTGGAATAGATCCGTCAGAACAAGCAATGATAACTACTGGAGTGGCCTCATCTCTCGGCAGCTTGGGATTCGATCGGCTTGTAAGCCATGTAGCCACGGGTTGGAATGAGACTTCTTGCCTGTAATTCTTCAAAGGTCCTACGTCTTCGGCAATTGTCCGGACCATAGGATAGTGTAAGAGGAAAGACATGGCTGTAACTCATTAGACTTCTGAAACATACAGATACAGCTATGCATTCTTACAGCGCGTTTCTGAACTTGCACTTGGTAGCGTCACGCTCCCAGGACCCTGAGCACGAGCCTCAACCAAATTTGGGAAGAAACTTGGAGGCAAACTCACGAAGGCTTCAGAGAAGGCCGGTCCGAGCCACCTGGGATCACCTTCAATATGCGCTATTCTGATCGCGGTTAGAGAGGTTAAGAATAGCTATTCTAAAGCTTTACTTACACTACGAGTGCAGCTTTGTAATTTTGCACCGATGTCAAACATTCTTCTAGGTGTGGAACAATCGTTTTTGGTGACCTCATGGCTGAGTCCCGCGAAGAATACGGCGATGGCGACACTTCACTGAAGGTTGAAGATTCAAAGTAGCAACCGACCCCTTTCTCATCGCCAGACTTGGAGACGGGCTGGAAATATGAAGAAGTCCACAAGGTCACTTTTTCCTGAGCCATTGCGAGCGGTGGTGTTGGAAAGATAGACCCAACTTCGGTAGAACCTTCAAAGAGCGAGTGTTAGGTTTTGAATCGCGGGATCGCTAGCATTTAAGTTGCTAGATCTCCTTGTCCGCGCCCCAATCGGGCGTTCCTGGTGGTGGCTTGGAGAGATGCTGCGCCCCGCATGCTTCCCGCACTCGACTGAACACCCTCATGGCGCTTCCCCACGACAGCAGCGTAGCTTTGAATATTACATGAGAACAAACTTCGCTTGAGGCTCTATTTCGTCTTTCTCCCATTTTGCCGAGTCGGTAGCAGGGCTATTGTTTGGATCAGGCGCGTATGTTATCGCTATGAGCTGTGCGCATTTCATTCCTCATTCGCTCATTTCTGCAGGTCTCGCTGCCACGATCTGAGCGATAACCAACACTACTAAGCACATGTATATACACTCCAGAGAATCTAGCAATCACATCGGTCGATGCTTGTCCATTTGTGTCAAGGTAAGTTCGATTGAATTATCTCCTACTGGTATTCTCGAGGATGAATATCCTGGTTTTGAGATTGCCCTTGTGTCCTCGCCTTCAGCTGAACGCTCCCTTCTTGCCAAATATTCTTTCCAAAAGCCCAGGACAAAAATCCATCCAAAAATTGAAGCAGATCATGAAAGTTCCCATTCTCCATTGATTGATAACTTATCATCTCTGCCCACTACTCGACAACATCTAGCCATAACTGAAATTGAAGTCACATCAACTCAATCAAATACGTCTACCAATTCGGCCCAGGTCTCCAACTCTCAGAAAACCACCCAGTCCGCCGAACATCCGGCTGGCCTCGAGAAAGACCCATACCAAACCCGGGATACTGCAGAGGGTCTTGAAGAGTTCTACTGACAAATTCTTCCTCGAGCACATTCGGGTTCCTGTAAATTCGGGATTCGGGACATGTGATCCCTACCATACTGCCAATCGCCAAATCGATCAATTTTCATTTCGCGGGGACGACCTTGTCTTCTTGCCGGATATACTCGCCTGGTAAAGGGAGGCGCCTTTAATTGAAGTCGTTGTGGATTCCTCGGAGTGGGCGATTGTATGCATTTTCTACGATTTCGAATCCGTTACCTTATGCGCCGCATATACATTGGCGATTGAAAGCCATAGTTTTGGTGTCGATATTGGTTATGATTGCTGTTGTGTGGTTGTGTGTGCTCAAGTTGTGCGTAGCAGGTTTTTCTCGTAATTCGTAAGTAGCCTTACTGCAACAAATTTTTGATAGTTGTAGACGAAGATTTGTGAATGAGGTTTCATCACCGCCTCTGAATTAGGAGCCTTCCTAGCTTTTGGGATATGAATACGAGTCATAAAGGCACATGAACACTTTGAACCTCGTGATCGGATTTTTGCTTTGACTGAGACAACTGGTCAACGTGTCAGATGCGAAATGAAAGCATGCAGTCAACACGTGTGCTCAAAGTCCGTGGATTTCGTTGTCTGTGCTATGTCTGAAAGTTTTTTTTGGCAATGTTAACCAGAATACAGATTTTAATGCCGATATTCTTACATGGTTTGCGCATCCAGCTTTCACCATTTCTTGTATTCATCCTGACTCAGTCCAAAAACAGAATGATTAATTCAATCAACTCCTAATAATATCCCAGGGTATAGCCTTCTAGTATCGAGGATATTGTTTCCGTCCTTTGTTCTTTTTTTTCAGTCAATTCTTTCCAACCACCAATGTCAAAGTCTATGAATCATAGAATGGTACCAGTAAGCAATTCTGTCCATAGTCAACAGCTCTCACAAAGTGACACAGAGCGTGCCATGTATGGCAGCTCTTTTCACCACCGTGGTCCCCATTCATGAGGAAATCTCCCCTGCTCACGAGGGTGGCCCATCGGGTAAAAGCCCAGATCATACCCGTAGTAACCCTGATTATGGAACGCCTGTCCTTCTGCTTGTATCCTTGATACAAATTTACGGTGAGGCTCTGGGAACGTCCGACCCTGTCCATATGCGGTATGAGCACTGCCGTACTGCCACTGATCAAACCGATCCGGCTTCCCGTTTGTTGTTGAGGTTCGATAAGGATATGTGCATGGCATGACAAGCTTTTTTTTCCTGAATTGTGAACGTATCCCGCTGAATGGGCAGTCATATTTATGATCGCCGCCAGAAATGTGAGCGTTTCCACCGCACACGCATCCGCGATTAAAGTCCATTGTTGTCTTGTCCCTGCTAATTGAGCCTAGTGTTGTGTGATGTAAGTTGTGATTGAAACTGTGCTACTATAAGTAACAGTAGTTGATGAAAATTTTGATAATTGCGAATAAAGCTTTGTGAATAAAGTTCTGTAAAGAGTCATGTACCAGGAGATTTTATAGCCTAGAAGATATGAGTATGAAGAAAGGCACATTGACGGATAGATCCTGTGCACAGGTTCTGAATATGACCTAAATGACATGTACGCGTTACGTGTACTGGCAACATACAGTCAAGCAGAGTTCACATGCCCACAACTGTACCTCATGAGGCTGTAAATGGCACTACGACCATGATAGAGTAGGGAATGGCAATCTTTTGGAGCGTACATTTATGTGCGTGGTCGTCCAAGAGGAGATGCGTGTGTGGTAATACCAGCATGGTTCTTGAAAACGAACCAGCAGCTAGAAAATGTGAATGATATTGGGAGCGCTCGCAACGATGAAGGGAACGACTTTACAAAGAAAGAAAAGTGAAGAAAAGGTCAAATTCGTGGGTATCTTGTTTACTGGCGGGTCGTGGTTTCCGAGATTGTTTACTTGTGAGCTGCGGCAGGAAGCAGCCACCAGATTTTCACAACATGTAGATACACATATTGAATCGGCGGCCTCAACTTCTTTCGAGATCTTACTTCTGTTCTCTGCGATCTCACGTCATCTACATCTTCCCTTTCCTTCAAGATTTTCATGCATGGGATACACAGCAGCCATACAGAACCTCTTTCCGGCACCTTGTTTTCGTTTGCGGATCACCGCGAAAAGAATAAAGTGGTGAAAGGACGAGTCTAAGTGTTTCAACAATCATACGTCCAAACATGACCAACCAACAAGTCCCTCAGGTCGGCATAATAGGAGCAGGCATCGCAGGAAAGCTCGTACTCGGAGATAGGACGTGCATCGAAAAAGACCTAATTGTTGTTGCCGATGGGGCTCGTGTAAATTGGCCTTGATAAAGACTAGCTTTGATATTTTGACATTTGTTCGGAGTCAATTTGTCGGGGAAATGAGGGGCGATTCGGATCCTCTTGAGGCTCCTGGACGATCAGTTTATCGTTGCCTCATTCTTATGGACGAGATCATGTCCGATTCTGATACCAGCTTATATTTGAGGACGAAGAGCCTGGATTTCTGGGTTTCGTAGACCCGGCCGACAACATTTTCCTCGCGACCTGTCCTTGCAGGGATATTGAGGTCCTGAATTGCATTCTCGTCCACAACACACGCCACCGTCAAGACGAAGTTGACAGCCTCCTCTTGGAATGAGAAGGTGTCGTGAAGGGAGGTCCTGGATACGGCACACAATTTTCACCCTATGGCGCAACGTATCCTAGAGCTGGTTGCCCACGTTGATGCTGAGGTCACAGTCCATCATTTTGTGAAGCGGAAAGCCATGTCGATCTTTGTCCGAGACACGGCTGTTGTGATTGGTGCCGCCGAACATGCTATGTTGCTAACATACGCAGCTAGAGCAGCAGTAACAGTCGAATCTGCAGCCTGCTTGGGACTTTTGTTGGACAATGTGAATTTGCCAATTGACAAAGCATTCATCATAAATCGTCTGGGGCTGTTCGATGAGCTGCAATTGGAAAGGTGTAATATGATGATGCTGTTGTCTAATGCTGGCTTTGCTGGACGTCGAGCTCCTGGAGTGCAGAGAGAGATAAGGAGATTCTATGATGGTCCGTTGCCAGATTCAATGAGCATATCTTAGTGTGCGGGAACATCGAGAGCTCTTCTTCAGCTACGATGTGCTCGAAAAAACTTCGTTCAAGCTTTTGGCTCTCTGGGGGATATGATAGAAGAAAACGATCAACTGTCATTTCAGCTCCATCATTTTGGCTCAGCCGAGAATCGGGCTGAGAAGGTTGTCTCTTAGCAGATGAAACCTTCTTCGCATGTCTCATCAAGCAAACAGTAGTTATAACACCTTAACAAACTCCCACACAATCCCATTCGTCCCCTCAATTTTGGCCAACCTTGTCTCATCCTTCTTCCCCCTCTCCGTCTTAATACCCACCTGCCAAAGCCTCTCAGCTCTATGACCTTGTCTCAACAACAACACAAAACCACCCTCCGGCCTCATCCTAACACAGAAATACTCCCAATCCCGGTGCTGATCAGCCACACACCGTAACCTCCCTGGCTCATCATGACCTAGCAATTTGCCAGACACTGGATTTCGGAAACCGAGCCAGCCGTCTTTCTCAATGCAATCCCAGTGGTAGGATCCGCGTCTACCAGGCTCCGCTAGGACGATTTGGCCTTCAAGGAGAGTGATCACGTGGCCGGATGAATTTGGAGAAGTGGAGCGGATGATGTAGGTTGATCCGGGCCATGGCACTACTGATGAAGGGGTGGGTTTATGGATAAATTCTTCTTTCTCTTCTACGGGATCGCCGGCGATAGTTTCGGGAGGCGTTTTGGCGGTGTAAATGGTGGAATTATCAGCGTCGGAGAGGCTTATGAGATGGGAATCAACGAATTCCATGATGGCTATGCCTTGTTGAAAAGTGTGTGAATAACAGAAGGGTTTAAGTTGACTACGATTTTGACTCCTTCGTACGATGAGATACTAGTGGCGAATATCGGTGGTGGTGGTGATGTTGGTGGTGTTGGACGTGAACAGGTGGTCTTCGATATCTCGATATGGCAATGATTACGAGTGCAAGATAGAGCGTAAAGGTGGCTCGATAGACAAGAGAATAATGGGTAGTGTCGATGGAAAGTAGTTGGGCAGCCTGATCAATCGATGATGGCGATCTCAATAAATAGGGACTAACCCTATTATGGCCCTTCCTACCTTGATCACCTTCGCGTCGCGCGCGTCGCCAACTCTCTTCTATTTTACCACGTCTGCCTTTGCTGCAGTGAATAGATTCTTGAACTTCCCACAAGACTTGCAATTCTGCACAAGCACAAAGAACGCGATCATCTCGAAATGAGCTCCAAGCTCCAATCATTCAAACAAGGAAGCATGCCGTCTATATTACTCGGTATAAAACCATTACAAGAGAGGAAGAGAAGAAAAATCCAAAAGCTCGGAACAAACTCCAAAAACAACGACACACTCACAGCCCCAGCTACAGCCCCTATGGCCAATTTATGCCTTCGCATAATAAAATCGACTCGGATCCCCCGCATCATTCGGAATCGAAGTCTTCGCCACGGCTCCCGGCGGCGCATACCCAAGAATATTCGTCCCCGCAGCCTCAGCATCACTCCAAAACTTACACGTACTAGCCTTCGTCTCCATATCTGCAATGATAGTATTATGATCATCAAATCTCAGCGTCGGAAACAGCATCTCTGCCTTCCCGTTAGCAACTCTATTGAAAGGCAAGACAGCCATAGGCGCTCGCTCGTTGTTCGGGCTGCCGGTGGTAATATAAGCGGCGAGGTATGGTTGCAATTTCATGCTCATTTTGGGGATGTCGTAATTCAAGATGCCGACGAGAGCTGTGAGGGCGTTGTGGCGAGAGTAGAACATAGGCATGATATCGGAGCCGTGGGTTCCGCGTCCTTTTGCGTATTGCATATTGTATGTTTTGCCGCTGTAAGCTTCGGAAAGGTATCGCACATTACAAGCGAAACTAGACCCCTGAATCAGATCTAGGAGTCGTTCTTTCACAGTGCGGAATTTGTTGAAGTGTTGTTGGAGCGCGTCTTGGAGGACTGGGTCTGTGGGTAGTAGCTTTCGTTGAAATTCGGCTAGTTGGCGTTCTGTGGTTATTTGGGAACTGGCGAACATGTATGGCTCGTCTGATGTGTGAGACAGGATCATACTGTCGAGGCCTTTCCAGTAGTTACCGGAATAGAGCTCTGCACTCACAACTTGACGGACCAAATTTCCATCTGAGGCTGGCCCGAAAGAGAAGGTTCCTGGTGGTGCTTGTTTGATAACTGCATCGCTCGCGTTCTGAAATCTTTCCGTGTTGATGGAAGCGAGACAGGCGAATCCTTGGTTGGTGCAACCTGCTTGTCTCTCAAAATTCTTGAAGACATCTTCGGCAAGCCCATCTCGGTCAAACATTGGCTGGAAAGCCGGGCTTTGAATGATAGCCTGTCGGAATAGTGGGTCCCGAGTACCGCCAAAGGCTGTAAGATGGTGCGTAAGTGAACCAGCGCCGGCTGATTCTCCTGCGGCAGTTACACGATTTTTGTCACCTCCAAACAAGCCAATAAAGTCCTGCGTCCATTGTAATGCAGCACGCTGATCGTAAAGCCCCATATTGGTCGCGTTTGCGCGTTCTGCAGAGCGACCAGCAAGAAAACCCCATGCGCCCATCTATACTTATCAGCCTAGAGATCACGAGTAGTTGGATTTTGATGGATGCCTACTCGATAGTTGTTTGCAACAACGATCATGTTGCCCTCACTCTCCTGAATCATGCTGAAACCGTCGTATAGGCCATCTTTAGAGCCGAGAATATAAGCACCCCTTCTTTGGTTAGGTTCAAGATCAAATAATCAACAATCGCATCGAACTGACCCATAAATCCAATGAAGGACTGGCAGTGGTGCTGATTCCTTTCGCATAGCCTTTCCAGGAACATACACGTCCAGAAACAAGCAATCTGTAAACCATTAGTTCGTGGACTTTACGGTACTTGGAATGAAGTTTACCCTCGCTCGCACCCAATCCCAATATACCAGAAAGGCCTTCAATCAAGTCTCCAACTGTTCCAGGAAACTCGCTCAACGGCCCGCCAGGTCCGAGAAGAGGCTTGATGAATGCCACCAGCTCGTCAACACTTCCGGTTTTGCCAAGACGCAGGATAATGGGTTTCAATGCATCGACAAGATATTTGCCAAGACCAAGTCTGTCTCCTAGATTAAGGATACCTGCAAGATCGATTTCTGGAATATTTTGAATGGCAAAGGACTGGAGACACTGTGGTCCGTAGCTACCATTCGCAACACTGTTGTTTATCATCGGTGGCTGTGGAGGTAAAAACCTCGCTCGGCCAGTTGGAGGAGCGCCAAATCTGATATTTTTGAATACATAGGTCTGGAGGCTGCGTTAGCATCAAACAATTGTAAAGAGGTAGAGACATACATCAATCTCCTCGACATATTTTGTAGCTCGATAACGTCCATACGGAAGGGCGATCACCGGAAGGTCGCCAGAAGGAAGGGCATTCCGGGCCAGTCGTGGCTGATCGGAATCAGGTAGCTGAGAGAGCAGCGAACGAGTGTGAAGCTCGACTGGTGTCTCGGTACGCGCAGAATTGGCAGTCGATGAGTCGAGTGGAACAGCGAGAGACGAAGTGAACGTGAGGAAAGCTACCAGAGCTCGTTTGATGGTCGACATGGCCGCGAATGAATGCTGGACTTGATGATTTGATTTTGGGATACTCTTTTGCTCTCACGGAGTATAAGTACAACCTTTCAGTTCGGCACATGTTGCATGATTTCAGTCATCGTGCTCAGTTGAAGACATGTGGTAGCGAAGGTTTAGGCGTTGTAGTCGGTCGGTCGGTCGGTCGTGAAGACACCGATCAGTACATCGTCGATGGAACGTCTGTAGAGTATTCTCCCACGTGGAATATAATTTCTTGTTGACAGAGGACGTGCGGAGGTGAACGAGAGCCTGTACTCGCAGACGGATCACGATCAGGAGAAAAGAACGAGATCGAGCGATAGTGAATCGTGTTGTTCGCCAAATCCAGAAGGTGGTTCGTGAGAGCTGATGTCATGATCGGAGCAAGTGGACCATGGCGCCAAGTACGAGTTGAAGAATCTTAGCGGATGGGATTCATGCCAGATTGAGATGGGATTCGTGCCCGATTTCCAAAAAGAAGGTTAACAGCTCACTTGCGGATCTGGGGTCATTTCCTGTGACATCAAACCGCTGTGCCTGCCAAGGATTGGAGAGTGGTTGTTGGCTTTACGAGTAGCCGAGACATATACGTTCTCGGCGGGTTTACTACACCTGGGAACTGGTTCGCGACCACCTGAATCGAGCTAAGAATGACAGCTGGGCGCCTAGGCTGGTTAGTGCTTGGACTGATAATGTTGGATCAACATACCACTGGGCGGTTTTTCAAGTAATCTAACCATATCAGACGGTTTGCTTTTTAGTGCATAGTCTCCTAGAGTCGAAGCCTCGGAAGAAATCCTCACTGTTCTGACAGCCTACGAACTGTACGAAGGATATTGAGAGTGGAGGTGGGACCGACTTAGGGTTCGGATTTTTTGTCCATGAAACCAACGAACCACGCGCGTATAAATCCAAGATAAACTCAAGTCATGACGACAGGCTCTGGGAACAGACCACGGGCTCGAGCATTGTTTCTTCCAGGAATGATGATATTGACTATATACAGAAACGAAAACTGACTAAAGCACTGCTCTCAGCTATGTAACGCCGTAGATGCAGTATATTCACACAAGACAATGACTTTTGCAGCCCTAGATGCTAAACAAAACTTCGCAAGAAATCACGCTCATTCTCCATCAGATTCCTCTTCACCCGTCTAAAACAAAGTTAGTACGATAACAACCATCAGGGATTTTGAGCACTACTCACATTGTCATGGAAATCACGTCCCTCCTTCGTCGCAGTGATCATGCCGATCCTGATCGCAAAGTCGCCGAATCTCTCGCCATCATTTCTCTCCTTAGCGTACCTCTTGATCAGTGGCCTCATAATCTCCAAGATCTCATCCTCCTTGATGCTTGATCGGTAGAGCTTGTTCAGGCGGTTGCCATGATAGCCTCCGCCAAGGTACATGTTATAAGCACCAAAGGCTTTGCCCACGAAAGCAACCTCGGCCAACCAAGGCCTGGCGCATCCGTTGGGGCAACCAGTCATACGCATGACGATGCTGTCTTGTCGCAGACCGGCCTCTTCAATGGTCGATTCAAGCTTGGTGATGAGCTCAGGAAGATAGCGTTCGGACTCGGCCATGGCAAGGCCACAAGTTGGGAAGGCAACACAAGCAGATGACGACAATCTCATTCCAGAGAAATCGGTGTTGTCTAGCTTGAACTTCTTCATCAAAGCCTTAACCTTAGGAAGGTCCTTGTCCTCGATGTTGCTGAGAATCAAGTGCTGGTTCCCGGTAAGCCTGAATTCTCCCTTGTTGAGTTTGGCAATCTCGCGGATGCCGGTCTTCATCTGGAAAGAAGCTGTGTTTTCAATGCGACCGTTCTCGATGAAGAAGGTGAAGTGGTTCAAGTTGGTCTCGTCCTTTTGCCAGCCAAAAGTATCGATGTTTGAGTCAAATTTGAAGGCTTTGGGTTTTTGGAATTTGAAGCCCAAGAGCTCTTCAACCTTGCCCTTGAACACATCGACACCCATGTCGTCAATGGTGTACTTTAGCCTGGCGTGTTTTCGGTTCTTGCGATCACCGTTGTCGCGCTGGACGATCATGATCTTCTCGCAGACGAGATGAGCCTTGTCCGCTGAAACGTAACCAAACATGCGCCCGATCTGAGGATAGGTCTTTTTCATGTTATGGGTCACACCCATACCCCCACCAGCTAAGATGTTGAACCCCTCGAGGTGTCCATCCTTCCCTTTGATGGCGATGAGACCTACATCGTGGGCGTATACGTCGGTGTCGTTATGTGGTGGAATAGCGATGGTGATCTTGAATTTTCGAGGAAGGTAGACAGGGCCATAGAGTGGCTCGCTTTCGACAATAGCATTACCAGCGACTTGAGTCTTCTTCTCGTTTTCATCTTGCAGCCAGATTTCGTGGTAAGCAGTGCTCGCCGCGGATGGGAGGAGATGGTCCGAAATGCGCCCGGCCACAGCATGTACCTCACGATGGTACTTTGATGCTGTTGGCAAACTACTGCACATGACATTTCGATTGATGTCACCGCAGGCGGCGATTGTTGTCATCAAAGCACGGTTGATGGCTTGCATAGCAGGTCTCAATTTGCCCTTGACTATACCGTGGAACTGGAAAGTCTGCCTCGTCGTGAGCTTCATGGTCTCATTTCCGAGTGTATCACTGATGTCGTCCATTTGAATCCACTGCTTGGGCGTAGCTACACCTCCGGAGAGACGGCAACGGATCATGAAAGAGTATGCAGGCTCCAACCCTTGGGCTTTGCGTTCGTCTCGAAGATCGCGATCATCTTGCATGTAAGTACCGTGAAACTTGGTCAACTGTTGGTCGCTGGCGGAAATGGCTCCAGTGGACGTATCAGCCAATCCTTCCGCGATCGTGCCGCGCAAGAAGTTTGAGTTGATTTTCATATCCTCGTTCGTCAGTGGTGGAGGCTCTTCAGGAAGGCCCTCGACCTTATCAACACCGAGCGCTTGCCACAGCTTTGGCTCCCACTCATTGTATCCAGTGTGGTAAGTGTCAGGATCCTGGTCATCACCAAGACCGCAGTCACTCATAGAAAGACCACCGAGAGTCGCCAATCGGTTGTGAAGATCCTTTCCAGGCTTGTTATAGTAGACCTTGTCCTCCTTCCTTGGCCAATAGTGACTGTCACCGAGAGCGAAGACAGCAAAGTTCACACCAGCCAAATCAAACTCAGTCGAGTTTCTGATCGTTTCCCAGAAGTTTCGTCCGTTTTGAGGGAACTCACCTTGTCCAGCGGTAGCAGTGAAAAAGACTACGTTTTCTTCTGCGGACAGATCTTCGAGTGGGTAGTCATCCATCGCCATCACCATGGACTTCAATCCTCTTGCCTTCGCGCGGTTGCCAAATCGCTTAGCAAGATTCTCAGCGTTACCGTTGTCTGATGCAAACAGGACTGTGACAGGCGCGCCCTGGAGACCCTCGAGCAGCGCCTCGTAGGCGTCCTTGGCCTTGCGTTTTTGAAGTTCTCGCACTTCAGAGCCATATGAACCTGAAAGATTGGCAGAGAACTCGGGGTGTCTTTTCGTGAGCTGGGTGAGGTAGTTGTCTCGTCGCAAGAATTCTTCTAGCTCTTTCTTCACACGCTCGGAGTCAAGACGGAATCTCTCCTCACCTTTCTCCTCAGCCTTTGGATCCCATCGGTAGAGTGGCCAGTATCCAATGTCCACTGCTTTCTTGGTTTCTTGTAGCACGGTCAATGGCGTGTCGTTCTCCTTGAAGTAGGGGAGATAGGCCAGGATGACGGAAGGTCCATCGAACTGCTCAGCCTCTAACATGGCGGCAAGAACCTGAGTGTACGAGCTGTAGACTGCGACCGAGGCAACATAGGCGTTGCCGAAGTTCATGGCGTATAATCCAATATCCTTCTTACGTCTTGCCGCATCAGCTGCGGATTTGTCGGAGTGTGGCTGCGAATCGATAATGAGCATGTTCACATTCGCTCCAGAAGCTAGCACATGGTGAACGCCCGAGTTCCCGAGATCGTAAGCCCACGCATCTGAGCCAATGAGCCACTGCGATTCCTTGAAGAAAAGCGAAGAGTTCGATAGCAACGTCGATGCTTGTAGCGATCCATCCGTGCTCAATCTGGCCAGGACCTCTGGCGCAAGAGCATTTGCCTTGGACGAATCATCCGCATCCATGGCCCACTTCGATAACCAGTTTCGGGGAACATCGGTGGCAAAATTTCGCTCCTTCGCGGCCTGGGAGGCTTTTTGCACAAACTCCTTCCGTCGCTCCTGTCGCGCAACGAGTGATCCGAAGCCGAATTCTGGCGTTGATGCGATCTCAGAAGAGATGCCAGGGATACGCTTGTCCAGATGCAGCTGCTCGCCGAATTGCTCAGTGAGAGCGCCGACATCATTTTTATCCAGCTGATTCGCAACGTGAAGACGAGCTCCGAAGAGCTGGTTTAGAATCTTCATATACGCGTTCTCCACAGCTGGTTGCTCGAGAGCTTCCGCAGACTCCGATGATGGGATTTCAGACGAGCCAATCTGGAGGTTTTGAGCGGGCGATTTGGAGACCAAGTTCTTGAAGATCTCTTTCAATGCTTGCTTTGCAGTTGATGACTCAACGTATCCGAGCTGGTATCCGACAATGACAGGTCCAGCATTGACAGTGCTCTTCAGGGACATAAGCACATCAAGCAGCACAGGTCCCCATTTGGTGGTTTTTCTTCGAACTTGCTCCAAAACAGCCACATGCTTGACGGATTTTGGCAGCACCGCTCGGAGTTGCTCACCAAGCCACGGTCGATATAATCGTGCAGTGACAACACCAGCATTTGCGTACTGTTCTTTTGCGCCTGCCAACTTGATTGCCTGGGCAAAAACTGCAGCCTCGCCACCGAAGACCAGCAATGCGCTCTTGGCCTTTGCAGATCCAGTGTACTCGAATGGCTGATAATTTCTGCCGGTTGCCTCGCTAATTGTGGTCCAAATGCGGGTAATATAGTTTACGATATCCTCCGAGGTCACTGGCTTTCGGACAATCTCTGACTCCACAGTGGTTGCGGAAGATGACGCTTGATCGCTGTTCGTACTGCTCTCACGTCTTGACGAAGCGCTGGAATACTCTTTGGCCGGGCTTGCTGTTCCCGAAGGCAATTTCTCGCCATTGGAAGTACTGTGGCCATTTGACGGTCCATTTGAGACTCCATTTTGTGGTGCCGATGTTGCAAGAGTAGCTCTCCTTCCATCATCAGCGTAAATTGTAGATTCTCCTACCGGTGCCTCCTGAAACCTCCTAGCCGCATCCACGTCAATGAGTTGATGGACAAGTTCCCGCGTCTCTGCTGCGATTGGGTCGGATGTATTCAAAACAGAGGCATCGAAAAAGTGGACAACACCTTTGCCGGATTTGAGAGCCAAGGCATGTGCCGAGAGAGCAATATCCTGAGCCTCCTGAAGAGTCTCAGATTGCAAGAATGTGAATCCGGATTGCCGTATCGATGTAATATCAGAGTAGTCTGGGAATTTGGAGGGCTGCAATGACACATGTAGGACAACGGGGAATTGCGCGAGCTTGTAGAGGTGTGGAATCGATTGGAGGAGAATAGAGGAAGTTGTGGTCACGGAGGTGATTTTTCCAGAGCGAACGGATTGAAGGGCGGAAAGCAATGGGTCAGCATTGTATCGGACAGGGACGATCTATATGATTATGTTAGAGGCTGCAATTGCGGTATATGGAAAGAAAAATCATGCCTCTGCTACACCCTTTGCTACCAAACTCGGAGCCTTGGTCTCTGCAAATGATCGCAGGTCCTTTGAGAATTCTGAGTCTTTTGCCAATGAGGGCTGGACAGATACCACGACGTCGCTGGCAATGTAGGCAATTCGGGCCACTGTATTGGAAAGTCAGTCAGTATTTGCGCCACCCGAGCATCGGCATTGAGCTTTCTGCGGGGAGGAGAAAGACATACCAGCACCTCCAGCTGTCGAGATTGTCGCCATTGTGCCTCAGAATAGGAACAATAATGGAAGACCTTTGGAGAAGAGGTTCAATGAAGTCCTGAGAGCAATTGAGAGACTCAAAAGTTTTTATTGCATGTGGTCCAGTAGGCGTCCAGATGTTTTCAATCATTCTAAGCAAACACCGATCACGCAATGCAATGGATCCGACTTAGCGTCAACCGAGCATAAACCCGCCACGGTCCCTGGCCCTGGCGAAAACAATCCTCCACCATAAATTTTGTCGTCGATGGCCAATTCTTCCCGAAAAGAGTCGTTCCCCGCGTCATGGAGTTGCCGTGGTCTGGTTTGTCCAAAGATATCTCGGGCTCGTCCGGCCTGTTCTCGAAATTACCGCTTCGGGCAACCCTTTACCGAACTCCTACATTCTTCCCTTTTTGAACGTTCTACGCTAGCTAACATATTTCCCTTCAATTGAGATTGGTCCGGTACACTGGATCAAGGCACACGGCCGATGAAGTACTAGCCTCTGCCCATAGAGCTTGTGTACATCCTCAGCCTCGTTCCGCCACAGTGCCGATCTCGGTCTCCATGTACTCTTTGCGGCATCATTGCGGCATGTTGAAGGCTTTCGCCATCTCAGCCTCGGACCTCTTGGGAATATTCCTTCAAAGAGGTACCCAGGTTTACACAGCCGATTCGTTAATTCTTATATCAAGCAATATAGCAAAAACATAAAGCAAGGTATTATATACACCTTCCAGAGCTATAAGAAATTATCTCATTTCTATAATCTTTTAAGTCAAAAACTTGGGTTGGGTAATTGCATACGACCTTCTAAAGCTAGCAAGATGATTAGATGAATCTTGTCCCACTAGTCTGCTCAAAGATGCTCAAAGAAGTATTCATCCTATTCTATCCAAAAATCTCTTCAAAAATCTCCAATTGCCTTTCACTCTCAATTCATTATTCAAAACCACTCGGCGCACAACCAACATATTCCCATCTAAAGTAAAGACATTCCATCAGGCCAAAAATGCAGTGCAACCAGCGCTGAAACAATGGATAGCGAAGAAGAAAACCGATTCCCACTTACGAGTTCCCGAGCTTTCGATCTTGGATTAATGATCCGGCACTGCTGCAGTTTTGGCGCCAAAGAAGGCCTTCTCGCATCTCAGCCTGATCGTTTCCTAATTCGAAGACACAAATGCAAATTTCTGTCAAGTATCCTAATTCCAAAAGCTGTCTCTCACGACAAATCCGCATCCTGAAATTGTACAGAGAGCATCAAAAAGCACTTCCCATATATAAGAGCAGACACAGGA
Organism: Venturiaceae sp. KMAF11; assembly: GCA_023078705.1. Classification (NCBI taxonomy): domain Eukaryota; kingdom Fungi; phylum Ascomycota; class Dothideomycetes; order Venturiales; family Venturiaceae; species Venturiaceae sp. KMAF11. The sequence goes on from JALGOQ010000012.1 coordinate 931,272, forward strand.
GCTCGCGAGCACCAACGACCAGGATTTCGATAGTACAAACACTTCAAAGGGTGCTCAGAAATTAATTTCACGGCAAGATAAATTTAGAAATTATTAAGAATCTATCGCCCTCTCTGTTAACTTGGATATATTATATTTAAAATCACTCTCTGTGCTCCGCTGAATTAGGGACTGATATCGGGCAATAGACGTTCCTCGGAAGGCCCTATCATTCCTATAACATGAAAACAAAAGCCTCCTTCCTACTCGCCTTCCCAACCCCCCTCTCATCCAATTCCAACTCCTCCACATCCTCATCCTGTCCCACCTGCTCCCAAACAGCCCCCTCTCCCACCTTCCTATTCTCCCTAACAAGCACCCACCTCAATCCCCAGGCGAGCGCAGCAACAAACCCCATAAACCCCGCACAAACAGCCATACCCTTAAGATAAAGCGGCCCCTCATTCTCAGGATAAAGCCTCGTCCCAAGCAAAGGCCCACACTGTCCAAAATACTGCAACAGCGCAACACCCGTCCCCTTCGCCGAGTCCGTAGCTTGGTTATTCAGTGTCCAAGTAATGATGAGAGTGACGCAGGAGAAGAAGCCAGCTGTGGCCGGGTAGACGCCTAGATATCTAATCCAGCCCGGGAGTCCTAGGGCGCCGGCTAAGAAGATGAGGATGTAACCTGAGGAGGCGAGGAGGGCGTGGAAAATTATGAAGGTGGAGCGGGATTTGGCTTTGTCGGAGGCGTAGGAGGTGAATAGCACGACAGCAAAGGAGACGAGGTAGGGTGGGGCGGAGAGGGCTTGAGACATTGTTGCTGACCAGCCCATTTCGCGGATGATGGTGGGGAGGAATACTGGCATGCTAGAGAAGGCTACGTTGCAGGAGAAGAACATTGCCTACGTTCCTTGTCAGCTGGTTACTTTTTGAGCATGGTGGATGTACTTACAGCTGTAAGGTAGCACTTTGGATCTTTCAACGCCTTAATAATCTCACTAATCTTCAACTTCTTCTTCCCACTTTCTTGTCCAAGAGAGGTCCTCTTCTCATTCGATGAGTCCTCATTTTCCTTGATCAGTCTCGCCTGCGCAATCTGCTTCTCCCTCCTCGATAAGAACTTCGCACTATCTGGCCCATCAGGCAAAGACCTCCACACCCAAGCAGCAACAAAAACACTTGGGAAGCCCTCGACCAGAAATAGTAACCTCCAGGGTGCCCATAGAGTAAACTTGCTTCCGAGCCATGTAATTGCCCAAGCGAGGGAGGAGGCGAAAGTAGTCGCCAATGGTGCCGCGGATATAAACACACCGACTCGAGAGGCAAGCTCTTCCCGCTTGAAGAAGAATGATAGGTAAAATGGTATACCAGCAAACGCTGCTTCGGAGGCTCCAAGCGCAGCACGGAGAATGAGGAGAGTCGTAAACGAGGTAGATAGAGATTGCAGAGAGGCGAGGAGACCCCAAGCCAGAACAACGAGGGAGATATAGATATGCGGGGGTATAAGTCGGAATCTGTCAAGAAATATTAGCCATCAACAGCCACCGAGAAAGCATGATAAACATACAACAAAGCCATCCACTCAAACGCAATATAAGTGATATAAAAGCCACTCAACAACCACTCATACTGCTCAGAACTCAATTGCAAATCCCTCTCCAACCCCGCAATCCTCGCATTCCCAATATTCGATCTATCCAGAAAACTGAGTAGATAGAGGAGTGCAACGAAGAGCACAACCTTCCTATCCATCTTCTTGATAATCCGATTTTCCTCTTGTATAGTCCACATTCCTTCAAATTCCTCCTCACCTTCACCCTCCAAATCCACCTCTTCCAGCCCCTCCATCCGCACCTTCTCAACCTGCTCAACAGATTTGCGCGATCCAGTGTCCAACCTCAATTTCCTCTTCCGCCTCGGTGATTTAACCTTCTCTTCTTCTAGCAATCCCATCCCCTCTTGCGAAATATCTCCCTCTTCAAACTCTTTCATCCCAAATCCACCCTCGGTATTCGTACTCCTCGCACTCATAACTAGGGTCTTATCGTCGTCATCGTCCGAGGGCGAGAAAGAGGCTGTTTGAGGTGTATACCGCGTCGAACCCGATCCAGAACCCTCAGGCGAACTCATACTCATACTTCCACTCGCACTTCCTCCTCCTCGATGTTGGCGTGGTGAAGCCATTGCGTCCTCTCGTGGAATGTCGCGTGTGGTACAAACAAGATCAGTGCAACAGGCCAACTCAACAAGCAGACGGAAGTGATAGGAGATAGAGCTACGATGCGAGAAAGCAGCAAAAGAGACTCAATCAACTTGCCGTCATCATCATCATCATCATCGGCATAGGCGCTGCACAACGAAGCCGCCCCCAAAAAGTGAGATTCAGCTGCTCATTCGCTCATTCGCGAGCAGCGCTGCCCACGGAAGCGAGAGCGGATGCATCTCAGCCGATCTCGCAATGCGGGGAGGACATGCATAGTAAGAATCTGCATCTTTGAAGATCCCATGTCCATTGGATTGAACCTTCAAAATGGGTCTCGAGTTTCTGGAGAAGAAGAGAGACTTGATTTGCAATACTTAACTTTTTTGAGGTTTGAAGGTGGAGCCTCATTTCGAAACTGATAACGTCCCGTACCTTATATTAATATGGGTCGGTAAGCTGTGACCATTTAATCTACCTATGCTGATCATGCAATGGCACGGAAAGAACATACATTTCGAAGGGTACCTAGCTAAGCCATCAATTTCATTCCCCCTCAGACCGCCTGGTCGATGATATCGGCTTTCTAAGAGGACACACTGAATTCCATAACAGGCTTCAAATTTCTGACCGTTTCAAAAACCGTATCGCCAGAAATTCATCGCCCTCGACCCGAACTTGTGTGAATTAGGTTCAAATGCTAGTAATCATTCGTGCCAGGGGATAGCAACGATGGCCCAGCTGTGGGCACACGTTTGTAGATAACTCGAACCATTTTATTAAAAAAGAAAGACCTCAAGCTACTGCTATCAAAGTATTAAAAATGCCATAAAATTTGGCACTCCGAATTTCCGTGGAATGAAAAAGTGAAAAATAAAACACCCAGAAAGAACCCTCCATCTCAACCCTCAATGCCTCGCTTTGCCCTTCCCCTTTGGCGAAACGGTGCCACCAAGGGCTGGAAATTCTTCTTGCGCCCCAAATGCCTCCTGTCGACTTCTCTCCTCCGCCAAACTAACCTGAAGAGCAAAATCCAGGTCGTCCATTTCTGCCTGCTGACTTGAACCAGCCATAGGGCTTCCAGCTCTCATCGGAGGACTACGAGACGATGACTTGGGAGATCTACGTCCTTTCCTCGCAACACGAATAGGAACGTCATACTGCCTTCCACCAGGGCTAGTAGTGAGGCCAGGAGATTGGTGCAATGGTGTATCGAATCTATCGCCCTCAAGGCTGAGTCGAATCGCTGCTGCCATATCGGGGTCCATTTCCTCTTCTGGAATCCTAGGCGGCGTTGATGGGAACTGAGCAACGTCAAATGAGCCCGTAATGGGAGTATTGACCTGGCTAGAACGTCTCTGCTCATCAAGAGCCAGACTTTCTTCGGATAACATCGCCGCATATGCCAAAGCCTCCTCTTCGTTGCCCAAGAAACCGAGTCCAAATCGTCCCGCCAAACGTTCTCTTTCACGTCTCTGGCGATCCTTCTCGCGTTCAAGCTCGACACGTTCGTTAATAATGTAAGCCTTGAGGTTGCTGTTGCGAACAGCACCAGAGAACCGCTCGCCAGCATGGTTGTTACTGCCACGCTCTGAACGGCGGAGACGACGTTTGGTTCCTTTGTATTGATCGGCCGTGAGAGAGCTGTAGCTCCAGTAGCGAAGATGAGTACCAAGAGATACCATTCCACGTAGAACAGTTGGGTCGGGATCAAGACAGATTGCACCTGCTGCAAAGAGGTTGATGCCGACGCCCTGAGCAGAAGCCTGAGCTTGCACCAATCGGCGACGAGCTTTTGAGGAAAAGCGCGAATTGAGAGTGCGAATAGGTTCCGTGCTGGATGCGAGAGGATCCCAGGCTTGCACCAATCCATCGTTGCCTCCGTGAACAATATGCAGTGCAGTCATGCCCAGACAAGAGATCTCAGGCGAGTCTGTGTAGATGACCCGAATTGGATCGATACTGTTGACCAGATCGACAGACTTTGAGGGGGGTGCTCTGCAGTCCCAAATGAAGATCGTCCCAGCTTTAGTTCCAGCAGCAACGAAACGAGCACGCTGACCAGGAATGTCTGCTGCGGAGATGGATCGGTCCTCCATATGCAGCGGTGAGCCATACATCGAAGAGGCCTCAGACGAGCCCAGCATACCAACTGCAGGGTCTTCAGAAAGTGTGAGCATTGCGTACAGGGACGAGTCAATGCTGGTTGTGCTGATTTGAACCATCTTGCTGCCACCAAAAGTCAGATTAGAGCAACGCCATTCCTCCACGGTCGGCGTTCGTTCAGGAGATGCCTCAACGCTAGTGTAGCTCATGGTCGAGTAGGCTCGGCCACGAGCATAATCAGACATAGGAGGCGGACTGCGGCTTGGGGTTGCAGTACTGCCAAAGAGAGAACCACGTTCGACCATTGGCGTTGTGTGATCAGCGGGAGTCGGTGGGGAGCTGTCTGTGGCAATTGTGTCCTCCTCCTCGGGTACTCTGAGACGGGTGAACCTTTTGGTCACAGGAATGCTGTCTTCTTGCAAACCGCACTCAAAGACCATGAAGGACTCTCCTGCAAAGTTGCCATCATCTCCAGCGAAATCAACTTCGAGTTTGCGCTCCATATCCCAACCAAGACAGAGTTGACGGAACTCTTTGGGACGTTTTCCAAGAAACTTTTCAATCTCCTGACACTCTGCCTTGATCTGTTCCTTGCCAAGACACATGCCATTCCAGGAAGAGCGAGGCGAGTAGCTGCCTTCCACCTCCAACTCTCCATACGGGTCAGGTCGAGCTGCACGACGGCTGAGTTCCACAATATTCCACTGAACAGTGCGGCCAGTCATCCAGGCAAGGCGTTCAACACCTTCCTCATTCAACTTGACGCCGCGAGGGGGTGGAGAGCGTTTGGGGAACTTTGTCAGGTAGAAGAGTTCTCCCAACGCGTTCAGTGCAACGGCCCAGATGCGGTTTTGAGCCTGGCGTTTGAGAGAGTAGGATTCGTCAACTGCGATAGCGATGATTGGTACCCCAGGACTGAGAACCCATCTGGCAGTTAAATCACCTCTAGACAGGCGCACATCTCGTAGATCGTGTGAACCAAGGCTGTAAGCACTGACGACACCGAGAGAAGAGCCCGAAAGCATGCCAACCAGACCTTCAGTCAATCCAGGAACCGCGTGTGACTTGGCAAGCCAAACAGCGGAGACTGTCTCTCGAGTACGGTCGATTCCTGGAATACCCAACTCTGGTTCAGACAGACCAGTCGATCCAGTCAAGAAGCGTCCACGCATTTCATCCACGGAACGGAAGTAGGTCCCTCCACCAGGAGATCCTTCGCCATATATCATGCCGTAAGCTTGACTCACACCCATAACGTTGGGCAATCCAATCATCTCTCCAGCACCCAGGCCCCACATGGCATCGCCAGGGAATTGTTCAACGAAGTTCAGGAAAAATTGAGGGTCAGAGAGGCCCCAATTGTCCACTTTGCCAGTGATCGGGTCACTTGCAGAAACGTTTCCTGTGTCATCAGCACCATGGACGAAGCGTGGGAATCGTTTGATAGGGCCAGAGCCGAACGTAGCATCGATATGGTTTACTGTAGTATATAGCTGAGAATTATACATCATAATAGCGTTGGCTGATGCGTTCGAGCTGTACAGAATGTTAGCCGAGTTGCGGGTCACGTCGACTTCGAGACGTACCTTGTACCACGAGGAGTAGACGAAGATGAGCCAGTTTGCATGGGTTTTCCACGCGAAAGAGATCGCAACAGACGAGTACGAAGAATGTACTCGCTTCTCCATGTTGCCAATGCTGTCAAGCGACAAAACGCTCGTTTATCCGTGCGAAAACTCTCAGTCTTAGGGGCCGTCTCGATTGCAGTACCTGGGAAGAAACGAGCAAAAGCGGCTCTCCAAGCATGAGGTGTTGTAACTAAGGCATGGAAACGTTGAGACACAAATGCAACCGAGGAGAGATCGGTAGCAGGAAGATGCGATAGAGCATGTGTCAATATTTCATTAGGCAAATTTCCAATGTAAGAGGGGCTGTTGTTGGAGGGTTTTTCGCGACGAGTAGAACCCTTCAACTGCTTATCTCTTTCGGATTCAACCGCTGTATCGGCAGACGCGTTGTTGGTGTCGCGTTCTTCGCCATCCTGCTCATCGTCGAGCGATTGGCCGTCATTTGCGCGGTCCCGAGAGAGGGAGCGTGGAGAGGCTGAGCTGCGACTGCGATGAATGCCATGCTGGGAGGTGGAAGTGGAATCGGAGGGTGGGTTTTGTGATGAAGATGTTTTTGAGACTTCAGAGAGGTCGGATTGCATAAAACGAGCTGGGAGGTTAAATGGGAGAAGGCAGACTGAATCAGCTGTGGATTCAGTACGATTGGCAGTACTAGAAAGATTGAGGTTGATAGCTGGAGGACTTCTCACAGATGTGGTATTTGTGGTTGAAAGAGCAAGGAGAAATTACGGGCTAAACTTGCAGGTGTGGTAGCAGCCGGGAGCGAGGCCCAGGCACCGAAAATGAGGGCGCTTGGGCCATCAACTCCTCGTGACGACGCATATCGTCGTCCTCTCTCCTCTCCACCAATCTGACTAATCTTTTTAATACATTTTTTTGGTACGCACATCCTCGCCATCTCCCCACCAACACCACAACACGAACCACGACATGTGGGCTACCGCACACAGCAGCGCCGCCGCAATCAAGTTGGCTAGAAAATTCTTATCAGCCATCAGATCACGATGAATCTTGAAAGTAGCATCTCGAACGTTGAAACCTGATATCAATACATGGGAAGACCGAACGTTTGGTAGTGGACTTCGCCAGTTGTTGGCTACGCATGTGAGAATTGCTGAGCTTAATTGGAAACATTGGGTTTGACCAACATTGGTGGCACATCTGCTTTCAAAAACCAGGGGTTTTCACAAAGGTTATTCGAATGGCGAGGAATGTTATGGAAGTGTCGTAAAGCGGGCTGCAAGACTTTTGCGATTCATGAAGTGAGAAGATCTTGTCAAGTGGAATGGATGTCTTCAAGTGCCAAAAGATGAATACAAAAAGTTATGGTGTACCAATTTCTTGAATAGCAGAATTAGCAAAATAGCTGCTATTGGCTGAGGATATAAACGGTGTAGAGAATGAAGAATGATACAAACCGATGGCAACACATCTATCCTGGCGATGCGAAGCAATTCTTCGGTCTCTCCAAGAATTTGCGACTACGTGAAACTTATGTGACCCTTAGGTAGGTAGTAGTAGGATACTAAAAACTGGTACAATTCCTCCAACTTCAGATGGAAACCAGTGGTTCCGATGAATTACTTTTTGATACCGCGAAAATTTCTTGAAACACTATTGAGAGAGGGCTTTCAGACGCGTGCTGCATTTCTCCCATCAAGAATTCAAAATACTACAGTAGGGCGGGCCATTCTTCCAATTCTTTTTCGTCGGACACATGGTCGAAGATATCAGCTTTCTAAGAGCACACTCTCAATCCCACATGGCTATCCCAAAGTTTTCGGGGCGAATCCAAAAATAATTGCCAGGAATTTGTTGGCGGTATTCGATCAACGGGATCCCTTTCTCAAATCTCCAATGTCTATCCCTGCAGCGCTAACAGCCTCGATAAATATCGTACCAGGAAAAGTTTCGAAGATTGAAGGAAGAAATATAAAAAACCACCAAATAACACCACCACCACCAGTATATGCTCAAAATGGCAGACGACGGCCTTTTGCTCAATTTTTCACTCGGAGACGGCTCACTCGAATCACACCCCACATTCAAAGGCGGACCATGGAGAGCACGAAGGAAGATTACCAGACAACGACAAGCAAGAGAAGGATATATCCCAGCACAGGAACACACACAACCACCCACCAGAGAGACAGATTGGAGGCCAACGAAACGTCAACGAGTCGACAATCCCAATTTTGAACCAGCACTAGCTCGACCGACTCGAGATGCGGCACCCCGCCAGAACAACGAACGAGCAAATACTGGACCAAAGCAAATTATATCTTCGTTATTCACTTTCAATCCAACCTCAAAAACGGAAGAGGATGCAAGACCAGAACCAGAGGAAGAGGTGGATGTTGCGCCCTCCAATGCGCCTCTTACGCCAGAGCAGCAGAATTTTACGAGTCTGGGACTTTCTCCCACCCTAGCCTCACATCTCACGAATAAGATGGGTGTTACTGCCCCGACGGCAATTCAAAAGGCCTCAATGGAAGCGTTACTGGACAACGACGGCGACGCATTTATACAAGCAGAGACAGGTTCGGGAAAAACACTGGCATATCTGCTACCAATAATACAACGGATAATGCAGCTCTCCACGGAAGAGCAGACTATTACTCGTAATTCTGGCCTGTTTGCTGTCATATTGGCACCAACTCGTGAACTCAGCAAACAGATTGCTTCTGTGTTGGAGAGCTTAATCAGATGTGTGCATTGGATTGTGCCTGGCATCGTGGTTGGAGGAGAGAAAATGAAGTCAGAGAAAGCCAGGCTGCGGAAAGGTGTCAATATTCTGGTTGCCACTCCTGGTCGTCTGGCCGATCATCTTGCAAACACTGAAGTTCTTGATGTGAGCTGTGTCAGATGGCTTGTCTTGGACGAGGGTGATCGATTGATGGAACTCGGCTTCGAGGACGACATCAAGAAACTCGTGGAAAAACTCGATAACAGCATGAGAAGGGAAGGACAGCGTATTGTGAAAGGGCTGCCATCCAAGCGTATCAACATATTGTGTTCAGCTACAATGAAGATGGATGTTCAGCGATTGGGTGAGATCAGTTTGAAAGAAGCTGTGCATATCCAGGCCCAGCGACTGGAAGCCAATGGCGACATCTCGACTAAAGATGAAGAGGAGACTTTCTCAGCACCAGCCCAATTGAAACAATCTTACGCCGTTGTTCCCAACAAGTTGCGACTAGTCACCCTTGCTGCGATGCTCAAGCGCACGTTTGCCCGCCGTGGCTCGGCTATGAAAGTAATTGTTTTCATCTCGTGTGCCGACTCTGTCGACTTCCACTTCCAGGTCTTCACACGAGACGAAGATGCGGACGCAGAGAATGCGAATGATGGTGGCCATGCTCCGAGAGCGAACGAGAAACGATCAAGAAGCGACAAATACTCGAAACCACCTTCCGCGCCTACACCGGCAGGAGATCCAATAACATCAGCACCATCACCTGCTATGTCCAACGACTTGAATAAAGTCACTGCCTATCGACTTCATGGTTCTCTTCCGCAAAACATCCGCACAAAAACAATCAAAACCTTCTCCTCTGATCCGAATCCAGCATTTCTTATCTGCACAGATGTTGCTTCTCGTGGTCTTGACGTGCCAAATGTCGACTTGGTTATCGAGTACGATCCGTCATTCAGCAAAGACGAGCACATCCATCGCATCGGGCGAACAGCTCGAGCCGGTCGCGACGGACGTGCGAGTGTCTTCCTCCAACCAGGAAGCGAAGAAGGTTACGTCAGCATTTTGAAAGAAGGACGTCGAGATGGAGGTATGAATCTGACGCGTCACACAGCGGAAGAACTGATTCGGAAAGGCTTTGCGGTCAAAGATGCTTCCGGCATCGAAAAAGAGGGCGGTTGGGATCTGAGGTCACAGCAGTGGCATCTTGCTATTGAGAGATGGGCCTTGGATAACCCTAAAATCTTGGAGCTGGCAAGACGAGGTTTTCAAAGTCATGTTCGAGCTTATGCAACGCATGTTGCTGCTGAGAGGGTGTTTTTTGACATCAAGGAATTGCACCTAGGCCATCTTGCGAAAGCGTTTGGTCTGCGAGATAAACCTGGTAGTATCAATGTTCCAGGCTTACGACAGGCTGCTGGGCAGGTCAAGCAGGATCGCAAGAGTTCTGGCAAGGGTAAAAAGAGTGGTGGCAGTGGTATGGGCACGCGGGTGTCGGGAGGTGGCAGAAAAGCGATTGAGGCTGCCAAGGAAGCTGTTGTTGAAATGGATAGGGGTATGGAAATGCCGGAAAGGAGCGAGGAACAGGAGGCTCAGAGGAGGATGAGGAATAAGGCCAAAATGATGATGGGAGGTGGTGCTGATGAGTTTAATCTTGCTTGATGCGTGGTCGCCAATAGTGACATTATGCACGCAAAGACTAACTAGAAAGGCATGCTAATGATGGTATGTACGATGTTACCTGCATTTTTCTCACTTTTGCGAGCGATTTGATCATCGAGCGTCCGCAAACTAGGTTTTACCTGAAAAGACGTTGCTCCGATTTCCACTTCTTCAACGTTCTCACTAGTTTCAAATATATGGATAAAGGTTTGATCGCAGAAAATGATTTCCAAGCTCTCAGGGATAAAGAAAAGGAGGTCGATCAACATGAACTGGTCCAAACCTTCCCAAGATTCACCTTCTCACTTTGTTTCTTTTACCTTGAAAATACCGAGGCAACTCAAAAGTCTGGTCAGCGTGCATGGTGGAGAGAGTTCCTTGTTCTCTGCTGTATTGGCTTCCTCCCACCCTCGAATCGCTCAAGCTGCAAGCATCTGACGAATATGGTATGGCGTTTGAGGCCAGATCGAACGCTGGGTCAGATCAAAAGAGGAAGGAAAAAAATTGATAGTGCCTGTTGGTGGCCTTCTTTCCTTCTCCACACTTGAATTTATTGACATTGCTGCTTTCCTTTCATCGGTTTTTTTGATCTCTTACTCCCATATCACAGCCTCTTGGATCTGTCTTCATCGATCGCAGCGTGTCAGCACAACACGACTCTTCAACTCCAGGGTAACGAGTTCCAACACTTGGCATCGGCTAGAATATCTGCTGCTTCATCAACGCCTTTCATTGTGGATCTTGTTCTGCTGTTTGTGGGCGGGGTTTAAAGCTTCGACGATAGCCGTAGCCAGTTACAAGGTTTCCCCCGCTTCTTTATGGACAATTTTTGATGTCCCCAGACTATAAATGCACCTCATTGCCCAGTGCCCACAGCTTGGCGGAGCGGAAAATGTCTTGGCCCTCCAATCTTTCCATGCATTTGGGTGACAAGGCCATGGGGAATAACTTAACTCTGTCGAGAGGTAGTTTTTGAGCAATGGAGCTCCGCATTATCGTGTCCGGAAATATCCACTGGGCCGGAAGAGTCTTCCAGAGAGGCTGGTTAAATTGAAAACACAACCCAATCTGCAATCGAATCGAATCAGCTCTATTTCCAGATCACAGCTTAATTCACCGATCAATTATATACCGCCTCACACTCTTGAGTCGTGCCGTTTCAATCAATGACTGTTCAAAAACCTGCTGAGATCTGCAACGAAATGGCACTTTCTGTGGACCAACCCGAGACGGAAGAGAAAGGTTTCGACCCTCTTGAAAATGAGTGGGACGCGGCAGAAGAACGGGCTCTTGTGTAAAAAAACATCGCACGAGCTGTCTACCAACTTCCGTACTAATATTCGACAGGAATAAAATCGACTGGCACGTCTTTCCAATGCTGTGCATCATTTTCGGTCTCTCCCTGCTAGATCGCACCAACATTTCTGCTGCTTACATTGCCGGTGCCAACAAAGATCTGGACCTAGAAGTAGGGTAAGTGGTGACTAGGAACGTGTTGGACAGAATACTGAGGTTGTTTTCAAAGGTCACACTACTCGACTGCTTTGTTGGTTTTCTTCATTGGTAAGTCTTGGTATCACCTCGCTGTGGATTGTTTTTTACTAAATCTCCCAGGCTATGGTATATTTGAACTGCCGTCTAACCTTGTAATCCGCCGTATTGGTGCTAGATGGTGGCTTAGCTTTCTCATCCTTTCTTGGGGCGCTTGTGTCTTAGGGATGGGCTTTGTGAAAAACTGGCAAACTCTAACAATCTTGAGAGCTTTGCTTGGTGTCTTCGAAGCCGGAGGTATATGGAAACCTGGGTCTGGCTTATATGACTCTTTGTTGATATTTTCTAGTATTCCCTGGCGCAGTATTCATTATTGGGTCCTGGTACAAGCAATTTGAAACGGGTCGAAGAGTGTCAATCTTCTACATGGCATCTCTAATCTCCTCGGGGTTTGGCCCCATCGTAAGTACCTAATCTTTGCACATATTTCAATTATAGTGTCTTACACAACTGATAGTTTGCATACCTCCTCTCTCTGATCAAGGTTGGGAATGGAATGTATCGAGCTGGGTGGCGGTGGATTTTCATCATCGAAGGCACCATGACGATAGCCGCTGGTGTAGCCGCAATTTTCTTTCTCGGAGACTGTACGTCCCTTTTCATTGAAATATAATCCTATCAAAAAGTGCTGACCTCCTTAGTTCCAGAAAATGCAAAATGGCTGAGCGACAGACAACGTTTCGTCGCACTGGCTCGCGTACAGACAGACAAAGCTGCTCGTAATTTTGAACATCCTGGCGCAGCAAAAGTTTTGAGGATGCTCTGCGACTGGAAGTTGGCGGTCTAGTAATGATGCCCCTAAAAGCCCTATCGAAAACATGCTTAACTGACAATATTCAGTTGTCTTCAGTACTTCATCGCCGCATCTGGAGTTTACTCCTTAGCCTATTTCTTTCCCATTATTCTAAGGCAAGGCATGGGTTTTGGTTATGCTAAGGCCCAGCTCTTGACAAGTCCTCCATATGTGGGCAATCTCCCTCCAACAATTTAAATTTGGGCGTTGATGTGTTTAGATGTTTGCCATTATTGCCAGTATTACGATGGCCTGGATCTCTGACAGATACCGCATTCGCTGGGCGTAAGTTTTGTCCTTCCTCGCTCGAATATAGTGAAGATGTACTAACAATACTCCTTTTCAGGATTCTTTGCACTCAGGCTCTATTCGCGTAAGTCTATCAACTGTGGTACTTTCGCACCGCTGATATATTACAGGGTCATTGGACTGGTACTTATACTGTATGTGGAAAATGTGGGCGTGCGTTACTTCGGGTGAGAGCAATAATTACTTCCATAGGATCGCTGTAAGGCTCCTTACTAACAGTTTTAGAATGTTCCTCGCCGTTTTCGGTACCCAAGCAAATGTGTATGTTCTCTTGACGGTTGACAACGCTCCATTGATCATGCATATCTAACACCCATCAGCCCCGGTACCCTCGCATACGGCCAAAACCAAACCGCACGATTGGAGAAAAGAGGTATAGTCTCTGCGGCCATGATAACAATTGGTGCCGCAGGCGGCGTTGCGGGAAGTACAATATTTCGTTCCCAGGATGCTCCTGTAAGTCCATGTCTTGGGCCCTTCCATTCTTTTGGTCTCACACGTGATAGGAGTACTTGCCTGGTATGTGGGCTACTATTGGGATGCAGTTGCTTTATATAGTGGTGACTTTGTGCATGTCGTTTCATCTTCACCGACAAAACAAGCGTGCGGACGACGACAGAGGTCTTGAGCTGGAAGGAGTAGAGGATTTTCGTTATGCGCCATGAGTAAATTTGCTGAGTCAGAACAGCTATCCCATCAAGGATGGGGAACTGAAGGAGAAATACAAGTGGAGTTGTGGCGCAAATAGGATTTCGATCAAACAAGATCGTCACAACTAGGATTAGGATCAGGAAACAAAAATCAACTCATCAAAGAATCTCGCAATCGGCTCTTGCCGCGAGAATTTTTTGAAAGCCACAAGTATCTACATCTATCAATACCGGAGACATATCATTTCAATCGTGGCGCTCACAAAACATCGACCAAACAAGTCTAGTTTCATAATGCGTGGTAAGCCTCCGATCCATTCCTTCATCCTTCTGCCCCAAACCAAAAATGAATGCAATTCGTCAAACCAACCATGCGATGCTCAAAACAAACAGCAAACAAATGCAAACAAATCTCCTACTTCTTAGGTGCCATCATCAAGGCCTTGTTCTTTCCGTCGAAAACGACGTATTGGGTTCGGAACATGACGTCGCCGTAGATTTGGAGATTAGCGCCACCGTTGCTCTGGACGCCACCGAAGCAGGTGTTGGCGTCGACTTGAGCGAAGGTGATGGCGTTACCAGGAATCATGGCGGTGTAGGATGGGCCCATGGCGACACCGAAATCTGGGAGCTGGGCGTTGCAGGGGTAGGTGAAACCACCGACTTGGGCGTTATTGGTTGCGCCTGTGACCTTTGCGTAGTAGGCGTTTGCGACCTGTGGGTCGACGAGGAGGAGAGAAGTACCGGTGTCTAAGATTCATGTTAGTCATGATAAGAAATCAAGATCGAAAAGATACATACCAGCAATAGCTGGAGATCCGCCCTGGTTGGCAATCTTCTGGTTGCCGATAGTGACGGTTGGTGAGTCCACTTGCCAGAAACCCGATGCAGAGTTGACTGGAATGGTGGTGAGAGGACCTTGTGCCTTGCTCATATCGATGGCACCAAACTGGTAGGTACCAGTGGAGTCGTTCCTGAGATCGACAGAGAACACTGGCATGGCGAGTTGAGGCATAACAGTGTCGAAGAAGGTAGTCTGTTTCGTTGGCTTAATGGTGTTAAGCTGGCTGAAAGCAAGACCGACGAGACCATCGTTGTTGGTGTCTTTGGCGAATGATTGAGAGACAGCAGTTGCAAGCTCAACAGCTTGTCGGGTTGCGGTGGCACCACCAATGTTGACAACATCCATACCGACGGTTCCAGCAGCTCCGGATCCATCACCATAGGAGATCGACCATGTAGCACCTTGCATAACCTGGAAAGATGTGCTCTTTGTTGGGTCGAAAGCACTGTGTTGTCCAATGGTTTGCTTGGAAAGAGCGCTGCTGAATACCCATCTGATAGATATTAGTATAAGTATAACAATTCCAAAATCAAAGCACATACAAATCGGATGATCCAGTATCGAAATCCAAAGTAACTGTCTGTCCTCCGATCATAACTGGCGACAGGTACTCGGCCGCATTTGGTTCTGGTGCAGCAGCAACGACTCCAGTTCCTGGTCCAGCGGGAGCAGCAGCAGTAGCGTTTGTAGCTCGGGTCATCAATTCGAAGCCGAATTTTCTGTATGCCTTGAGCATGGCATCGGGACCAACGCCTGGGTCCCTTCTGTTGATAGTCCTCTTGACATGATGGACAAAGGAGCGTTTTTGTATGTTAGCCGGAGCTGGGGCAGCGATAGTGCTAGCAGCCAAAAGAGAGACAATGAAGAGCACAGCCCGTAGAGAGTGAATCATGATGATAAAATAGGCTGGCCGGCAGCAAGTGTAGAAATTATGTACGTCGAAAAGAAGGAAGGAAGAGGGGCTGAAGTATATCGAATAGCTTCAGTGACCGGCCTCAAAGAAAACAATCCACACGAAGGAGATAATGAAAGAACAGAGGCTGTAGAGAGGTGGAGAAAGAAACTGTCCTAGAGGGGCGCTCCCCGACATTATGTGAATTCGAGGTTCCCAAAAACAACCGTGAGTCTAGGTCTGACCTCCTGGGAGGCCAAGTTAGGATGAAACCTCCATAGCTACGTCTCGACGAGCTCCGAGACCTCCCTACGAGAGGGAGACGTGGAAACCGCGGGAGCTAAAACACATCGCATGAGCTCACGGTTCAGTGTGCAGTGATTGGCGACCAAAGTCGAGGAGCGACAGAGGCTCTTGCACGCGGGTCCACAACTGCGGCAGCAAGTGAAGCAGGTTGTAGGGGCTGGTGTTTCAGCTTTTTCTTTTGACGACAATTCCTGCCTGGTTTCTGAGGCAAGGCACAATTTTTTCGTAGTGCCTTCTGTGATTCGCCGGCTATTCTCGAAATTGGATGTCAGGAGCGGGCGTCTCCTTGGACGCACAGCGGCTCGGATGAGTGGTGCGCAGCGAATCTTCTCCACATTGAAGGGGAATCGTCCAGATTCGTCGTCCTCCATTGCGTACTCCAAGTAAAAGACTCTTCAACTTGCAAGTCACGTATCCACAACATCCATCAACAATGGGAACGATGGATGCGACGCGCGGAAAGGAACCCATGGAAGAATTGCAAAAATACTCCGACTCCATGCCAAAACAGTGCAAGCACTTCAAAAGCTTCACGTCTGAATCCATCAACAAAAGCCTAGCTCTCCGGCCGTACAAGTCACGCTTCCAGGCAAGAATTACCATTACCAATGGCTCGAGTCCATATTAGCCCAGCATTGGGTGGATTCCTTCTCAACGCATCATGTTTCGACAGTCCTCAAATCACCAAGGTGGTAAACGCCACGCCTCTAAGAATACAACCTCACAAAACACGCGCACCCTAAAACATCGGAATCGCGCTGTTAAGCTCCGAAAAATAATAGCCATTGAAATAATAAAAAGGAAATGGAAACACGCCACAAATCTACGTATGCGCGATGGTGGCTTTCGATGTTCTGATACATCGACTTCCGCGCTTCCAGTCTCATCGAGAACGGGAAGGCCAAGAGCCGTACCAAGGATTGGATCTTGTTGTGTAATGCCTTTTCTCTGTGGACAGGTTCCATAAATGCTCGAATGCTCCTTCGGCCGTTTGCTCATTTCATTCTATGGGCATGTATCCCACAGGATGTTGTTGTGACCTCGACTGCATTCTGGTAGGCCAACATGTTGATGGCTGATACTCGGAGACTTGCTTCGCGGCCGATCTGTATCTGACAGAATTTACAGATTAGTTTTCCTTTTCAATCAGAGTATCGGCAACAATTTTCTAGCAAGGTTCTTCTCAGACTGCCAGGATATTTTGCACTGAATTTTAGGACCTTTCATTCAGCTACAAAAGTCACAACTCCTAAAACCACTGCGTCTTTCGACTCTCTCTAGCAATGACCTCAACACTCTTATTACCCTACACTTTCGCTCTTGTTCCGACTTTGAATAATTCCCAGGCACCATTGTATCAAAAGAAGCATTTTCTACTAAGAGAACTTTCAAACTCCTAAACCAGTACCAAGCCCCTACCAAGAAATCAGCGAAGCATCCGCCTTCTGTTGATCAACGGCCTTGAAGCCGAGAACATTCACCCACTATCACTATCGTCACGTCGCATAGGAATTCTAGCTTTGCAATCAGGTTGAGGAAAAACAATTGCCTTTGTACAATACCCCGTTGGCCCCGTGGAAGCCAAGGGATGGAAGGACATATCCAAAATGAGACTCGTTGTGATGGGTTGGCTCATGAGCGTGCCAGGATGCCTCTGTTATGACAAAGATGCCTGTCAAAGATCTTGAGTGGTATCTAAACTCTGGAGCAACGCGTTTTGGGTCCTGAGTCATTCAAGTATGTTGAGTAAATGTTTTCCATCTCTCTGGCAACGTCCGGCAAAAAAACTTTTAGAACTAGAGCACTGGCTTATACGTTCACGTTCTTCCCTTCTTAAACTTCTCGTGCCATTTCCTTGCCTTTGTTGGAACCTTTTCAGCCGCGTCTTGTTCAATGACCTGTGGAGGAGCAGACAGCCTGAGCTCGGGTTTCAAGCCTATTTTGGACGTGCTCGGTTGGATACACAAATCCTGTAGGAGCACAATCAGCACAAATAGCAAACAGTGAGATGTTTACACGCACCTGAATCAACTCCAGCTTGGGAATCTCTCTCCATTCTTCAAGTAAATGGTTGCGCCAAAATGCCAGGAAGTCGGCGACGGGAATGGTTTGATCGGCACGAGTCTGTGTTTCTAAAAGTAGTGTAGCGACCCAGATTACGCATTTTGCTGAATCGACGGAACACCCTATAACATCTTAGTATCTTGTCCTTTCTGCCAGTATTTGGAAAAGACTTGGATTGTCTTGACTTGCGCACATCTTGAATTGTCTCCGTCTTCCATTGCATCGTCGTTCGCAATGCGTGCTAGGATCGCGTCGAATAGTGCTCTTGGAAACTCGCTGTCCTTTGTAGCTTTCCAGAGATCATCAACAAGGAACGTACTTCCGAGTGGGATGTCTTCTGCGACTGATGCCGACACTATTGCTTTCCAGACGTCCAACAAACTGCCAGCGGTTGGTCTGAAGCAGTTTCCATCTTTGGCAAATGCACAGATTTGTATCCACGATTCTTCTATCTCAGCTCGAGAGAGCGGAATATCATTACTGACAGCGGAGAGACTTCGATACGCTGGGCCCGTGAAAATGGCAGCGAAAGAGTCTGAATTGGAATATACAGGAAGAAGCTTCCGGAGGTAAGGCAGGGCAGATTCTTTCAGTTTGAAGAGCTCCAAGGTCGCAGCGCATGAAGCAATAGCGCGAACGCCATCTTTGGGTATCTCGTCATCGCTGCAAGGACGAAGGAGGGCCGAGTGAGCGACGAAGAGGGTGTTTGAGGTGTGGACTTGACGTATTGGGAAAGTTTTGGAATCGGTACAGATAACGGCGGTGGAGGAGTCGGTTTCTGATTTTAGTGAGAGGCTGCAATATTAGATTCAGCTGCAATAAACTGCTATCTTAAGGCCGGTACTCACATTGGTGGATTGGGTGATGTGAGAATTGCCAGCAGTTCATCAGGTAGCTCTAGCAGTCGAAAATTGGTGAAGTCATTGGCAATAGAGAATGGGATTCCGCCGTCGTCTTGAGTTGCCATTTTTGAGTGGAGAGGAGAGAGGTGGGATGGGATGACGAAGTGATTTAGAATACCGACAGTAGAAAGAGCAATACAACAATTTCAAAACCAAGATCAATCTCAATCTCAATCTCAATCTCAAATACTACGCCATCTCTTGAGATTCGAGAGAGAAAACTAAAGATTGCACGTCGAGATCACCCCTCCTCGACGCCCACTTCGCCAAGCGTCAACGCGTTGTTTACGCGGTCCGATTTTCTGTCTAAATGCATTCTTCAGCTAGCATAGGGACCTACCACAGCCTCTGCCGTGCTCTATTAGCCCTACAACAGCTGGGATTAGGGTTATACTCAAGTCGCTCGTTTAATATTCAGCTGCAGCAAGGCACGCACAGCTTCCCAAAGCTTGCCAGGTCTATCCTTCCGCTTGTTTATCTCAACAAACCTCACGCAAACACACGCATCGCGACTCCCACCACAAACACACTCATTACCAACACACTCTATGGACTTTGTCAATGCCATCGTCGAGCTGACCTGGCCCTTCGAATGACACACTGCATAACTCGACATTCATAATTGCCTGACAGAACGTCTCAAAATGGTCGTAGTCGTTCCATCGCCACCGTTCATCTCGTCCGACGTGGTATCGCTTTTCTACGTTGTCGACGAGCTGCTTGCCCGATCTCCTGTCCTCATATTCTATGGACCTTCAGCAACACATACCGCAGCAGCAAACAACTCTCGCATTCAAGCCCATATTTTTTCTCCAGCCGGCTTGCAGTCATACCCTAGGCTCACAATATCGCCCAGCTCGTCTCTATATCGTGCAGTCAACTGCTTACCAAGGGAAGAGCAAGGAGATGAGATATGTCGAGGACTAGCCTTCAGTCTGTTCAAATACTTCTCTGAGCTACCACGTCCAGTCCAGCAGGCATGGGAGAATCAACCAACCGCCCTTGGAAGTCTGCGCTCAGCACCTACACTTTTCAGCGAGTCGCATGCAGCTATACTGGCGAGTCGTATGGTCAAGGTCGAGAATGTCGATGAGGTCATCAAAGACGTACAAGGAGCCCTGGCTGAGCAATCGCTCTCCTGGCTGGACATGGACGTTGTACTACCTCCAGGAGCGATGCACGAAGTGGACATGAGTGGTCGCGATTCAATTTTACCAGACCATACGGATCAGGACACGGACAACCTTCGATTTGGAGCGTATGCTCCTCTCGTGAAGCTTTTTGGAGAATCAGCCTTCTTACCAACTTCCCGTCTCCGTCGAAAGCCATCGAAGCCTACAGCGCTAAATCGAAGCCCAAGATTTGCCCGCAAAAATAAGGAAAACATTCGACGAGAACTGGTCGAACTTCTGGACACCGAAGAAAACTACGTGGGCAAACTGTATGATTTGGTTCATAGCGTGGCAGAGGACTTTCGCGAAAAGGCTCGTACAAAACGAGCAACGAGCGTGAGCCCTAGTGAGGATGCGCTGAAAGGGCTATTTCCACCCAGTCTTGACCAGATTCTTGAGGTGAATTCGGGATTCTTGGACGTTCTCCGCAAAATCGTCGAGGACACAGAAAACGATGCTATCCAGGACATTGAGTCGACTCCTGATCACGGCACACTCTTGCCAGCTGTCGCAACTCGGACTGATGTCACTGGTGCGCTTTCCGTCGCTTCGTGTTTGAAGAGTTGGTTTCCCAAATTTGCGAAGTGCTACACGGATTACACGAAAGCTCATTCGCAAATGTCGGCACACTTGCGACAATTCATGAAAGAAACTGATTCTACCTTTACAAAACGCATGCAAGAGACTGGAGAACAACGTTTGATGTCAATGTTGATTGAGCCCGTCCAGCGATTGCCACGCTATAACATGTACATCGACAACATCTTGAAGCAATTGCCAGCCGGCCATTCTGCTCTGAAAAGTCTTCTCAAAGCTCGAGATATTATCACCGAGATCTGTTCACACGACTCGCACAGTATTCAGCCAAGCCGAGTACTAGAAACCCTGCAAACTCTCGTTGCGTCTTGGCCTCAGACTTTCCAGCCTTGCGGGCGGCTCGTTTCTGCTTTCGATGTCGTTGAGCTGCCTCCACCATACCGGACGGAATTGCACGGCCCTCGATCGATGTTCGGTGTGCTCCTTCTTTTCACCGATTTTCTCGTCGTGCTGCGGAGAGGCTCAAAGCAGGCCACAACAGCTCGTGGGCTTATGGCTCAATTAGACGGAACAGATGTGGTCACGGCAGTATCCAAAGCGGACGATCTCATCTTTCGCCAGGCTTTGGAGTTGAGCAGCTTCGATTTGACTGAAATGGATGCTGGGAAATTACTGCAACTTCTTCCACTCCAAGACATGGCAAAGCAACCTACCGGTCCTCGCAGGCCTGGCTCATCAAGGCCTGGATCTTTGACCGGAGAGTCCGTCGTGCAAGTATTCCAACCCAAAGGGGCTTTCGAGGGCAAAGCATCTCGAGTCATCGAAGAACTCGTACGGGCGCGAGTAGAGGGTCGCTTCTCCGAGACCGAAAGAGAGAGTCATAAGTGGGAAGTTCGGTCTGCGCATTCTACAGACCTCAACATATTCTTAGCCATGTTCGAGCAAGGTCAAGGAGAGAAGCGAGAAGGTCGCGGCCCGCCTGCCAAGATCCGAGTTGTGGTTGATCCTGCCAGGGGTGCGGACGTGATTCGAACTGGGAGACATGGCGTTGAGGTCGCAGCTACCCTCAATCTCGTTGGTGATGGATTTTATCGTCTTGACATGGACGGAATCAACGACTTCAAGACCCAGGATCAACTCACTGCTGCGGAGTTCCTGCCTGTCTTGACGAAACGACGTAAATACCTCGCTCTATACCAAAGTATTATCAAATATGCTAACATCCATAGTGAGCAACCTTCTCCAAATGCGTAGCCAAATTCGCAATCCCGCCATGGCTGCTACGTTGTTACTACGCAACCAGCATATCCTGCAGACTTTGAGGATTGTCACCGAAAACACTAGCAACAGAGGCGACATCGCCACTAAGGAGCGCGCGTCCAGACCGCATTCTCCTGTCAAGATGCTCACCAGTCTATTTGGCGGTTCTGTGTCAATCTCCAGAGACAATGGCAGTCTCAGGAGGAAAGACACTCCCTCCACTCTCTTCGATCAGGTTCCTGCTCTGAACCCACGGGCAAACGCTTCCAAGACATCTTTGGAGTCGTTCGGCTCCGGTAGCACACCACTTGAAGCCCCGCCGGAATTGGTGCACGCTGCTGCTGATGCATTGTCAAGGCTAGAAGAGACTCTAGCCAGCTATGTACTCGCTTTACATGCCCGGAAAGGAAACATCGTCGGCAAAGTCCTACGCTCTCGACAAAATGCCGATGAGCTTGCCGTGAATGAGCTTTACAACGAGTTGCTGGAGGATCCTGCAAATTACGAAATTGTGGCTCAGTCGCCAGTCGATGTTCTTTTTGCCGCATTCGAGAAGTTCGTCAAGCGTGCATGGTACGAAAAGATCGGACCTATCATCTCCCCCGCCACTTGGAGCGCCATACAATCGAAACTGGACAGCGCTTATCCAGGAGACTTCGAAGAGTTCTTCCGGAGCTGCTTTGGAGACATGTCTCCTCAGAACCAGCGAGCTCTCCGAGCCTGTGTGAAGCTTCTTGCAGATCTCCTCGAGGGCACGAGCAATGATGGCGATCGAGGTATCATGACGGCCAGCTTTGCGGAAGTTCTGGTGCCAGAAGGACACACTCACGAGTTCGTCTCCGTCCTTGATCGCTTGGTCGAGGATGTTCAGGCTTTATTATGTGAGCCAACACCGACCCCGACAGCGACACCACACGGCTCGATCAGCGATGGCAGCCGCACACGGGCCACCAACACCGGTTCTCTGACGTCCAATACCTCACTGCGTAAGAAGTTCGGCCTTGGAAGTCTGACAAGGAAGGGCAGCAAGGCAGAAGATTCCGACAAATCTGATATGGGCTCAGTCTGGAGAGCCCTCAGCAAATCCAAGCATGGAGGAGAAGACAAAGCGTCAAGTCTGTCCAAAGCCTCCACTGCTCATATTCATCGTGCCAACTCCACAGACCGACTGTCACCGAAGCGACCAGTCTCCCGTGATCGGCCCACTGTTTTAGGTGCCTTCGCTTTTGAAAACTCGCCTCTGGCCACAATTGGGGAGAGCAGTACGCCCATCGGACCACCGCGCAAGAAACGACGTAGTTCGCTCTCAGATCTCCGCCCTCTTCCCAATTCAGTTGCTAACACACCTACATTCAACACACCACGCAGGGGCCCTCACGATGGCCGAATGGTCAGCGAGTCTCCTCGCACTCCATCGCCTGTCAAGCAATCCTATATTCCACAACCGAGTTCCAACAGCGGCACGCCAACAAGACGAGAAGACTCCCCGATCCGTGTCGTTCCACCACGACCGTTGAGCATTGGCAAGACGCATCTTAGCCCTAGCAAGGCTGATGAGGTGACCATTACCGTCAACAACAGCTCGCCTCGGCCGCGAGTGCGCAAGGAGAGTAACAGTGTTTCTGGCATTCCCACCCTAAAATCCTCGCTCGGTGGTTTGAGTGAACGACCTACTTCTGGCAATGTCCGCAAATTACCTTCCACAAACGGATTCAACGACAAACCCGGCTTAGGACCTGCCTTCAATCCAGAGACACCGACTAAGAAATTGCGCATGCAGAGTCCCCAAAAATTGAGGGAGCGACTTCAGAGTGAGCAGCGTAATATGGAAAAAGAGGACGCAGCGTTGCAAGCAGAACTTGGCCGAATTGGCAATGAGATGAAAGGGTTGGCTCGAGGTGCTTCTACCGCTGATTCCGACGTCATTGCTTCTCTTGAGGCGAAGATTGCTTCTCTGACAACCAACCACGCTTCTCTCATCTCAACATTGACTTCGCGATTCGACTCTCTCTCCTCGGACCTCACATCCACTCTTCACGTCTCTGAGTCTAGAGCCAAGAAGTTGGACGAGCTTTATCGAGAAGCTAACGCCGAGAATGAAGCGCTCTACTCCAGGTTCAATGAGGAGATTCAAAAAGTCGTACAGAAAGTTAGACTGGGACAGGGCGAGGAAGAAGTCCGAAGTCGTAGTAAGGCGGCTGAAGAAGAAGCGATGAGGTTGAGGAAAGAGAATCATAGGCTCAAGAGGGAGGTTCTGGGATTGAGGGCGCAATTGAAGGAGTAGATGGGTTGTTCATATCTGGTCCATGACGACAGGACTTGTTGGGACTACTTTGTTGACGAGCCCGTTGGGTGTAACCACTTCTTGTATGTTGTATCTACTATTGCTCCTCGTTTGGGATGGCATGGGTTGGACTGGGCTGGACGACTTGATGATATGATCACGATGAATATGCTCCATGAGGAGGAAGTAACATTGTTACCATGATACAAATTCCTTAGCATGAGAGGAATCATTGGAAGAAGTTATGACTAAAAGTGCTTTCTTCCAACTATGTATGTTTATGCAACCTCACATTGTCTTTAAGCTTCCTATTTGAATATATCGTTCGACCACTTCTTTTACCTCGGATCACTGCCTCTTCCCCACTCTCAATTATGAATCCGAAGTTGCAAGTCTCAGTATAGATATATACATGGTTCATACCTCTCTACTTTGACAATCTCAAGAAATCAGATATGTCCAGAGATGTCAAGCAGGTCGCTCATGTCTCCTTACTATAACTTGCGAAGCTCCCTTCCCCATCAGATACGCAATATTAGGTAGGTTCATTTCCTTCCTTCCTATGCCCTCCATATCCTCCTCAACCCCCCCTCCCCCCCATGCTCAATAATCCTGACACTGCTGAATAACCCCATTCATCATGCACCTTGCAATCCTTGCAAGCATCTCCATTAATCGCCCTAACCTCCACCAACATCATTCCATCCACACTAGCAATCTTCCCCTCAACAACGCCATTATCCTCCCACCCAATCCCAAACGACCTGCCCGTCTCCCTCCGGCAATCACCCTCCTTAATAACCAGCTTCGCCGCACCAGCAAGAATCCTCGCATTACCCATCTGGATCATGTACGGATGACGGTTACACCAATTCACAGCAGCACCCTTATCGCAACTAACAGTCTTGCATTTGACGTATCCGCCCCCGGGAGCAGCGGCGCGGCACAATATCGATGGGATCGAGGTGGCTGTCGAGGTAATCCGTGATACTCCAAGCGAGATCAAAATTATCGCTATACAGATCGAAACTGTCTTGTTTTGATCATCCCGTCCCAGTATAGTTTACTAGCTGATGGACAAACGGGCGCAGTCAAAGTTACACTTGTAAGCTTGTCCCATTGCAGACCTGATTTGGGATCGCGATTGGTACGTTTGTCTTTGCTGGGGGTTTTCTGAGATAAAGAGGTTTGGAATTCTACATATATGTTGCTTTGCTGTTGGGTTGAAAAGGAGCGATGATGGAAGAGCCGGACTTTGGATCCAAGGAGCGACGTACTGGACGAGGTGCGGCGTAGGCGAGAGTAGGTACGAAGGTGAAAAGCAAAAGGTTCTGCATTGTGTTGTTCAGCATGATAAGTTGAGTTTGAATAATGGTGAATGTGTAAAAATTGAGATATTTGGAAGCTGATTTCGTGGCCAGGCGGAGAGCACATCGATTCTATTCTATAACTACGGTTTTAAACCTATTACACATATCACCTATTTGATTTGGCATGTTGAACGACTGTATCCCGTTTCTCAAGGCGTTGGTGGTGTGGACGAGGTGACCGGCCCCGAGTGCTGCCCAAAATACTCCTCCGCCTTACACCTACATTTCGTTGGACGGAGGGAAATACAGTCTGATGAGTCGAAGCCCCATTGTGTCTAGCCTGAAAATCGGTATCGATCCGCTCCGCTCCAAGAGTTGTACAGGGAAAGAGATCAGAAAGGGGATTATCCGAGGGTCGGCTAGATTTCGGGTGTCGTTCGGAGGAGGCTCAACCGCTCCTGCCGTTTTAAAAACATTACCTAAATTCTTCACAGCGGTGAAAAATCTTCAGCGTAATCTATCCAGATTTAGCATGCGGCCCGTCACAGGCAGAGACTATGGGACTTTGAAAAGATAGGAGGTTCATATTAGGTATGGGTGCTACGCGCATGTGAGAATTTATGTAGGTGATGCGAAAATTGTAAAGTCATTCCGCCGAACTCCATCTGCCATCCATCCATGATGCATCAATCGTAAGCGAGGGTCGTATTCAAGGATAAAAACCTGGTATCATTTGTCATCCACTCCTCTAATCCCGCCTGGAGATCATTTCAATACTCGAAATCCGCCCATCACATCTATGAGATGAATGTGGCTTCCGTGAATATCATGCCTTCCTCCTCAACCTCCTTGTCGCCAATCTTAAGCTTGAGCTTGAGCTTTGGGGTGAACTTGAATCATGTTAGCAGTGATTTCTCGCAATATTCGAGTAATACGCACCTGATAGATGTAAGGTCTTGTTCCCGCAGCACTAGCAACAATACTCTTGACAAATTTTGGGACCTCGGCCATGATATCGATTCTGTCCCTTCTGGCACCGAGAGGTCCAATCAAGTTTGCCTCAATTTCAGTACCGTCCTTGCCCTTGCCTTTCCATGAGTATGAAACGGCACTGGGTTCGGGCCAGTTGACTTCTGGGTCGCCTTTGACTTCGATATGGGTGGCGGTGCAGCCCGTGCCTGCGTAGAGAATATTGCCGTCCATCGTGATGCCGCCCACAGCGACAGTGGTGGTGCCATAGGAGGCTGGGGTTGTAAATTCCATGATAAGAGCCGAGTAAGATGGTGATTGGAAGTTGAGGAAGTTCCAAGTAGCGGCTGTTACAGTTAGCTGTGGACCTAAGTAGTGGGCGGTTTATTGTCCTACCTGCGTGGTGTGGCTTCATGGCTTGGAGAGCGTGCGACAACATGGCCTTGCCATTCATGCTAACTTCTCCCGAGGGAGTCATAAAGCTTCCCTCGGCTTGGCAGCGTGGCCAGAAGGCGTGTCTTATCGAGCCCCATGGCTTCTCTGGGTTCTCGCCATAGTTTGACGTGCCGTCGGTGCCAACAACGAAACCAGGTGCGAGCTTGGTGACTTTGATATTGACAATGCTCTTTGTGCTTCGGGAGGACTTGATCGTGTAGCTGTTGCCATCGGCGGACATCTCGACCGATACATTGTCGGCATAGAAGTTGTACTTGTCATTGTCGAAGCGGTGGTTGCTAAGGGCGTCGGTGGAGAAGAGAGGAGCGGTGACGCCGTCGGGGTAGAATATCTTTGAGCTAAATTGACATGTGGTGTGTATTCCACTGACAATCACAACACGCAATGTATTAAGTTCAGCACTTGTGTTCTTGAATGGGGGCTTGCTCACGCGACATTACTATAAATGACTTGTGCGAAAGCAACATGGCCACTATCGGTGGTGAAGTAGAAGGTCTGAGTCTCAACGGACGTCGATCCAAGGACCTTCCATTTCAGATCTTCCTTCTTGAGTTCGGTGTAGGGCGTTTTCTCCGAGGTAACAGGTTGGATTGCGGATGGACCGTAGATGGGTTCTGCAGTCCCCGCTACGTTCGCGAGGCTGTGTAACGTTAGCAATATGCACTCCCTGGAGTAGCAATTATGCTATCCAGATGGGTGCACTGACAGCTGCTTGCCCCAATTGCCCCAGGACATTTTTTATGGTTGGAGGGAGAAAGATCAGGGTATACGCGGATCAGTGCTGGTGGTTAGATATGGAGAAGGTGATTCTGGTGGGGAAAAATAAGGATGTTGTTGAGCTTTTGGTTGCTCTCCAGTGTGCTGTGAAGTCGTCGCTTCTGTTGTCCGCCGTTTGGGACGAGATGCGAGTAAAGCAGTTGTCAGCGCCACCACGCCATACCAATCAGATCGCAGTTGCTATGGCTGTTACAGATACGGGTATTCACGTAATCTATTGCTGCATACCGATAAGCCAAAGTACCTAACCCTTGGATCTGTACAGTCTAGGACTAATGCAGGTATCGTGCTGTGAAAACACCGCTAAAATGCTTTCTTACCAGGTCCCGCATTGTATATATAAGCGATAAGTACAGATGGTATTCCACATCTCCAACGGTGACGCATTGACGGGATGATTGAATGCTTGTGAAGATAATAGTGGGGTCAAATCGAAGACATCCTAGAGGGAAAGCCTTTCAGCGCTGCAAATACTTACCAACCACTTATCTCCAAAGTAAATACACGTCTCATTCCCCTGGCTACTCTCACTCAAATACATTTCCCACTTCAATCGCAGTAAACAAGCCCTCACGTCCATCGCTCCTCCCACAACCCCGGCCGAGGACATCCGAACGCGCTATAGACTCAAAGCAGAAGCCCTGCCGCACATCCGTTGTCTAACAGCATCCCACTTCGCAAACTCAATTGAACTCGAGCTCTATTCGTTATCCTTTCGGAAAAAACCCATAGTACCCCAAATCAACATAGACCTTACACTGGTCCCCGTCCGGCTCAGTCAGCACACAAGCAGCACTCCCCGCTGCTGAGTCAATAGAACAGCCTAAAGCTTCCATATTTCGAGCGAGACCACTTGATCAGTCAATCCGCGACATTCCTGATTGTTGTAAGTCTACAATTTCCCTCTTTTAGTACATGATGGAGAAAAGGGCCGAGAAATGGTCATTTTGGGTCTGGCCCAATTCAATCGTCGATTCATGATGATATCGCGTCGGAGGGGGGGTTTTGGAAGACATCGAATGGAAATCGATGCTCCAACAACGAGACTAAAAGCGCTAGGAGTCTGGCAATTTCTTGATCAGAATAGCCAGCGACCTTGTTAGCCTCGACTTGCTCGATTGGCTTTGTATAGCATCTCACGTCTCTGCTATTCCTGCCCTCTATTCAGCTTACACCACATGTCGGCCGCCGCTAGGAACCTATCCATGCTAATCCCTTTATAGACCATATTCCACAATGGCCTCCACAGACCCCGATGATAAGACGGTGCGCTTCAGCTCCGTGAAGCAGGAGATCTCACCAGAGCAGTCGTTTCAATCACAAACATCCGTACCAGGCCGAGAACCAAGAGATGATATTCCAGAGGAGGCACAGGAGGAGTTGCGCAACCTATCAATGAGCTTGCAGAAGTCAAGATTACAATCCAAGCGGATGGGAGATTTTGCATTTGATCCTGTCTCCTTGCCTGTTTCAAGAGTAAGCATTCCCACTACCGAATTACTTGAATACTCTAGATCTTTTCATGCTCTACATCCTGTTAAGTATTTGCTAACACGCTTTCCTTAGGTTCCTTCCAGCGGCTCCAGTCAGCAACAACGATCAGAACGCCCGACCCCAAAACACTCCCCTCCAGTGTCCACCATGCACACACCACCTCTCACACCCGCCGCATCAAGCTCAGGTGCAGCAAGACCGGCATCAGCGCACGAAAAACTTCTAGATCCAGCCTCAGCAATGACACCACAAACATCACCTCCCCATGAAGCTCCACCAACGTCGCTATCGCCACAAGCTGAAGCCAAACCATCTGCAGCTGCGCAAGCTCGCCTACCACGATCCTCGAATTCACGCCCACGATCCATGGTCGAGGGCACAACTGGCGGTGTTCCATCTCTACCAAAGCAACCTCCAAATCAAGGAATCGGAGCAACAGGAGACTCCTTACCCCCGTCCAACGACGGAAGCCCCATTGGGACACCACGGCCGGGAACACCTGGAACGCCCTCTGGAACACAATCACCATATTCTCGACCATTTACTCCTGTGGGAGACCCGAACGACCCATATGCGCGGAATCGGAGAGCACCTCAAAGTCGAAACGTGGATGCAGTTGAGAATCGATTTATCTTTGGGGGACGAAATGATCGACCCAAAAGCTCATTCATCCCATCCAACAACAATTCTTCTGTGCAACTCCCAACGTCCAACGGCGGCGGTAACACCAAGGCTGAAAATAAGCGCCACACGGGATTTTTTGGCGGCAAAGGTGACGAGAAACACGGACATCATGGTTCGATGTCCGATCTAAAGCGATTCTTCAAGCTCGGCGGGCATAAGAAAGAGAAATCGCGAGACAAGTCCCCTGGTCGATCAGCCATGTCGATGAGCAAGACTGGAAGTGGATCCGGCACTCGCACTCCGCCATCGCAGCGAAGCTCCGTAGCAATCCCGTTTGCCGACGATCACGGTATCGAAAGTAGATACGGAAAATTTGGCAAGGTCCTTGGTTCCGGCGCTGGTGGATCGGTGCGACTCATGAAGCGCCAGAGTGACGGCGTGACCTTCGCAGTCAAGCAGTTTAGAGATCGACATTCGTACGAAACCGAGCGCGATTACAGCAAAAAGGTCACGGCAGAGTTTTGCATTGGGTCTACACTCCATCATGGCAACATTATTGAGACTATGGATATTGTTCAAGAGAAGGGTAAATGGTACGAAGTCATGGAGTATGCGCCGTTCGACCTTTTCGCAATCGTTATGACCGGCAAAATGAGCAGAGAAGAGGTTACATGTGCAACTCTGCAGATCCTTAGTGGGGTCACCTATCTCCATGATATGGGGCTAGCGCATCGCGATCTGAAGCTTGACAACGTGGTGGTCAATGAGCATGGCATCATGAAAATCATCGATTTTGGCAGTGCAGTAGTTTTTAGGTATCCTTTCGAGACCCAGATCGTTCAAGCAAGTGGTATGTTCAGCCCTGTCGACTCATCAATCCATGCCCGCTGCGAACTGATACTCAAAGCTATACTCGTCACACATCACCAAGAACTCCTGTGTGACGAGTATGGCTTTGAATAACGATTCTGCGAATAGACATCGATATTGATAAAATCCTGGAGAGATTTCTTTTCGAATTTCCAGGAATTTATCGATATCGAACACGAGTTAGACGTGTTTGATTAAAATTCATGCTAACGAATACCCCAGGTATCGTTGGATCAGATCCATATCTGGCCCCGGAAGTATACGACATGGCCAAATACGATCCGCGCCCAACGGACATCTGGTCCATGGCCATCATCTTTTGCTGCATGACACTCCGCCGCTTCCCCTGGAAAGCACCACGGCTTTCAGACAACTCGTACAAGCTGTTCGTCACCGAGCCTACTGAGGATGAAAGACGTTCAACCTCTTATCCACAAAAGCCGCAATCAGAGCCGGCATCCAGAGTACCATCCGATGGTACTGATGGACACCACCATCACCATAGGAAATCCACCGATGAGGCCGGCTCGAAGTCCGATCCAGCTTCTCGTTCTGCAGCACCACCCCAGTCATCAGCAACCTCTCAAGTGGATAATTCGGCACCCTCGAATACATCCATCGCTTCGAAAGAGGTTCCGCAAGCCGTTATCAAGGGTCCTTGGAGGTTATTGCGTCTGCTACCTAGGGAGACAAGGCATATCGTTTCACGTATGCTGGACCTAGATCCCAGGACGAGAGCTACACTTGACGAGGTATTGCAAGATCCTTGGGTGGTTAATGCCCGTGTTTGTGCGCAAGAAGAGGCAACAGGACGGATTTTGCGGGCGGATGGGCATGAACATACGCTTGAGCCAGGCGCGGGCGGGCCTACGCCTGCTACGACGAAGAAATGATTACAATTGTATTGGTAAACACTGAATGTAAACACTGAATTAAATGAAGAATATGTTTGTAGGAGCACAGCTGCTTAAGTAATGATATTTCCCCTCTGAACAACCTACTAGTTCGAATCCAACGCACTCAACTCGATGTCGATATCGATAAATTTCCAGAAATTTAAAAAGATGACTCGCCAGGAATTTATCGATGTCGATGTGAGATTGAGAGAGCGCTATCTGAACAGCATATTTCTCAGTCACTGCTCTTGATTGAAATAGAAATCATGAATCCCATTTTGGGAGCGGGAATTTTAACATGTAAACATTTTAGTATTCTCGGCCTTCTCCATCATGGTAAAGAATGCTAGGCTTCTGCCTCCATTCAATTTTGAAGGAACATGCCGCGCGGGTATTGACTCGGATTCCATAAGTTTCTTGAATTGACCGTTCTATTCTTCTTTCGTTACTGGAGGTTTTGTTTTACTGTTGGGTGTTTCTTTCTTATGATGAGTTTATTGTTATGGATTGTGCTGCCCATCCCTGTGCCTACAAGGTAAATAAGTGTTTTCTTTTATTATCCGTCGAAGGAAGTGAGGCAGACGTTTGGGAAAAAACTGTTCGTTGCTGTAACAGCTTTTGGTTTGGGGGGTTGATCTCTGGTCTGTGAGTGAGTTGTTGGATCTGAAGAGCCTTACTGAAACTATGGTTTTGCTTTGTAGTTGGTTATTCATTTCGATTTCGATTTCGATTTCGGAAGCTTGGCTTTTTTACTTTTGGCGATGCTGTTGGAATGCCCCTGGACTCGGTCGGAAAGGTGGAATAGTGATGATTCGAGAAAAGTACTCTGTTCAGACGGGGTGCGGCCAAACGATGAGATTCTGGGAGTAGAGAAGTAGGATTTGGAAGAGTAAGTATTCGATCTTAATACTTTGTATCCTATTTGATAGTAGCTAAATTTCCGTTTTTTTAAACAAATTGACAGGAATTCATCGCACTTGCTGTTGATTTGGAGATGATGTACTTGATAGAACCCTCCTCTATACGTCTTTGAAACTTTACTCAATCATGGTCAAATTGGTCTAGCTATCTATTTCCCATCTATCCAGGTGAAATATTAACATTAAGAATCTAGCTGCTCGTCATGCTCCCTTCTCAGAGTCTCGGCATCATTCAACTCAAAGGCAAAATTCCATATCTTCGCCGCAACACTACGGTCATACTTTGCATTTGGATCACCAAAATCATCGCCCTTTGAGCTCCTAGCACCAACATGTTGCAGCACGCTCGGCTCAATGGCCCACCTCTTCAATCCGTGGAGTTGCGCATACTCCTCCGTCAGAACATCAACGAAGCCTACTTTCCTCTCCTCGTACCAGGTGATCATCTGGTGCGCACTTTGTTGAGAGAAGACTAGGCCTTGGGAACAACATCCGAAGTTGGGCATTTGGATGATGCCGCGTGGGAATAGCCAGGGGAGTGCTGTTATCTTGCCGGCGGCAAAAAGGAGGGAGATGTAGAGGGGCATGCATATGCCGCAGAGGATGATGATGACTTTGGGAGTAAACCATGTCTTGGAATCTGGCGTGAAGTAGTTGCTCATCAGGATGGCGACGAGGAGAAGGCTGACAGCGAATAGGGACCACGCCACGTAGCGTGGCCACTCCTCGCGGTTCCAGCCGAAGAATTCTTCCGTGTAGAAGAGGCGTAGGTATAGGACTAGTGTGCAACGTTAGTAGTATTCTAGTCATGAAAAAATTGTTGATGAATCCTACAATCTGTAGCATGCCTATTCAACTTCTCCAAAGCATCCTGCGTACGCCGAAACCACCCATCCATAGCAATAACATCGTCTTCCAACATGGCAATATAAGGCGTCCCCACGTCTGTACACGCCTTCAAAAGGAAAGTGTAATCAAACAATGCCTTTTCCCTAAACCCTTCTTTCTCGGTTTCAAAACGTGCTAGGTTCGCAATGCCATCATTAGAGAGGGAAGTGTTGTAAAGCAAGACCTGGTCTGCCAAGTCGTGCGGCCATGATTCTGAAAAAGCAGGGTGAATGGTTGGATCGGTATGCGCAATAAATAGGATTAAATAAAGACGCTGTCGCTCGTGCGGGTGGAGCCCTGCGAGGAGAGATCCAACGGCGCTGCGGAAATAGCGGACATTATCTCGTGCTATACTGGCCATGCCGACACAGAGGCCGCGCTCTTTTTCGAGTGGGTTGAATCTCACCGTTGTGTTTGCGTCGTAGCCGCCGTCGATGTACCTGTCCGCCTCTCCCTGGCGAACTGTCGAGTAGATTGATTTATAACCTTGATCTGGATCGAAGAAGAGGGATGTTGGGTCACGCTGTGAGACATGTCTGACGAAAAGAATGGAGAGGATATAAAAGATTGAGAATATGATGACAAAAGACAGGAGAGGCGAACGATGAACGCGTGCTTTGAACGAGGAAGCAGAGGATCCGGGTAATAGATGGTAGTGGCGATATCGCAGGCAAGTAAAGACCCGCATTATAGTACAAAGCCCATCTCTCAAGACGACTGCGACGGGGTTGCACAATTTAAGTAGGGAACCTGGAGTAGGTAAAGATAACGTTGCCTGGCGAAAAGATGCCGGATAGTAGGGTACTAGATCCCTCGGGGGCAAGCATCGTGACTCGGCCCTCAGGTTGCTGAATCCTTCGAAGCCAGGGTTGCAGTTGAGGTGTTGATGTTGTTGGCTGAGCACGGGCGGGAACATATTGGAAGGATTCGGTCTCATAGTAGTGGCCCCGAAACATCGCGGAACTTTGAGCTCGAAGAGCTGCACACCGTATCTTTGGCCTGCGTTATTGGGTCAGACCACCAATGCTGTCTATTTTGGCAATAAGCCTCACTGATATTGTACAGCCCCTTTTTGTCACTTACCAATGGTAGAATGCTTTGCTCTCTCAAAACTCATCCATGTCCATACTGAATTAGTTGTACTCTGTCTGGTATGCTCAAGCAATTCGAACCAGAACTAGTAGGCTTTGAGAAGTTTGACTAAAGTGTAGACATGTCTGCGAGACGGAAACAATACGTAGGATTTCTATGCAGGCTGGTCTCTGAGATGCAATGCGGGTTCTGATATCGGGCACAAAGCAGCGTCGACACATGGCCCGCACGTTGAGTCTAGATATGCGTGTCTCGTGAGTGCAACGCACTTGGGAAGGTGGACCACGGTGGTGGGTGGCCAGCATTGCATCAGATATAGCTTCTTGAACCATCTGTCATTCAGTCATATGAGCGAGTTGGAGTGTGCACTCGATTATTTATGCCCATTGATGTTGGAACGAGTCGATGAATGACACAGCTTGGAGTCGGGGTTTCCCTTATTGTCATACGCTCGATGAATTATGTTATCTATGAAGTAAATGCGTATTCGTATATATACATGGAGTTGAATACTTCTCTCGGCTTTTGATATCTAAATCATGTCTACCCTGATATACATCTCTTGTCCATCCACACAAAGCCTCATCACACCAATCAACCCTCCCCACCCTCCCCTTCATTCCTCGTTCTCGATCTCCGTTCCACCAAAGGCGCTATCCTAACAACAGGCCTCTCGGCCTTCTCTCCCTTCTCAAAACCCAAAACCGTCCCTATCAAACCACCAGGCTTCGGAACAGGACATTCCCTCCCTGTCCCTCTTATAAACCTTTCCTCTCCCTCAACTCCTCCCGCTACCCGCCCTTCTAATTCTCCCTCGGTGGTGTTTTCGTTTTTCCGTCTCCGTCTGCGGTTTTGCCGGTTTTGGTCCTGGGAGTCTGTGAAGGCTTTTGGGACGGGGCAGGGGAGGAGATGGGGGAGGCCGACTACGAGGAAGGAGACTGCGAGGGTGGTTGTGAAGAGAGATGTTGTTAGGAGAGAGCGGGGGTGGAGATGTGGTGGCATTGTTGTAGTCGTGGTTGGATTGTGGAAAAGTGCCGGTGGTGTGAGGGTTATGATGGCATTGAATTGCGTGGAGCTTGAGGCTGGATGCGTTGGTCAATTGGTTTGTTTTGGTATGGGGGGAGAGCGTACGAGGAGAAGGGTTGGATTGAGGGGTTTGGTTGATTGTTGGTGGTGATCTGATATGGTGAAGTCTTTCTTGATGCGCTAAGGCCGAGGAATGAAGTTTGTGGCGTAACCTTGAGATTCTCGCGATTAGAGAGGGGATTGAAGAATGGATTCAATCATTGCTCGAATTGATTTCGAGACAGAGAATTATCAAGACTCAAACGAGTAGGACAAATAGTATTGAATCAAGTGTCGACCCTCAGATTATATGCATCTCCTGCCGCCTTATTCCACCATCCATCTCACTCAACCCCCATTTTACCATAGTCCACATTACAACAATACAATAAAGAGAACCTCTCTCCACTTGATCGGTTGACTGCTACGCTATTTCCCGTGATTACAGGGCTTCGATCGCGTCACAATGAGCGACCTTGACAAGTAAATAGAGACATGACTGTACATCAAGGTTACGCGCTGATATAAAACAACAGAGCCATCACACAACTACGCGCCTGCCGTCCCATCCCAGAAGTCCAAGTCAGAGAGCTATGTTACAAGGCACGAGAGCTATTGATTGAGGAGGGAAATGTCGTGGGTGTCGATGCGCCTGTCACGGTACGGATTAGGAAGACAGAAGCTGGAGGGCACAAGTACTGACAACATCTTCTAGATATGCGGAGACATACATGGTCAATTTCATGATCTCATGGAACTGTTCAGAGTGGGAGGAGATGTTCCAGATACAAACTATCTCTTCATGGGTAATAACACCATCTCTACTGTTGACGACATACCACCTAACAATGCTCATAGGCGATTTCGTTGACCGTGGTTTCTACTCGCTCGAATCATTTCTCCTGCTTCTCTGCCTCAAGGTCCGATACCCAGACCGAATCACTCTCATCCGTGGCAATCACGAGTCGCGCCAGATCACGACAGTCTATGGTTTCTATGATGAATGTATGCGAAAATACGGCAGCGCAAACGTGTGGAGGCAGGTTCTGTCTATCCTCTTCCATATGCATCCCTAACAAAGACTAGATACTGCTGCGAAGTCTTTGACTACCTCGCCCTAGGCGCCCTCGTCACTGGCGCATCCACTTCCCTCGAACCAACCCAGGCCGAATTCGCCGCTGAACCATCCTCACAAGCTACAGTCCCAGGCACCACGGAAGAAGAGGACATAGAAATCGAAATTCTAAACTCAGAGGGGCAAATCATAAACCAATTCCCCCGCTCTGCTCCTCCCGAAACAACACCCCAAAAGGTCGGCTCCTCATCACCACCCGCTCGCACCGGCCCTGCAGGCACAGGCGCCTCTGGATACTCCGGTGGATCAACAGCAAACGAGGGAGGCGCCGTACTATGCGTTCACGGCGGCCTCAGTCCCCTAATCGACACGATTGATAAAATCAGACTCTTAGACCGAAAACAAGAAGTTCCTCACGAAGGCGCAATGTGCGACCTCCTCTGGTCCGACCCCGACGAAATAGACGGATGGGGTCTCTCCCCGCGCGGCGCAGGATTCCTCTTCGGAGCGGACATTGTAAAATGCTTCAACTACAAAAACGACCTTTCCCTCATCGCTCGCGCCCATCAACTCGTCATGGAAGGCTTCAAAGAAATGTTCGACTCGCGAATCGTCACGGTGTGGAGTGCACCCAATTATTGTTATAGGTGTGGAAATGTGGCTGCCATCTTGGAATTGGGCGAGGAGGGCGCGAATGGGGGTTTCGTAAAGAGGGCGAATGGTGATGCGAATCGGAGTTTGGGACTTGTTGCCCCGCCTAATAAGGAGGACAGAGGGAGGGTGGGGCCTGGTAGAAGGTACAGAGTCTTTGAAGCTGCGCCGCAGGACTCTAGGG
The DNA here is from genome assembly GCA_023078705.1 of Venturiaceae sp. KMAF11. Classification (NCBI taxonomy): domain Eukaryota; kingdom Fungi; phylum Ascomycota; class Dothideomycetes; order Venturiales; family Venturiaceae; species Venturiaceae sp. KMAF11. Next base: position 968,379 of record JALGOQ010000012.1, read on the forward strand.
GGATGCCGGCGAAGAAACCGGTTGCTGATTATTTCTTGTGAGTGAGTATCCGAATCGGGAGGACATGGTGAAGTATCTTTTTGGCGTCTTCGCATCTTATCAGCCTTGTAGCTTTATGCTTGATGGGGAGCGTAGGCACAGGTACATGGAACGGCGCGGGATGCATGGCTTTGTATGATGGAATAGAATAATGATACCCCTTTTTGATCATGACCTGTCCAACTGATTACAAGATGAATTCCTGAAGATCCACAAGGATCAAAGCTACGTAGATTGATATCTCATATCTCAACGACCCTCCCGGGAACACTCCTCGGACCGAGATTCAGTTCTTTCGGCCTGCCCTTCCTATCCACCCTCTCATCTCTAGGATCGAAGCCTCCATTTCCCCAAAGAGCCCATTCGGGCGTTGGCTCGCCCACATAATCTTCCGGTTGAAATGGTTTCCCGCTTTCCAAGCAGTTGAAGAATTTCTCGTATCCGATGAGCGTATGCCATTTCCCCTCAATCTTAAACCGGTCCGATGCCAAAAGGACACAGCACGAGTGCGCGTGCTCAGCGGCAAGACCGTATGCGAGACCACGCTTCTCGAGAGCGGCGTTCAGGGCCATGACGAAAGCCTGGATTTCCTCATAAAAGGGAACGTTTTGCATTGTTAGGCCTGCGGAGGAGGATGTGGATGTTCCGCAGTACGTAACGCCCTTCACTTCTATGAAGCAGGGTAAAGCTCTCTCAACCAAGTCTGCGTACCCCTCCGCCTCATCTTCAATATTGAACCCTTTCACGAGGGTGAGGCGGAAGACAGTTCGTTGTTCGAACCGGCGTTCTTTGAGGATATCGAGGCACCGGAGGAAGCGTTCCCAGAAATCGCGGTGGAGGGGGCGGTCGATTTTCCGGAGTGATTCTTTGTTGGAGGCGTCAATGGAGACGTAGAGCTGCGTTACTGGTTTGAGAGCGGCGAGTTGATCGGGGTGTTGGGCGTTACAGACTAGGAAGGAGGAGATATGTTCTTTATGAAGCATAGCCGTGAATTCGTTGATATGAGGATAAAAAATTGGTTCGCCAACTAGACTGAGAGCACAGTGACGAATCCGCATCGCCTCTGCGAATCGTTCAGCGCGTACTCCGGGGACCCCCTTCATCATTTTGATCTTCTTGTAATGTCCCGCTTTCACGCCTTCGAAGATTAGTTCTGGTGGGTCGACTTTCCAGCGCCATGTTGTACCGACCGGATTCGTCCCGTGGCGCCAACAGAAGACACATTTATTACTGCAGGATAGCGAAGGAGTCGTTTCCATGCAGAGGTGGGAGGCGATGCCGTAGAAGGAGTATTTGTAGCAAGATCCTCGACCGCGAAGGGCGGATTTTGTCCAGCGGCATATTTTGACGCCCGAGTGGGAGCCGATTATGCTGTAGCCTTGTTTTGTGAGGGCGGTGTAGGTGGGGGAGTCTTTGGGGACCATTTCTTTAACAGTTGTCGGAGCGGGAGTTTTGGTCTTGCCGATTGTTGTGAAGTCGACTGGTGGAGGAGCTTTTGTGGTTTGCCCATTCCTGTAGCTACGCCCTAGATCCTCTACGTCGTCGAGGTTTTGTTTGGTGGTTTCGGGCTCTATGTCTTCTTCGTCGCTTTCGACAGCGTCTCCACTGCCTTGGACGCCTTCTCCAAGGCCTTTGCCCGCTATCAGGTCACCCATGACTTCTTGTACGCCCAATCTCCATTCTCCCAATCTCTCTTTCGAGTCACTCTTGACATCACCCATTCCTAGCGGAAACGCTCTCTTTCTGCCTGTCAACTTCGCCATCCATTTGTCCACCTCCTTTGCCTGAGAACAGAACCCCTCCTCCTCGGTAGGCCACCCCTCCTTATCGCCAAATCCAAAGACAGAGTATCCAAGTATCCCGGACAAGGGAGCAGTGTCGATTCGGAAATCATGATGAGTCTCTTTCAAATGCTCCAGGAAAATATCGAGAACAGTGTCAATGTTGTAAGTGGGGAGCAAAATTATATAGAAGTATTTGGCTTTGCTGTCTTTTGGAGGCGTAATGAAGTAGTCATCATACTCGATGTATGACAAGTCGTGCGTGATCGGAGGAAGCACGCGATCTGCTCCAGCGAAATCTGCGTTTCCATTCCATTGCGACAGATTGTCCACGAATTCCTTTGCCGTCTGTTCGGTGCCTCCGGCTAGTGAAGAGAAGAAAACGAGCGGTTGTATGGTATCCGTCTCGTGATCGAATATTGCTGCATCTTTTGCAGCAGGCCGTGATTTCTTCCCCGTCACTCGCTTTGGGCTTGACTTGCGCTGCATCTTCTTCGGTTCAACGATTGTGATGTCCTCAACATGGTCATCGTTCAACCCAGGGACAGCGATGGGTATTTTCTCTCTCTTCTCCTCGAACAACGATTGTGGAGATCCGGGTGCAGGGGACTCGGAGAGCTTTTCTCGTCCTGCTCGGTAACGGAGGTAGATGCGGGCAGTGGTAAGGACGGCGACGGTGGAAAGGATGATTGGGTTGCGGTAATTGTGCCATAGCTCGAGGAGCTCTTCTGGGAGCTCCCATATGCTCACCGGAAAAGCCATGGCGGAGGAGGTTGTTGTTACTCGCAGTCGGGCAATATAAAGGTCGAATGCAGGTGTGGGGTCATACAAGGATTATTACTAAGGCCAGCCTTATGAGCTTCTCGTGGTCGTGGTCATGGTCGTGTCACAGATCGTGGCGCCCACGTCAGTCAACAACAACAACAAAGCCAGGAACCGCGACGACTATGGATCCAGGTCGACTGTATCATTCCCATTCATCATATTGACTGATCCCACATCAAACAAGACAACAAGATGGACACTTCGTCATGGAATATGGACATGTTTAGTCCAAAGCTCGACTGTTCTGCCGTTGCCAACCCTGATGTCCCAACAACAGTCCTCTCCATATTCATAGTTTTGGGAATCCTCCTCTCCTACATCCCACAGCATCTACGTATCATATCTCGTCGATCATCTGAAGGTCTCTCGCCGTACTTTGTTCTCCTCGGCACAACCAGCTCCACCTTCGCCATCTTCAATATCCTGACTCTACCAAGGAGTCAGCAAGACATAGCATGTTGCAGAGAAATCAGCGGATTCGCTTGTGTAGCTGGGCTGCTGGGAATAGCACAGGTAGCCGTGCAATGGAGTTGTTTTGGTCTAATGTAAGTTTCCCTCTTTCATCTACATGATCCCAACTAACAAACCCAACAGCCTCTTCCTCTTCCTAATCTTCTTCCCAACCCCGGGCCCCGAACACGTCGCCTCCGACCCTTCCATCCCAACCTGGCGCGACGCTCTCGGCGTCGTCACAACAAGCATAGGCCACTTCATTGTCCTCCTCCTCGTCAGCATCACAATCCTCCTCTCTTACCCCTCACACCTCCAATCATGGGCAACCCTCCTCGGTCTCGGTGCCGCCCTCCTAGCATGCATCCAATACATACCCCAACTCTACACCACCTGGCGCCTGCAACACGTCATGAGTCTTAGTATACCAATGATGTGTATACAAACGCCCGGCTCGTTCGTCTTCGCCGCTTCTCTGGCTATGAGATTGGGCGCTCAAGGATGGAGTGCTTGGGGTGTTTATATTGTTACAGGGCTGCTTCAGGGGTGTTTGTTGATGATGGGGTTGAAGTTTGAGATTAGGGATATGAGGGAGAGGAAACGGTTGGCTGGATTGGCCCAGAGGAGTAATGGCGAGGACGAGGTGGATGAGGAGGAGTTTTTCAATCAAGCAAACGGACTCGATGAGCGAACCAGTTTGCTTGGGAATGGGAACGGAAATGGAAGTGCTCCGGCTGAGAGAGCTGGAACGAGAGGTGGACCACCTAGTTATGCTAGCATGGTCAGGAAAGGGAAGGAGCCCGCTCGGGATGGAGATGTTGAAGAGTAATTATGTTGCATGTAAGCTGAATCAAGAGCAGAATCTTGAAAGCCTTGAAACTCAATTACAAGGTCTCTACATCAAGATCGGTATTCTTAAATTTCTGACACCGTTCCTCTCCTGAATCACGAAGGCAGTGAGAGACTGGGTTTTGATCTAAAGACGAGCAATCCCAAATACCACCTCCTTTCGAACTATAAAGCTACACTGCTCAAATCGAGAAAAGCCAAAAATTCTTCAACACAAAACATCTGCGCATCGCTGTCGATTCGACTTTCAAATCCCAGGTCCCAGGAAACTTTTCTGGCTTTCCGTTCCAATGTAGCTGGATTTCCCGTTCTCGCGTCTTAAGCTGGGAGCCAGATTCGCAGGACAACCTTGTTCATAGCCCCACTATAGACTCGCAGTAGTTTATGGCCAGGAATTGTAAACCAACCTTGCAAGACTTGTCTTGGTAAGACCTATTGTTGCAGACCGCGTCCTCACTAAATCATCTGTTCGAAGGTCTTGACCTGTCTTCTCGACTGGCTTCTTCGTAAACTGTTGGCCTCGTGGACCCTGTAATTGCAGCACCTGTCCCCGAAAGACCAAGACCTATTCCCTTTTGTCTCCGATTGAGCTGATAATCAGCCCTCCGACTCTTCCAAGGACACACCACATATCTCTACCTTGCTAGAAATATATCACTATGTCCAGGTATTTTAAACTTATCGAACTAGAATTGACAACCGGATTAACTGATGACTGGATGAGGTAAGTAGTGTTGATCATTATGTATTTTCGTGCATGTTATAGATACGCCCTCAAAAGCCCACCTTGAGATTTGCCTCCTTTCGTCCAGACATGTCCCCAATATTGACAGCTTCAGCCAAAAATGCGTAACGTAATGCTACAGCGCGAGTTTCCCAGCCCATGTCTCATCCCGTAGACAAAGCGTTCCTCAACCTCTCCATTTCTGCTTCCATCCTCGCCCTCTCAGCTTCCAAGGCTTGAAGTCTGCTAATCATATCTTGTTTATCCTTTGCATTCGCCTCCTCCACTTGCTGCATGACTGGATCGATCGGCATCAGATCGTCCTCTCCCGGCATGCGTGGGAAGATTAGAGGTCCTTGTGGGAGAGGCAATTGCCCAGATATGCCATTCGAAGGTGTATATCCAACACTGTGCTGGGGCGGAGACAGGGCGATTGGTGAGGACCCCTCATTACCAGGTGAAGAGGGATCTTCCATGTTACTGACACCCCCTCCATTTTCGAAAGCGATGCGATCTTCTTCTGTAGGGCCATCGACGTATTGTATTCCATTCGGTCCTTGGAATATCCCCGGACCCCAATGTTGCATTCGAAGTTGATGCTCTCGTAGTGCTGTGTGAGATGGGAAGCCTTTGCTTTTCTTGCGTCGATGGCAGGTCTTGCAAGGACACATGTAGAGGCGGGATGAGTGGTCGTGTTTCTTCTCCTCATGTGCTTCCTTCCTATGTTTCACCAATGCCTTTCCATCCGGGAAAGAGAGATTGCAACCCTTGAAGTTACAAGTCTTGACGCCTTCGTACTTCTCTTTCTGTTTCTTGAGTTGTGACGCGTCGAGGCCAGGATAGGCTTTCTTGAGATGTTGAGCAAAGATGTTGATGATCTCGCGTCGCTCGAGATATTTGCCTCCCGCCTCGGTCAATAACTCTGGATTCGTACTCGGCGCATTGGATGTATCCTTGAGATATGCCAGTATCGGACCTGACTCCCATGACGCGAAGAATGGGTCTCCAACCAAGCTTCTAATCCCTGAATTGCGTTTTATGCTATCGATGTGATCCAAATCATGGCTGTGCCCCTCTTTACTTCTCTCCAGTATGCGGACGCCATTGGGATGGACTGTGAGGCGGAATTTGGCGGGGCATTGGCCTGGTTCTCGTCGCGTACGCTTTCGTCCTTCATTATTCACTTCGCCATGCTTCCATTTGCGTTGTAGTCGACAGCCACCCCAGAATTTCTCCGTGTTGCCGCTGGCGAGGTTCGAGGGCGCATCCTGTTTGCTGTGGAGACACCAGACATTATCAATAAACCTGCGACATTAAATCAGTACTGCCTTTCACAATAATCGTCCAGTAGAATTACGTACGGCCAATACCGATCCCAAGCCTTCTGGTCGAACTGGACTGGCGTTTCGAGGGCAAACAGAGCAGCGCGATGATGGGCAATATCGAGCGGGATGCGACTCAATGGTGAGACAATTCCATTGTCGCCGGCGGTGACGATTCCGTTGTTGTCGGTGGTAGGTTCTATTCCTGTTTCTGTTTCTGGGGGAGGGGCAGGCTGCTCGGCTGAACCTGGATCCTCCATGGCGCGGCCGCTGCAAACTATCCCAGAGATTGAAGAAGTGGTGATGTTGAACCGTCTATGCGCTAAGCCTTTCAATCTTGATTAAAATGCGGGCACAGGTCAGCTGACCAATATCGGACAGTGTGGATAAGAAGTCCTCACCAACATCAAAGTATTTTTGGCAGGTGGGAACTCAAAGGTTTTGAAAAAGTCAAGTCTCCTTGAAGTAAGGGAAGAGGCGGGGAAAATATTCGAGAATATGTCCCCAAAGAATTACAATAACAGAAGGTTGTTTTACTCATTTCCAAAGGTTACGAATCTACATAGGATATCAAACAACCAAAATCCCTACTAACGAGACAAGAAAGAAGTTAAAACAAAACGCTCGTCAAATCATACCTCATTTTTCCACTTGGATCCATTCACTTCCTCCTTTTCTAAGCCCCATTTCTTTCTTCATGTCAAGCAAACCGCGCGTTGAGATTACCACCCGGTAAAGTTTCCCATGCCGCGTAATTACCAATGCCCAGGTTGTCCATCACAATAGGGCTATATGCCAATGGAGCCACAGACATATCGGGCATCGTGGACGTCATGAAATTTGAGTTCTCAGCCGTTGGCATATGGTTCCATCCATTCATACTCTGCGTGGTCATATCGTGCTGTTGCACATATGAAGGCAATGGAGAAGCCTGAGAGTAGTGACTTGACGCAGGCGAGGGATAGAAGCTTGGTCCTGGCGATGTCGAGAGATGTGTTGGGGGTGTGACCGGCCCACTATTCCATACATTCGAGAAACCCTGTTCCATTCGTGCCTGTCGTTGATACAACCGCGTAAGCATCGGTTGGGAATCACGTTGAAATCTCTCGCGATGGTTGATGCCTCCAACGACGCCAAACCTGAGACCAAAGTAGGAAAGGATTTCGACGAAATTGTTGATTGCGTCAATCGCTCGAGTGGTCTGGTCTTTTGGTAGACTGCCAGGGGTATCTCCTGCGGGAAAGGGTATCGGAGGTGGCGCTGTCGCCTCCTGTGGAGCCAGAGGGTCCACTTCGGCGTCCAATGAATTCGATGCAGTGAGTCCTGACACTGGGGTTGTTGCACTAGGACGAAGTAGCGTCTCCGTGTTGCCAGAGAGAACGCTTAAGAAGTTTCTACCCGTGGTATACACACGGATAGCGTCGTAGAACGTTAGTGGATTCTTGGCCTCTGTCGGGTTCGAGGTGATCGATCTCATTTTATCCGCATAAGCGATGGCTTGCTCGAAGATCAATCTCTGAGCGTGTTCGTTCGGTTTCGGACATCGCGGGCTTGGTGATAGGATGTAGACATAAGTGTAGAGAAGTTCCAGCTCGAAGAAATCACGGATGGCAGGTAGCGTACCAGACGAGAGCTTGTTGAACCACTCGCTCATTTCCTGGTAACGCGGCCAGATGTATGAATAAGGATCCGTCCAGGCCTCTCTACCGGATTGGAAAAGTTGTGTATAGCACGCGGATTGCATTTGCCTCAACTTGAAGAGATCCAACGCTGATTCGTTCGACTGAACCCACATGCTTGGTTGCCGTGGACTCGAAGCTGGAGACATCGGCTTGGACGCGAATGGAAGTCCCACGCTTGACGCATCATCTGAGAAGGAGAATGACCGCATTTGTACGATGGAGGTTGATCTACGCTTGCCGTTAGCGCCACGTTATTTCCTGACATCTCTCAAACTTACCGATCAAGTGCATGCACACACCAAAACACTCTTCTCCGGAGCTCTAACTTGCTCTTCAACATGTTTACGGACTTTGAAGGGTCTTGATGCATGCCAAGATCAATCATCATACGCGATGCAGCCCCAATCAGCGTCCAGCTGTCAAAATGTGCAGGGTCCAGCATCGCAAAGATGACAAGCAAGAGGAGTGCCTGAATACTCCACACAGAGCCAGGGTGAAGGACCTGCTCTGATAGTCCCAGAGCAGCACATATGTGCCCAACTGCGTCAGAATAATACGTGTCTCCACGCTGTTGAGACTTCATAGCGGAAGCGATTGCGAGAACCAAGCGAACGTTCCAATGATCAAGATACGTAGCTTTCTGCGAGTCGTCATTGTATACAGCATCCACGGAAGAATAAAAGCTGGTTTCTTCAATCACCGGGAGGATCAGATGCATCGTGTTCAGGTAGTGTTGTATCAAAGGTTGCACAGCGTATCTCTGAGGCCATTCTTTACTCATGCCAACAGGCAATGATTCTTTCGTGGCAGCTCCGAGAATCAGCCTGGAATATGATATTGCAGACGTGAAACCATAGAAGTCTCTCGACGTGGCGTTGACGGTGCTGGGGCTGTGTTAGAGTACGCTCTGGGTACGGGCTAGAAGCTACTCACAGGAAGCCAAAGTCTGATACAAGCTCATCAATATCTGACAACTCCTTCCGCCGAGCAGCACGTGCATTTTTTGGTTTCCCATTCTCGTCAATAGAGATTCGGCGGGGTGATAGTATGGCATCCAGCATTTGAAGCGACGACTTCCTTCGCGCCCTAACCTCTCCTATCTTTCGTTCCAGTCGCTCAACACGTGCTTCGAGTGTCGCGACATAACTTCTTTCCTTGCCTTTGGCAAATTGGTCGTTGGTACTTGAACATTCCGAAGCGCGGTTTGATCGTTCGCAAGCACTGCATGCTGGCAGTTTTCCGTCACACTTGATTTTGGCGGTTCGACATCTTTGACAAGCCGCAACAGGCCGGCTCACCCGGAGTAAGGGGGTGTCGAGAGGCATGAGTAATTCTGCGCCAGGAAAGATAAAATCTTCTGTGCGCATGATGAATTAGTTGGGGGTTGAATTGGTTGATAAAGCGAACGTGAATTTCTGCTGCAACTCTGCAATGGATCCGAATTGACAGGCAATCATTCAGGAAGGTAAGAAGAGAGTAAGACGCAGCAGACAGACCGGCATATTTGAACAAGGGCGTAACAAATCCATGAACGAGAGTGGGGTACAGGATGAGATAGACGGAAGAGTTTAGTGGGCTGAGCTATCGTGGTACAACAACTCTGCACAAGAAAATCACAAAGATCAAGCCGCGGCCTCAGAGCTTGCAGAGACAGATAACGACGGTGAGAAAAACGGCTAAAGAAGCTTCGCCTACCTTGATTGTAGCGCAACAAAGCGCTCGTGAACACTCGTCGTGGTACACAGCGAGGTCTTCAACCGTGGGCACTCGAAGGAGGCGCAGACGTTTGAAGAACAGGGACCAGCACAGCCTTCGAGACTTTGACCGCTAGGACAGCGGGCAATGAGAAGTCTGCGATTCGTCAGCCTTGTCGCATGGGCAGTTTATGTGCAGCTCACACCTGTTCTTTGGTAGGAGGGTGCCCCAGATTTGCTTGCTCGAGGTTGATAGTTTCTCGGCGAGAGCGGTGTAAAGATTCGGGTCGCACTTTCAAGGAGCACCCGCCGGCCTCATGGGCATGCAAGCCACGCAGACCCCTCTGGGCTTCTAGCAGGCCTTCTCTGGGATCCCTGCCCTACGGCGCTTCTTTGACAGAAGATATCCGCTGTGCTGAGCAGCCCTATCGTCGACCGAGGCACGAACCAGAGTGAGGCCACAGTGGAGAAAGTGGGATTGGCAGATACACGCCGTCATTAAGATCGAAAGTTCTCCGACAGGCTGCCCATTGTATTAAAGCAACTGCGCGGTGTGCCCGTCGAGCATGTGGTGAACATATTCGTGGTTCTCAACGGTCGCCACGTTATCTTTTCTCCACCTCTCTCCTGAGCTCCAGCTTTCAGCTCCTGAACGAGCGCAGAATCGCTTGCAGCATTGTTTTATTCGGCGCCGATTCTAATAAGCCACCCAGCATCCGCCATATGCGCCTTGCGCCAAGGGACGTTGAGCGAGCTCGTGGCTGCTTTGTGACGGACTTGCTTGACATATCATACGCTACCTGTATAAAATTATCTTCCTCCCCTTTATGAGTGTGATCCACCTTGAGATGCCGAAGATCCTGGAGTGATTGATAACACACCACCTCCGCCAGACAACTCATCCCTCTATACACCATGGCATCGGCAAGCGAAAATACCCCCCCACGAGGAAGTCCATCCAACTCTCGAAGGCCGCCAATGCAGATCAAACGGGAGGGTGCCGCACCTACAGCCAGTGAGCCCAGCACCACCAGAATAGCGCATACTTTGACAGCTTGTTGCCGCTGTAGAGCTGTGAGTATCTTGCGGTCCTCGGCTAGATTGCAATGGGGCGCTAACTTGGGTGCAGAGGAAAACGCGATGCGATCCTGGGCTCCCACGGTGTGGGCCATGCGAAAGGACAAACTCCCACTGCGAATACTTCGACCAAACGAAGGGTACGAGGATACCACGAAACTATGTTGTTCACCTCCAGCATAAGGTGCGTGAGCTCGAGAGGCGGCTCGAGGAACTGGACAAAGACGACTTCGACCCAGAACCAGAGGAGATTGTGCGGCACGGCGCTCGAGTACAGCTCCAAGACCACGATGACTCCAAGTATCTTGGACCGTCGAGCGGCATTGCGATCACCCGGCTGGTGATGCAATTGGCAAAACAGTTTACGGACTCGCAAAGCATAACCGACATAGTGGACCAGAACAAGGCAGAGGATATAAAGAAACGATTTGAGGAAGAGGAAGACAAACCTACGTCAAAAGTATACCCGCTGATAAGCGATGTGGCGGCGGTGGATTTGCCTGCCAGAGATTTGACAAATTTGTTGGTTGATCTATTCAACTGCAAAGGTAAGAGTGTCGAGCTCCTGCCCAACGCAGCTGGAATCAGAACTGACCACATGTACCCAGTCATGGCAATGTATCCATTCTTCCACGAACCGACATTGGCACAAGATGTCGAGGATGTGTACAATGGCTCGACAGACGCCTTCCAAAATTTCGCGATCCGGCTGGTTATTGCAGTCAGCCTGCAGCGAATGGACACCCAATATGCTGGTCTCGCCGACAGCTACTACCTGGCCGCGCTTAAATACCTGGAAGATGCCGTGAAGCCGATGAATGTGAAGACAATTCAGTGCTTCATGCTCATCGGTGCCTACTCTCTTCTTACGCCCACGCGGACGGCAGTCTATTACGTTATTGGGTTGGCGGTGCGTCTTGCGCAAGCACTTGGCTTGTGTGAAGAAAAGAGCTTGGTTGCGCCTGTCAATGGCAAGTCGCCAAATGCGCTCGAAATCGACATGAGACGAAGAGTTTTCTGGAGTGTTATCAATATGGACTACGGCCTGGCTCACAGTCTCGGCCGATCAAGTTGCTTCGCGACATTACAAGAGCACATTGACGTGAAGTGGTATGAAACTGTGGATGACCAATTTATCACGACCGAAGGCGTCAGGCCCAGAGCGCCGGGCTCTCTGAAGAAATGGATTTCGATCCACTTCCACAAGATGAGATTACACCAGCTTGAAATACGGAGGAAGCTCTATCAGAAGAAGAGAGAAACACCGAAGGACGACTCCGACCCGTGGTTTCACGAGATGGAAAGAAAGATTGACGAGTGGAGAGATGCCAGCCCAGAAACAGATGTCGGCACTGGGTTGAACAAGGCATGGTGAGTATTACTGAACCGTATCGACTTGGCGATGTTGTTGACAAAGTTCTAGGTTCGTCGGCCGCTATAACACAATGATTGCGATGATGTTCCGACCAACACCACAAATACCAAGACCAAATCTCGTCGCAGCGCAGCGGTGTTACGAGGCTGTCAAGTCGAATATCTACATGCATCGCGCACAGATACAGACTCGCAATGTTGACATGACCTGGATTTTCACGCAAGCCATCTTCATGACCATCAATACCATCTTGTGGACTCTGTCCTACTATGAAGTTCGAATGAAGCATCCTAGAGAGGAAGTGAAGGAGCACCTCGATGTAGCTTTGCATTGCATCAAACAAGCCATTGAGAGATGGCCTGGAGTTGCTTCTGCTATTGAGCTATATGAGAATCTCATAAGGGCATGCATGAAGATCTACGACAAGGATGGCGATATTCCCATTGCCGCTGGATCGCCCGCAGAGTCTGGGCCCGACGGTGGTCGATCACAAACCACTAGTCCAGCCTTTGCGCCATTGGTCCCAGATGTGTCCATCAAACAAGAGTTTGTACCGCCACTGCCATCGACAGCTGAAAACGATGCGCCTCCACCATTCGGGTTCGTTCGACATCCTTCATATTCCAGCCAGGGCGGCGTAGGCTCCACGATCCAAGCCCCACTTACTCCTGGTAACCTTGCACCTCTTTCGGCGTATGAATCACCTGGGTCAGCCTCAAATGGTCGTCAACCAACAGACAACCGTTCTTCCACCCATTCATATGGCAATATCTCCAACTTCTCCTACGAATCGGAGAGCTTCAATCCTGCGCAGTTCGACAACCCGCTTCCGTCCTACAGCAACGAGTTCAACTGGAATCCCAATTTCAATCTCTCGCAGGGTGCGACACCACTCACGATTCCAGCTTTGTCACCATTCGACCAGCCATCTGCAAGTTCCGATATGGAGATGATGAATAATCCCATGTCGCCGAACTACAGCGACTACCTTTACCCACCGAGTTGGGACATGGATCGTTCAGGCACTGGTCTGAACCAAGAACAACATTCGGAGTTAATGCACAACCTCGAGATCGACGGAATGCGGGATATTCAACAAATGATCACGGCACAAAACGCCGTGTTCTATCCCCAAGGGCGAGGGTACTGACACAAAGTTTTTTGTCACCTCGAGAATTTTTATATGCCTTCTTTTCTAGTTTACTGTTTTCATAATTTTGTGTATTTCTACACCACAGGCTTCACAGCCGCTCGCTTTATTGATCGACGATCATGCATTTACAGGAGTAGGAGGCTGACGTGGCATGTGCCCAAACAACGCGACTCTGCGGAATGATATGACGGTCGAATGATTTGATGATGTGGAATGAGGTCGGCTGAATGATATGTTTTTTGGATATACTCGTTCTTTGCAGCGTTTTGTTATGCGTGGGGTTATCAGCTTGAGCTTTCAGCTCGCGTTTGGACGTCGAATAGGATATTAGTGATATCTAAAAAGAAGAATTTCTCCTTTCGTTACTTGCACCATTAGTCAACCAAGCTTCAACCATCAGGGAACAATCGTTATACCCGGTTTTCCCACTTCGAAAAAGATGATTGTGAGTGTACTCAAATCACCCGTGAAGTTCGGTGTTTGTTCCCCCACGCCGCAGGAAGTTTCTCTCTGGTAGAGGTGATTGGACATAACTTTCAGTGCTGAGCGTGTTCTTAACCAGGTGGAATGAAATTCTCCGGATGACATTCTACCCCTGCTTTTTGTGATGCAGATTCCGATCCAAGGAACGGTGCCACGTTATGCACCTTGCTAAGGGAGGCCTCTTGGGTTTTTTTGTTCCTGGTATCTTTGATCGGTTTCTCCGAGGGATCGAAATTGTAGTGTCCCTTAAATTGTTCAACTGTTTATTTGGTCACCACTACGACGCTCTGGTTATGCATAGCACGCAGGAGCTTACCACTCAAAAGTGATTCTCAAAAGAAAGAATATGGAATATGGTGGCGAGCTGAGTATGTCTCTCCTGACATGATCGATCGCCTGTTTTTTCACACCACCTTGAACCACGATCGTTAGGGAACGAGTAACCTACTCAGATCGAGAGGTGTAAATATTGCCAAATTTGGTTCCGGGAGAGGCTCAAACCAATACACTATCTAATCTTAGCACCAGGAACATGGGAGAGGAAATTCAATTAACGTCAAACCGTGCAGCTGTTGACCAAGTGATGTAAGACCAGGTGAATGAGCTGTATCTTAAGAGTTCTTTCGATTACATCTCAGGTGTTCTAATTTCTTTATGAGATCGAATATGGCCACCGAGTTGCACTTGTTGGTGCAACATGATGCATTATATGGAGATTTGTGTTTCATTCTACAAGCTCATTAACTCGAAAAGACGACGACCAGAAAACCCATTCAAACAATGACAAACGTAAACAGTGATGACTTCTTCGCCCAAACGCAACCACTCTCTTTTGAGAATTCCAACCCAAGCGGACCCAATGCCTCCTGGTCTTGCGCAACCTTCCGGGTGTCAGCAAGGATGTCGAATGTCCCTTCGCGAGTATAAGAAGCTCCATCAGTAATAACTGGATCGAGAATGAGCGCGAGGACTGTGAATTTATAGACTTCTGCGATTTCCTAAATAAATTTGCGGTGATTGATAAAAATTGGAGCAAGGAAGACTGCAACGCCGGGAGGGGGCGGTGCAATGTCCTAGGACCACAGTTCATTTGGCACAATCAGCTCAACGGCAGGGTCCCTACCGATAAGTACGCACTCGAAAGGAAAGCCAGGTATCATACCCAACAGATCATGGAACACGTCTTTCGGTATCAATGGTGCTCGGAAAGAAAGGGTTTGATTGATCATGGTATCGATGGGATCTCCCGCTTGATCTGGCACCTGAGGAAGCACGGAAATCTGCAATCATGGGCGGAGGAGGGGCAGAGTTTTTGCCGTCAACTTGAGATCTAACCCATCATTTTACCAGCAATAACTCATTGTGGTATATTCCGAGATAGTCACGCCTTCGTCTGTAGCTTGTGGTGTCGCTGAATGGCACGTGTGAGACATAATACAGTCATGTGTCGCTAATCGTAGGTCTCAGCGGCGAATGAGATTGGTTCATACTAGAGGTCCAATGTGGTGCAGAAAAGTAGACAACAGGGAATTTCCGCCCACCTTCATACCAGGCGTTTGTCTCGAGATCGAATCTCTAAGACCTCTGGCGAATTTGGATTTTGGAAGGTCGAGCTGTATCTTGACTTAGAAATATGTGAGCAGCTTCGAAGACTTCAAAATCCCACTCTCTCTTCAATTTGAATACGTACAACATAGTTTGGCATGGTACCAATCTAGGTTTGACATATGTATTAGTATCAGGTAGTGGAGACACTTCTAGGAAGGACTTATCAATGATCAAGCTTGAAGCCTGCCTCAATGACCATTGCGAGAAGGCTTCTTTCTATTAGTGTTAAAGCTCTTCCCTGGCGAACCTTGTGATTCTGATTTTGTGTCGCGTTGACGTAGAAACCCCGAATTTGGTCAGAAACACGGAGCAACCTTTTGAGTGATGTCGTGGGTATTCCTTTGAGGGCGTACAGTTACCTTGTACGATAGAGTAAGGATCGGTCGGCACTGTATCTGTAGCCCGCTTTACCACTTCCGGATGGCAGGAATATAGGTACAGCCGAGCACCTCCTGATATCCTAATTCGGCGACTAGGCATGGGACATTATCTTGGAGGAGACATGCTCGAGACGCGCTGCTTCTTAAGTTACCTCGTGTTTGAACGTGTGAGGCATGTAATGCCTGTGGAACTCAGAGATCGTGGGTAGTTTGAACGGTGCGCCAGCACGAGCCCTGATCATCAATTTGGCCATGTTTGAGTTATAAGTTAGTGTCACTAGAATGATGGTGTTTGTTAATGGTTTAGGAACAGGAATCGCGTTCGTGATTGAGCGCTACTTCCAAAGAGGAAATCGATCCGTGCACCTGCTCTTCACGCGACGCGACAAACAGTTGTGCTTCTCTCAGAAAACATCTACTACAAAGAAAATGCTCGCCATTCAAAAATCCAAAAGTGACGCTCAGAAGTGTACGCCGAATCTCCTGCCATGTAAAATTAACCATGACGGTCCCGTCAACGCATCAGAGAGGTATTGGAAGCCGGAAATAGGAGAAGGTAAGAATATCCTTAACATGACAATTTAACCGAACTAACAGTCACAGATGGCTTAATATCAGCATACTTTCGAGGAAGAAAATTAGAAGGAAAAGCGATCACAGTGCCGGAAGGATACAGAGGTTGGCCATTTTTGGTATTCAGAGATCAAAAAGCCAATATCTAACATGAGATAACTCAGGGGCCGTGCTAAAGACCACCACCAATGTTCTTCCGAGTGAACCAACGCAGGACGAAGACGAGGAAGACGCGTCCCTTGAAACGAGAGAAGTTGAGGAGTTGGCCAGCTTCAACGAAGTAATGGTTTGGGGTCACGAAGCAATGCCAGCGTCTGACGATGCCTACTCCAAAGGCTTAGGGGAATGGATATCATTTGCGAACGCTGTAGGTTTCATCTTGTCTGATTCCGGATCTCCTTTCGTGCTGACGAGATCTTCAGATGCATACAACATCAGAGGAGGCAGGCGTTGCGAAGTCTGGGAATCCAACATGATTTTCGAATTGGATTCTCATCGACGCTCGGAAGTTCATATTTGTGCTGGTTGATGGCGTTGGGAGTTGCGGGTCTGACTCGGACTGTTTTCTGCGTGCAAGGCCTTGAAGTTGCTTTTAGATTTGGAGTTGTTCCTTTTTCTATTTTCTATACTCAATGATCAAATTATAGTAGGGTTGCCTATACTCCTCTCTTGCTGATAACAGCATGATCGACTTTAGCATGGTATTTTAGAGGGCGCACTCTCAATCTTATGAGACAAGCTTAAAGCTTCTGGCGATTTCGAAAATAGTTTTGCGAGGAACTTATCAATATCTATTTCGAGTTAAGATGATGTATTCAACTCGTGTATTCGAACAGGGGGAGAGTCTTCCAAACTTTGTGTTCTTCTGCGTAGCTTTCATCACGTGCCGTACTCAATGTACCACTACCACCACTTCCCAACCCATTGCCCAGCCTCCTCAATTGTTTCGTACTTGTCTTTGTTCGCGCTTATCTGTATACATTTATTTATTCAAATCTCAAAATAGGGGGCTGATTCTCTTTGTCACGTATCTTTCAGCCTATTTCCGGATTTAGGTCAGCCTGATCCAAAGGCCAAAAAAATATGCAGGATGTCAACCATTCCCGAAGACCAAATCGAGCCTTCCAGCAATTGTTTGGCCGACTGTAATGTTTGGAATCTCGCTTAACTCAAACACCCCACAAAAACTACATCCCCCTATCCACACTGTCGAGAAAATCCAAAACTCATTTAGATCTCAACAAAAATGGACTGGAGAGACTCCAAATTAAAAAGAAATGTTAAGGTCGTGCCCGGGATCGAACCGGGGTCACCGGAATATTTCGAGCATGTCGAATATTTGATCTTGATATAGTCAAACTACAGGGTACATTAGAAACATGTTTCGGAAGTATTGGAAGCGTATAACTGATCACTCACATCCGGGGTGATCACCACTACACTACACAACCGTGATTGAAGGGCAAGTGACGGGGTCTATCTTAATGAACTTAGAAAATCGAACTCAAAACGGAAAACTTGTTTTGCCATTTTGGGTAATTTCTGTGACAACCACAGATGGCACAGGCTTCCAGCAGCATCAGGGATTATGTTTTACATCATTCCAATGTTGCAAATAACATTTCAAGGCCCGTATTCCTTTCGAGGTGAAAGTTTGGATGTTAAAAAGGGGTGCCATTTTTGACCCATATCAATAAAGACTTTTGTCCTCCGTATTATTCTGAAAACATCTGAACTGTAAGAGGAATCCCAATAATCTGGATTTACTGTCCGTTTGCGATTTTATGGACGACGTCATGATTTCTTGATTTCGAACCCCTCTACCAGCCACTCAATTTTCCTCGACAACCTTTCAATCCTACATTGCGATAATGTTACTTCGTCCATAATCGATATTCAGTTCCACTGCGTCAATTGTTAAAGCAATCGGTCAAACGTTCGGAGATTTTCTAGAATTCAAGCTCGACCCCTTTTCAGGTTACCCAACAACCGAACCACAACTTCCCGTCTACGCTGTCTGCGCAATGACACTCTGAGACGCACATCTTTCTCTTCCACTATGAGCGAGCTTTCTGGAAAGTCCGAGCCCTCAAAATTTGAATATCGCATTGGCCGAGGCGAGCAAGGCGTTCTGACGCATGAGCCATATAAATCCGAATTGCTCCCGTTATGGCGATTTCGAACGGTCGAACTTGCAAAGAAAAGTTCTCAAGACTTATGGGAGCGATTCGAGCAATATGAGACAGGTGCCGACTTTGTGGGAATGGACATGGCAAGGAAATTTATTCAAATGGTATGTGGCATTCTCTTTGTTATGAATGTTGAATTCCAAAAAGCATATTCACAGCTCCTTCATCAATTCAATGCTTTTACCACCGTTATGGACCACCACATTAGCATTTTCAGAGCGGGCTCTCAATTCTAAGGAGTCGTCGATAAAACTTTTGGCAAGATTAGTTTTTAAATTGCCCGAGACTTATCGATATCGAACTCGAATTAAACGTAATAGATTGACTGTATCTTCTCGAAAAGGGAACCGAACTGATGAATAGACTGTGTCTCCAAGAACGATGTGTAGGTCTGAGCGTAATACGACCGAAGCTGAGCAGGATTTGTTGGTGGTCAAAATTCACTATGAAGAAATTAATCAAGATATAAGTATGCAAAACTTGTGTTAACTTGGAAAAAGAAGCTCTTGGAATCATCGAATTTTTGTTCGTATCCTTCAGGTTCATGGAATACATCGATGATAGCGAAATCCTGCATTTCTGTCTCGTCACATATCCAGTACTTGGTTATGCCTTTCCTTGAGCCTGTGGGGAAATCGGCGTCTGACAAATTCTTTCAAGAAAGCTGGACCTCAACCATTCTGCAGAGCACGCTCAATTCTCAAGAGCAAGACAAGACGACTGAGAATCAAATCGAGAGCCGGGAATTTTGATACCTCTCAGTCATGTTGAAAACAGCTTAGTCAAGGTCGTATTTCCAAGATTCCTGGTAATTTCGAAAGAAAACCTGCCAGAAAACTTGCACCATCTATTGCAATCCTGTGGTTTTACTTTTGGGGTCCAAATCGAACCACATCAGACTCTATTTACCACGGCGGTCTCCATGTCGCTCAAATTCAGCTGTCACTAACAGCCAATCTCTAGGGCATGACCCGAGCGAAGCGCTATGCCAACCACACCGGCGGCAAAAAGTACGATGCCAATCACAAAGAAATCGCCAAAAGCACTTCCCACAAAGATCACAAGGAAAAACTTGAAGCCTCCGAGATCTTCAAAGCCGTCTGGCAACGATGCAAAGAGCATGAGGGATACCAGAGAATGAAAGAGGAGTATTTGAAAGAGCAGAAAGAGTGGGAGAAGACAAGGAAGGAACGTGCCAAAAGCGCGAAATGACTGATCGTCGATAATTTCGACGATAGAAATGCCAACCGCTGTTCTAAAAACGAATTTTCTCGACTCCTTACATTTTGCGCACGAACAAGACCATCCTGACAATTTTGATGCCTGTATCTGAAGCCTACAAACTTGAAAAACGATTCTCGAATGAAGATCAGCCATTCATGACTTCTAGTGATTTCATTCTTGAAACTTGCTAATCTTCCAATGCCCTGACCTTCTGCTTCTCTGTGAATAGGTATCCTCTATCGGCCGTGATATACACTGCAAGAAATTTAACGAGACAGATTTAACCCTCTCCCAATGGAGTATAGACCGTTTCGGACGAGCTGCCCCGTTAGTGTTAATGTTGGGTCAGGTTGCGGACTTTGACACAGAGCCCATCAACTAACAGAATAGTTGGTACTTCTGATGAGTTTCCGGACGGTACAGAAGGCCAGGACACGTTTTCTATGGCAATAGTAATGGCACTAAGATGGAATGAAGAGTGATCAAGTCAGTGAGAGCATTGGCAGCCTAAAGAGCGTGCAAACTTAGCGCTTCCGATATCGGTAATGATTTCTGGCCAAGGTACATCATCGACGTCGACCACACATCTTCTCACTTCAACATTGCTTCAAGCCGTTCAGATATTCATTCTCATACCATCTGAGAGGATGCTTCATTCGCATGGCAAAGTCTAGATTCGGAGCGGGACAACAAGGCCGGTCACGGTTGGTTGAAGCTCACCCATGTGCGATGATCTTCACGACTCGGCTTATCTCTGACCTTGCACCTTCCCCTCTGCGATGCAACGACACAGAGAGACCTTGCGGAACATCCAGCCGTGAGCTAGGAGTCGATAGAAATATAAAGATGCCTCGTTTCTCGAGCATGATAATGTGGTGCTGAAGCTCCGTAGCTCACATTCTTGTACAGTACCTCACTGCACCTTCAGACCGTCATTCTGATCATGGCGGACGAAAAAAGCCCACCCACCGACATTAAAGCAGAAGCCTTCGATGGCTCTGTTTCTGCAGATAAAGCGCAGATTGCTACAGAGGCAGAACATAACATGACCCCCTGGCAAGCGCTCAAGACCTATCCAACAGCAGCAGCTTGGTCTGTATTCTTCAGTCTGGGAACAATCATGACAGCCTTTGATCCTCAGTTACTGGGAAATTTGTATGCTACACCTGCTTTCCAGAAGGATTTTGGGTACGTCTATCAGGGGAACTATATCATTTCTGCGCCATGGCAGACGGGCCTGGGCATGGGAAATCCTTTGGGTCAAGGTGAGTCTATATTGGAGAACTAGAGCTTCAACCTCTAAACTAACATATGATAAAGTGCTTGGAGCTTTTGCCTGTGCCTATCCATTGGATCGATATGGACGAAAGAAAACCTTTGCTGCTTGTGTGGCCTTGACAGGGGCGTTCATTTTCATCCAATTCTTCGCCAAATCTCTTCCGGTCCTGCTGGTGGGAGAGCTACTCGGTGGCTTGGTCCTTGGGGCCTTCCCTGTCATAGCGCCGACTTATGCATCAGAGGTTTGCCCTGTGGCTCTTCGAGGTATCCTGACTGCCTACGTCAATCTCTCTTTCGTCATGGGACAACTGATAGCCAATGGAGTCATTGCTGGCACATCAAAGCTTTCAACGCATTGGGCCTACAGCGGGCCATTTGCAGCTCAGTGGTTCTGGGTCCTGGCGATTCTTGTCGGACTTCCTTTCGCGCCAGAAAGTCCATGGTGGCTAGCTCGAAAAGGTCGCTTCGAGGAAGCAGAACGTTCGTTGCATCGTTTGGCTTCAAGTGGTACAGATGTCAAACCGACTCTTGCCATGATCATTGAGACCGATCGGCTGGAGCATGAACTTGAATCGGGATCAACATACCTCGATTGCTTCAAAAGGGTCAACATTCGGCGAACCGAAATCGCGGTTGGTGTCTACACGATCCAGAACTTGAGCGGTATCTACATGCTCGGGTACACTACTCTCTTCTTTCAGCTTGCCGGGTTGTCGGTGGACAAGAGTTTCGACATGTCCGTCGCGTTCCTTGCTGTTGGTTTCGTCGGAACAGTGTTCTCCTGGATACTGCTCGTCAAGTTTGGACGAAGAATCATCTATAATGTTGGCCTCTCCATGATGGCTATCCTTATGATCCTCGTCGGAATCATCGACTGTCTCCCAAACTACATCAACCGCCCAGGACTAGCATGGGCACAAGCAGCACTCCTCCTCGTCTGGAACTTCTGCTTCGATTTCTCTATTGGCCCAGTGTGCTACGTCCTCATCTCCGAAGTCTCAGCAACGACTGTTCGAGCCAAAACCATCGCTGTTGCCACTGCTATTCAGGCTATTGCAGCGATTGTCACGACGGTGGCGATACCATATATGATCAATCCGGATCAAGCGAACATGAGAGGGAAGATTGGGTTCTTCTTTGGTGGACTTTCAGCCATTAGTTTGGTGTGGAGTTACTTCCGTGTTCCAGAGACGAAAGGGAGGACGTATGAAGAGTTGGATCTCATGTTTGCTCGAAAGGTTAGGACGAGAGAGTTTGAAAAGTATCGCACCGAGTAGTAATTGGATGCACGAGAGAAGGAGTGTGCAGGAGTGTGCAGGAGTTGGGTTCCAGGGCAGCTTCCAGAGGAGCTGGGTGGAAGTGGAATCCAGGCTGCTACTCTACCACCAACAACAATAATAACAACATGTTTCACATGTTTATCTTGCCCGAGGGAAGTGTATTCGGAGTCTCCTAGTCAAAATCAGACTATACGACTCGGTCTTACGCTTGACATTCGATCCCCGTCGGTGTTCAACCTCCAATCAGCCCTCGGAGAGAACTATCCCAATTTTTGCTCGGATCTCATTCATAGCCACCTCCATTTTGATAATGTCTTCTAGGCTCATTGTCTTGATCTAGAGTGTTGATGCAAGAACTCAGATTTCAGGACCCCAAATCCCTTGACTATTCAGTTTGGTAAATTGCATGTGTAAAAAGTTGCCACACAACCCAAGAATGTCAAGAACGAAGACGAGCTCGGAAAGAAATTTCCTGGAACACATAAGATTATTATAACTTCTAACTTCGTAATTGCACCACTTCTCAGCACGGGAGCCGGCAAGGTATATCAGACCTGTATTGATTATGCACTAGCCTGCCCCATTCTTCCACCAGATCTTGGCAAAAGTGCCCAATTGGATGAGGACTATACTGTTTTGAAACGCTGCAGCTCAGATTATCTCCAATTGGATTTTCATCTTTATTTCTCACGCGCTAGTCATATGCATCTGGCATTCGGCACGATCCATCTTGGAGAAGCACAATGGAAAAGCCATTTCTTTCGGAGTTTCCGTGACCCTCCATGCACAGCCTGGTCTGTTTGCCTCGCTTTGTAATTTTACAATTACACCACGACTGTTTCGTTTATCGTCTTCTATCTTGAGTGTATATCGTCGGGGATATCACGTCCCCTTCGGTAGCTGTGTTGCGACGAAAACGATTGCCCCCAGTGTCTTCCACGTGGCCCTGGTTCGAGCACACTTTCCAAGGCGTGATCTAGAAGAATTATTTCCATAGCCTCCCACTTAAAACTCACGTCCCTCATTGGATTGTGCATATATCGAACGGTCTTCAGAAAGCCACGAACGCAAAAAAAAGCGGTCTGTGATTTTTAATGACAAGGCTGACGAGTACCATCCATCCACCTCGGCCTGCAAATTTGCCATCGACTGCCAAACGATCAGAGCAACACTGCCGAGCCTGGCAAGAATCAAACGTAGAGATGAGTATGAGCTTTGGAGACGTCACGATCGAGGGACCTCGGGGTTTCTACGGCAAGCACCCTCCTCCTCCACAACCATTACAGAAGAGAATTTCCCCTCCTTGGGGAGACTGGCACACTCCAAGATCGGCACGGAGAAATAGTTGCCGGCGTTAAGGCTGCGACGCAGCCTTTGTGGTCAGATTCGTTAATATCGCCGTCTCTAGTCATTCTTGCTTCACTTGTACTGTCTAAACTCGACTATATATGACCTCTGGTGGTCCACGTTGTCGATTATTATTACGCCAAAAGCAATTTCCTTCGCTACACTTTTCAACTCTAGCCTTTGCTGTATACATACCTATGCAATTGCAAATATATAATTCACAAACTCAAGATCGTGCACGACGTACCCTAAATCTACATCACCGCACTCGCTAGACAAAATGCGCTTCACCACATCATCTCTACTCTTCCTTTTACCCCTCACCCTCGCCGCTCCTCTAAACACCACCGCCACCCAGCTCAGCAGTGCCCCAAACATCTACGAAACTTGCACAAACCGCGTGAACTACGAACTAAACATCCTCGCCAAATATCTCGACCAGATGCTGAAAGAACGTCCCAATGGCCGCAGCACCCTAGCATCCCGAATAACCGACCAGAACAACCGCGTCAACCTCGCCTCAATGGATGGTGCCGGAGTCATCCGTTCCGCACCACCAGCTTCGACAATGGAAGCCGCCGCTCTCATCGGACCAATTACCACACTCACCGCCACTACAAAGGACATCACGAAACAGTGGTTGCAGATCAAGGATATTGTGTACTCGATGAATGGGCAGCAGAAGGTCACGCAGATGCTGCGGGATACGAGGAGTGCGGCGGCTGAGTTCTCCATCGCGATGAATGCGAAGATGCCTGGGATTTATAAAGAAACGGGTAAGTTGTTTGGGAATGCGGTGGACACGATGGTGAGAGATGTCATTGAGGCATATCGACAGCCGCCTAAGGGTCCTGTAACGCCGGGCTGGTATCGATGAGTTGTGGATGGTTGGCGAGGACGTGTGGTAGTCGTTGGAGAATTGGAATTCATTTTGTTCATTACGTTCGACTAGGCTGGATACAGCTTGGTCGGATATGATCATTGGTGGTATCGTACATATATGTTCACTTAGGGACAAGCCCTCAAAAGAATGAAGGGATTGCTAGTTAGAATTTCTAAGATCGCAGAACCGATTTTGGCAGCGAATTCATGATTTGTGCCACACATCGATTCATCCGATAAAGTGATGGTATGCTGTTAATCTGACCACTGAAGTTTATTGCTATTATTGAATAGTCTTATGAGGTTGGAGAATCCCAGGACATTACCGTGAAGGGAATCCAGGGCACTCGGCGAGAGGGAAGTCCACGATAAGTCTCTACATCGTAAATACCGTGTGAGCCTTGGGCACGCCATTCTTCAGCTAGATATTGCACGTGTCGAAACATTCTCAATTTGGCCATAAAGCTGTTTCCTTGTCAGTAATTCGATGGTCAGCTGTTCAGGCAGCGCAATCAGGCGAAGGGCATGCATCCAAGAATGTTGTATAGAAGAGAAAGATGATAGCTGGCAAGTTAAATAAAAGAGATTGAAGCCTGGATTGATGAGCGTCATGCGACGGAGGAATCAACGGGAAGTAAGAATAAGGCCGACGTGAGCAGCAAGTTTGTCGCTCATGCTAGGTCAAAAGCCGAAAGCGAAAGGTAGAGTGAGACTCGATATGGACTAAATGCTTGATGTGTGACTGAGCATGCTCGAATCCATCTCTTCTCATCAAATGCGAGATGGGCTGATGATGGGCTGACATGTTGAGTTGAGGAAGATGCAGAGGAACAAAAAGATGAAGACTGAGGTCAATGCGAGTCATGACTGAGAGATGGATCTTGAAGAGTAAATCTATATGATAGAAGCTGCTGATGAGAATTTTGATAAAGACAATTCCGAACTCATCCTTGTGTTACCATTTGTTGGAAACTCCACTGCTCTCCACCATGAGACATCAATCGGAATTTCCCCAAGGCTATGATAGGAAATCAGTACCCGGCGGGATCCATGGTGTACCGGAAAATGCAAGAATCATGCCGATAAGGTGGACCAGGAATTTTCCGTTCCGCGGGCGTTGGACATCAAAAAGAAAAAGTAACCAGGCATACAAGACTGAAAATGAAGTTATTAAGAAAGCGAAACCCGTCTGATGAAAAGAATCGTGGCTGTGGTGTACAAATGGCGGGTTGGGAAGCTGTGGAAGTGACGAAGGATGGACGTTGCTGATGTCCATTGGCGCGGTGTAACGTATGAATGTAGCTCAGAGACGATTTGTCAAAGTGAGCAGATACCTAAGGAGACGAGCTCCACTAGGGTCGTTGTTGGAATATCCAAGGGACCTGGAGTCAGCCTAACAGGTGGTCCTCCACCTAGGTAGACGGCTGACAACTGTCCCTAGAAACTTGTGAGTGATGTATGCAGCAACCTTGGAGGACAAATTCAAATCACCAACGGCGTCTAAATTTTGTTAGTGGCGAATTCTCTAAAAATACGCTAAATTTACTCACGAATACGCGGGATCAATATTGACCTTGGGCTTGCTGCGCTTGCGCTGCAGGCCTTCGTGTTCATCGATCTTTCGCTTCTTGTACTCTCCGTGTTCCCCGGCCTGCCGTGCAGGAGGTGATCTGGACTCTGCTTTGAGTGTGTTCTCAGAAGCGCTGCCATTGACCTGACAGTCGCCAAAATCTGAGCCAACTGGCGTTCCTGGCCCTTGAGCTGAAGGGGTGTTATCACGACCGCTTCCAATTTTCCATGGATCTGCGAAAGAATCAACAGAAGCAGACCGCTTGCGATTGTACGATGGAGTTGATGGTCGGTAGCCACTTGTAGGAGGTGGTGGTGGCGGTGGATAATTCTGGTAACCCATATGCGGAGGAGGTCGATTTGGAAACTGCCCTGTTGTCGGAGGTTGGTTCTGGTACGGAGGTTGCAAATGTGGAGGAGGTCGATGGACTGAAGGAGGAGGAGGCTGAAGGTGACTTGGTGGTGGACCATTGTAGACTTGCTGCGGCGGCGGATTCCCGTGCTGTGGTGGGGGTGCGTGGTATGGAGGTTGCGTGATGGATGACGCTCTTCGCAATGGAGTGAAGATCCGCTCTTCTGATGGCGCATATGCAGGAAATGGTGTCGTATAGACGGGTTTGGCTTCACCGGAAACGCCAAGAGACGCCAGAAAAGCTTCTGTAGCATTGGACTTCGCAGGTTTTCCATCAGGAGCCCCAGTAGACGAGCCTGCCGCTGAAGGTACAGCTGTTCCGATGTACGAAGAAAGAGCTTGTTCCAAACTTCCCATGACATCACTGTCTCCTTTGGAATCAGATTCTCGTAGTCGTCTCGCATCCTCCAGAACTTGTTCCCTAACTTGCTCAACGTCGAGATACTTTTCGATGTCCTCCAATGAAAAACTTCGGAAAATCGGATCATCTTTTCGCTCCGCCCATTCTTCTTCAACATTGCGAATACGCTGGAAGGTATAAACATATTCTAGACCTTCATTTTCGTTTTCCTTGCCCTGGAAGTATTTGGACACAATGAGCGCTTTGGCCCGATCATGCTGTTGCGACACAGGAGCAGGTAGCAATGGAATGTCAATGTTTGACGAAATTGCACGTGTTATCCTCTCAGCAGGATGCCAAACTGTGGCTGATTAGCAATTGTTCACAGGAGCGCAGAGAAAAAGTACGAACTGTATTGACCAATGCTGAAGCGCTCATCAATAGCATCGTTAGATTTGGGCCACACGACCTCATCCACATCAAATTCATCTTTATCCCAGCCGTCGTAGAAGGTGGGATCATTTCGATCTTTGATAATATCCGGTCCAGCACTATACGGGTCCACGGGATGCGCGCTAGAAGATACGGACTGGGCTGGAGTGCGTGGTGGTGGAGGTCCATGATGTGACGTGGCCGGTGGTGGAGGTGACCATGCAGGCTGAGATTGATATTGAGCTGGCGGTGCCTGAGGTGCTGACCAGGGCGGATGCGATTGATTCACGGGCGGCGGTGGATAGTGAGGATATGAATTCGGTTGAGGTGGTGGTGGATATGGAGGAGGATAAGACGGAGGAGCCTGGTTGTACGCCGCATATGGTGCTTGGCTCGGTGGCGGCGGTGGGTGTTGCGGTGGAGGATAATGACTTGCAGCTTGTGGTGGCGGCGGGGGATAGTTGACTGGCGGCTGTCCGTACTGAGGAGGTGCCCAATTAGGGGGTGGATAGGGCGGCGTAGGCGGAGGTTGATTTGGAGGTGCTTGCTGGCCTGGATACGGTCGACGTCCTGGTGGAGGAGGATAGCGAGTCACCTGCATCTTGGCCTTTGGCGGACTTCGAATAGATGTTGATTAGTCAAGAAAAAAAGTGGAATAAGTTGATGATCAAAGGAAGCGCGAAATTGCGTAAACAACAACATTGATCGCGGAAAGCGCAGTCGACAAATGTGACGAAATAATTGAAAATGATAGCGGCCTGAATTTGCGAAAACGTGCTGAGGCCAAAATTATGAAACAAGGTCAACACGAATCATCGAGAAGGTGGCGCAAGAACGTCCAAATTCATTTTTGAAAGCCTTGTGAGGAGTGAATGGCAAATCTGACAAAGGTAGAGACGGATGGTAAGACCAAGATACATACCCTGGAGGGCCATTGCGTGGCGGTGAAGCTTGGTCTTGACCATAGCCATTCTGTTGGTAAGGAGGATTACCATATCCAGCAACAGGCGGAGGTGGATACTGAGGCTGAGCTTGATATGGATATTGGTAGTGCTGTCCGCCTTGAGGTGGTGGAGGTGCGTATGGAGCCGCATTCGGCGGCGGCGGCGGAAGATGGCTCATCTAAGCTTCAAGGGAGGACACCTTTGTGATTTGGAAGCTGCGGGAAGGCTAAATCGAGGACGTGTAAGATGAGGCTCAAGGTTTATTCAAGTGATGTGTGGAGTTTTGTGGATGAGGTGGAGGCTGTTAGATTCAAGCGGGACTGACAGAAATGTCAAAGTCATGTGAAGTGGTTTAGGCGCAAAGAGGCCTGGTGGATAGGGAAAGCTTGATGTATAGACATACCAAATGATGGGAGAGAGGGGTCGATTGACAAACACGTCCGATGGCTGTACCTCCAGACAAGGAGAGCTCAGAGACTGAGATGTAGAAAGCCAGGGTTGTGCCAAATGTTTGCAAGATTTCTCCAGCTCTCTGGAACGAAAATCGATAAGAAATAACAAACCGGCGAGTTAATCGACCTGTCCTCTAGCTGGGAACGCACTCATGCGGCTGATGTAGTGTTGAAGGTGTCGGACAGAAGAGGTGACGAAACACGGCGCAAGAGCTACCTTGCAACGACCACTCTCATTAACCCCGTGTGACTCTGCGATTGCCCTTGACAAGACGAGATAGACATCCGGCCTCACAGAATGAACGCTTGAGATGAGAAGGAAATGGAGAATAGGAAAAGGAGGGGAAAGTAGATGGAATCCAGGTTGTTCTAAAGTGAGGCGGCAATGTGGACATGGTCGAAAGGGATACGCTTGAATACCATCGCACTAAGTATTTTGTATATACAAGCGGGTTATATAATTGTTTGCTGCCACGCACATTCCAGCGAGAGAGAGCGTATATTTGGATCGATTAAATAATTGAGAATCAAAGAAGATTCAATGAATACACACGTACGAGATATAAGTTTAAGAAAATCAGTACGTAGATCAATAGAGTGAAGACGAGGTATAAAAAGCTGTCGCCCGGGCGTCTCGTAAATTATGTATTACCGTATACTAATCACGACCTCTTCAGTATCACCAGCGACTGTACGCGCCTCAACTTGAAATGCCAACAAGTGTGCTTCACAGAAATATGACCCGCAACATATACTGATTCTCTTCAAAGACGATGACTGAACGACACGCACGAATTCTGCATCGCATAACACAAAGAAGACCTGGCATACGGCCAAACAGGTGAAAATGCCAGGACTCCCAGGTAAGCTCACCACGCCGCCTACAGCTACAAGAGATTTTGAGAACTGATATGATGCCCTACTACTACAGCCACCGTCGACCTCGATGAGTGTATCTCCAGACTGTACAAAAAAGAATTGCTCGCGGACTCGGTCATCGAAGCAATATGCGCCAAAACGAAGGAGCTGTTAATGAAGGAGAGCAATGTCGTCCACATCGCTGCGCCAGTCACAGTAGTTGGAGATATCCATGGACAATTCTTTGATATGCTCGAGATCTTCAGGATAGGTGGTTTCTGTCCGAACACGAACTACCTCTTTCTTGGTGAGTGATTCTATCACCCCTTAAAAGCACTACCACAACTCCATCACGCAATCGCGCCGCAGTCGTTAACTGACACTATAACCAGGCGACTACGTAGACCGCGGTCTTTTCAGCGTCGAAACAATCTCCCTCCTCATCTGCCTTAAGCTTCGTTATCCTCACCGCGTCCATCTCATCCGCGGAAATCACGAATCCCGTGGCGTCACCCAATCATACGGCTTCTACACCGAGTGTTCAAGAAAATACGGCAACGCAAACGTCTGGCACTACTTCACCGATATGTTCGACTACCTCACCCTGTCCGTTGTCATCAATAATGACATCTTCTGTGTACATGGCGGGTTGAGTCCGAGCATCCACTCCATCGACCAGATCAAGGTTATCGATCGCTTTAGGGAAATACCGCACGAGGGCCCAATGGCAGATCTGGTATGGAGTGATCCTGATGCTGAGAGAGACGAATTTTCGTTAAGTCCACGAGGCGCTGGCTACACATTTGGTGCACAAGTGGTCAAGAAATTCCTGGAAGTCAACAGCATGTCGCACATTCTGCGGGCACATCAACTCTGTCAGGAAGGATATCAAGTCTTGTACGACGATCGACTTAGCACAGTGTGGTCAGCACCGAATTACTGCTACAGATGTGGCAATCTAGCATCAGTGTTGGAAGTTAGCGATACAGGAGAACGATTCTTCAATGTCTTCGACGCAGCTCCGGAAAACGAACAGCATCGGCAAGAACAACAGCAGCAACAGCAAGGACAGACAGGACCGCCGGATTACTTTTTGTAATCAGTCATGTGCTTGCGAACATGGTGTGGAACCATTGGCGTTTTGTCAGGGTAGATTTTTGATGGCTTCTTCGTTCAATACCACCTGTACATGTAGTTATGCATTTCTTTCTTCTATTCAGAAGATAATAAGTCAGTTACCTTTACAGTGAGCTCCAGTCCTTGACTTCAGTAACATAAAAGATGACGCACCAGGAACGAACTCTTCATCCAAAGAATTGATCATTCTTCGCGACATGCATGTATCGAGGATTGGCCAAGATTCCCGTCACATTTTCTTCAAATGGGACGATATCGCTGTGGCGAGGACGGAGAAAATGAACTCCACCGGAGACTATGTCGTCTGCTGCGTTTCATTTCGAGTCATCACTAATGGACTTTCTTGTCTAATGGAATAACGATATTGATAAATTCCTGGGTGTTTGGGGATGAGAGATAGCCGGAAACTTTTACATAGCTGTTTCCGACTCGACGACTTGATATTGAAGGAATACTTCATGAGACTGGAGACAAAAAATGAGATTGAGATACGTTTTGCGGTCACTTGATAACGAACCGGAGGAGGGGCTGGGAAAGTTGAGAATACTCTGAAATGGTGCTAGGCAAGGATGGAAGTAGGTGTGTTCATTACTTCTGGGAAAGCTGAAAATAGTGACTGTACCCATTTGATAGTTGGAATGGGAGCAATGCCAGTGATTGATCATGCTTATCAGCACTCTATGTTAGGGTCGATGAAATCCCAGTTGACAATGAAGGTATTCAATTTCCTCGGATGGGCTAAAATCGTATCATCATGACATACGTCATCATCAGAACCTTTCCTTCATCAAAACCCCAATATGTTGTGCTTCCAGACGTTTGAGAAAGGCATAGTATAAACTAGGAGAGTCCCGCCTTGATCCCAATTTTTTTTTTGGCACGCTCGAACCGGATCCAATGTAATCTATCAAAACATGGGCTCTACCATTCCTTCTTGATCTCGAAAGTCCAGTTGAAGCTCAAGTGTGTGACATTGTCGTCATCCACGAAGCTAGAGGCGGCGTTGTACTTGCCACGAACGAGCATGCCGGATGGAGCCTCTTCAGTCTGGAAAGCCTTCTCATAAACGGGCTTGCTTTCTGTGTTTGGACTGTAAGAACCCTGGAAACGGGGGATTAGCAAACAATCATAAAGGATTTGAGAACGCCACGTACAATCATTTCCTGGTCCTTTTGTCGCAGAGGGCCTCGCTTGACAACTTGAACGTATTTGAGGCCGGAGAGGATACCGTGCTGGACTTGGAATGTAACTTTCATGCGGTATTGAGCACCCTCTTTGATAATGAAAGGCTTGTTTTTGAGAGCCTCGAGTTCCTCCTTGCTGTGGAATTGGATGGTGATATCTGGACGGCCTTCAACCTGTTATGAGGTGAGCAATTGGGGATAGGTAAGTGGGAAGAAATGGCATACTTCTAGTGCAAGAGACTTGATAATGCAAGTTCGTGGATCACTGGGGTCGGAGATATCTTTGCCTCCTGCCAGCAGCGATTGCTTCCACTTTACCATGGCCTCATCGTCCTTGTCTGGGATTATCTTGTTAGTAAGAGTACTTGGATGAGATATCAACTAGTCCTTATGGGAAGAGAATATGCTGCCAAAAATATCATTTCCAAATCGCGATTTGGGGCAATAAATTCCAAGCATGTTGTTCGGGAAATTGCCAGAACTACGTCTGCCTAAGAATGGAAGAATGAGACCCTCGCATGAATCTCGCGTTTTCAACCGCCATTGTACTGGACGATTTGGCCGTATGACAATCTTCTAGCTCAAGGTATGCAACACGAGCAGATGATGAATTGTCGTAGTGTACAAAGCAGAAAGTTAATCCTCACCTAGCTCGTGGTATTCGTTAAGGGTCTTCTTCTCGCCAACCTTGAAACCTTCAGTCGTCTCAGCCTTCAAATCGTCTTGGTGGATCTGGTCTGCCATTTTGGATGTGCGTATTCTCAGCGGTATGTGTATGTAGCGGTGGTATTGGAACAAAAGGTATGCACTGGTGTTGAGTTAAGGCTTCGAGGACTTGAGCTGAAGGTGTTGTTGTTTAGGTCGTGGCTATGAATGTGGGGCAATTTCAAGTTCACCGCCAACAGACAGGCATGGGTATTTTTATCACATCCTTTCAACTTTATTCGCCACTGGTGGGAACCTTTATAGGTAGCCTTCGCTGAATGATTGTGACCCGGAGCCTTGTTCAGGATGTCAAATTCTGGCCTTGTCGTTTGATGCGTACTTTGCCATCTTGTCAATTCATTCTTCAGATCATTTTCCATAGCTTCAGTCAATGTACATCCTTCAATGACAATTAGCACGCGTACAATTATTTGCAAGTGCTACCGTGAAATAGTCTTCGTGGAAGGCTTTGATTGCATGACCCAGTCTTCGCTCTTCAGTTCTACGCGTAACATCCTTTCGAATCCCACAGTAAGCGACTGAAAGGGGATGCTCGGCTGTCACTGCAAAGCTGCATCTCTATGTTTCATATCGCTTTTGTGTTTCAGATGCGACACTCTGCCGCGCTTATGCCTGATGAATTCTCCTCTTCGCTGCAGTCGTTGCAGTAGCGGTCAGGCCAGGATAATCCCTCACTCTGAGCGGGAGCCAACCGAGACAGCGCAGTTCATCACTATCGTCTGAGTTATCGAGATAGTCTATACTACATAGTATAATCCAACGATAAGGAGCTGCATTTAATTTTGCTGCAACTCGTGATGTCCTTTGAGGCCGAAAGCGGAAACGTCAATTCACGGCCAGGGGTAATAGTAATGATGGTGTAAAGGAAAAGAGTGATTTTAGACTGAACGAAGGGCCGGAAACCTCCACGTTGCTTCGCTGCTCATACAATCTCCTCATCCACTCCCGTCGCAATTCTCCGTCTCAGCCCATTCGATTTCCTCCGGCTATCAGTTCAAACTTTGGCTGCTGCAGGAGAGTGTGGTCACTTTTAATTGGCCCGTTTTGACCATCTATCCCCGAAGAGCCTTTCCCCAGATCTCTAGCAGACCACGTCCCATCATCAAATCGCAGTCCCACCCCAACAAGCTGTCCTATTCATTCATCATGGTGTCAAAGAAGAGATCCTTGCCCGAGAACCATAACCCGTTGGTGGAGCCCGAGCATACTCCACTGTGTAAGTTCCCCTGGCGCGTGTCGCGTTGCGCCTGTCGCATCCACCGATAGTACCTAACAGTCACACAGTCGAGGTCCTCGTTGAGCGTCGACGCTTGGGACATACTTCTCTCAGCGTCAAATCCGGCCAGGTCGGCATCAGCCCTTCGAGCAGTCCAGCCAATCTGGGAAAGTTCGACTATGCGCACTTGCGCGTGCCCCTGCCAAAGCAATTGACCGGCTCTGGTGTCCATAAGCCTCAGAAGGCGGGCTTGATTCCAGAATCATATTTCCTTATGGTACACATTCCAGGCGCGTCGTTTGCGGAGTTCGAAAGCTGACAATCGTCACAGCGACGGAGCAGTGATGGGTACATTAGCGCGACAGGAATGTTCAAAGTCGCATACCCGTGGGCTTCAGTTGAGGAAGAGAAAGCCGAAACCGAACATCACAGGGAGATCGCAAACCCAAAGAAGGGCGAGGAAGTCGCGGGTAACCTTTGGGTACACCCAGATATCGGTAAGGCTGCCCACATGATGTTTGTTTCAGCATCGCGACGCGTACTAATTGCTTTCACAACACAGCGCTCACGCTAGCCGACGATTACGGAATCAGACCTTGGATTGTTGCTTTGCTTGACAACTCGCCAATAGAACGAGGCAATAAGCTCGAGAAAGTGGGAGAGATCGCGACCCCACCAGAATACGTCCTTTCGCCAAAGGACAAGAAGATGTTCTCCATTCCAGAGTTGCCCGCGAATATGCGCGCTCGCCAATTGCGCTCAGCATCACCAAGCAAGACAACACCGCGCAAGATTGCTACTCCTCGCAAACCGAGACGATCAAAGGCGCAGAAGTTGGCGGAAGCGGAAGAGGCGGAGTCAAAGGAAAATGGCACAGGACCATCAGCATCAATGGAGCCTACTCCGTCAGTCGCAGATTCGGAAGCACCACCATCAGAGGCACCAGCGTCAGAAGTACCGGCAGACGATGTTGTGCGCGTTGAGGTAGACGAGGTGGTAGAGAAGATCGACGATGTTGAGACGGTACACACCACTGTAAAGGTCAAGATGCCCTCGTCACACCCAGATCTGCCACTTCCAGAGACGGCCGAGGGCATCATCGAGCAGGCGCGCGAAATGGTTGAGGAGGGCAGAAAATTGGAGGCCGCGAAAGGCAAGAGCTTGAAGCGCAAAGTGGACGAGGTTGAAGATGCGGAGGAAGTAGAGTCAAGTGCCGTCCAAACAGCCAAGAAGGCGAGAACAGAGACCGCAATGGAAGCGACTCTGAAGAGAGAGCGCGTCAAGAGCAGGGCATTGGTTGGCATTGCTGCCGCGCTTGCTGTTGGGTGAGTGCTTCACGGAGTGCGAGCACATTTTAATCGATTGCTAACATATTCACAGTGCGATGGTCCCATATTTCATCTAAAAAGGCATTCGGTCACCCCCCATCATTTCACTATGTCGTTGCTATTCAGTTTATTCACAGATACCACCCCTTTTCGTTGTTTCCCTTTGGCCTCATGGGCTGGCGCACACGGAGTTTTGCATTTGGAAGCCGAGGGCTCAGGAGGTATGGATGGAGGCGGATACTGATAGGGCATATTGGGGAGAAGTGTACGAGAGATGGAGCAGACATTGACGGCAGGCGATTTGTGTAGGGCATCAAGGGAGCTGTGGTTTCGGGATGGGAGGCTGTTATTCATGGTAGATGTCTTGTAATTTCGACCTTTTGGATTTTTTGATCAAGATGGATCGAATTATGCGTTGCCCATGTGATTTTGTGACATTTGTGGAGGACCACGGTAGTGGCGAGGAGTACACCAAGGTGCGTAAGTTCAGGGACATAGAACTTTCTATCTCGAGGACACGAAGATAACTCGTATAGCTGAATTGAAGAGTACCCACATCGCTCTGTTGTGGCCAAGATATTGCATACCAAGCCTGCAAAAAATAACGAGAGGCATGAGATCTTTGAGCTTGCGAACACAGTGTTAGGCCACTAACTTGAGATCGAGACTTGGATTCCTGGCGATTGTCATCTTCACTGCTATTGCTTGTGGGAGAGGTGGTTCCGAGTAACCGAATGCTCGATCACATCTCAATTCAGTTGGGGCCGCGGAGTATACTCAAATCGTCTCACTGAGAATGCCGTTCTTGAGTGTACTCATCCCAGATGTTGACCACTCACTGTTTTACGAGAGTTGGCATGGTTGCAAATAATCACTAGTCGGACCCAAAAGGTAGTCGGAGGTTGGAATCTTTCATCATCATCTCAATAACATCATCAAACGCGTCGCATTCCTCCACACCTATGGCAGTACAACCATTGATGCTGTAATGCTACTTCATATCTTCAAACGACGCGTCTGAACCTCAATCTCACCACAATCATCACCATGGACGACCAGGATAACTTCACTGCGATGTCTGCCACAGCCAGTTCTGACCCGCTCACACAGGATGACGCGCCTTCAGATGTCGAGCTGACAGCACACGAGTATGCCAGAGAATGTGGTCTCTGCACTGACTACCTAACAGAGCGCCCCTCGCATGTTCTCCGAAGCTGGGAGCCCATTGAAACGCCAGCACGGGATCTGGAAGACCCCGCAGGTGCTGCGCAACACGAAGTGACTGCCGACGACATTTCCAGGGAGCGTCTCGACGTGGATCCGGAAGCTCGTGAGCTGCTCTACTGGATGATGAAAGATGAGGATGATCCGTTCCTTCGCACCCTCCCCGAGATTGAGTCATCGCCCGTCGATCTCAAAATTGAGGTGCCTTTGCTCGAGACGGATCATGAGCTGGATGTCCTTCGCTTTGGGCATCGGCTTTCCCCGGACTTTGCAAGCATGAATCTGCCGATGGAGCATACGGAGCGCGAGAAGGACGAGAGCATGGAGTGGCCCACCCAGTACCGAGATTTACCTCGGAAAATGGAGTGTAAATATGGTGCTGAGAAGTTGAAGTTTCCACGTGAAGAAGTAGAGTTCTTGATGGATGTCATGAAGGACTCGTGGAGTGTGAATGATATGGAAGAATTGTGTACCAATGAAATTGTCTACTCGAAGGTAAGGGTTGATACACGAAAAGATTAAGATAAAGCGCACCAACTGACAATCCTAATAGAACCGAGCACTTGAGCCAGTGACACCACCTTTGCTCCCACTCAGTCCGCCATTCACTGCTTTCGAACCTGATTCCGATGCCGCTGAGCTTGAGCTCCTTTCTGAGAGCACCATTCCTGGAGCCGCAGAGGCCGAAGAAGTGAATGCACAACTTTCCAAGAAGGACAGAATTCTGCCACCAGGAATTGGCACCAGCGACGAAATTTCTATTGATAATACAAATGACCTAGTTAATCTCTACAGTCCTTTGCTTTCCATTTTCGAATCTAATACATCCAGTCCCCCGAGGAAGCGCAAGGTTAACGACTTGAAAGTTGAAGTTCCATTGACACCACAAAACCCCAGTTCTTTTTCACCCGTCAAGAAAGTCAAACGAGTGACGTTTCCTGAGATGTTGCATGAATATGCTCCCGACGTGCCGATTATCTTTGACGCGTCCCAGCCTATGAGTAAATCTGATGAAAGCGTGGAAGCCTTCTTCGACCATGTTATTGAGCCTATGGCCTTGGAAGCAAATCGGTCACTCGAACAAGAACAACTCCAGGAAGCGGACTCACTCTATCGCCCCACTGTGCCACTTGTAGACTTCACTTGTCCAATCCCTCCATGGAAGGCGTACGGACGCAAAGGCAATGGAAAGGACATTGCTGGCGCAACCGAGTTTGACATGCAACGAAGACTTGTACTAGATGTGAAGCGCAATGATTTGAAGCAGTTCTCGACATGGACTGGCGTGAGCAAGATTGAGCGACAATTACCATGGAGCCCATTCCCACCCGAATTGGGAACAATTGAGTTTGATGATGGTATCGCGAGTGATGAACGGGCAGTCCAATATCTGCAACAAATCATGGACTTTATGAGTTTGGAAGACCTGGTCATCAGCGACAATCTGACATGGAAACCAGATGGGCTGAGGATCTTGGACGATCTTTGTGAAAGTGAGGATGAGTTGGAAGAGATGGATATGGAAGAGCCGGAGCCCAAAAATATTGAGGTTCTCGTACGAAAGAATACGAGGGAATTCGGGGATGAAGAGCCTGCCGGTGAGCATCGACCAGTACAGACACCCTATGAAATGACAGAACGAAGTCGTGACGGGCCCCCAATGTACATTGGGGATCCATCCTATCGGCAGATGAGGAACCAAGCCATTGTTTCCAGTACCCAGTTCAAAGTTTCGGTTCCTAGGATTGGGCAGCTGCGTACCGAAGACATCTATCTGCCTGATCCACATCTCGATGCAGGTGTCCCTGATCCGCTCATGAGAATGAGGTTAGGTCCTGTTCAACCGATATCGAATGATGCTGGCCTATTTGGGACCACTTTCTCAGCCACAGCCGCCCTCTCACACTTCATGCAAAACATGGGCAAGACTTCAAACAAACCAGACGTGTCTGTGTCTGTGTCAAAGTCAGCGCCAGCACCTAAAGCCTCGGCGCCAGTTCTTACGACAACATCTATCTCCAAAGTGGAGCCTGTAAAAAGTCCAGAGCAGCCGTACCCTTACCCACCGATACCCGATAATCCACCACCCGCTTTCTTCATCCTCTCAACTACTCTCCTCCAAACTCAGCGCCCACTCGTCCGCGCAATTGGTCGTCTCTACCCTTCGGCAAACTGTGTAGAAAGAGATTTTGCTACACTCCCGGAAGCCAGTGAGGCAGATATCCTCCTTTCTCCAACAACAGGCCTCATCATAACAACATTGCAAAACATCAAGCAGAGAACTTTACCTGGGCAGAAGATTGAATTGACTGGTATTCGGGAGAGATTGGTTAATTTGAGTCTGAGATATGAGAGACTCATTGCCCTGGTAGGCGAGGGCGCTGCGGAAGGCAGTGCGGGAACAGTGACGGACGAGAGGGACTGTGAGGCCCTAGCTGAATTCGGGGGATTCGCAGCAGGCCTTGACGCAGACGTGCAGGTATCCTATGTACCTGGGACTGAGAAGGATTTGGTCAAGTGGGTTATTGGGTGTATGGTTCGATATTGCCTGACGAGTGTAAGAGGTCAAGAAGTAAGGTTATTGCAGGATGAAACTTTGGTAAGCTCCTCTCCTCACTATCTTACACGACCAGCTTTGACATATTTCGTAGTGGGAACAACTCCTCCGCCGCATCGGTCTCAATGCTTTTGCTGCACAACTTATTCTTGCTGAGTTGAAAGCTACGGTGGACACCGATGTCTCCATGCAAGACGCGTCGAGCTCTTCCTTCAACGATTCATCAGCGAACGGTCACAAGGATTTCGGTATACGCGCATTCATACGTATGGATCCTGAAGAAAGAATCCAGAGGTTTGAGAGTTTGCTCGGGGGACGAAGGGTGCTGGCAAGGGTCAATAAAGTGTTGGAACAAAAGTGGTTGAGTGCTGTGAATGGGTTTCGTCAGCCAATCCAGTTATGAAAGGGCTGCATATGGAAATTGAGAGTGGAATTGCGGGATTGTTTTTCCTTGAGCTGAGATGTGGTTGTCATTCAGGTGGTTTCATCTCGTTCCTGTTATGCATGGCCGAGTCTACCGGGATCTAGTACACCGGTACATCTTTCACCCTCCTGGCAGTGACTTATTTCCTCTTCAAGGGCGCTTGCTCGTTCCCTTGGAAGATGGGTTTTGCTTTCGAATTGTTCATCTTGATGTGCTCCATACTAGTTCGGTGTCTGGAATGTTCCTAATTATGATGGTCCTCAGTAGTTCTCCTAGCACAAACAAATTCCATGCTTGTCTCAACATAGATGTTGAACACAGCAAGGCAGCTCCTACTTATTATGACTATGCTTTAACACGCTGCAATCAACGGCGTCTATTACATCTACCTCTGAGTTAAAGGAAGTAAATTTATTTCAAGACGAAACGCAGCGTTACTCCCCAACTAAATTCACTAACCCGGAGTTGTCGTCGAACAGCCAAAACCTAAGTTCATCCTTCGACTTCGACGACCTATTCGGTGTCGATGATAAACTGGTCCCATTATCGACTGCTCGCGATTCCGATTCCTGGGGTGCTTTCCTCGACGATTCGACAAATGGTCTCATTCACTCTTTGGATGAACAAACGGATAAGGAAAAGGATCATCCATATCCCTGTCGCGTCTGGGAATTTAGCACCGGTCAAAATACATCTAAAAGCAGGTTTTTAATCGAAATGTTTTGTCACGGTCTGAAGCCCTTCCAGATCCGATCAAGTTTATGATATCCATGGTAAAGGTTGCCAGTAAGGAAGTAAGGATAATAAAGTCTTTGAATTTTCAGATACAATGTTTCTCCTTTGGAACTCCTCTTTCACAGCTTTAATCCTCTTCAAACAGCCCAGCCAATCTATCATCAGCACCAATCAATTCCCTAACCTCCCCATCCCAATTAATACCATCCTCCCCCTGAAGAACCTTCCCAACCAACCCAGCCAACTCCCTCAACTCCATCTTGACCTCCTCTAAATCCTCACCCTCGCCCTCCTCGACAACTCTAAGCCAACACCCACAAACCCCTTTCAAAATAGCACTTCTCCAAAATCCCACCCTCGGCCACGCATTCGTCACAACAGAACCCATAGATTTACTCGCCTCCAAAAGCAAAGGCGGATATTTGGCTCCCAATGGATCAACCATAACACTGACGAGAAGGGGAATCAAATCTTTTAGGAATCTTGTTATTTCAATTCCAAGCGCATCGAGGATGGATGGGAGATGTACGAGGAGAGTCTCCGCGATGCGAACGTGTTCGCCTGCATTTTTGTAGGGTGTGAGAATGCCCTGGCGTAATAAGGTGGTGAGGGACGTTGTGCTGGCCGTCGATGCTTTTTCGTCTGATGTTCGGGAGGGAGGTGGTGGGAAAGCTGTTTTTGAGAGTTGGAGAAGTGCAGGTAGTGCTGCGTCGAGGATTTCAATGGCATCTTCTTCTTGGGTGAGGGAGGGGAGGTAGGTGGTCGATATGTAGAGGGATTCTGCGAACAATGGGGCTAAACCTGTACGTTTGAGGATGAGTGGTGGAGTCGCTTCTAAGAGCAAGCGGAGGAGTTCGCAACCTCGAGTTCTGATTTTTACGTCGGTGTCGTCTATCACGCTCAGAATCGGTGGAATTAAGAATCCCCATTCCCTCTCTACAATGTCTCCATCCAACGACGCACACACCCAATGCAACATATCCAAAGCCCATGCCTCCTTAAACTTCCAAGGTTTCGACTTTTCCTCATCGACAAAATCAATATTCTTCTGCACCGGCTCTCCCATCTTCTTTCTCCCCGTCGCCGTAATCTCCGGATTCGCTTTAGCCTGCGAAAAAAGTGGTTTCAGTGTTTGTCGCAAGAAATGGGTTACGAGGGCAGAAGTGAGCTCACCCTTCTTCTGCTTCTTGGCAATGTGTTGATCTTTCGCCTCATTTTTGATGGTCTCGGCTATTGCTTCATTATTGGTGACTTGAGCGATGGCTTCCGCTGGATCTGTGATGTCTGGGTTCCGGAGTTGCCAGGTCATGACAACGTCGAGGGCGGATTTCATCCAAGGGCCTGGCTTTGCACCCAGAGCTTTGGCAAGGTCGGTGCCGGTGATGAGTGGTTTGAAGGTGTGTGCGTCGAGGAGTGCGTAAGATTTTATTCTTAAGAGAAAGTTGGCATATTGGCTTATGATTCCTGAGGTGGTTGTTAGTGTTGTCAAAATAACAAGGGTGAGTGGGGAGACGAACTCTCTGACTTCTTCGGAGACTCATAAATTTCATGAAGTAGAGCGAAGAGGACTTGAAGCTTCCAAGTTGCACCCCATTTACGTATTGCCATTCCTAAAACAGCTCGTGATTTTTCTTGTCGAGATTTGATATCCTTGATTTCCACAATATTTTGGCTGCAGGAAGTAAGTAGGCTGGTCACTTGATTTGGTGCTTTCAAAGCCGCCATGGCGACTGTAGTAGTCATTGGGAGCGGTGTTCTGCCAGGCTTTGTTGGCGCTGCGTCTGGAGCGTCTGCCCATGGAATCATTGATGTGGCAATCCAACCCAAGAATTGGTCTTCTTTTGACCCTAGAACAATCTCCCCAACGGCACCATCAATCCCATCTTTGACCAGAAGCCTTTTCATGGCTTCGTAGACGAAATGCCAATTCAACGTGTCAGGTTTGAAAGTAGGTTTCGATGTTGGATCGGCAAAAATTGTTGGATATAGCCTCAATCTCTCAATGTAAGCAAGTGCGCCTGGTGGATCCGGGCCTTTGAGCATCTTCTCCAGTTCCACCCAAATTCTCTCTTTGCTGATTTTGGCTTTCAAAGCTTCTCCAATCTCTGGAACTTCCATGGCATGTTGAGCCTCGAGTCCAATTTCGTAGTTGAATCGACTGGCAAACCGGATCAATCGCAAGACTCTGAGAGGGTCATCCTTAAATGTGGTGTATGGGTCCAATGGCGTACGGATGTACCCTCTCCTGAGATCTTTCAGACCATGTTGAGTGAAGTCCTCCAGCTTGCTTGTCGTGATGTTGTAGAACATGGCATTGATAGTGGCATCTCGCCGCAGAGCATCTTCCTCGGGTGTTCCAAATTCAATCTGTGGATTTCGACTGTCCTCTGTATAAGTCTCCTTCCGTAGATTGACCAGATCAAGGTCTAGTCCAAGAATCTTGGTAGTGACAGTTTCAAGGTGCTTAGACTTCTCTGGATTGGCTTCAATCTTGGACAAACTTCCGGCCTTGTTGGTCTTGCCTCCCAGACCGTATTTTTCAGCATTGCCTGGGGTTTCGAGGTATTCTTTCATGCGTAAGCCAAATTGGTAGCCGGTCATTTTGTTAATCGCAACATCAATGTCATTGCTTTCGACGCCCAAAAGCCTGTCACGAACCCAACCGCCAGTAAAGCGAAGTTCCAGCGGAGCTTTAGCGAGTTCAGCGGGCAACGCTACCTTGCTTTCCTCACTTTCTGATGGAGGAGGATTTTCCTCGATGAAATCGGCGACATCCAGCAAAAGTTGGCGGAGTGTCGTTTCCACCTCGTTGAGTGCGATGGTTCCAGCCTCCAGACTACTTGGAGCTGCCATGGCGGAAGGGCTGCGTGCTGCTAATGATTGTGATAATCTCAGTCGATTTACAAGGTTATTTTTTATTGTCGTCGGCCTGAAAAAAGTTTCGGGTTGGTCTTTGCGTGGTTGGTTTTCGCGTAAAGAGCGTCTCTGGCTTGGTAGATAGGTTGCGAAGTGACGATGGATTGAAGTTAAAGTGCGAATTCGCAGTCTGGACCTTGATGAAAGGAGCATTCGAGATGATAAGATGTTGTTGAATTTGGCGGAGTCATACAATTGTCCAGCTCAGTTCCGCATGCGGAGGCCAACCATTCGACATTATTTTCTCAATATCTGACAACGTGAGAAAGAAGATGGAGATCAGGAGAATGTTGATGGATGATCAAAATGAGGCTCTGTGAATGTTTGCTCTCCTTCTCCTTGGCTTCGCCGCGGTTGAATCTGACAGCTGGGATTTTATACTACGTACACAAGAATACAGACACACAATTTCCAATACCTTTCTCCAAAGAGACTCATTCCATAGCAGAAAGATAGCGTCTCTGTACTCTACCATCACCAGCAAAACACCACGTCGACATTGACAACAATCGATGCTGTAGTAGAAAAAAAGTGCGTCCAGCACCGCCAGAGGCGGCCTCATGAATCCTCTCCAAGACTCAAAAGCTCCCTCATACCCGGAGTCTGAGAGCTCCATCGTCCTTCCCAGACAGCGCGCAGTCTCTCCCTCAGGATCGCTATCAAGTCTCCCCTACCGAACGAACCCCTCGCTATCCACCCTCTTCGCCTCCACATCGTCACTCCCGGGATCTGGTAGAAGTTCAGGCACCGC
This sequence comes from Venturiaceae sp. KMAF11, assembly GCA_023078705.1. NCBI lineage: Eukaryota > Fungi > Ascomycota > Dothideomycetes > Venturiales > Venturiaceae > Venturiaceae sp. KMAF11. The sequence goes on from JALGOQ010000012.1 coordinate 1,011,799, forward strand.
GACACCCACTGCTGCCCTTGCTGGCTCCATCTTCTCTCCCGGGTCCCCGAATGGAGCGCTCACGCCTCTCGCTGGTACGCAAGGTCGACCGGACGAACCGCGGAATCTCATATTACGCTCCTTTGTCCCACATGTTGGCGTCGTGGCCTCCTCGGATACGGAAGAGATATTGCGGGAGAAGGGTTTTCATGGAGGATTCTTGGAGTTGATACGTCCATTTGGAGAATTGGTCCATGGCAAGGTCACAATCAGGAATAGTGTTGGCGCAAGCACGAGTTGGGATGATTTTGGGATACGATTTATGGGACTCAAGGATGCTTTGGGTTCACCACGACCTCCAGTCTTGAGGAAGAGCACGGATACAAGAGCGGATTCTTCAAGAAGGTTGAGTGGGAATACGGTGCGGCCAACGTCTTTTGCGATACCGAGAGTGGGTGGAGATGTTGGGCAGGTCGAAGAGGCCGTGGATAGACATTTGTCGTTTGCAGAGTTACAAGGCCCATCTGGAGCAACGACAGACTATCTCAATCACAAAGAGAAGGATGCAACTCCGAAGCCTCCAGGAAGCACATCACCTTTCTACTCCTTGTACATGAGGAGGTTGCTTTCCGGATTTCCCATGTCAACCCACGAAACATTCTCACATCCAGTTGCATGTGTCATTGCCATCAGTTCACGAAATCCGAACCCTATAGAAGAGCTACGGCGGCTCTATACAAGCACAAATACTGGCGACGACAGATTACCAATGTGGGTGAACAATGAGTTTCTGCGGTATTACGTGCTGGTGCATGATGAAGATCACGACGATATAGCAAAGTCTACGACGCTCTACGAACAGATGAAAAGGCATTTTGGCTTACACTGCCATCTGTTGAGACTGAGAAGTGCTCAATGTGTTCCTTCCGACGACGATAGCGTGCGTCTACCAATCAGTGAATGGCTACCTGCGGCTGAAGAACTAGCCGAGATCTCGCGGCGAGGTATGTACACGTCTCAAAGCTCAAATCTCCAATACTAACATGCGTCTGTATAGAAGCAGCAGACGACCTTGAAGACCCCACGTCAACCATTTTTGAGTCTGATGTGATTTCCGTGCGAACGTTTGTTCGCGAACTAGTAGCACAGTCAATAATTCCGTCCATGGAACGCAATTGCGCTCAATGGAATGAACAAGTCGCTACACGTCGGCGAGGTATATCAGGACGACTCATGTCGCTATCAAAGCGCTGGACCCCTTTCGGCACCTCATCCCGAAATTCCTCATCACCTGCCACTTCCAGTTCAAGCTCCAATTACGACTCCCTACAGGGCTTTTACAGACCCGATACACCAGAAGCTATCATGCGCAAACTTGCCGACTACGCGTTCATGCTTCGCGACTTCAAATTAGCACAATCAACGTATGACCTCCTGAGAGGCGATTTCGACAGCGACAAAGCGTGGAAATACTACGCCGGCGCCAACGAAATGGCCGCCATCTCCACGCTCCTAAACACACAAGCCATGACCTCAAAATCCCGCGCAGAAACGGTAGACAGAATGTTAGAAGCAGCAACACACTCCTACATCCACAGAAGCATGACACCCTACTACGCCCTTCGATCCCTAATAATGGGCATGGAATTGCTCAAACTTCGCGGCTCGTCAGCCGCAGATGATGCAGCGCGGTGGGGTTCACGAATTCTGGAAGCTGGATTAGTTGGACCGATCGGTACGGCTCTTCTTACGGAGAGGATTGGTGTTTGTTATGCGAGTCGGCAGGGTGTTGGATCAATGTCTTGGGGTTCGCGGAGGAGGAAATCAGCATTCTGGTCCATAATCGCCGCCGAATCCTTTGTTAATCTGGGGAAAACAGTTCAAGCCGAAAAGCTACTCGAAGAAGCATGGTCACTATACGGCCTCAAAGGCGATGGTAACGGAAAGCAAAAATCTCTTGAATTCGGAGGCATGAAAGATTTCTTAGATGAGTTGAGAGAGAATATTGTTGGGGCGAGATTAGTTGCTCAGGGTTACAGAGGGGAAGATGACGAGGGTAACGATTTGAGTGCGGGTGAAGATTTGGTGGTGGAAGAGGAGAGTGAGATGCTTGATGATGGGAGACCACATCGGCATAGTCTTATTGGTGCATCAGCGCCTATGGATCCGCTTGGAGCGATGCCGACGCCGTTAAGTCCGTTGAAGATGAGGAGTGAGTATCCGCTGGATGAGGAGGGGAGTTTCCGGTGATGGTGATGGTGATGGTGATGGTGATGGTGATGGAGATGGTGATGGTGATGGTGATGGTGATGGTGATGGCGATGGGCATGGGGTGTGTTTATAGCATGGCGTTCCTTGGTATAGAGCGCAGTGCATTTAGCTAGCCTATGGCATAAAGGGAACAATGCTGGAGGTTTTTATGGATGCACCTTTGATACTATAACGTGATTGAACTATGACCACTTTATTACTTTGAGCATTTCAGAAACCAACTATTAGAACAAAATTACCCAGTCATTTATTTCGCACTATTCTGCAGTGGGGCCATTCACGCTCGTACTCCCTACGAAGACTACCTAGACAGTTGCGTAGGCCGATGCGCCTCCTGTTCAGGCTGACAGTGGGATGCCACGGTGGGTGATAATTACCGTCCTCGTATCAACGCGTTTGGTGTAAGGGAGGTTCAATGGCGGACCACTCCATGGAACATTGTCAGGGGATGATATGATTATGGAAAAACTGGAAATGAATTTAACGATAACATCGACGAAGTATTTTATTTGCACGTTATTTGGTTTGCATTGGGCGGAGTTGAGACGATTCTTATAGTCTTGTACGTATTCCAGGTTGTCTTCAATGCGTTCCGGGAGGTATGAGAGTCTAACAGGATAATATGAAGCATTTCTACCACGCATTATTCTTGGCTCCGGTTTGATCTTTCTAGTGTACTATGTCGAGAGTTCGCGTTGAGCTCAGGTGGGAGAGGAAGACAGAATGCGATTAAGACTTTGATAAGGTTAGGGCCGATCTAAGCAGAGCTGTGAGGTGGTCTTCTAACTATGGAGGTATTTTGACCTAATTATCTACGTCGGCTTTGGATGGGTAGGTCTTCGTTTGGCATACGTCAAGTCGGGGTCGAATTTGAAGAACCCGTCACGTGGAGCTGGAAGTTTGCATACTACGAAACTGACGCAATCAGTGAATACAGATATTGTTGATGATGGATATCGCAAAGGGGCTGGTAAGATCGAAGAAGGATAACGGACTATGCTAATGCCCGCTGGAAAGACAATCAATGACAACGGGATGTAATGTCCTCGATGAGAGGGTCTTGAAAATTGGTAAATTTCTGCTTGTTGGCGGGCAACTTTGATGGGTGTCGAGACGACTCCGAGGTTGGAGAACCATGAATCAGCTGGAGGCGAATTTAGTGTGTGGTCTTGGAGTGTGTGATTTTGGCAGGCATCAATGACGATGAGATGAGACGTGTTCGCTAGGAGGGTGTTCGAAAGTTGATAGCATTCTGCTTGCTGATGGTGGGCGACCAGATGGATCTCAGAAGATCGTTGCGACGACAGTTCCACGAATGAATTTGAGATGGATCTTCTAAGAATAGTGATGAAATAAGAATGCGGGGAAGGTGTTGGAAATTGACTGTCTGGCATATTTTGTTTTCCTGGTTGAGGTGAGTTGTGATGATATCCACCTCCATTAGCATTTTCATTATTATGAAGCCCAGATTCCGGAATAACTCGTTTAAGCAACGATGATCCAGGAATTCCATTCTGTCAGAAACTCCAAATCCAAATATTCGAAGGGCAAAAGATAGGGTTCACCAAAAAGGATGATCTGGTGATGGTGAAGAGCGATCAAATCCTCTTACAGAGCCCCGTTTCTATTTGTAGAGCTGCAGACGTTGCAACGCCCAGCCGGCCGATTTATTCGCAGCCTCACTAAACCTCTTCAGGGCTAATTTATTCGTGGCCTCTGCGCCAATCTACAACGGCTCATCCCATCTCGAGAATCTAACATCCCCTCTCCAACAACCACCAACCCGATTCCAGCCCTGAAGCTAACATGGCAGATAACATTGTCTATGATATCAGACCATGTCCAGTCAATGCGTCGCCAGTAAGATTTGTCTATCGTTGCGTTTCGCCATGTAATCTCCTCAGGGTTTATGGTCCTTTGGGATCCTGCATCGTCTATCGTACAGCACTGCCTTCTGTGTGACTGGGCTCCCTAGCTTTGTGCGATTATAGGTATCAGATCATGCTGTATTGCTGAAGGAGTGAGAGTCTTGATTTGATCCTTCGGCTTTCATCGTTGTCGTTCCTTCTTTCCTTCCCGATTGTAGGCGGCGATATTTCTTCTGCTTCAGTTTACTTTATTTCAGTCGCCTTCTTCATTCAATTTTCCCGCGCGATGGCTTCCAAGTTGAACAGACTGCTCGTGTCCTTTGTTGTCGCACTCGTCATCGTCACGTCTACCTTCGTCGCCTATCAGCTGGACCTCTACTCACGATGGAGACCTCACAACTGGACCAGACTTCGACAGGAAGAAGCAACCCACATCCAAATAACCAAGTGGGATGATCTGGGCTTCAGTCCTCCGGCAAAGCTAGTCTCATTGTCAGATGTTATGAAGGCGCTTTGGGACCCTCTCATCACACCCATCTTGGCAGAATCATTCGTGGATTACAGTGGCACTGTACAGACGCGAGGGGAAGCGGAACCGCACTGGAGAGGTTCACTGGGCAAGAAATTGTGTATCGTGGATATCGATACGAGGCCTCTGTCAAAGAAGCACCAGATGCTCAATTCGGGAAATATAGCAGGGAGTGAACTCGACATGACGAGTTCAGGAATGCTCAATCACTATCTCTACGGTACGTTCCACCTCTCCATTCCTCCCTATAGTAAAACTGATATTTGATGCAAGCAATGATTCACGGCTACACCTACCACTTCATCCACACCCAACCTCTCTCAGGCAAAGCCCCATTCTGGACCAAAATCCCAGCTCTAGCATCCACCCTCAACCCTTCTCGTTGCGAAATCACAGTCTCCATCGACGCCGACGCCTCATTCATGAACCTCGGTCTCCCATTCGAATGGCTCCTCAACCGCTGGAACTTCACTTCTACCACTTCACTAGCACTTGCCTACGACCCAGTCGCAGACTTCAATAAGGATGCAGCAAAGGGCAAGACAAACTTCAACGCTGGTTTCGTGATCGCGCACAATAATCCTCGAACGCATGAGATATTGAAGGCGTGGAGTGCGTGTCCAGATGACGAGTTGAAATACCCCAATTGCAGGCGGTGGAAAAAGAAGTGGCCGGCCGAACAAGCGGCGTTCAGTGAATACATCCGATACGAGTTCATGCGCGAAGAGGATATCAAGGCTATTGAATGTGGAGATGCGAATGGATATCCAGAAAGTGGCACAGAGTGTCGTGGACGCTTCATACAACATCACTGGCTCAGGAAAGATCTTGTGCGACCCGCAGTCGCTGAATCAATGATGGCTGGACTCATAGGAAGATTGAGGAATGACTTCGTATTTGGGGATGCGAGTGTTGAAGCGAGTGACCAGGGGTATGAAGCGGAGAGCAGGGTGAAGAAAGAGGGAAGACAAAGCGTGTGAGAAAAAAAGGTTGAGAACGGATCTTCGCGACTTTTGTTTTATGCATGTTGATACCCATATTACGGTGTTTTGAAGAGGTATGGCGACACTGATGTAGATAGAATATACGCCCAGCTAGTCATCATGACTGAATAGAAGACCATTATAAAATTACATCAATCTTTGCTGTGATGCTGACGAGACTACTTTTAGCTGAATGTGCCATGGTCGTAGTATTTTACTTGTCACGGTGTGGGGTTAGTAGGGCGACGCCTCGACCTGGATACAAAATACTGAATGAATCGCTTCTATTTCGAATCAGCATGAAGCTGCCACTCGAGTAGCCGAGTCTTTAAGCCGGTAGTTATGTGCTTATCAAAACAGCATGGCCCGGACATCATATAATCGGAGACATCCTACGGCAGCTATAGGGATAGACGAGACAGAAGTTCGCTTCGCTACTGTGATAGAAATGCGCTCTCACCGGTGGTTCGGGTGATTGTGGACTCTCTCGCTAAGTGGAAATGCAATTCCTCCCAGCATCATCATCATCATCATCCAGCAATACCGAGTCCACAAGGTCCCAAATTTTTGGGAGAACAACACGGCCCCGTCTAAATATTCAGGTAATCAATCATCAGCGAATTCTCAATAAGACAAACAACAAAAAGAAAAAAGAAAAGTACATGGTCTGAGCAACGTCAACCGCGATTCTGAATAGCAGCCATCATCTCCAACTACCAGCAAACCTCGCTGTTTTGACGAGACTAACACGGACTTTTCTCAGCCTGATTGCCTTTGCTGGGAGAAACTTACACAAGAGGAAGATGGATAGACTAGGGAGGGGAGGAAATGACTTACATCACCACCGAACTGAAAATGTGTCAACCAAATCGGTTCGGGCGATAAGGTGGAATGATATTCTTTCTTGATGTGTGGGGGAAGAACAAATCCAGCTAGCTTCATAGCTTCTTCGTAGCCTTCGGGGATGCCGGGCTTGATTAATTTGGCCAGCATTCCTGCTCTGTTGTGGTCCCACGAGGCCCATGGTGAGTCGGCTGAGGTGCATGATCTTATGTCGCCAACGGCGGTGGGTAGATCGGCGAGTTTGCGCTGGGGATACGTTATATTACTATAACGAAGGGTGAGATTGTTTGGAGGGAGGGAAGGAAGAATATTTCCGGAAGCATCCCAGAAATGGAAACTGTTGATCCAGCCTGTGATGATATCTGTGGTTTGCTGTAGGTGTGTATTTGGTGGACGGGTGGAAATAACCATATCTAGATTTCAAAGATTGTCAGCAATGGTCGGTCGCTAAAATAGACGGAACTTGGTCATTATTCAACGTACCATTCCAGAACAACCGTATATCTGTATCATTAGGCCTATCGAAACTCACCACAAACCTCTCCAATATTGGCCTCAATATCCTTGCATACCTCACAACCTCATCACCAAAACCTCTCTCCTCCATCCTCTTCAGCTTACTAGCAAGATACACCCAATCACTCTTTCCCCCCAACAGCGAAACCGAAGGAAAACCATGCTCACAAGCCAAATTCCCCACAGCCTCAAAACTAGGCTTATAATCCGCCATAAAAATCTGCTGAGCCATCATATCCTCCCCCGTATACTCCGTCCCCATAGACCTATTCGCCAAAGTCGGAAAGCCCGGTTTAACCCACTCTTCAAGCCACTTTGCTCTACTCCTCTGCTTAAACACATACTCAACCCACTGGTTTTGTGATTTTGCAATTTGCACCCACATATTATTCGGTGGTGTCGGTTTGCCAATCCAATTATCCCATAGCCCCTTCACTGTGCTCCCATTCTCGTGCCTCGCGCTTCCCCTCCAATAACCGAGTTGTCCAAGGATGGTAAACCAGACATCATCAGGGCGAAATACAAAATGTTGATGTTTGGCCCACGCGTCAATGGCGCCCCTCACAAAGCTGTCTTGCGCAGCGTAGATGTCGTCTGTCTTGTTTATGCTATTGGGGTAGTCGCGGAATATGTACATGGAGGCGGAAAGGAGTTCTGCGGGTTGGTTTTCGGGACTGATGGGGCCTTGATAGCCGTAGATGTAGCCGAGACTGGGGTCGAGACGGGAGAGGAGGTCTGTTTCTGAGGTTACTGGGGTGGAGCCTTGGTAGGGCGTTGGGTGGTGGAGGGCTGTGGGGATGATGGTAATGGCATTTATGTTTATTGAAAAGAAAAGAAGGGAGTTGACGAAGAAAGTGCGAGTGAGAATAAGGAATTTGGCCATATCGATTTTTCTTTGGCTCGATTGATCACTATGGAGGGTAACTGCGTGTACGGCGTCTTGAGGCTGTGTTGTAAGGTCGATACGATCAAACGGAGGGAAGTTCGATCTATATACCTTCATTCTGGGGGAAAACTTTACTATCCGACCTTGTGCTTTTGCAATCCTTTAGGTTTGTGTTGATTCTGTTTGAAACAGGGAAATCACTCTCGTGAGTTTGCATAGTTCAGCAATGGTGGTTGGTAGCAGGGTGTTGAATCCTTCCCGCTGGTTAAATTACCACCCCTTAATCGGCTCAAATGATAGATTTTCACCTTTTCTGGCCAGTTGAAGAGTTATTTTCTAGGTATTAATTTATTTCGATTCTTAACAAACCTTAGAAAGGTTGGTGGCACAGGAGGTGAGGTCAGTCAAACAAAGTAGAAGAAATCAGGTAGAAATAATATCATTCCCATTGAGACCCGGATTTCGCCCCCCTGCTCCCCTGAACAACGTCTCTAACAAAGTCTTATGTATATGGTGAGCCCTCGCAGAATTATCGCACGGAAGTGTACCTGAGTACATGTTAAGAAAACAACTAAAGTCCTCCTTCAAACATCTCATCACGCACTGCGATTAACCTCCCTATCACCCTACAACTAAGACGCAAATCGGAAGTCAAGACGGCGGCTAGCCTTATCGGTCGTATTAAGCGTGTAATCAGTTCGCTCCTAAAAAGTAGTCAGAATCTCCTTTCGTTGACAGCCCAAGCAAATATTTCGCGTCACACATACCTCAGGAGTCATCGCATTCCATTTCTTATCTCTGCTCTTGTTCTTGAAAACATAATATCCTTTTGCAAAAAAGAACAAGAAAATAGAGAGGAAGTTGATTCCCATCAACACTCTGTTTCCATGATGATAAAGTGGTTTATCTCCATCTCGGTAGATATTTGCAGCGATGATACCACCGAGCTGGACACACACTGAAATAAATATGTTAACGCTCGTGTCCGGGAGTTCACAAGAGTGGAGGCCATGGCTTACTGTTATACAGCGCGGTGGAGACGCTACGAGAACCGACATTATTGGAGTTCTTAGATGCCCAACCGACATTGATGGCGTGGCAGTATGGGTAGGAGAGTAAAGTGGTTACGAGCACGAAAGTAGCCCACTTGTCTTTGATGAGGCCTGGCCAGAAAGCTAGAGCGATGATACAAGGAAGTGTCCAGATTGACTGCCATATGCCCACCAATGCTCGCTGGTTTAGCTTCTCGCTAATCCAGGTGATGCTGAGCAGGGTGATGATGTGGAAGACATTGGAAGGAATGGTGAGAAGGTTAGTGTTGAACTAGTGGATTGTTAGTTGAGCAGAGCTCGGAGATAGGAGCGCGACTTACTGTACTGAAGCCAATACTTCGGAGGATCTGAGTCAGGTACACTTGTGGTGGAGCTTGAGGAATGAAACAGATAAGGCCAAGAACATAGACTAGCGAGAAGGTAAGAATGGTCTTCGGAAAAATTGCGCGTAGTAAAGCTTACTTGGCCACAAATCATAATCTTGAACGGCGTGCCAGAGACGTTTTGGAGTAATGGCTTGACGGTTGTGCATGTCGCCTAGACGAATCTTAATCAGTTATGCCCTGCAAACGACAACTCAATGCAGTCGCATTACCTTTACTTGGATCGTCTCGGAGCACACGGTTCACAACGATGGTGAGCTCGCGGTCCGTGAACCATCCGTTAGGCCGGTACCAAGCCTTGGTTTGTACTGCAGAAGCAGGCATCAAGAAGAATGAGGCGAATCCAAGAAGAAGAGTGACAAGTCCCTCAATCAAGAATAGCCATCTGTAAATGTTAGAGATGAAATGGTAACGCAAGAAGATGAGACTTTACCGCCAACCTGCAAGACCATTGTGGCCTTCGAGATGAAAAATTCCGAAAGCAGCGAGCGATGTGGCAATTCCAGTAACGCTAAGGGCAGTCCAAAAGAAACTGAGGCGAGTGGGCAACTCTCTGGATGTGTAGAAGTACGAGAGCCAGAGAACTAAGTCAGGAATGAATCCACCCTATGGCAGAGTCAGTTTTATTAAATCGGATTAAGTCGAAGGAGCAATTTCTTCATACCTCAAGAATCCCAAGAAGGGCACGAGTGAGTAGGAATTGTTGCTTGTTCTTAATGGCAGCCTGAGACATGGCAACGATGGACCACAGCACCATCTGGGTAGGAATCCATCGATCGGGGCCCACCTTTTTCGACACCAATTGAGAAGGAAGCTCAGCAAGAAGAAACGAGGTAAGAAAGACGGTGTTTCCCAGATTGAAGTCTAAAAGATATGTCAGCTTGGAAGCGTAGACATTTTGAGATTATGATACACGCACCGTTTGTGTTCAATTTCAGATCCTTCAAGAACGTCCCTGACACAGCTTGGTTGATGTTTCCACGATCGATTTGAAGACTAAAGAACATGATACATGCCCATGTACAGACTAAATGGGATTGTATTGTAATTAGCTACCGAGGTTATCGAGGGTTCCATATGCAACAACTTACCACGCCAATCGAGCTTCCTCACTATCTTCTTCTCTTCCTCTCTCGTCCATGTAAGATCAGCATCAAAGACATGCCGGCACTCATATTGTGCCTTCTCGTAGACTGTAACGTAGTAGTCCCTGACCTCAGGATCTTGGAAGATATTGGTGGAGAGGCTGTGATCGCTATCATCTGTAGATACCACCACTCCTTCCTTAGTTACGATGTTTCCTCTTGCCGTGACCAACTCCGCATCGTCAAGAAGTGCTCGAGGGGCCTGTCCATGGATACCAATCTTCTCAGAATGGCTGTCAGACTCGCTGTCGGGACTACCAGTTTTTCGGGACGACATGGTAATAAATAAAGGCAAAGTATTGCAATCTACACCTGCAGTGATGATCTGCTAGCATTGAATGGGCAGCATGTCCTAGATATAGGTCAATAGCAGGGGTCAAGACCGTAGCAGGATCACATCGTGATCTTAGTTGAATGTGTGTTGTCTCATGAGAGCCAGTATGATGTGATCAAAAAATATTGGAGTCGCTTCGGGCTGCATTCCCTATAGCACACACAGTGTCCCAAGCATCATACGTGTGGCGTACATGCATGCCCTAGTTCCTTATTGTAGCAAGGAAGAGACACGAAAGGCATCTTATGATGTGATTGAAGACTTTGACCATAGTTGATGCGCAGCCACTTGCGTTCACAGCCTGTATACTGCACCGATCCTTGCAAGGTTACACGGTCAGAACGGTGGAGCGCACGGAGAAGGTACGGCTTCGGGCCCCAGGCCATTGAGGATTCCAGGAATTTGTCTTCTCGTGCATGCAAGCGAAGAGTCGTAGCGGGTCAAGTGTTGTGATCGTCCAAGCATGATAAGCTCTTGGACAAGCAAGAGGCGGAGAGCGTATAAGCGGCGATTTAAGCGCTTGACTCTTTGTCTTCAAATTACACTCAGAAAGACTTCGAGACATCTGAGCAGGCCAGTTCTCCTATCTCTTGAAATTGACGTATCCCCAGTGGCTTCTGATTGGTCAATTTGCTATGTTTGCTGATCATGGCCCAATCGTTTTTGTATGCTTTCAACAACAACAAATCTTGCAAACTCCTCTAAACATTGTAGACATCGAAATATTCCCCACTAAATATGCCGATAATTTGTTTCAATCTATCCAACAATGTAGCTGGTTGCCCTGAAGAATCCCGAAGTTTTGTCGATTTTTCATTTTTATTGTGCCATTTCTAGGCTATAGAACGTCATTTACCTTCAACATGTCGTTGGCTTTCCCTTGGCCGCGATTGCACACCAAAGCCACTGAATCTCCACATTGAACGGTAAAAAAATGCCAGCGCCCATGCTTGATTAGCCGAATCCAAGAATAAGCTCAGGCCGCGTCTGGCTTCTGTTGCTTGGATTGATCACGTCTTCACCAGTCTCGCCGATAAGAAGTTAACTCCTTTGTAGGAATGGAAACCATTGTCGCGAAAATTGCCACAAAGATCCAACATTCTTGCATATTTCGGTTGTATCGGCATCTTTACCTGAGGTCGAACGCAATCTGAGGAAGAGTTGTTAGCAGATGACTGGTGCGATAAACGTTCGATGTTGAAATACGCACAAGATTCCATCACAGATTTCAAAGCAATCAGAATGAAGACATGATCTTCGCGGAGCGAGACCGGGTTCGCACATGATATATAGATGTTGGATCTGATCAACACAAGCAGAACATAATTGAATACTCATCCAGCACATAGCTCTTCATCTACTCACATCCTCGACGACAATGGCTCCATCTGTCGCAGAACTAAAGTCTGAAGCTCCCATCATAGTTCCAGTGAAGTCTTTACTTGGACATCAAGTCGTTGTTGAGACTATTCCAGTCGAGGAAGATGCTTCCGTGAAAACTCCTTCCCCCGCTGAAGAATTCCCGGCTGGACAGGCCCAGACAATAGGTGTTGTGGAAGCATCGAAGCCCAAAGTCAGAAGAGTGATCGACGAGGAAGGAGGAACCACAACTGCAAGCGTGAGTTGCCATGTCTTCTTGTATTGACAACACTGACGATCCTCAAGTACCCTCATTACCTTCCGGTATGGGACCATGGAGAGAAATTAACCCCTCTCGAGGAGTTCGTACACGTCGAGCACGGGCTGAATGCCGACACTGCTTTCCCAGATCTCTTGACCGAAGGCTCTAACATCCAGAAGCTCACACCAAGCACTGGGTCAGAAGTTACTGGTGTGCAGCTCAGCAAGCTCAGTAATGCTGGAAAGGATCAGCTTGCACTTCTTGTAGCCCAGCGTAAAGTAGTCGCTTTCAGAGACCAGGATCTCGCAGACCTTCCAATCCAAGAGGCCCTCGATTTTGGTGCATACTTTGGCCGTCACCACATCCACCCGACTAGTGGTGCGCCTGAAGGCTATCCCGAGATTCACTTGGTCCATCGAAATGGCAGCAATGGGGAGTTCGAAGCGTTTCTGGCAAACCGAAATAGTAGCGTAGGATGGCACTCTGACGTGACGTACGAAAAACAGCCACCAGGAACCACCTTCTTGATCATCCTCGATACTCCTGAAGTCGGCGGCGATACCGCCTTTGTCAACCACGTGGAAGCATACGAGCGGCTTTCCCCAGCTCTAAAAGAGCGGCTCCATGGACTCAAGGCTGTTCATTCCGGATTTGAGCAGGCTGAGTTCAGCAGGAAGCGTGGTGGTGTTGTTCGTCGAGAGCCTGTATCCACTGAGCACCCTCTCGTTCGTACTCATCCAGCGACTGGCGAGAAATCTCTGTTCGTCAATGGTGGCTGTAAGTATCTTCGAAAATTCCCAAACACTGGTCTTGACTAACATGGCGTAAAGTCACTAGAAGCATCGTAGGTCTCCGAAAGGAAGAAAGCGAGGCCCTGCTTAACTTCCTCGTTGCGCACATCGGTCGCGGTATCGACTACCAAGCTCGTGTCCGATGGGCACCCAAGACAGTGGTTGTTTGGGATGTGAGTAACAAAGATCCGAGAAAACATTGAAAATTCTACTGACGCGTCTTCATAGAACCGCGTGACATCGCATTCGGCAATCGTGGATTGGGTTACTGGCGAGCGTCGTCATTTGGCACGAATTACTCCACAGGCTGAGGCTCCGTATGAGACGCCTTATGTTGAGAAGGCTTGATGAATGCATTGAGATGAAATTATTGATGGAGAAGAAATGTAGGCATCAGTGTCCGAAGAAGTACGCAATGTCAATGACTCCTTTACATATAGCACATGATATCATGATATTTGTCGAAGCTCAACGCCCAAAATCAAATTGTTTAGGGTATCTTATAAAAGATTATCCGAGAAGGACCCATCTTGTGCTTGTTCATATTCATGTCGTTTGTGTTCGACCACGTGATCCCAAATTCCTGGACCTCATCTGAGTTCGGAATCTTTTGAACTGTCCACCGAACCCGTTCGACACCAACTTAGCAATTGTCGTACCGGACAATAACATTCCAATTGTCCAGCGTAAACATCTGCCCACGCAATGTCCACTGCTGTCCACTGTCTCCTCTGTGATCTGGGCATTTATTGAAGATCAGGGTGGCGGCATCTGCGATATCAGAGAATCCCGTGAGCTGCAAGGGGATGTGATTCTATCTCATCGTTAGCAGCAACTTCATGAGGCTCGAAGAATATGAGATGAATTAACTCACGTCATTGCACCACCAGATGGCTGCATTGTAGGAGCAGCTCACGCGTCCACAGTTTCCTGGACCGGGGCCTGCATTTGGGATTTCGGCGGTGGAGATTTCGTAGAGGTAATTTATTCCTTCTTCGACTCGGTTGTAATCAGCTCCCTCCCAGTTAAATCCATTGGGCGGATTACAGATTGGGCCGTTGCCCCAATTGGTGTAGTGGCGCTTGTTGAGTGTGGTATCCTTGATATCGGCATTCGACTTGACGTTGAAGTCGCGCTTCCATTTGGGGTTGACCTGAGTGGCTTGGGCTACGGCTTCCTCAATTGTGCCGTTGAAGACCATGCGATTGCCTGGGGTAACCTCGAGGTTCCACGAGATTTCTTCGACTCCATAACCAGGGATAGGAGCGAGGCTATTCGCGAACGTCTGTACATTCCGGTCAGTCAAGCTTTCATTCAGGGATGGCCAAAAGAATAGCTCACCTGGGAGACCAAGACGAGCCCCAACAAGACCAAGAAGATAGCGGAGGCATGCATGGTTGCGAGCTCCGAAGTCAGTGAGATGATGATGGTTTTTTCTTGCGAAGTCAAGAGCGTAATCAAATTTGGTTCAGGTTGATGGGCAGTCGACCAAAGAAATCGACTCTGGGTTGATTGTTGTTGACGTTGGAAAGGAGCTAGATTCAAAGGAATGAGGTTTTTATAGACCTTACACTCTGGCTGATGGGTAACCAACACTGTAAGCACCGACCACCTGACAATTTTTGGCGCCCCTCTTCAACAGTTCGAGCCTGGCGATAACACTGTGGAACAGCTACCCGCCACTCTGACAGCTTTCGACCAGTCCTCATTCAATCCAATCGAAAATCAGATTCTCAGAATAATGGCGTTGCCTACCCGTCGTAATCTCGACTTATCTCTGTTTTCCTGGACACTTTGGATGTATGAAAAGAGGCGTGAGCCATTCAATAAAAATCTATACATCGATGCCGGCGTTTGTTAGGATTTTTGGCTTCGTGGGTAAAGCATCATGTGTCTTGGATACACCAGAAAGCCAAGACCGAATATGCTACATCTCACTGTTAAAACATGAAACTGTTGTCTGAGAAGTATCTGAATATTGCTACACTGCACGGATGCTTTTTTGAAGGCTATTCCATGTCTCTAATGCTTTCATCAATGCTCAGAGAATCCTCATCGGGCATTTGATACTGGATCACTTCGAATAATTCCTAGTGTTGGAGTTTACGTTATCTCGAACTGAAAGATCAGACCTTAGTCAGATACCCCTTCTTGAAAGACATCCTTCCCATATAGTCACATTATTCACCATCTCCGTAGTACTGAAATCTAAATTCCAGGCCCGTTCTCCTTTCGTACTTTAACATTGGGCTAGCAACCATCTGACCGATCCTCACGAACAATGACATTCCAGCCGGCTTCGGAGAAGATTTGTCCCTTGACATTGTAATCTGGATCGAGGTCAAAATCCGTACAGGTTGTGTCAATCGCCAACGCACCATCCGCAATGTCTGAGAACGAGTCCAATGTGATGTCGTGGCGATCCCAGACGATATCGGTATCAGCTTTTGCAGAAAATACCAAATTTGTGACATCACTCACATCGTTACACCACCATATAGCAGTCCCATACGAACAACTAACCCTCCCGCAGGTACCAGGCCCTGCCCCCGATTTCGGTCGCTCCACACTTGGTTTGATGTTGTACAAATACTCTCTTTCCCAGTAGAGGTCAAGTGACGAACCTCGTCCCCAATCGAAGGGTGGGTTGCAATTTGCATCGGCGGCCCAATTTTGGTACCAGCGCTTGCGGATAGTTGCGTTGGAGGTGACACCAAAATCAGATGTCCAGTGGGGGTTTGTGAGGGTGAGCTGGGCTGTGGCTTGTTGGACTGTGCCATTGACGATGATTCGCGATCCGCCGGGCTTGGTCAGTAGGTGCCATGAAACCTCCTGGATTCCATAGCCTGGAATGGGAGCGACTAGGTTTTGCGTGAGGACCTGTCTGCTGTTAGATGTCTGTACGAAGTAGAATACAAATGGCAGTCTGCTCACTTGAACGATGAATACAATGAACAAGATGGCGAGGTGCAACATGATTTGAACTCAACGGTGTGAGAGCTTATTTGATGTTGACGGAAAGGTTGCAATGTGGTGATTGAGGCTAGCGAGAGTTGATCTGAGAAGTGTTCTGAGCTCACGTCTTGCGTTGAGAGATGTTCTTGTGTCGTTGAACGCTACTTCAAAAGCTAAAGTTCTTGAGATCTTGAGCTTCACAGGCTTGCTGTGCAACCACGAAAGCTTCGATGCGCGAAGCTGTTGTCGATAATGAGTTGATGGCAGAGAAGATTGCGGTGAGGTGAAGGTGGTGTTGCTACTACAAGGAAGAAAAGATGTTGTGCAACGCTAAGGTCAGCTGCTCGTTCCCTTTTCAGTAAACAACAAGCGCTAAATTACCTAGGTTTTGCAGTCAACAAGACCGTACACGATTGCTATAGCAAAAATAATACTCTTGGTCCTCACCATATCCATACAGAGAAATATTTGGGATTGGAGAACTGGCAAAAAGGGATCGGAACCAACCCGAACACTTCGCCCCGTCATGTCCAATTGCGTCTACAAAACATCTCTGGATATCCAATCTTATTGCACCCCAAATGTCACCTAATCACCAAAACCACTCAAATCCATCATTGCTCTATATCCATAATGTTCTGTGTAATTCTTTCCATCTCCTGATTGATCTGAGCAACCCTTGCTTCCACCTGACTGCGAAACTCTGGGTGCTGATCAGCTTCCAGCACGGCATTATAATTTTTCAAAGTGTCCAAATCTTCTTGGACGCCAGCAAGCCGAGTTCGTATGGCAGCTGAGACCTTTCTTTGATAATTACGCGCTAGTTCAGAGAACTTGCTCTTGAGCTCCATACGAATTGATCTGAAGATAGCTGGATCCGTAAAGAAACGTCGGATGATGGCCTTGCGCCTTTCATGGCTGCCTCCACCTAATTTCATATATTTAGTATAAGGGGCTAGGAAATATTGACGAAGAGAGATAGCTTACCACATTCGTTCATGCTCGCACGATATGAAGGTTCCGCAGCCTTACTGATTATCGATGTTTGAATCCCGGAGAAGCCATCAGTCCAGAGAGATCTACGGTGGTTAGGTATCTAGAGACCCAGAGCTTTTGTAAATAGGAATTCACGTACTTCAAATCTTGCTCCAATTCGTCATATAGCTGACCGAGGTCAGATAATAATTGGTCTTCATGGTTTGGAAATGTATCGATCAGGGTTCTTTGAATGTCAATTGGTATTCTTGTATCAGTGGCTAGGAGAAGTTTAGCATATTAGCATTAGGTGGGAAGGTTCTAGTAGTATTTACCTGCAGATTCAGCCTTTTGAAACCAGTCTTCAATCTCGGCGAAACTCTCGTCTTTGGAAGATTCTTGCATTTCCAAGAGCCCTTCCCACGGCTTTGCCATTGATGTTGTCATTGCTATAATAACCTCCTCGTTCCAATAATGATATCCTTCTACACCAGTGTTATGGTTCCCGTATTTGCGACAGAAGGCGGCGTAGGTGGCTGGTAAACTTTTAGTAAACATGTAATTGACAATGCTGGGGTCAGTAATTACAGTGATGAAACTGTGTTTCACGAATTAGCTCTGTTCAGCTTTGAGAGGTATATTCCAGGACTCACTCTATCCCAACTAGAAACTGCGGCGCTTGCAGCTACATTCCATTTGGAGGATTGGTTTGCTGAGTAACGTCAGTATGAAAACGCCCAGCTTTGAATCCTACTCACCTATGGGTTGTAAAATTCGTTGTTCAAAGTCAAGCTTCATAGCCCGCGCTAAAGTGTTGGACCGGGATGCTGGCGACGTCAACTTTGAGAAGTTAAATTTATTTTATCCCTTACACGATGCCCACAGCTAACTTACAGTCTGAAATCCAGCTTCAATTATATGGACAACCTCACGGATAGCAAGCCTGCGCTCTGTTGTAATATCTCCCGCTCCAGATCGTACCCATATCTCAATAGATCTGAGCAAAGCTGGTATTTCGAAACGCATGAAATGGTTCGCAGCTCGGAATTGGCTTTGGGCAACAATAGAAACGCAATGTTTGCGCACCTCAATAATGCCACTGAGAGCAAGTGCCGGCCCAGCAATCTCTATATGATGTGAACGATATTCCCAGTATCGTGTGTTGCTGACGCAGAAGACTTTCAGGTTACTGTTGGGCACTGTGTCTTGATATTTGCTGTGCAGATTGTCAATCACCTTACGGTTGCGAGTCTCGATCAGGAACGACTGTAACCTATGACTAGCATTAGTCAAGACTTGAGAGAGCAGCCAGGAGCAAACGGTATATTGCAAGCTCTTTCGAATAGAGAGCGCGAATTCCAAGCGCTTAAAGATCTCGCTCTTATTCGGCTTTTGTGCAATATAATCTTGCCATTGGGTGACTTACTCGCAGTCATGGATCTTAAAAAGTTTCCTGTGGTGGAACAATAAATTAGCAAAGTTAGCATCTTGGGGGGATAGACTTACTGTCTCTCAATCAGACTCGTAGTCAGCTTCAAGCGTTCTTCTGCATCCGCATTTTCCGCATCAGCGTCTTCCATGTCTTCCCGAAGCTCCACGATTGCTTGCTGATCTTCGGCCAATTGTTCACGGAAGTGATTAATTGTAGCGGCGTCTTGGGATCCCCAATCCCTCGCTGCCTCTTCAGCAATGATATCCTGGATCAGTTGTAAGTAATGTGGTAATTCATTGTTTCTTGGAAAACGAAAAAGAGGCGCATGCTGCTTACGTCTGATTTGGTGCACACAATGCCCACGTTTGTCAACCTCGCTCGATGCGCTAGATTCAACACTTCGACGACACCGACATCACTTTCTGCACGACCAATGTTGCAGACCGCAAAAACTTCATCACATTCTCGCAAATACCGTTCCGTGATCTTCACACGGGCTGAGTTCAGGTCACGCAAGCCTTTTCACATTGTTAGAGAAGATAGAAAACAACAAAGATCGCACCGGGCTCTGCTTACCGGGCAAGTCGACCAGGATAAGGCCTTTGCTCAAGATAACTGCGCTTAATTCAACTCTAAAATCGTTAACAAGTGAGCAGCAGATAGTGATCAAACAAGAAACGCGAACCTTATTTTTCTAATAAAAGGCCAGACCGCACTCTGTCCTGCTTGACCAAGCTCCGAAGTGAGTTGCATCAGCTTCCGAGAGCATTCTTCAGCAGTTGCTGTCGTAAATCTTTGTGACCGTGCGGTAGAGTTTTGCATCATTGTTGGACAAAGCTCCATTGCCCAGGTCAAAAAGCATTGAAGCACATCCTCTTCAGACCAGTCGATCAGGAATTGTTCGTTATCATGAAGCTCACTTCTGAATGCCGCATGGAAGGTGTCCTTTGCAAGATTGTGCTTTTCTTCGGCCCCGAGGTCAAATTCTGCCCCAGTGGCAATGCAATACTTGTAGAGCCGATACGCTTGGAGAAGCTCGGAAAGTTGATCGTTGCATTCGGCTCTACTGAAATATTCCACCTCAATTACGAAATCGTCACGAACATGGTGATGAAACTCTGTGACAACACAAGTACAAGCTGTTCCGCTGCTGCTCTGTGTAGGGGGCTAAATTAGCTGAATACCAAAGAAAAACATAAGAATGTGGCAACTGACTGTTCTTGCAAGGGTTTGCACGTCTAAAAGCGAATTGATCAAGCTACTTTTCCCTGTAGACCGTCAGATAGAGTCAGCCATAGTCGCAAGAGGACCATACCAACGCCTGAGTCTCCTACTAGCGCAACTCTGCGCTGAGAAGGAGGGCTGAAATGGCTCATCTGAGCGGCACGAAGGTACAAATTATGGATACTAGAATCGGGATCAGTATACAGCGAAGAGCTACTTAGCACTTGCTGAAGAATTCCGATCTGAGCTCTTGCACTTGCTAATGCCGCTTGAAAGACAGGTTGATGAAACGGCAAGGGGGGTGGTTGTTCCTCTGCCACATCATGGGTGGGATGATTTATTTGAGATGCAGAGCGGCGTCTGCGTCCCGGAGATTGGCGACTTGGAGTATCACGATTCGAGTCCGGATGAAGACTCGCTCCGCGATGAGCAGGAGGAGATTGAGACGGTATATGGCTCCTGTCCGTCTCTCTTGGCGTCATAATAGTGCCAGCACTTTGAGTGGAGAGATTTAGGCCTTGGAGAGTTCCACCCAGGCGCTCGATTGCAGCATCTCGAGAGCTCCTCGCACTATGCTCTGTTGTAGAAGAAGGGGTCAGGATGGAATTGGCACCTCCAGATGACGAAATCGAGAACGAGGGCGTCCTAATCTGACGGTTTGGATAGGGCCGGTGCCTGCTGTCATCTGTCTCGATTGAAGGTAGAGGATGGTCGGCTTCAACGTCCACTTCATTAGTCGACTCAGCAACGGTGCCTCGATCGCTCCCACTCTGGGGAGTAAATATCTGGGAAAATCCAGACGAGGAAGCTGCTGACGAAAACATGTTCGAGGTCTGATCCTATTCCATGTGGTCAGCTCGAAAATTAGAAGCTATTGACCACGTATAGAACCTACCTGTCTTCGCCGTACCATGTTCAAGAGCTCGGGTAGAGAAAGATAAAAACTGGGGATGGGCGACCAAGACAATTGGATGTAGTTGTTGGTGAGCTGAAGAGAAATCAGGTGAGGGTTCAGAAAGGTCTCGGCAGGAGAAGGAAGAAGTAGGCAATCAAAGAGAGCCGTATTATCTAAACCCATGATAAGGACAAATTATTCGTGCGGGGTGCAGCGTTGGACCGTGCCGTAGGATTGGTTACAGGCTAAACTATCGCAAGGTCATCAGAAACTACTCGATGAGAGGTTCCAAAGGATACAGCAACTGAGTAGGGAACGAGGCGCGGTAACGTCCCGTGTTCGATCGCCTTTATCTTTTCCGCTTTCGAACAAACAGAGCGATTTGAGGATAGAGATGTGGACGAGCAAGCCTTGCAGCCAACGCATTGAGCAGCAGGTATCTGTGGTATTCTACTATCATACACCCACGAATCAGTCCATTTTGAACTCCACTTTACCGGGTCATCAAAGATTATTCGTGAAGAGAGCTTGGTTCATGATCGGCGTCTCCGTGCATGGAAGGAAGCGCGCTCGTACTCGGCTCGGTGCAGCGCGGTCACGTCCTGAACTTCAATGGGAGAGAGGCTTGACTGCATGATGAAACCAAAGCAGGAGACATCTGTTTGTGGGAAAAGTAGGTGATGGTTTCGTGAACGATGGTAGATGATTGATAGCGGAGTACCTAAAAGGGGCCGCGCTAAGTGAAACTGGGGACTAGTTTCAACTCTCAGCCACTATTTTTTCCCAGACTTCCTTCAGACTCCATCTTCTCCCAAAGCAACAACTTCATGAGGAGTACCTTTGTCATGGAGCCGCTTGGCCATGATGATAGAGCTCAACCTTTTGTGAAATTCCGTTGCAAAACAACAATCTGAGCTATCGATGCTGCTCAAATACCTCCGCCCGTTCTCATTCATCAATGCATCCCATTCAGCTGCAATGCTTTGGAATGTCTGTAGTAGCTCATAAAAAAAATTGCGGGCTGCTTTGCTACAAAGAGAGCGGGGAATTCTTCGAAGCACAGGAGGGGTTCTGCAGGAAGAACGGGTCCGATTCAATATCGATAGAGAAACGGAGGGGTCATCGTAATAGGAAAATGATGCGCGTGTGACGGAGAAGGAATTAAACATATGAGAAGCGCACTTTTCCGGAATAAGAGCTTGGCTATTTTGTGAAGAGTTGAAGAATTTGATTGAAAGGTGAGGACGGAGCGAGAATTGGCAGTGATGGTAGGTAGTTGGGTATAACCAAAAGTTCCGCTACACGCGAGCTTTGCTACTTGAACGACATCTACTGGAACCTCTAGCGTCCTGGAGGTTCGACAAATAATTCTGACCAAAAGATTTCACCGCGACATATCATTAACCAGACCCAAAACAAGATCAAGATCAAAACCAAAAGAAATGAGATCCATTGAACAAGTATCCCGAGACCACCAGCCCAATGGGTGACCACAGGCGACCTCCCTCCAAAAATATCTCCCAAAAAGAGATAGACCAGCATTCACACAGACTCGAACCCCCAACCTTCAAAAAGACAAAAACCAAGGGGGCCCGGGCACCCCCCTGGGAAATCCCCCAAAGGCCCGGGGCCTCATCGGCTCAGGCTTTTTACCCCCCTTGTGGGGGAACTGAGGCTTAGCGCCAACATTCCTCAAGCCCGGCATTGCCAGGATAATAAGTTCCGTTTGACTACTAAGGGATTTATTATGCATGGTTTTGGGGGCATTGTGAATATATGGGTGAAGTTGATGTCAACACCGATCTTGTTTGCATGGTGAGTAGGAGAACTGACAACCTTGGGAGACTATTCGTCTTGGTTTCGGAATTTTGATATTCTTATTGCTATCTCTCACTCACTTACTACTCAACTTCGCTCAGCCATACCAGTTCTCTTGTATTTGACATAGCCATCCCTTACTTATTACCTTCAGTCTTTCCTAGTCTTCGGCGTCACCTCTTCTCTTCGCTCGCTCCGCAGAGCAACCATGTATGCACAACAGCTGCTGCCACCACCGCTTTAAGCTGATTTAGGATGCATTCGCCATGGTGTTTTACAGTGAGAACTTTAAAGATCGATTCAACATCGTCCTGTAGTGTTGACCTCCTTGCCGTCATCACTCACGCACATCAGTCACCTCAACTCACCCAGCCATGCTCATTATTATGTTAGTCACAACATCCTCCAACCCCAACTTACCTTCGGTCGTTGTTACCACTCAGCTTCCTCTCATGTCTTCGACTACTCCCTTAAGCAACCACAGAATTCACCATGGTTCGCACGACATCAATGCCCACCCAATTCTAAGCTGGCAGTGTCACTTAAAACATCATGGCCCTGGATACCACGGCTCAGAACTGCATCTATCGATGTATTTTGCCACTCGGAAAAACAATTACTCTCCCCACCCATTGGCCCGTGTGCCTTCCTTCCTCTCATGGTGATTTCTATCAGAGTGCGGGTTTCAAACGATTGTAGTTTGTAGTGGACCTTGCCGTGTCAATGTGGCTGGGAAAGTTCTGGCATTGTGGACAGCGTGGGGGTCGATGGTTCAAAGCTGTTATTTTTTTTGCAATTGTATCATGTTATCAATTTCAAGACAAGTCAAAGTTCAGCCAGATGGTGAGATACTTATACCATTTGCTTGTAACTTGCATACGAAAGGATTGGAAGTAACCTAAGATATGTCGCCAACAAAACTTTGAACTCGTGGTATCTTGAGATCGTTCCACCAAACCGTGACCTGTTATTCCTTTCATCATCATACATTGCTTTTCATCCCCTGCCTTACACCTCCCGACTTCCACCAGCCTCATCCGCAAGCTCACTCCTCTCCTTCCTCGTCAACGGCGCCCTCCTCTTCGGCCTCAACCCCAATTCCACCTTCGGCGCACTAATCTTATCCAAAAATTGTTCGTTATTCATCTCGGCCCTCAAAATCTTGACCCCCTCTAAATCCTCCTTCACCATCTTCCCATCCTCTCCCTTCTTCCCCAAGAACAACTTGTCGGCATAAATCCCATAACTCTGCTCCTGGTCCTCGTCGTAATACTGCAGCCGTGTCCAGGGTTCCTCGGCCGCATCGGTAAGAAATTTGCTGGTACCGGAAATGTTGATTTCTTCGCCGTCTGCACCTGTTGCACGGGCAGATTGGCCTACGACGCGGGCTTCGGCTTGGCGGGGGGTTTCGCCTGCGGCTTTACGTTCTTTGTGGGCTTGGGCGGCTTTGAGGAGTTGGGCTCTTGCGTCGATGTGGTGGAATTGGGGGCGCATTTGGCAGACTCCCGTGACTTGGGTTAGGTGAAGTTCTTCTATCGAAATTGTTAGTCTCTGCAAGTGGCATTTTTGTGTGTGAGAATGGGTAGAGATATGAATGAAAACGTACTGTCTCGAAATGTGCCCAACATGTACATTGGTTTCCCCTCTGCTGGAAGAACAATCTGCCCACCAAGCGTCTGCTTATTCAACACCTTCCCCGCCTCATTCGCTTCCTCAAATCTCCTCGCTCTCGTACTCCCACCCGGCACTGCGCCCGGCTCCCTCCCCTTCCTCCCCTTCTTCTCCGGATTAAAAAGTTCGTTTCCCCGACTCCCTTTCCCAAACCCACTCGCCATCCCAAACCCCGCCGCCCCACTGTCATTCGCAGTCTTCATAGCTGAGCCCCATAGCAGACCTTTTGATTTGTCGAAATTCGAAGTCACGTTTGTGGCGATGTCGAGTTCCATGAATCCGGTTTGGGGCTTCATGCGCATTTCTACGGGTTGGGCGCCTGTGCGGTTGTTGTAGGGTTGTTCGCGGGAGCGATTTGGGAATTGGAGGAGGTAGACTTGTTCTTGGAGTTCCGGGGTGATGTAGACGTTGTATTCGGCGATGACTGGGTCATCTTCTTCATCGGAGATTGTTGTTTGTGCTTGTTTGGGGTGAGTATTTTGATTTGATTTAGAGTCTTTTGAGACTACTTACAATCCATTCTGATAATGTTCGTTGGAGATGTTTGTGAGTCGAATTAAATTTTGAATCGAAAGTTTTCGATATCAAGCGAGCGAGTCATGGGCTGTGGAGTCGCGTTCCTATCGCGTTCGTCTCGGGGAGAATGTCCATGTCAATGTCGTAATTGAAGAAGTAATACCCAACACCAACAATATCAAGTCATGGCCTATATTGCTCCCATTCACCGTCCGAGCAGCGTACGGCATGCCTTGAAGCTCAACTTTCTGGATGCCCAAGAGGAGTGTTTGGTCGTGGCGTAAGTTGTCATCAACCAAGCCCGACGAGATATCACAGAGCTTACAAACAGCATAGCAAGTCGAATCGCCTTGAATTCTATACCCAATCCGACGAGGATGGACTCATCCTTCGCTTCTCACGAATCATATACGGCAAAATCACCATTCTCCACAAACTCCGCCCCTCCACCTCTTCCACAGATCATCTCTTTGTTGGAACTGATCGATCGATATACTTTACACTATCATGGGACCCAGGTGCAAGACAGTTGCGAACAGAGAAGAGCTATCATGATTTGGCCGATCAAACAGCAAAGGAGACTCAATTTGGTGAGCGATGCTTGATAGACCCCACTGGAGAATTCATGACGTTGGAGGTCTACGAGGGCATCATCACCACGATCCCGCTCGTGCGAAGAGGCAAGAAGAAGGAGATACTAGAAACAGGTTCACCGGGAATGCCAGCCTCGACGAGAATTCCAGAGTTCTTTGTGAGATCGTCTGCTTTCTTGCCCAGACCACCAGGACCGGGCGAAAAGCCACGGCTTGCACTACTGCACGAGGATTATGATGGACACATTCGACTTAAGATAAGAGAACTCGAAGCATCTGGCATAAAAGAGGGAGACGAATTCAGCGTCGAGCTCGAGGATGACACTTCTGGAAAGCCGAGTCATCCGATGGACCTGGGAGCCAGTCATTTGATCGCGATACCTGGCCCGCCATATGGCATGTTGATATTGGGTGAGACCAGCATCTCCTACTTCAACGACTCGAACCATACAATCTTCACAAGGCCTCTCGACGAAGCCACAATCTTTGTGGCCTGGGAGCGGGTGGATGACCAGCGATACATTTTGGCCGATGATTATGGAAAGCTTTATTTGCTCATGCTGATCTTGGACTCTGAAAACGAGGTTCAGGAATGGAAAATTGACCAACTGGGTGAAACTTCACGTGCTTCTGTCTTGGTCTACCTTGATGCCGGTTCCATATTCTTGGGTTCGCATCAAGGTGACTCGCAGCTTATTCGCATCGTAGAAGGTGCTCACGGTGGAGCTATCGAGGTGCTGCAGACCTTTCCAAATATTGGACCTATTTTGGATTTCACAATCATGGATATGGGCAACCGATCAGGCGATGGTCAAACAAATGAATATTCATCCGGCCAAGCTCGCATTGTGTCTGGCAGTGGTGCTTACAAGGACGGAAGTCTTCGAAGTGTGCGTAGTGGAGTTGGTATGGAAGAGCTTGGAGTTCTCGGAGAGATGGAACACATTACGAATCTGTTCAGTCTCAGGACTGATGCTTCATCCGATTTCGTGGACACTCTTTTGGTAGGATTCATCAACGAGAGCCGTATCTTCTTTTTCACTCCGGACAGCGATGTTGAAGAGCTCACGGAGCACAAGAGTCTTGTCCTCACAGAACAAACATTGCTGGCTGCAAATCTCCCTGATGCGCAGCTTATCCAAGTAACGAGTTCAACTATTCGAATTACAGACCTGGACAGCAGCATGGTCAATTCTATATGGAGTCCAGAAAAGGGTACCATCACCGCTGTGGCTGCCACTGATGGACATGTCATTGTGGCCGTGGATGGTACAGCGCTCTTTGTTCTTGACATCACCAAAAATCTCAACATTCAATCCAAAAAAGAATTTCCACAGTCTGAGCAGATAGCCTGTGTGGCGATATCGCCCAGCCTTCCTAACACTTGTGTGATTGGGTTCTGGAGCGATTCTAAAGTCTCTCTCTTCGATCTCAAATCACTGGAGCACTTATCCTCGACACTGATAAACGATGACGACTCCATCTCCGTCCCTCGTAATCTTCTGGTCACGCAACTTTTCGACCTACCTCACCCTCCAACACTTCTCGTCGCAATGGCTGACGGCAACGTGGTAACGTTCGACGTGACCCCATCCTTCTCCCTCATCACAAAGAAAAGCACTATCCTCGGTACACAACAAGCAAATTTCAAAGCCCTGCCTCGTGGCGATGGAGTTTCCAGTGTTTTCGCCACATGCGAACACCCGAGTCTCATTTACGCCTCCGAAGATCGAATTGTCTTCTCAGCAGTCACCGCCGAGAAAGCAGTGACTGTTTGTCCATTTGATGCAGAAGCATATCCCAGCGCTGTAGTCATTGCATCGACTGGAGACCTTCGCGTGGCCACGATCGATACCGAACGAACGACACATGTCCAGACTCTTGCTGTCGGCGAGACAGTGCGGCGGATAGCCTACTCGCCTTCCCTAAAGGCGTTTGGACTAGGAACTTTGAAGCGCATCCTGAAGGACGGAGCAGAAATAATCGAAAGCCATTTCAAACTTGCTGATGAGGTCTTGTTCAAAGAGTTGGACTCTTATCGACTCAAGGAAGATGAACTGGTCGAATGCGTCATGCGTGCCGAGCTGGACGATGGCGCTGGGAATCTGGTCGAGCGTTTCGTTGTGGGTACATCATATCTCGAAGATGCAGTGGAGGACAACCTCAAAGGTCGCATTCTCGTTCTCGAAGTCACCGAAGAACGAATCCTCAAACTCATCATGGATCACCCCCTCAAAGGCGCTTGTCGTTGTCTCGCCATGGTAGAAGGAAAGATCGCTGCAGGGCTAGTGAAGACCGTATTGGTCTATTCCTTTGGGTATCCCTCAGGTGCGAGGCCTACACTCACGAAAAAGGCCGCATTCCGCACGAGCACGGCGCCAATCGATATTTGTGTCACCGGCAATTTCATTGCGATCGCGGATTTAATGAAGAGTGTTTCCGTTGTCGAGTACAAGCCTGGCACTGCGCCGTCACCAGATGAGCTCATTGAAGTGGCGCGAGACTATAGGACGACTTGGGGCACGGCAGTCGCCTCTGTAGACCCCGATACATGGCTCGAGGGCGATGCGGAAGGGAACCTCATCGTTCTAGGTCGCGATCATGATGCCGTCGGTGACGATTCAAAACGCCTGCGACTTGTTGGTGAGCTGAACTTGGGCGAGATGGTCAACAGAATTCGTCCTGTTGAGGTTGTGAAACAGCCTGGTGCGGCGGTTGTTCCCAAGGCATTTCTTGGTACCGTAAGTATGCCCCTCTGGTTCCATGACTAATGGCTAATTCCTGCAGGTTGACGGCTCTCTATATCTCTTTGCCATGATCTCTCCGAGTCACCAAAATCTCCTCATTGAGTTGCAGTTGGCTATCGCCCAATCTGTTACTTCCGCAGGCGACATTCCGTTCAATGAGTATCGCGCTTTCAGGAATCAGGTCAAGGAGGATGAAGCGCCTTTCCGATTCGTGGATGGCGAGTTGATCGAGAGGTTCTCGGAGCTGAGTGAGGAGGCGCAGGCGAAGGCTGTTGAAGGGCTAGGCAAGACTGTTGAAGAGGTTAAGGAGCTGGTTGAAAGTTTGAAGTTGCTGGTGTGAATAAGGTTGTTAGGAATATACTGCTAATGATAAATACAGTGACTTGAACATCAGAGGGTATTTGCAGGCCTTGTAACAACGGAGGCAAGATGAGCACTATCTTTGACCAGCCCACAAAGCCACTACTGACTTGCTTGATTGCATCCGTACCAGTTCGGGCTCGTTATCAAATTGCTATAACCGCGGAACACATCGCACAACGAGGATGTTTCATCTCTCTCGTAGTTATCATGCTTGCACTAGATCTATGGACTTCAACTCGTGATGTAGTTCCGGGACTTCGAACCGGAAGAATAGGGTTGTGCATGTGTCAACCAAAAAGGGCTTCGCATTACAACCTGCCAGACTGGCTATATATATTACCATCAATCAGGCTCGATGGCCGTATCCACGGATAGCGGAACTCATGCCTCCATGGCCAGGAGAGTAAAACGATTGCTTTTTTGTGTTCGTCAGTTACGTTATGGTGTATATGATCTGGACCTTGAACTGAACTTGACCCTCGGGGTAGAGCAAGTACTTAGATATTGGCACCATTATTACTCTCAGTCGTACTTATCTCCTGCTGACTACACCCGCCGCCTATGCCTCTGCCAAGTAGATATCGAGGCTATTTGACGAAAGTGCCTGGTCGGTTTGAAATCGACAATTCTCCATTCAAAATTCAGCTCCAGTGATCCCATCCGAATTCGGCCAATGCAGTGGAGGCAATCATCGCCAATAGAAGCTCAGAAGCGGCGTACTACCCCCTGACGACGGAAGAACTCATGTCTAATCTCCAGCTTTATGACACGAACGACGAACTTGCTCCATGAATACTACCGCATGTCCACGAAATTCACAACATGATCTACCAATTACTTGAGCCAGGCGCCTCAGTCGCGCGGGAACTCAATCATGGTGAAATACGATCTCAGTCCTGGCGAACAATACCACCTCCAAATCGGCGGCTTCATGCCATACTACCACGCAACCCAAACCCATCCCTCGCAACAACCCAATCCCACATCTTCGAGGCCTCCGTCCTCCCCTTCACGGCCCCGTTCGCCCTACAACGAAAAAGCTACACTCGGTCAACCATGTCTTCAAAAGTCATCCTCAAATCCTGTGCCGACCCAGAAATGAACACAAACCCCCAAAAAGCCATCCCGCAAGCCATCCTCGAAGCCAAAAAAAATTCAATCGAATACGTCCAATCAGGAAAAGACCGCAAAACCATGCAAAGTTTCTTCAAAGCCGACGACGCCGCAACCAGAAAGCTCGTCATAGATCGCCTAACCTCCATCATAAAAACCCTCCACACAGCACCACCGCCGGTCCTTGAAAATTCGTCTGCTTATCCGCTTCCGGCCCCGACACCCTCGGCCACCGAATGTCCGTGACGGATCCACCTAGTGGGAAAGTGAGTTTATAATCTACAGCGAAGAAGTATCAGGTTGAGTTCAAGGCGTGGGGATTCGAATTGGGGTGGGATGTTGATACATGAGTTGACGCATTCAAAGACCGTGTTTACGCCGGTTGCGACGGATATTACGTATTAGCTCAGGGGGTGTAAGGGACTTAGTAGGGAGAGGGCGTTGTTGAATGCTAATAATTTTAATTTACCTGGCGGATAGTGTTATGCTGGGACGGAGTTGTTAAAGTGTGTTTGGAGAAATTGAAGCAAAGCTCTGTTTGTTTGAATTTGTGCGGAGGTGGTTTACTGGTGATGTTGGCGATTTGTATGAGGATTTCCTTCGGAAGGGCTTATTTTCTCGAGTCTTAGGTGTCTATAAATCTGTTCATAGGAAGTCGAGCCCCTCAAGCTACGGTAACGACTCTAATGGACACATGTAAGATACTTAAGAGCTGTAGAGCTATTTTCAGAATGCTCCAATGGGGAGGATTCCAGAGCGAGTACCACAAAGGCGGAGTTTCTAAACATGGCCTGAGCAATTGAACAATGGAATTCCGTAGCATTTTCTTTTGGGAGGCTTTGGGCTGGATATACCGAAATACTAAGACCCACCTCCACCACTTTCTCAGATGTTGCCATCAAAATTATGGCTATCGTACCGCACAGGCAATCTATGTAGATTAATGTATGTTACCATCGACACTGCAGACTCCCTCGACACCCAATTTGTCAATCAACAAACCACAACTTCTTCCTCTCTCACAGTTACACCTAAACACTTAGTCATCTAAACCACCAACTCCTCGACCAACACCAAAAGACCCATAATGGAACTCCCCCCGCTTCTCCTCATCAACAGCGCGGCAATTACAGCAATATTCAAAGGCTGCAAATACATCAGCACCCACAGCTTTTCCTGAAACAACTGCGACGAAACAACGATGTCGTAAACCACCGCCCAAACAATGATTACTGCTTGAATCCGTGCTACCAGACGGGATTATCGCAGACATATCATACTTTTACGATGGTGGGGAATTGAAATAGAGCGGTCGCGAAATTTTGCGACTGTATTTGTGATTTGAAGTAATGGGGTCAATTTAGGGTTAGGTATTTTTGTGCTGTCAGGAGCTGCTTTTGGTTAGAGTTGAGTGAAAGAAGGTATACTCCCGAAACAGTCTCCAAGGCCGATCACAAATGGATAAATAGGAAATATCGAGGAAGAATAGACCAACAGGCAAGAAGGAGGACTATAGTAGCAGGTATGTATTCTCGGATTGGAGACAGTTCTCGGTATGGTTAGGCTACTGTCAGATAGAGGTGTATAATACGAGTATTGATACAGATTGTCCTACTCACAAATATTCATTTTTGCTTATTGCATACGTTTCACTGTACCTTCGTTCTTCATATCTGCTTATTGTACTAAGAATCTCGGAAGCTGTTGTACACATTTCCCCACTTTAATATTACTAATCCCACCCCTTTGAGCGGTGCGGCCTCTATACTCAGCATGCGCACACGTACTCAAAGTTGCCTCCAACTAACTAAAATTCAGAAAAGCACTCTACCTGTGTAATTATCCAATAACAAGTTCACCGATGATTACTACTTCAAGTATATATAAAAGACCACGCCAACAAGATATCTTATTGAGAAAGGTCGGAAATCGTCCAAATCATGGATGTGTGACTAAAAATGCGCTGATTAACGTCTTGGTCAGAGTGACGCTTGTAAGCTTTGTCCACTTCTAATTTCTTCTCCGCAAAGATTTTCCAAGACGTCCTTACTTCACTACTTTTCTTCCACCTCGAATGCTAATGAAAGTGGCGGTATTGAAGTTTGCCTCATGGTAGAGCATTTAGATTTTTGGATCCTGTCGGAGACTTGCTTAAGCTCTGCTGGTGCAAGGTTGTGCGTCCTAACAATCGCCGACTTTCCGTTTCTCGAGCATCCATGAGGTCGGTGGTAGACTACTACCGGTCGCGTAGAGTGGATGAAGAAAGTTTCCGATTGGGCGCTCAGGGGAGGCTCTAAGGTTCCGATGACACGATCTAAGATCCAACGGTCCGAATAACACACCACGCCAGGCCTCGCCGTCGACCGTTTATCCATTTCGCTTCTACCTTTAGTTTCAAGTGGGGAGGCTATTCGGAGCTACATACGAAAAATGACATAGCCGGACCTGTTGAGCTGTTCGACGATAAAAGATCTTCAAGTGGATCCGAATTCAACGTCACACAGTGGACGACCACATATTTAAGCTTGATGCCGCTCTCGAGAATGAAGACAAAATCATTCTTCGTACTACTACGCTAGACCAAGATGTTATCTACATTATTTGTTGGAGCTGGATGCTCATTACTGGCGCATGCTTTCACGGTACCTCAATTCTCTTTCCCCGGGCGATTGACTGGAAGTTCTTTTGGAATACCATCTCGAAATGCGACCTATGATTATGTTATCATCTGAGGCGGTCTCGCAGGCAGTGTAATGGCCGCCAGACTAACAGAGCACTCAAATGCAACTGTCGCCGTGGTCGAGGCCGGCAACTCCTACGAGCTCAGCAATGGCAATTGGAGCCAAATACCATATTACTCTGAGGAATGGGCTGGAAGTGCGCCAACAGACTACAATCCACTTGTCGACTGGGGACTGGAATCGGAACCTCAGATCAATGGCGATGTGATCCACTATGCCCAGGGAAAGAATCTGGGAGGATCTTCCGGCCGCAATCAGATGCTTTACCACCGTGCGACGAAAGGCTACTACCAGAGATGGGCTGATTATGTTGGAGATTTATCGTACACTTGGGAAAACATGACTACTTATCTTGAGCGTAGCATGACTTTTACACCTCCTCGAGCAACAGCACAGAACGTCAATGGCACTTTCTCTTACGATGCGTCAGCCTTCCTTCCATCTGGGAACATGAGCAACCCGCTTCAGGTTAGCTATCCATCTTATGTTGCACAGCTGTCCGCCTACGGGCCAGCAGCTTTTGGCAGTTTGGGATTGTCTGAGCAGGCTGGTTTCAGCAGTGGGATCCTACACGGTTACGGAACCTGGACGTCAACCATTGACCCGGAAACAGGACTGCGATCCTCCGCTGAGTCTTCTTTCCTGCAGACTGCTTTTCCTCGCGATCAGCTGACTGTTTACGTCAACACCATGGCACAAAATATCCTCTTCAATGCCAACAAAACGGCCATCGGCGTGAATGTCACAAGCAGTAGCAACCCCAACGATGCTATGTATTACACTCTTTCGGCACGCAAAGAAGTCCTCGTCGCAGCAGGAGCTTGGCATTCGCCCCAGGTCCTCATGCTGAGCGGTATCGGGCCCAAAGCGACACTGGATTCTTACAACATCCCAGTCGTCTCAGCACTCGAGGGCGTCGGACAAAACATGTGGGACACCACAAACATCGGTGGTGTCGTCTATCCCATCAACCCATCCTTCGTCACATTCTCCTCCTTCGAGAACAACGCGATTCTCCTCTCCGAAGCCCGAGAACAAATCCTCTCAAACGGCACAGGTCCGCTAACGAACATTAGAACAGACTTTGTCGCTTGGTACAAGATTACACACAAAATCAGTTCCATATTCTCGAACGCTACCCGGGAATGGCTCGACTCTCTCCCCGCCGACTGGCCGGAACTAGAAATGAGTCTTGCGAGTACCTCCCGCTCTCTCGAGATCGCCGATGACAGCACCAAAGTCGGTAGTCTCAACAATCTCATGATTGGCACTGCGAGTCGAGGAAACATGACGATTCGTAGCGCTTCCATCTTCGACAAACCAGTGCTCAACCCAAACTGGCTACGCGACCCGAGGGATCAAGAAGTTGCAATCGCAGCATTTAGATTGGCACGGCAGGCTATTGCTTCGCTTCCCGCTGGGGTAGTCGTAGGCGATGAATTGTTTCCCGGGAAGAATGTCACGAGTGATGCGGATTTGCTGAAGGCCATTTTGGGAAATATCGCTGCTATCCATCATGCGTGTGCGAGTTGCGCTATGGGTCCTCTGGGAGAGTCTTACACGGTTATCGATAGCTACGGCAGAGTCGTTGGGGTGAATGGGTTAAGAGTTGTGGATTCGAGTGCGTTGCCGTTTGGGCCTCCGGGACATACGCAAGGAACGACGTATGGCCACGCTGAGAAGATGGCCCAGGTTGTGTTGGATGCTATGTAACAAGGGGTCAGCTGCTCAATGTTAGAATCCTAAAGTCTAGGCAATGACGAAAAGTTATGATTTACCACTAATAAACCAGTCCTCTATAGAAGTCATACATGTCCAGGTACTGAAAAAGAATGGAACATTGGTAAACTTTCGGAATTAGCAGACGGCGCTTAGGTATGGAGGTGGTGCGAACCTTTACTAGGCTCATAATCAACCGGCATGGAATGAAGAAGAGGTAGTGAACATTGTTATTCTTTACTTGAGGTTTCAAAAATCCAGTCGCTAAAAATTGAACAATTCCACAACTCTATGCAGCTTTGCCCTACGGTTTTAGTGGGGTTTTTAGCCAAAATGCCTTGAGCGAAATCCAAACTTCTCCCACAAGAGATGCCTGTTCGGGTGAGATGGCTTGAACGCTTCAAGTATATCTCTTCTTTCCATGCTTGAAGTTGTGACGATTAGCGTTCCATCACATTCGTATAGTCGAGCAACCGTGCCGAAAATTTGACGTAGAGCCTCTCAGCGAAGCGATTGATCCAAGAGCTCTGCTCTAATTTCTCTAGCAGGCATGGTGTGCCATTGATTGGTTTGGATTTGCTCCATTCTACCTGCTCCCAATGCCTCCATCTCGGTGATTATTTCACGAGCTAACGCGTGATAGTTTCTCCAGTACGGAAGAGCGATCTTGATTTCCCAAAGCTTCACCAACCACCATGTCTAGGTTGTTGTTCCTAAGTGGGTATTCTCTGGTGGAAAATATTTGCCGGTGACAGAATGTCCAAGTTATTGCATTGAGAGTTTTCCGGCTGTCCGTCTCCAAGACCGTGGACATCGAAACAGGGGGCAGAATGGAGTTGATTAGTCTAAAAATCAGATTTGCGAATCGCCTTTCAAATTTATCGTAATCGGCATGTTTCGGACACGTCGTGATTTGTGCCAACACTGCCTGGTTTATATCTTCGGCAACATTGAAGCTATCTCGTGCCCAAATTTCTAGAGCGGTCGATTGCTGATGCAAAAAAATCCCGAACTGTTCGGTGAATAAAATCTACTCGCCATACAAGTAGACGGTCTTCGAGAGGCGAGTCATCCCTTGCACCTTGCAACTCTAGCAAGCATTTACTTAGCCCCACAAGACGTTTACGCATATGTGTGAGGCGTAATTCTGTCCTCGATTCTGTCCATGACTGCGGTTCAGAATACTGGAGGGAGCCATTCTCGTCAATGAACCTGTAGACCATGAGGGGCAATGGGCTTTTTTTTTGCAGCGTGACCAAACAGACTCGTGCCTTTTGTTCACTTGTCGAAACAAAATCTGATCGAAGTAATCGTCGAGGTCGGAAGGAAGCTCCTCAAGCCGCCTCTGCAGATCCGCAATTTTAGCGCCATTTGTGATACCATCCAAGAGCGAGTGAACGACCAGGACAACCCAGAGAAAAACTCCCTCTGCGGCGTTGATGAGGTCTTGAAAAAGCCGTGCATAGCCATCGTCATCCTCTTTCAGAGCTCGAAAATCTTCATCATCCTCAAGAGTGTCTTGGATGTAGGATCTGATATCGGGCACAGTAAGCTGGTGTACAGTCAGCTTCCAGACATTGTGAAGACCTATTGCCTTTTCAAACTCATTCCAAGGACGACTGGAAGCGCAAATCTTGATATTGGGGCAGGATTGCAGCAGGAAAACGACCTTGATGATGTCATTTGGCTGTCCGTCAAATTCGTCCAGACCATCGATGAGGAGGCAAAATTTAATGTCAAGGTTCGCAAGCCTGGGTGACAATCTTTTGAAGCCATCCTCGAGCCCTTGAAATGAGAGAAATCTGGACGAAGAAAGCGTGTCAGAGAGTCTCGCTCCCTGAGGCGATGCGTAAGCGTCAGGGAAGGTGGATTGTATGAGTTCCGGGCAATGCGTCTATGAGCAAGTTTATGTCTCTCAAAATTGTATGTTCGATGCTGTTTTCGGCTGCAGGCCGCCTTGCTGTCTGAAAAGATACCTCACTCAATCTTTTCAGACACTCCCACCTCATTCTTCTCATCACCAATAACAGGCACAGCCGTCTCAACACCTTCAATGACCAATCCCTCATCGATGAGTTCCTGCTCCTGTGCTGCTGTGAGCTCTCCCAAGTCCAAAGTGACCTTTGGTCCTTTAAACCATTTCCGCGCATCCACGAAATAGTATATTAAACAACCGCCCCAGACTGCCATATTGATAACCACTGTGTAATTCATAGTTTGCACTTTTGGAAGAAAATTAGTACACGATACCAGACCGATTTGTCAAGCTAATGAACTCACCAGTGGGATTTGGTCCTCCAAAAGGGAACATTGCAATCGTGATGCCCAGAAGCAAGAAAACACAAGCTGTCCATGAGATAGGTTTGCTCCATTTACTGCAGGTGTGCAAGTCAGACGCTGTTCAAAACAATGATCGATTAACATACCCAGTATAGAAAGGTCCAGGTTTGAATTTCTCATTGCCCCAGTACACACGGCAGAATATTGGAATTCCCCAGGCTAGATTGTTGCCGGCAACGCATAGAGAGAAGAGGGCGGTAGCAGCTGCAGGCGCGATCAAACACAACAAGCCGAGAACAGCACCGAACAAAGCGCAGCTAAGGTGGGATCAGTAACGTCCTGAATGGACAAGGTAGAAAACTCACCCCCAGACAGTGCGGACCGGAACATAATACATACGCTTTGAGATAACACGAAAGAAACGGCTGAAAGGGAGTGCACCGTCTCTGGAAAATGCCCAACTCTGCCTAGTAACACTATTCAGTCTTCTGGTACGGTAAAGTGGGAAATTTAGCCTCGTACCTGGATACAGCGACCAATGTACTGAGCCCCATCTGAAATTGGCAGATAAAAAGGAGAGCCATCATACCCATAGCCCCTTTCTTTCCAAGAGCATCATAGTAGATCTGCGCCATGGGTTGTCCGAAAGCGCTTCCAAGAATATTGGTTAAATTCTGATCCATGCAAGAAGCAATGACTATCAAAGTCAAGGTTCCAAGAATCCATGAAACACCAATCGACGACACAATTCCCAGGGGCACTGCTTTCTCCGCATTGTGAGCTTCTTCGCTGATATGAACACACGAGTCGAAGTCTCCAATTGTCCAAATGGGAGACAGCCACGCAATGAGAAAAGCGAGTCCGTAATGCCAGGTGGTTAGGTTCTGGACTTCAGTGAAGATGTATGAAGCATCATTGCGATTGTGGTATCCGATTGGCAGCGCGATCATGGTGGCAGTAATGAGAATAAGATTCATGACGACGGATACTGTCTGCAGTTTACCGATCCATTTCTGGAGGACTGAGGCCAGGACAGCATGAAGCAAAATAGTTGCGAGGAATACTCCATATATCGTGCCGTTGGAGGGTGTCCAGTTGCCGTCTCGTGCAATGACGATCACGGATAAAAACATGAGGGCAAATCCATCTGTGGTGTTTCAGAATTCAGCTCTCACTCCTACTAAATGGACAGATGTAACTTACAATCCACAGAGCAAAGACACCCTACCAGTCCAAGGGTGTTGGAATACCCGACTAAGAAGCAGAGTGGCTTTCTAACTTTCTCTGGCGCATAATAAAACGTCCACCAGTAAAGACCTCCCGAAGTTGGCTGGGAAGACGCCATTTCACCCATGGCAATTCCAACCAGAAAGATGAAGCCAGCTGGGATAAACCATCCCCATACCATACCCACAGGACCCGCAGGGATAGAATAAGATAAGGTTGAGGCAATTGACGGCAGCAAACTAATAATGCTGAAAGAGATTCCAAAAACTTCAAGTGTTGAAAAGTTCCTCTTCAATTCTTGCTTGTATCCCATCTTTGCTGTTTCAGTTTATCAGCTTGACTGCCACCGTACTGAATGCTGAAAGCTACGTACCCAGAAGATCCGCATCATGTTGATCAGCTTCGACTAAATCTGTCGGGCTGACTTCGACAGGGACGGGCTCCTTCTCAGAGCTCGCTGGAGAAACCATGACTGCAATATGGGAATGGAAAAAACAGGAGGGCTGCGCGGTACAGAGAAGTACACAAAGCTACCAAACCCAGAGTAAGAAAACCTGGGGTCTTTATCAAGTACCCGACTCCATGGTCGAGTAAACGCCGATCCCAACCAACCTCAGCTTCCCCATGCACGAATGTCACGGCATCAGCATGAATGGTGCTGTTCCCTGTTTTTCTTGTCGAGGTTGATAAGGAATCATACGATGAACGAAGGGCAGTAAAGTAGAGCAACGCGCAAGACCAGCAGATAAGCACCAGAAACGAATAATGATGTACCGGGAACTGGTGATAAGCTTGTCAAAGCCATCGAAAGTCCAGGCCTCGATAAAGGAGCTTAAATGCTTGACTGGAATAAGCATTAGCGGCCAGAGGCTTGATCAACCCAAGCTTTCTCAAAACGGCAAAAACTTGCGGCGAACTCGCTTCGACGAGGCCGTGGAAGTGCCCAATCGTGATTGACATGAGCCCTGTTGCTGATAGGATGCATTGCAGGATCTGGCGGGAGAGGTTAGGGGGCCAGAGTGACGAGTGAAGAGTGAATTGCTTGCAGATTTGATAAGACGGTAATCCATGAAAGTTTAGTATCCATCTGGACATTTCGTGGATCATGTGATGACTAAAAACGACACTTCAATACGCAGAGTGATTCGATTTCCTTTTATAGAGATAATGATTGGATAGCCTCTTGCTGTGAATGGTTCTGCGAAAACGCGCTGTCGAATGGTGTTCGCTAATCTAGTCACCGGCGTCGAAAGATTGGTTATCGCATCAGTGCATCGGTTGTTGACAGCTTCTGCGCAGTGTTAAGGTCCCAGCGACAAGTCACCCACAATCATGATGGCAGATGTTCAATGAACAGCGATAAGGCTGATGGTGGCTGTTGTGATTTGAAAGATCAAAATTGGGAATGAAGGAGGGCACAAACTTTGTAAGCAATTCAAAATTGGAGGCGTTAGACGCCGGAAGGCTCTCCTCTTCATTCATTTTAACCTCCATCCAGTTCTCCGGTCTTTTTCTAGGACACCTGTTATTCGACTTTGAAAACATCCTATAAATCCAGATCATCAACCTCGTAACCGTGAGGACCCTTTAGGGCTACCCGGCCCTGGCCATCTATCTGCCACAATGACCCACCACGTTTCTCGCGAGATGAACATCGCGTCTCTGTTCCAATGACAGCACTCTACGAGCCGAAAATGCTTTGCATGGTCATTAATTAAGCCGCCGTACAGAGGGCACGGCCTCGTAGAATTGAGGATCCATTACGAGGGCGAGGGCAGATGATACCGAACTTTACTGTCACGTCGAGCCATGTCTTCCACAGAGCAACATATTCTAATCCACAGCTACGTACGATTGTTTGCTTGAAGCGCTTTGGTACCCTCTCTTGAACCTCTACCAAGATGAAATCCGGCGGTTTGTTGGCCGTACTGCTGACTTTGGCCTCTGAAGCCGCCTCAGCAGACTTCGGACGACATGACGTCGAAAAACGTCAAGGATGGGATATTTTCGGCTCAGCTGCAGAAGCTCTGGGAACATTTCGAAGTACAACTCACCAAGGAATAAGAGATGTTCAAGACTGACAGAATTCAGGCAAGGGCGCCGGTAAAGTCGCGGATCCTCCAGGCGCAGCACCTAGAAGAGTCGAGCTAGAGCCCGATTTTACAGCAGTACCTGGAACAAGGAAGATCAAGATCAGAAGTGGTCCGTATCGAGTCCCCAACATGAGTACGAAGTCATTGAGTGGCCATGCTGGCATGCTGGAAGGCTACTATGACAAAACCGTCGAAAAGCCATGCGAGGACTGCAATATCCTCCGTCAGATCGGAGGTCTAGAATGGCCCAACGGGACGAATGCCAATATCGATAGCGGCATGTGGTGAGCTATCTCGCTAACGAAATGGACTCTCAAGAGCTAATAAATGTGCGGGCTTCACCACATGGTCATGATGAACACCGGCCCTCGTCGTTGGGATCCCGTAGGAATTGATAGCACAGTCTGTATTCCATTCGTCGTCTCCGGTACTACGCCTTCAAGATCCGAACGTTACTTTGTAACAGGCAACGAGCGAACGCCATTCACGTACTACCAAGGCGGAATCGAGAAAGCTGCCTACCACCTTGATCCAGCCGACAAGTTTGGATTCATCCTCGAGCTTATGAACATGAACATGGAAGATCAGACCGTTTACATCACGCAGACCTACGATATCCTGGATGGACCACTTCCATCAGGCTGGAAAGAAACAAAAACCGTCTTCCTAGATGTGAAAAGCTGTGGGACCAGCGAGTCCAGTCCCCCAGCTGGAAAAACAAGTTTTCTTCTAGAAAGTAAGCCATGGACACCGAATATTGAAGGCAAGATACTTGATGCGGGAGGCCATTTACATGATGGAGGAGTGTACGTTGATCTGACGTCAAACTCAACTGATAAGCTTTGCCGCTCAACAGCCCGATACTCTGAAAAGCCTGACTACATCTGGAGAGGGACAAATATGGACGGCGAGAAAATTGCACGTGATCACATATCTTCGATGGGAGGGTGTGACACAAAAGAGTTGGAAGGGAGGGAGATGAAGCGGGACCAGAGTTGGGTCATCAAAGCGCAGTATGATTTTAATCAAAAAATGGGCAACGAAGAGGGAGGAAAGATGGCCGAGGTCATGGGAATTGCTATTGTCCTTGTTGCGGTGCCTCCAGGTGCGTTGTCACCCTTTGATCATGATTGTGTTTGAGAGCTAATACAATTTAGGTAAACTTGAGCCCTTACATTAACTTCCTTGTGCGTAATTCCATCAACTTTCTTCTCGTCTCACGGGGCAAGTAGCGGTCATCAGCCCCAGAAGCCTAAACCTATAGATCTCCCTCTGACACAGTTTTAATGATATGTGGTATCTTCCCATTAATGCCTATGTACCTCTTTTGGACATAGATCGCCGATTCGGTAGCTCAAGAGGGCCATTTGTGTTCCAAGTAGGTTTCAATGTGTCTCAACAAAATCCTCTCGAGGCTCCTATAAGTTCGCAGTAGTCTAAGAATGTCGTGGTACATTTCATCCCTTTCTCGATCGCCGATGCATGACAAATTGATGTTGTTGGCGTAGTAAGAACAGCATATAATAATCAGGCAGGTCCACTCTCCAAATCTTTGGCACGCTAGTCAGCATTTGCAGGAAGCTACTCTTCTGATCTTTGGCCAACAAATTGTACACTTAAACGCAAACTAATATGGCCCCGAGTCATACAACCGGAGCCCTGACAGGATGTATCTTCATATTATGCACCCTATTTCTTGCACTTGTCAGATATCGTCATTCAGGTTAGTTTCCAGCGGATCGCAGTTCTTTCTTCTTGCTCCTAGAGAAAGCTTTTAATGGTCTCCACAGAAGGCAACGCCTCACACCAAGGTCATCGACCATTCTCCCGATATTCAGAAAATACGCTTCCCCAATTGATTCACGACATTGATGCGAGATCTGATGCCTATGTATCCACCATGATGCTAAAAAATGCAGAAATTTTCAACATATCATGGAGCTCTGACGTGTCCATCCGACAAAGCGAACATGGCCAAATCATTATGTACAACTACACTACATACACCAACTCAGATGGGTCCCAACGTACACGCTGGCTGAAACGAGAATTTATCGCCAGACCAATAGATAAAAGTCACTGGAGGAAACGCTCATATGGTATCAAAGTTCCACCTGGCGCAGGACAAACCCGATTCGTATGGTCCAAACATCCAGGACATCCTGAACGCCCAGCTCTTATCCCACTCTGCTACGAGAACAGTATGTCCGAATGCCTACTTTCATCACTAGTACTTCATGCTATCCAAGATTGGCATGACAAATTGGGGCCATATAGAGACTCGTCTGGTAAATGGTGATAGTCTCCGCCAACAACACACAAAAAACAAATCGAGCTTCCTTTTCTTTGAGTGGTCAGTCAATGATAGACAGTACTTAATAGTCTATTAACGCCTTCCCATTCCCTCAGATCTATCATTTCAACCCTCCTGATTTATCCTAGTAGATCTAGTACCATTACGCCCCTCTATTTCCTCCATGCTCGCTCATCTACTCATCTTCACTGTCTCTCTCTCTTCGCTCCCGGTTTAGTCCTTGCCATCGCGATCATTCGAGGAACCTTGAGCGACTCCATTATTATCATTGCCGGTCTCGTAATGGTTCTCCTTTCCGTCGTCATCGTCTTCATCTCTCTTTATTTTTTAGCCAGTAGACATCTTAACTCTTCTCTTTGCCATGAAAGTAGATTTTCGCTTATGTTGGTTCGTCTGCGTTAAGTAGCGGTGCTGTTGTGATGGAGAAGCTGTTTGTACATGAAGAGGGATGGTTTTTAATAGCCAATTTTGAATTCTATGACTCTTTCTCAATGTGATGCTGTGAGATACGCGGTGAGTAAGGAGCTTTAATTGTCGTCTCGCTGTTCTTGAGGGGTTGATGTACTGAATTTTATTCATTGGCTATTGCGCATGCGCAGTATTCCGAGCCTGATCATGATATGCTGCAAACTCAATCAATATCAGAGTCCGAATTCTCGAGGTACATCTCAAACTTGGTACTATCTCCTTGATATTCGCT
Organism: Venturiaceae sp. KMAF11; assembly: GCA_023078705.1. Taxonomy (NCBI): domain Eukaryota; kingdom Fungi; phylum Ascomycota; class Dothideomycetes; order Venturiales; family Venturiaceae; species Venturiaceae sp. KMAF11. Next base: position 1,054,376 of record JALGOQ010000012.1, read on the forward strand.
GTTGTCGTCCTCCTCCTCCGGTTGCTCGGTCCTAGTCTCATCTTCATCAAGCTCCTCGGCGGAAGCTCTAGAGTGGGAAAAATCGATTTCTGGAAGATGATCCAGCCAGTTTTGGTAATACTCTTCCGAGTCTCGTGGATCTTCGTCGTCTGACATTGTGGTGATGGTAAGTGTATCTCAGCAATGGGGTGCAATTGCGAAAAGTTTAGGAAACATTGAACAAAGACAACGTGACAACCCTTAAATAGGGTAGAGATAGATTACGAAGAAAGACAGTATGATCATTTGATCACCGGTCTAGTCACACCCTCCTTGTAATGTACAGCATCGAAATCCCTAGAAAACAAACCTTACAATGCTCATTTAGTTACACTAACGCTCTCTTCGTTACCCTTCGAAGATGCTTATCTTGGTTGCTCATCGTCGTCATCGTCGCCTCTCAGGCTAGTACCCTTACCAGCACTATCGTTGTCGTCCACCTGCGGGAAATTGATACCCACATGATCAGTCTCTTTTTGAGCAGGAAAATCGCCAGGCATAAGATTCGGGTATCGCATATTTGAGGACTATGCGGTGTTTGCAGAATCTTGATATATGGATTGACCTTGATGTTTGTGGTAGCTGTTGCTTTGTGGTGTTGTTGAGCCTTCTTTGACCGTTTGTGGTTGCTATGATATCAGTATGGTAGAGGGAAGATAATTCAAAGTAACTGGTATTTATACTCAGGTAATTGAGTCGCTCTGTTTATGATGAGCTGTTGCTGGACACTTGTCTTCAGTTATAGAATTTACCCGGCCCAATGGCGGTACTGCAACTCGATGAGAAAGAATGAGGCCATCATCATCGTCATCGTCCTCATCTTCTTCATCGGTATAGTCAATACCATCGTCGTAAGCGTGTGAGCAGCTGACACCCATAATGCCACTCTACGAATGCGCTAGCAAGGTTTCCGGTACAAGAATCGTGAAGCTTATAGTTGCAGGCTGACTTATTCAATTCATGTCGTTGATGCATGTAGCTCCTTTTTGTTGTTACTCTTTTTTGTCTCGGTGGTCAAAGCTGGTGTAATTTAGAAAAATATCAGGGCATATCTAGGACTAGTATTTATAGCTAGGGATTATGTGATTGTGTCGCTAATCTATAGATGGCTATTAAAGAGGTTGGAAAATCAAGCCAGAAAATTTCGCAGTGTCTTACACCAAAACTGTTGCGCAGGCAATAATTTCTTGGTTCTGTGTTTTAGCACAGTCTTCGAATAGTGAAATCCATGCACTCACAACATGAACGATAGAACTGGTCGATACCGACAGCCTGGACTGTCGGTCGTGCCAAGCGCAAATATCGATTTACGCCCCTAAGCCGATCGTCATATCGGAATTCTCTCCGAATGCATAAATTTCCGTTGTCGATCTCATGACACTTAATCTGCTAGACGAAGCCCACCATTAACCAGCGAAACTGTATCGGATGGACAAGTCGTTTGGAAATATGGATTTCACGAGGGTGATTTTGTCCAAAGAATATCAGTGAGACTATGAACTTTCTGTGTCCTGCTAGAAGAAGAAGAAGAAGAAGAAGAAAAGGAGTTGAACGTGTGTACGCCAAAGCACGGAGGCCATGACCAGGCTTCTGTGATTGGCGTATCTCATCCACCCCTGAATGTGTCCCGCTCTCTTGGCAAGTTAAGTTTAGCACAACACCATCTTCTTCTTTTCACGTTCTAGGCGAGATGTAGATCGACAAGCCGCATGTGAAGCTCCATCTTTATCGAGATGGCAATGTCGATTCAGCTGCCTTCTTGATCGACTTCAGGCCTCCAGCAAGGTACGAAAGGGCTTCAGCTGCCTGTTGTGACGCGTTTTCCCAAGTTCGTCTCATATTTTCGCGTCCTTCTTTCCCAGTCTCCCATTCTCAAATAATCCCAATATTTCCGATGTTATAGTCAATTCCAACCTTTTCTTCCTTTTCAGAAACCACACTCATTTACTACAAAATGTTACTTCTCTCGGCATTTCTCGCCTTCACCACCATTTCAGCAGGGATTGTTCAAGCCCAAGCTACAGACTATGAATACATCGTCGTGGGATCAGGAGCGGGTGGAGGGCCATTGGCTGCAAGGCTCGCTCTTGCGGGACACAAAACACTTTTGATCGAAGCAGGAGATGACCAAGGCGCCAATGACAATTACACGGTCCCAGCATACCAGGCGAAAAGTACTGAGGACCCTGCTATGGCTTGGGACTTTTTTGTCAGACACTATTCCGACGATACTCAGCAAGGAAAAGACTACAAACTAGTGTACAACACACCTGGTGGTGGTCAATATACAGGTCTCAACCCTCCTCCTGGTTCATCCATCAAAGGCATTCTTTATCCTCGATCTGCTACACTTGGAGGATGCACGGCCCATAACGCTCTTGTCACCATCTACCCTGACCGAGATGATTTCCAGTATATTGCTGATTTGACTGGAGATGACTCTTGGTCACCTTCGAACATGCGCAACTATTTCAAAAAGATGGAAAATAACGGCTATCTCCAACTCGATCTCGCTGGGCATGGATATGACGGATGGTTTGGCGACTCTGTGGCGCCTCTCGATTTGGCGCTGGAAGACTTGCAGTTGACAAGTCAGTTGCTTGGCGCCGCATTTGCTTTGGGCAACCATACCGGCAGCCCATTGGTTGGTGGGGTGTTAGATTTGGGAACATTGCTATTGGGCGATGCGAATGCTGACAGCGATCTTCGTGATTCGTGAGTTCGGCAGGACAAAGTATAAGTATGACGACTAACACTGTACAGGACACAAACACTTACCCAAATACCAATCGCCAGCAAGAACAGGAAACGGAATGGATCACGCGAATTCATCCTCCAAGTGCGTGATGCCACAAATACGGACGGCTCCAAGAAGTATCCTTTAGACGTCCGCATGAACTGCCATGTCACGAAGGTAACGTTTGACAATTCAACTGTCCCAAAAGCCACGGGCGTCGAATATTTGGACGGCCAGTATTTATATCGTGCAAGTAAGAGATCGAAAACTGCTGGCCAAGGGACGCCCGGATCTGTAAAGGCATCCCGGGAAGTCATCATTTCTGGCGGCTCATACAACTCCCCTCAGATTCTCAAGCTCAGTGGCATTGGACCTGCGGACGAATTGCGACGCTTCAATATCTCGCTGGTCAAAGATCTGCCTGGTGTGGGAGCTAACCTACAAGATCATTGTGAGTAGCCAACATCTTAGAACACGCGCAAGGGACTAATCTCGATCAGATGAAATTTCAGTCCAGGGAACAACGCCTCACAATTTTACTCTGCTCGACGGCTGTACTTTTGGCTTCTACGGCCAAGCGGATCCATGTCTGGATACCTGGAAGCAGAAACTCCGGTTAGGGGTAACCTACGATTCCTCGGGTTTCGCTGGCTCTATGTTTTTCAAAAGTAGCGCATCGGCAGACGGCAACATTGGTAAGTGCCCATTCTTGGTTTGCGAGTAAACACCCTGACAAGGTCGAAACAGATGTCTTCGCCTTCGGCGGTCCAGTGAACTTCCGTGGCTACTTCCCAAACTACTCTGTCAACGCAACCATCAATCACAACTACTGGACATGGGCCTTGCTCAAAGGACACCCTCGCAATAGAGCTGGCTCGGTAACACTTCGCTCAGTAAACCCTCTCGATACACCGAACATTCTATTCAATTTCTTCGAGGATGGAGCGGAAGATGATCTGCAGGCTATTTATGAGAGTATTCTTCTTGCGCGAGATGCTTTTGCTCGTCAGCCTGTGCCGTTCACGGAAGTTTTGCCAGGGTCAGAAATACAAACGTTGGTGACTCCCTCCCTCCGTCGACCTCATCACTAACACAAGCTCGTAGGAAGGAACAAATTTTTGAATATATCAAAAATGACGCTTGGAGCCATCACTGCTCGTCAACATGCGCAATAGGTGCCGATAACGATACAATGGCTGTCCTGGACTCCAGTTTCCGCGTTCGGGGTGTGCAAGGTCTTCGTGTCGTTGATGCCTCTGTGTATCCAAAGATCCCGGGAACGTTTACTGCTGTATCGACATACATGGTCGGTGAAAAGGCGGCGGATGTTATTCTGAGTCAGTTGGCGGACTCCACTACAACTAGTACCTCGGGCGGTCTAAATATTGGACTCAATGTGGCCGTTGGTGGAATTGATGTTTCGATCTAATATCTAGAACTTCTGCCTAAATAGAATAATAATAATAACAATAATAATGATTTGATTAAAGAGGTTGCAGATGTGCATGGGCCATGATTTTCTCGAGGTGTAACGAATCTCTATCTCTTGAAAGGGGTTATCTCCAAGTCGCTCAGCCATTCTTGGCAAGGAAAACTACACACTCTAATCGGTCCAGGTCGAAGCCTGCAAATTCGGTACTGTTGCCACAGTGGATCAATTGGCAAGATTGGTTCTCATCCGCGTGCATGATGGGCATTTCGGCTGCAAGTCAACGACAAACAAATCCAGCTCATTCAACCTGACGAAGCAGAAAATGTAAAGTCTTTTGAGGGCTTCGGCGATAATAGGAGTCATGTCATTTTCATGTTTTGTTGAAATGAACGAATATGCAATTTTTGTCAAGGGTATCTATCAACCAAAGGCGGCCTATCAGTCTATCATTCTCTCAAATCTTCTCCCTTTGCTTTTCAAAGTATTATGCGCCCGCTCGGCCGCTGTAAAGGCAAGGAGGACAGTGGCTAGAACCTAACAGCATGCATGTCTAATTCTCCTTGAGTTCCTTGATGGCGCCATTATCCTTCGCAATGCTAGGCGCACTGCTAGGAGCAACGCTCTTCCCCTCCGTATACTCAGACAGAGCATTCTGCTCCAAAGCACTCCAATCACCAATCTGCTCATCAAAGAACTGATCAATATCCAAACCAACCATCTCAGCCTCCTCCGAGACACGAAGATGCATGCCAGGAATGTACTTCAAGATCATGCAAAGCAAGTAACTGACAATAAAGGAGTAAGCAGAGATAGCGGTAATCTCAGCAAACTGCTTTCCAACTTGGATACCATTTCCGTCGATACCGCCTGGTGCTTGAGTGGCTCCATCGAGGGCAGACACCCATGATTGGGCGAAGATGCCAGTGCAGAAGGAGCCGACCATGCCGCCAATGCCGTGGAGCTTGAAGACGTCGAGACCCTCGTCGATACCAATCCATTTGTTGAGATCGGTGCAAAGGGCGCAGACGACAGAGGTAAGGAAACCGATCAAGCAAGCGATCCATGGAGAAACGAAGCCAGCTGCTGGCGTGATACCAACGAGGCCAGCAATGGCACCTGAGCAGGCTCCAACAACCGAGAATTTGCCCTTGTGTCTGATGTAGTCGACCAGGACCCAACCAAGAACGCCAGTGGAAGCTGCAGCGTTGGTGTTGAATGCAGCCATCATAGCTCTGACTGTGCCGTTGATGGCGGATCCACCCTATTGGAAATTAGTAATTGCATTTTTCATAGAAGAGTTAATCTCAAGGAGCCTTACGTTAAATCCGAACCATCCAAACCAGATGAGAACAGTGCCGAGGAAAATCAACGTGGTGTTGTGTGGTCTTCCGTGCGACTTCTCTCCAGTGTGCTTTCTCTTGCCCAAAGCGAAAGCATATGCAAGAGCACTCCATCCGGAGCTGATATGAACAGGTCCTCCACCTGCGAAATCCAAGCTTGGAAGCTTGAACAGCCATCCGTTGGGGTTCCACGTCCAGCAGGCGATCGGGCAATACACGATGGTAGCCCAGAAGAAGGCGAAGATAAGGGATGGAACAATGCGTCCACGTTCGAACGACCCGCCGATAACAAGTTGGACTGTACAGGCTGCGAACATAAGCTGATACAAACAGAACACGATTTCCGGAATGTTGGAACCACCGATGGAGGGGGCGGCTGAAACATTTTTCATTCCAAAATTGGCAAGATCACCGATGAAGGGTCCAGCGGTTCTGGAGTAGGCAAGGGAGTATCCCTGATACATGTTAGTATGCTCATTTGATGAGAGAAGTACCGCAACATACCCAAAACATCCATTGGAAAGTTGTAACCGCAATAACGAGGATGGATTGAAAAAGGAGTGCAAGCGCAGACTTTCTACGGGCAAGACCGCCATACAGGAAACCAATGCCAGGGATAATGAGCCAAACGATGAAGGCACAAAACATCAAGTAAGTGTAATGGAATTCCACTCCGGCATATTGGGCATTAACATCAACGCTCAGGGAGTCTCCTCCATTGGGATGGGCTGGGTCGAAGGTTGGTGCAGTCTATCATAGCATTAGTGACGGTCTCCATGTTTCTTTCTTAAGGCTGCCAATACTTACAGACATCTTGGCTCGCGAGGCTGTCTTCGTGTCTGGAGTAGATACTCGAAACCGGAATCTCTGAACCCAAAAGATTTTCCAGGATCTAGCTCCTATAAGTATTGCACAAGAAGGTCCAAGACATCGCCATAGCCGTCGGGACTGTCCCACCCCCAAGGCCAAGGCTCCACATGTTGCCAAATAAAGTTGGACACAAGTGTACAACCTAAGACCAACGTGTGTCGCCGTCCAGGAACGTGGTTGTGTTACACCTTGGCACCGATAAGGACAGCGCGACGGCCAACTTCGGGGTTAGGAATGGTTCACGGGTTGCTAACGAGATGACAGAGTGACAAGCTTTGACGGAGGAATGCCTTCCAAGACGTTAGGTCTTTGCCAAGAGGCGAGAGGCAAGGTGTTTGTGGGTCTGTGTAATGGGGGGATGTGGAAATATGACCCGAATTCCCGATTGTTGGAATCGTTATGTGCCGAAAGCATTGCAGGAGGTTAAATTTCACTCGATCCCGGAGAATAGTTTGAGGAGATTCAAAGGTTGGTTTCGTCCAACTATGCGGCTGAAATGTGGTGGGAAAGCCTATCATTCCAATGTCAAAAACCGTGGAAGGCCCTGAAAATTAGACGGGTCTGCGGCATGGTCGCAAGCTAGCGTCTCCGTCCCGCGCCGTAGCGTGTGTGTGTTCCTGGGCATTCTCGCTTGATCGATTCTGGTGGCTGTTCAGTATTGTTGCGATAGCGTTCTTACTGGCCCATCGAGTTTCGTGAGTTTTCTTTTGTCACGATCTTGCTATGAGCGGCGAGATTGAATAGAAAAGTGACAGAACAGAGATAAGATTTTCAATCTTTTCAACAATTGAATGCACAGAAGTAGATTTTGAGGCCGGCCGAGAACATCTTATCTTTTGATGGAAGAATATAAAGAAAGGATCGGCGGAGTATAGTATGGAATTCGGGCCGTCGTCCATTCTTCAGCGCAAATGTGTCCGCACGGTTACCGCATCGGGGAGTGAGTCTACAAACTACTGATATCATGCCAACACGGGAGTGACTCTTGTGCTGCATCTCGTCTGTTTGCTTGTCGTCGTTTACTGATTGATGGGGGTTCCTTTGTGTTCACGGAACGGATCTGTCGCAGAGACCAAGATTTGACATGCGTGTTGTCCGAATGCGGAACAAACACCAACCTCCAGATTGAGGTCACGATCATGAAGTTGACCTGGCGCAGGAGCGAAAAGCAAATGTGAGAACAGTTTGGTGTCAAAAAATAGCTCTTGTATGAGGTAGATGACACGTGAAGTAAATAGGGGCGGCGGGGTGCAAGATTTTTTTCAGTGCCCAACAGCCGGGTCTCGTAATACCTCAACAGTCTCGTAACTATGCAAATAAAATTCAAAACGCATTTTGTTCCCGCTCGCTCAAGTGTCTCAATCATTTCCGGAACCACAATACATATCCTGACGTTGGGCCATTCGATTGCTTCGTCGTCTTGCTACTAGTGTTGGATATCGACTGAATAGCAGATGTAAAATGGTTGAATCCTTCATTTCTTTGATCGTCCCCAAACGATCCGTGAAGACTGTCAAAACCGCCCTCGAAACCCATCAAAAGCTAGATAAATCCCGAAAGATCAGTCATTATGCGGCCTTCCAATCCAGCTCTATCAAGGAGCCAATGCTTGTACCAACAACGATCAACATGATGGCTGGCTACTCCGGACCCGGACTAACAAATGGACTCTCGAAAGAGGAGTACAAAGCTCAATTACTGATTGAGCTGGGCCTAGAAAAACTCTCCGAGAGTATCTCGATCTATGGAGCACCCAGAGCAATGCCCACCGGACCAGCAACGGGAAATGATACCAATCCTTTCACGAAAGCAGTGCGAGCACATCTATCCTCGCTTCCGGCAGAGATATTGTCTACGATCGGTCTTGCAATCAATTCCTTAATTGAAAAACTTCCCACGACGTACTCGATATACCCACCAATGCTTCTGCTCCCAGCTCACGTCTTCAATGCCCCAGAGTGGCAAAAGTTCTTCACAAATACATCAAACGAACAGCGAGAAGCTCTATACCAAGCTATTTCAACCGCAATGAACGTCACGCATATCTCCATCAATGCTTCTATTCCCCTGCTCTCCAAAGATGGAAAATATCCCGACTCTGCAAACATCATTCGTTCTCCAACAAATTTGACACCAATCTTTGGCGATTTCGGGCCTATATGTGCAGCCTCAGCACCAACCAAAGAGGACTTTGCCTCGGCCTTTTGGGTCTCAGCGAAACAAAATGGAATCACTCAATTCTGGGCTCCAAGATATACCATGTTTTCTCGAGGCAACATCACCGAAAAAGCGCGACTCATCCAGCTCCCCAGTGTCATTGATTCAGTGGAGCGGGAAGGTGGATGTACGGCTGTTGATCTATATGCTGGGATTGGGTACTTTGCATTCAGCTATGCGAAATCTGGTGTGAGCAAGATCTTGTGCTTTGAATTGAATCCATGGAGTGTGGAAGGGTTCCGAAGAGGAGCTGAGGTGAATGCTTGGGGCGTTGACATCTTCAACGAAAAGGACGTCGATAATTTCAGGCCAACCTTCACGCAGCTAAAAGATCCGAACACCAAGTTTTTGGTATTTCAGATGAGCAATGAGGTCGCTGGATCTGTGTTACAGAGGATCGGTGGCGTGATACCACCAGTGAGACATGTCAATTGTGGATTACTGCCTTCATCGAGAGGAAGCTGGGCGATTGCTGCAATCGTTATGAATCAAGCGCTGGGTGGCTGGATACACGTCCATGAAAATTTGGCTTGCAAGGAGATTGAATTCAAGGCCGAAAAGATCGCAGAAGAGATACAGCAGCTCTTGGATGAAGTACTGCATGCGAATGCAAGAGGAAGTGGGAGAACCTCAATTGCTTTCCTGGAACACGTTGAGAGGGTGAAGACTTTTGCTCCTGGAGTGATGCATTGTGTGTTAGATATCCACGTAGTACCTCTCATCACCAAGGCTTAGGCAAAAACAATGCCCGGCAGTTGCTTCAAACTTTAGGGTCCCTACTATTCTCCGCACATTACTGTTAACCAGAGAATTAAGAAAACATACTACAGCTAGAAATCTGTCTGGGTGAGAATGCCAGTAGGTTGCGTCTCCCACGCTCATTCGACCTTAATGAAATTCCCCTGCTTGCCCAACCCATTGATGAACTTTCCAGGTAGAAACCCAACACCTATCCGTTCGTAAATCCCTGGCCCCGATTTCTCCTTCGGACCAACGACGAGGACAAAGTGTATTGTCGTTCTTTTTCTCGATCCAATGATGATGCACTTTTGTCCAGATGTCTTCTCCCACGACGGATCGTCATACGTTAATTGCGTCTCGTCAGCATTGGTCTCGGTCCCGACGTGAAAATCTCGCGCTTCGGCTTCCATCAACATACTTTTATCTGCAGAGAGCCAAGCTGTTTTTCCATCTCCGGTATAATATAATTTGACGCTTGCGACATTCCAGTGCACACCCGCATGTGGAGGTTCAACATAGTCAATCCGGCCAATGTACGACATCCAGGACCATGACGGCGGTGGCCTGAACTCGTAATTACCTTTGGTAGGTCTTCGGAAATCGATTCGTTCTAGTGGTTGTTCGTGGGATGCCCTTTTCCATAATAGACATCGGCCCCAGTGCTTTTCAAAAATCCCTGCGCCACCTCGATCCTCGAACACTTTCAACAGTCTCTGTTCCAGACCCGAGATAGCAATGGGCTTGTCAGTCGTTCGTGAGAATTCCAAACGAGAGTACTTCCGGTACAGACTCTCGAACAGGTATTGCTGGGCGCCTTTGTTTTGCGCATCTTTGTTTTTCTCCTCCATCACATAGTGCGGGAAAGCCGAATCGCCCAAAAAGGCTTCTTCAGAACTGTTCCACTGGTTAGCAAGAAAAATTCAACCACTGGTGAGGTTTGATCATACTTATCTAATTTGCCGAATGTTTCGCAACGGACCCCATTCGCACATTCAAAATAGGTCTGATTTTTCGCAAAGTATATTGTTCGACGCGCAAGAGCTCTTTCTTGAAATACCCAGCCACGCTTGTTGAGAAAGCTTTCAAGAACGTCAGATTGAAAGTCGTCGACAGTTTGGCAAACAAAGAGTTTATGACTTATTGAACCGAATTGGGCTGGGATTGCCACCGCCTCAGATTTCCGGTCCTTGTTGAGAAACCCGGAAGTCATGCCGTCCGCGTTACTCGCAGCAAGCACACAGTACGCAGAACTGAATATGTCTTGCATGTACGGTGCTTGTTCCTTGAAGTCGCCATCTTCTCCCTGGTGGATACAAATGGAATCAATCCAGAGGTATTTGATGCCCAAGCCTCTGGTGATCCTGACAGCGTCCTGAAAAGTTCGGGGTAACTCCTCGAAGAAAATAGTGTCCAGGTAATCCGGCATAGTTTCGGTCGTGGTACAGAAATGTTTGTGGCGAGCTGGATCACCCCAAGGGTGTGACAAAGCTACATATTTTATGTCCTCTCTCTCCATCACTTCAAGCTTCCCTGTTACAACCAACCGAAGTTCGTCCCCAGAGCCAACAGCTAGGAGCCGCATGGGACAGTACTGCGGCGCTTGCACCCTGACACATTCGTGACATTCATCACAATCTTGGAGCCATGCGCTAATAATATTCATATGCTGCTGACTTCCAGCGTTTGGAAGTCGCGGGAGACCAATTGGTGGGTAGGAAGACCGATCGGCAGTAATAGGCACCTCTGGTAGATATGTCAGTTACACGGGCAGTAAGGAGATTTGGTTCCCGATTGAGATTTTTATGGTCATAAGACCTTGACGGAGGCCGCATTAGGAATTGAAAATACTGACTACATCGCTAGAACTTACCACTAGGTCGACAGAATCTCAAAACTAGTTTTTCCTTGTCGAGATGATAAATCTTCAGTCCCGCCGGAGAGGTGGAGAATTTTACTGTTGCTCGGCCAGAAAGTCCAATTCCTTGCGCCGCATAGTACAACATTGAGCAGAGCGCGCAAGACTTGCTATGAGTGGACCTTCTCAAGTCTTGCATAAGTCTATCAAAAACGAGGTGGGAGAAATGACGGCCGATGTTCTGGCAAAGATCGCAGATGGGGTAAGAGATATCGGAAAGCAACCCGGCAAAAGAATCTTGATTACGCCGTATGACCGAGTATGCGAACTGGTCGTCGTCGACAAACCTCCAGACGTCATTCAGAGAATGTGTGTACTCATTTTGGCGACGGGTGGTAGTACCCCCAACTGGTATTTGGGATGGAACAGACAAGAGCCCTGGACCTGGCCGTGGAACGAGAGGTAGTGCAAGGAAGTCTGGCCGTATAACCTGTTCTGGTGGAAGTGTAGAATGAGGGTCGATCGACGGAGGCTGAACCTTTTCCCGCTTGGAGCCTGTGAATATGTAGCCATCATTGGTCTCGCCCCTCTCTTCAGCTTCTGCCCTTTCCAAAATAGCTTCAAGGTCTTGACGCATGTCTTCGGCTGTTGTTCGACACCCTGGAGTGTACTCGTCGCGGTTTCTGGGCAGACGTATCTGAAGGAGCTTATCTTTTACCAATCTCATAAGATCACCCATCACCGTTCCTTCCTTTCGATTGCATTCAGGATCTTTCTCTAGAATGTGATTCATCCAACCTCTTGCTAGCACACTGACTTCAGCACCAGAGTTGCCGACTCTTGACCAATAGGGTGTTCCTTCTTTCTTGGCTTTGGTGGTAGCTGATTCGAAATGCCAGTTGGCTTGCGCCCCGTAAAGCAGCCAAATGATCGCTTCAAAGAAAACGCATCCCATGGCCCAACAGTCGTACAGTCTTGACATCGAGTCTTGACCTTTGCTGATCCAGATATCTGGAGCTTCATAAGGTTTGGTCCGCCAGTGATCGATTTCTTTGTCAGACAAGTCTTGAGTAACGAAAAAGCGCTGTTTGGCTCTTCCAAGGTCGGCAAGCTTGAGAGTCCCAAGCCATGAACTGCCATTGGAGAAGCGAAGAATGTTCTCCGGTTTGATGTCCCCATGACGCCAGTTATCTCCGAACCTCGTCTCTTGCCGCGATAGTGGCCGAATCTTTCGAAGGTCAGAACTGCCATCATCCTGGACTGACTCATTCGTGATAATGATGTCCACTGTTGGAGGACTTGCTCCATCCGAGTCGTCAATAGCACTTCCAGACAGGAGTAGCTGAGGATTTCCACCATGTTGAAAATCTTTGACCTGGATTGCAGGCAAGGATGCAGAGTTCGCCGAGCTTTTCCTACTTCCACTGCCACCTCTGGACGCAGGTCCTGACTCTCTGTGCATATAAGCAAGAGCTTCGGCTAGACCATACAGCTGTCTTAAGAGGTCCATGATGGATTGCTTTGACAGGTCTGGTTGGGGATTCTCGTCCCAGAATGACCTGAGGCTGCCGCCGTCCGCCCATTCCAAGATAATATGGTAGTCTCCATGCTGAGAATAAGCTGCAAGGCCCTTCGTGATGTTGGCATGATCAAGTACTTTGTGCGCGTCAGCCTCTCGATTCCATTCATTGGCGATCGTGTACCCTGGTTCGTCCAATGGTCTCAATTTCTTGATCGCAACATTAACCAAAGGTATATCATCGCCCGTCTGGTCTGGCTGATTGATCCTTAGTGAAAGTACGACTCTTCAGTGACTGGAGGCACTTACTACACGGATTTTATCTTGAAATTCTGCCAGCATGGAGGCTTGTGTCACATCGCTAAAATGACCAGGTCCAACCTTCCCGTCTTCTTCATCTGCACATTTGAATGGCAGAATGTAGTCAGCATGAAGATTATATTTGAAGACGTCGTGCTCAAAGTTGTGAACGAGAAACGACCACTGTCTGTCATAGAAAGTACTGAAACTGGTTCTATCCCATATCTTGTGATGAAAAACGTTGAGCCGCGCCTCATGCTGGCAGAGTTTAGGTTCATCTTTACAACACAGATCCAAGCATTCGGTATCATCCATGAAATGATCACAATTGCTGTAGGCCGTAAGCTTTCGTTTGATTGGAAGACTATTCGTATCCGTCAAGCCATGGCGATAGAAGGCCTCCATCGCGTAGGCAAGCTCGGTTGGATTTGATAAGACAGTAATTGCAAACAGCTTTTTCGCCTCGTCATGAACATAGTCGACGAGCTGGGGGAGGGCTTCTGGCAGGATGACACGGATTTTTTCGTGAGTGAACGTGGTCGAATATTTGGAGGTGGGGAAATGTGGTTTTTGGGCCTGCAGTCCAATAGGATGGTCATCTAGTATCGTGAGGATCTCGTTGCTGAGTGTTCTGATTGCCGTCATGTCGGTGACTTGAGGCAGTGACCTGTTTGGGGGTACTGTAAGGCCATCTTTCACATCATCTTGCTCAGTATCGCCAGCACCAGTATCTTCATCCACGCTGTGGGACGATGGTCTTCCTGGAGAGTCCACGCTTGGGTCTTCAAGTGTAGCGTTTCCATTTGACTTGATAATTGGACGGGTCACACTTTGGGTCCCATTTTTGAAATTGTCGAAATGTCTTTCTTCACCTTGTATAGCTGGGATCTGGGTTCGAGCATCGTCATTAGGTCGAGACCCAGTACCTCGAATTTGACGCAATGTCTTTGGCAACGAGGGAGCCGGCGAAGTATTATTATGCTCCTTGCTCTTAAATCCAGTTACCGCAGATAGCGCTTTCTTGAACCGCCCAATTGATTTTCCCTTTGATGACCGTTTTGCCTCCTGGGAGCCATTCATCTCCATTCAAATTGATCAAGTATGCGGCGCAATGAACAGAGAGGGTAGGGTAAGGCGAATAGTAGCGAAGCACTGCCGCATTATCGGAGCACCAGGCATCTTAAGTAGCTGCGGATCAGTAGGTACTCAGGGCGGGACGGAGGGAAAAAGCAGTTTGACGCGCTCTGGAGTCTGGAGAGGCCGGCCAATGACCAATCAAGGGCCAGCATGGTTCGAGGATGGGGGAAGCGCATGCATGCAACTTCAGCTCGTCAATCCCGATGCGTGAGAATGCATGCATGTAGTATTGAGGAGTCGTCTGATATTTGCGGCAGATGTGGATGTCATGGGATTGGCTTGTTATTAGACCATAACTCATTTGGGAGGCAAGAGCCTCATCTTATGGAGGAGACTAGCGGGAGTGACTATAGAGAAAATTTGAAGAGCCGCAAAACAGGCTCGTCGTAGTTTTATCGCCCTGACGTACAACTTCTAGACTCCATGCTCTAAAAAAGCTACGGCTTGTGTTAGTGAGGGGGAAATTGGAAAGTAGGTTCAAGTCACGTGTATAACCCAGATCGGGTAAGCTGAGTGCATACTGAGTGGAATGACGTAAGAGACACAAAATCAGTGTCCACCAACTCCACCCCACCCTATTGATCCGGATGAAGCCCTTCTGCATCCAGGAGTACACTCAGCAGAAATATACCTAGTATTCTTAATAGTCCTGAATCTCTTTACAAAGCACTCCGTTCTTCCAGCCCCTACAGCCATCTCGCAGGATGATACAAAGTGGTAAAGTTTTTGACCGTAGACTAGGTAGGCGTCCATGTCGTATTTACACATACTCTCGGTTCTTAATATGGTTTTTGATTTAATTGAAAGGGTCTTGAGTTCGATTTGCTCTTGGTCTTGGTTTGTAGATTGTATGTGGATGATTCTATTAGAGAAGGAGGACGTGAAGTACGCATTGCGAAGGGGATTTTATACTTACCTTAGCTCCTATAGTGAATCAACAGGTGCTGACGATGAAAAGAAGATCACTGCATTGTCATGGAATCATGAGAGCCATCTAGTCACGTGGGCAGAACAGCTCGTGAACTAACTTATACTCCAGTAAAGATCATGGCAAGAAGTCCACAATACACGCACCAGAAAGAGATATATAAGAAAGCGAGTATAACAACAAAAACGATAAAAAGGTCCAAGAACTTCCCTTACCCAAACCCAACCCCACAAGCCCTTCAAAATGTGCTTCTACCACGAAACCCTCCATCTAACCTGCCAAAAGCGCGTCCTCCACTTCCGCCGCTCATGCAAGAACGCTATAGAAAAGGGTATCGGAATCTGTGATGACGAACCACAAATAGAATCCTACAGTCCCCTTTACGCTGCATGTGAACTCGGGTGTAAAGGCCCTCATACAGACCAGAATAGCACCAAATACCTACCAAGCGAGGTCGTAAGCTGGCATGGGTTCTCTATTGACGTGAATAGGAAAGATTTATGATGAATAGAGTGCGTGCTGGTAGGAATCCTGGCGAAGGTGGAGTTAATCGCGTCTCCCATGAACATATAAAAGGGGACTCAAAGGATAAAGTTCAAAAGGCGTATTCGCATTCGTATCCATTTCAGTTCCATAGCTGCACCGTGGGTATCAAAAAGTAATCCGTCCGCCCATACAATGCAATGCAATCATTCCATAACGATGCGCCGTCATGAAGAGTCCGCCACACCGCATCATCGAGCCATATTTTCGCGACAATCGTATCACCACCACTCCTAACAAAAAATGCGCTCAAATCAATCGCTCGTGCGCGCTCCATGAAAATGCGACTACCACCGTTCAGACCATACTCAAACATAGGCCAAGCCTTTTTTCTCCCCAAACGCCAATCATGCATATTCGCAATTCTGTACAATTATATCCCGCTCCAACGTTGCTTTGTAGGCCTGGCGCTAAAGCTCATTCAACGCAATGAAAACAACCGGATTCGAACTTCGTGGTGATGAGGCTACGGGCGAAAATGAATCTTTCATGGCCCCTGCAACGACCAAAGCTTCACAGTGTCGGCAATACCCCTCATGACTAACCAAAATTGGACCTGGTCAACTAACTGTCAAGTGTCTCAAAAAGAAAGGATCGCTTACCTGTGCCCAGTTCCACGCAAATGCCACAGCCTGTGAGATAAAAAGCCTATCAGCCATCTAATCAGAACCAATGATGTCACGACTTGGGTGAAATGGCTAAGATAGATCCGGTGACGTGAAGGAATTCAATCCAAGAGGCGACCGAGTTTGACAACAAAAAATATGACAGTGACATAATCCACCAAAACTGGGACATAATATTACCTGACTGCTTCTCCTTGACGGTTCATGGCAGGAAATGACACCCAGCCAGTGCGAGGAACAACTGGATGCGGAGGCTCAGAGGCCATGTTAGGGGGAGGTGGTAGGCGAGATTCGTTGCTCCTGTTATTACGGGCCATCAGAGGATGCCTCTCAGGATCAAGGTGCGGCAATGGATCATACGCTACGGGACGTGTTGCGTTTACAGCTGACCTGGCAGGTTGGTGTCCACGCCCATGCTGAATGTCACGAGGATCGCCATCACCACCACGAAGTGGTTCCACAGCCACGGCACGTGGCAAGGCTCCTTGGTGTGGAGGAGCATAGGGCGGAATGTTTTGAGCACCCGAATAACGCGGAGCATAATTAGCTTCTCGAAATGTTCTCGGAAAAGTCGGGCTAGTAGTTAGATCAATCACATCCGTTCGGTGGTCTCGCGGTGCAGTTCGGACTGGTTCTTGTTGATACACTGAGCGTTCTGAATCAACTCTGCGCAACTGGGGAATAACGGCCGCCGCAGGACGGCGCTCATAAGAGGCACCTGGCGGTGCGCGGTAAATCGGAGGACTAGGGGCTGGAGGTGGAGGAGCATCGTGTAGGAGTGGGTACGGTCCATGGTGGGAGAAAGGCCTACGTGGACCGTGCTCACGACGGGTGGGTGATTCAATGGAAGGAAGGATATGGTCCGGTTCCGGGCGGTAGCTTACCATTCTCGATTCTGCTCCCTTGAAGTCATGGGCCGAAGCGCGAACGTGTGAAGTACCAGGCATAGCGAGAGGGGCCTCGTGGACAGCATGGATGGCATTGAGAGAAGTGCGACGACGCGATTCCGAATCCGATATGCCCTCCATCGAGCTGGAGTCTTCGTCATCTTCCTCATCATCGCGGAGATCAATCCACTCTTGGAAGGTCTCCTCGAGTTCAGGCATATTGTCTTCGTCCATCCAGTTCCTTAGAATGGCCACACAAGTAGGTCCAATGGCGGCTCTGGCATCGTGCCATCCCACGCCTTGCCTTAATAGCTGATCGTAATTGGTGTACAAATGACGAATGTGAGCGTTGACAGCAAGTTGCACTCTACCAGCGAGATCGAGATCACGCGCATTACCAACGCGCTGCTTTTGACCGGGTTGTGGAGCCTGCGAAGAAGTCAGAAAAGAACAAGGAACAAGGACCTAGCTTGACATGTACCGATTCGAAGGCGTGTTTGATGATTTTTTGGGCTGCTTCTTGGGGGATTTTCGGGAACATCTCTCGGACGGCGGCCTCAATCTGTTGTCTCTCGTCGCGTTGGCCGTGTCTGCCTAGAGCATCGCGAACGCGCGTGGAAAGGTAGTCATTGGGTTCAGTCGTTTTGCCGGCCTGGTCGATACGAACGCCAAACCAATTGCAAGCCTTCTGAATTACGTCCTTGGGAAAAAAGAATCCGTCCCTGCCAATATAGTATCCGACTCGATTTGGGTCATTGACAACACGAGCTCTGCGTGTTGGGTCGGCTGTAGACTGACTGGCATGCACTGTTCGACCTGTTCTGCGACAAATATCCTTACAATAGTTTGTGAAGGCTTCCGAGCCTGCAGCGACAAAGTTGTACGTTGGTGGAGGTGGGTTGTTGGACTAGCTAATGGTTAGTGCAGGAACATGACAGGAGGGAAGGGTTGAGGGCGGACAATTTTCAACTGCTTCTTTTGTGCGGTAACGAGTTTGTATTCGACCTTGTACTGTTTCTTGTCGGTGTTACGTCTTGCAATTGCGCTGCTAACAGATCGTCTTGCTCGTGCCGCTGTGGCAGCACTGGATACTTTCGTCATACTTGTCGGTGAGTTGTGACATGAAATAATCAGCTAGAAGAACGAAGGAACGGCTCTGTAAATAGAAAGAAAAGTCAACACAATGTCGCAAGCGAGTGGAAACCAATGTCTATCGAACACGAAAAGATCTGAGTGTTCCACTGAGCGAGTCTGAGCGGACCAATGTGAACAAATGTTCTGGCCGTCAGAAATGTTTCGGCGAGCAAAAGAGGGCAGCTATTCTCTTTGCTTCGTGCGGGTAAAATTGATCCTGGAGTTGGAGTTTTGTGATCACTGGCGGCGCTCTTGTTGCGATGAAGCTCAGACGAAGAAGTCTGCGACCGAAACGTGGAATCTCGGAGACTAACAGGCTCTTCTCTGTGAGTCAGGCTTTCGGGCGAACAACAATACTTGAATAACTGTTGCGTGATGGAACTTTTGTATACTTGAATGGGGGAAAGAGATGGCGGGAAAGGGGAGTCTGTTGGCGTCGTTGTTGGTGACGGAAAGTGAAGTGAAGAGGAAAGAAAGAGAAGCGGACAAGTTGGAACTCGCAAGTTTGAGCGAAACGATCACGCCGCGCTAATTCAGTCAGACGCCACAGAACTGCGCTGATTGGTCAATGCAATATCGCGTTGGATACAGTACCAAAGTGCAAGTTAATCGTACAAGCTGCTCTCATCTCTCATCTCTTTGCGAACCCCAACATTTCGGTTGAATAGCGAGAGGAATAAATAAAGGTATACCCTCATTCCCTGGACACATCCCAATCGAATTTCAAACCTATGAAGCTCTAGTTTGATCAAATCAGATTCTTTCGTCTTAATACTTCCTTCTTTTGATACCCAATTTATTTTCAGTCCCTCTATGTTCTGGCTATTCACTTTCTAACCCTCTTCAAAATTTTGTTTCTCTTCCCGATCTGTATTGAAAGTTCCAAATCAGACCCAACAGGAACGGTAAGTAACAAGCTCGAAAAGTACGCTCGGCATTCCAAGGTATTGCCTTTCTCAGGACATTGCCAGGAATCTAATTCGATGAGCTCTAATATCACATACTGACTTCAACATCTAGCACTCCAACTATCCCACCCTCGATCCTACCATCAAGAAGCCTCCAAAATGCCAAAGGTGCCCAAACTCACACCAAACCTCGCAACCACCAAACAACCCACAACACCCATTCAATACCCATCACACACCCAAGTCCTCCACGCCTACCGCTCCCTCCTCCGCACCTCGCTCCGCGCAGTTCAATACTCCACTCCCGCCCGGCACATCCTAACTTCCCGCCTCCGCCTCTCCTTCCGCTCCTCTCCCCTTTCCTCCTTCGAACCCCACCGCATCTCCAACACCCTCACCTTCCTCTCCAACGCCCAAAAGACCACAGGCATGGAACACCAGATCCTCCGCAACCTGTTAAAAGTGTGGTACTGGGAGCCGGCGCAATGGAAAGATAGGAAGGGGAGAGATGTGGGTTGGTCTCAGCATGTGGGCATGGGCGATAAGATTTTGCAAGAGAGAGTTGTGAAAAAGGGAGCGTACGGGGGCTTTTATTGGACTCTTAGGATGTTGAATGAGAGCATGGGGTTGTGTTTGCGGTGATGTCATTAATCATCGAGTTCTCGGACTTGATGAGGGTGAGCGCAGATGATGGGAAGGACGGCATGGCAATACTCGCTCGTATACGGGATTGAAAAATGAGGTCTCAAAGACATTAAAGTAAGCTCTCCTCTCACGCTCGCATCGTTCCCTCTCACAGACCCAACTGACATCCCCGCCAAGACCCCAATCACATCAGCACTCCTCATCTCATCACATAAAATCATCCTCAAAATCACTCCCCCGATCCTGATTACTCGTCGCCTCCATAGCCTCCTCGGTAAAGATATCATCATAAGCATGTTCTTTCTGCCACGCCTTCTCCTTATTCTCCCTTGCAATACGCTTCTCTTCCTTCTGTCGCGCCAACTGGCCTGCTCGGTCGCGACCGCGTAGTTCGCGGAGGCGATCTTCTTTCTCTTGGCGGAGATCGGGAAATTTCTCGACTTTGGTTTTGTTGAGGCGGTTCACGACGGGGTTGAGGCGTTGGGCGACGTGGATGCGTTTTACCTGGGTGGGGTTGTGAGAGGGAGTTTGAAGATGGAGATGACGTTCGAGAGGAAATTCAGAATAGAGGCAGAAGGGTGCTCTCGTGAACGAGGGGGAGCGAGGCGATATGAGCCAATTGAAGGACATGATGAAAAAAACATAGGAGAAAATAACATACCATCTTCTGGTTGTGAAACCCAACCTGTCCAACAGCCATACTCCCATCCTTTTTCAAATTAGACCAAGGCGTATATATCACCGTGACATTATCCTTCTTATTGCCTTTTCGAAATATGAATTAGCACACATACTCGCCATGATGAGATATGAATTGATAGGGAATGTATCTACCATCAATTGAATTCGCTTTAGTCAACTGTGCACAATCTTCCAACAACTCAGGCGTGATACTATCCCATGAATCACCTTCTCGCATTCGGAGATATATATGTGCGGAGGAGAGATTGTCGACGTGGAACTATCTCGTCATTAACACTCACTCCTCCAACCACATTCTGGGCGAGGCAGGAAAAAAAGGTACCCTTGATGACCCACGATGTTAGTACACATCTAGAATGTGAAAGGATGAGGAGGGGATGGAAGAAAAACGTACCATATATCTTCTTCAATTCCGTATTTGATGAGTTCTTCATCTACGGTACGTTGAAGTTCATATTAGCTTCAAGTTCTTTCCCGCTTCTTTGAGGGAGAGAGGCGCATATATGCATACTTTCCACTTTATCTTTTCCGACGTAGATGAATGCGGAGGGGGAGACTGTGTTGCTGGTGAAGTAGTAAACCATGTTCGATTTCGATTGGCTCCGAGGCAGATATTGTTTGTCGACACGGTCGTTGTTCTTTAGACTAGTGGAGAAAGTTCGAGTTCGAAGTCAAAGGATTTTGTTGGTGATAGGGATGTGATGTGGGCTTGACCAATCAGCGCGGGGTAAATTCTTGCTGACTGACTGTATTCATGGAATTTGAATTGGAGATGGAGTTTTGGAAGATGATGCATTATTGAAAAGCGGTCACGGGAATTTTCCAGTACTCTAGATACAAATTTTCTATATCTACATGTAGGAAGAGAGGTCAGGGATCTACTATTACACAGGTTATATATACTTCTCCCGAGCGCTGTACCTCTCCTCTTCACCTAGCTAGTCCAATATAATCACCTCAACCATTCCCTCGCAAAACCTCATACAAATCCGGAGTCCCAAATATAAAATCGAGTCCACTCGACCCACACGCAAGGCACTGTTCATGCCCACAGCGTCTATATTTATAAAGCTCGATATTAACATAGGGATGTCGAACCCTTTTCCAGCTGGTCTGGGTACA
Organism: Venturiaceae sp. KMAF11; assembly: GCA_023078705.1. Lineage (NCBI taxonomy): Eukaryota > Fungi > Ascomycota > Dothideomycetes > Venturiales > Venturiaceae > Venturiaceae sp. KMAF11. The sequence goes on from JALGOQ010000012.1 coordinate 1,076,058, forward strand.
GCAGCAGCATTAGAGGCTGGAGGGATGGGGGGGGGGGGGGGGGCTGTGTCTCGGTCTCCGCGTGGATGGCGTGAGCGTCTGAGAGTTTGCATTATGTTATTTAGCCTAACCTATGTGAGTTGATTCTGTGAGACTGTTTGTATGCTATGGTTCTTGAAGTGGCTATTGTAGATTTTGAGGGGCAAGGAAGGGAGTGTTTTTAGATTCGACTTTACTCTGCTCTTAGGATGTAGTGACGTGGTTAACATAGTGAATCATGAGGGAAGAATAGTAGTCAAAGTACAACTAAGTACGTAGCACATTTCCCTTTCTATTCTTCCTAGACTGGCCACGCAAGTCCTCTCCTTCAAATGCGTAGTCAATGAATAATAGCAATCGCTCAATATGCATCATATCATCATATCAACATTGGTTCAAATTGCGAAAGAACCAAACCACCCCTCACTTCTTCCCAAAGAAGCTCATGATATTACCCTGTCCAGCCTTCGCACCACCCTTCTTTCCCTTCGCTGTCGTTGGAGCCGTGAAATTTGTCTTCATCTTCTTTGGCTCGGGCTCCTCTTCAGAGAAGGACTCCCATACAGCTTCTTCTTTGGTGACTGCAATCACAATTAGCATTTTCACCACCACAAATGTAATCACAAACATACCTAAATACCCTTCATCGTCCTTCATAGTTCTTTTCTTCATGACTCGCCGCCTACCTCGCCTTCGACCGCCTTGTACTGTGACAGTCTCCTTCTTCTTCTCCTCCTCCTCCTCCTTAGGCTTATCATCAATCGGCGACCCTTCTTCGACAGCTTCTTCGACAGCGTCTTCGACAGCAGGAACATCTGCCATAGATTCATCCTCATCTTCTTCTTCCATCATCTTCTTCAATTGCTCTTCTTGCTCCAATCGAGCTTTACGAGAGGCCAATGCCTTCTCTTTCTGCTCCTCGGTTTCTTCCACCATGACAATGTCCTCATCCTCTGCTTCATCCTCAGACATTGGTGTGGCATCATTTAGCTTCGGCTTAGGAGGCTTCGTTTTGGCAAAGGACTTGAAAAGATCCGATTCGCCTCTCTGTAAAGATGGTGTCGACTTCTTCGTCTCTGCCGCTGTCTTTTCTGATTTGTTCTGGTCTGATGTTGTACGGGCAAGTTTCGCGGCTGGAGGTGGAGGCTCTTTGGCGGCAGGTACTGTTTTCGCTGTTGGCTTCTGCGCTGCTCTTGCTGCAGGAGGGGCGGCAGACGGAGATGATCTTTTGTTTGTCCTTCTCTTGACATTCGGGTTGTGCGGTATGCCATACTTCTTATAGCTTTCCAGTGGATCCTCGCTCGAGAATTGTTTGACGATATCTCGATTGCAGGTGGTGAGAAGTTGTGTATCCTTTATCGGCCCAGGCTCCAGGCTGTACACGAAAATTGAATTTATCTCCTCGAACTCCTCCTTTGCCTCTTCTAATTGCTCCTCTTGTATCAAAAGAATCGTCACGATGGGAACGTCTTCTTTGACAGGGGTCTCGTCTGGGTCGATCTCGAAGTTGGTGTCTGGTTCAGGCATGGAGCTTGGAAACGGGCTGCTCTGCATGAAACTGTCGCCGTCGAGTTGAGAGAGGGTGCCATTTGACGAAGGTGCGGGGCCTGTTCGAAGTGTGCCCGTGATGAGGTAGGTTGCGTGTATGGAATTGGGTTTCTTTGCATTTTGTTTGTTATGGAAGTCATAGAGCATTCTGCAGTCATAATTAGCTTATGTGTTTACTCCATGATGCAAGATATAGCCATACTGCTTTGCGAGATGTGTGTGAACTTTAAGTGCCCGACTCAATTGGCGATAATTGATCTGGATTATTAGCCTTGGTTATTAATCAGTTGGAACTATACTTACAATTCGCTCCTCGTTCAGCACATTCAGTGCCAGCCATTTCTTGTATTGGTCCATATTGTTTGTGTACTAAGAGTTCAAGATGGCAGAGAACGCGTTGAAGTCGCGTCGAAAGCATCAGCCACTCTAAAATATTCCGTAATCGGCAAATCAGGAGGCTCACCGACTAGAATCCCTACAGCATGTTCAAATTTGCCTCAAGAGTGATAACTTGCCGGCAATTTCATATCTGATATCGCCTGACACTGCGAGATTATCTTGCGAGGTTGAAGACACGAATATTTGAGGAATAGAATTAGGGTGCCGACTCGAACAGTGGAAGCAGAGGCGATTACAAGACTTCATCGCAATCTGAATGCTCCTGAGAGCCAAACGAATGTAGAACGAGACGCCTGGTCCTCCTCTCCAAACCAAAACATGGAAGCCGCCGAGGACGACGAGTTGCAACTCCTCAGGATCTCCGAAGGACTGGTGGCTGACCTCCAAAAACTTCTCAGGAGAGTGCTGTGGAAATCAACGCAATCTGAAAAGACCGAAGAGCTCAAGGTGCATCGAATTGTGAAGCTACGCGACCTCGAAAGACTCATTCAGAAGGTATGCAGCGTATCTCCATGTGTGGCTCAATGCTGATCATCCCCATAGATTGAGCCATTTCAACAAGAACCACAATTACTCGATGTGCAGCTGAAAAACGTCATTCCCCAGCTGGTGACCGCCTATCTCGAGTCTCGAGGAAAGCCTTCCGTCACGACTCTTCAATCTGGACATGTCACTATTCAGTACGCCATCTGCAAAGTCCTGTACACCTTTTGCAAAGTGCGTGGAGAGAAAGTCATTGTTGGCTTCTTCAACAATGAGCCACGATATTTAGAGCCCTTACTTGAAGACTTCGAGAGGGGCTCTGAAGAAACTCAGATCGAAGCCGCTGAACTCTCTCCAAGCTCACTTTCTTGGGAAGGACGATATATTCTGTTGCTATGGCTATCTCATCTAATGCTATCACCTTTCGATCTTTCCACCATGTCTTCAGTAGATAGTGGCCAAACCCCAGCCTTTGACGAACGACTCCAACTGCCCAAAAATACCCCAGGAATTGCCCTTCGCGTGATACCCATTTGTCTCGAGTACCTCGAAACTGCCACCAGAGAGCGTAATGCTGCCTCGCAGTTACTTGTTCGACTTTGCTTACGCCCCGACATGCGCAAAATTGGTTTGCTCGATGCAGTTGCTCAATGGGCCATTGATTCCTTCAGAGTGTCTGACCAGGAAGTTGAGATCCATAAGAGCTTGGGAGTCCTTGCGTTCATCAGTGGCCTTGTCGCATCTGGAAACCAAAGAGAAATTGGACACTTCCTGGCTCCAATATTTGAGGCCACCCAACGTTTAGCGACTGATGAGAACGACTCAACCATCAAATCCTCAGCAGTAGCGCGGAAGCTCTTCGTCAAGATTTTCCGCAACATCGTCATTCTCTGCCTTCAAGCGCCTCCTGACGGTGTCGACACGACATCCATAGTGGAAGATGTTATTGGATTACTTCTCGACACGCTTGCAGATGGGGATACTCCAGTGCGTTTCGCTGCGAGCAAGGCTTTGAGCATGGTCACTCTTAAGCTCGACCCAAGCATGGCTGCTGAGATTGTGGACGCGATTCTCGGTTGCCTCAATGAAGATGTACTGTGGGAAGGCTCAAAACGTAACCTCAACGCAGTGAATCCTTTGAGATGGCATGGCCTGACTTTGACGCTAAGTCATCTGCTTTACCGACGGGCAGTTTCGACGGACCAGCTTCCAGAGATTCTCAATGCTCTTCTACTTGGCCTCACATTTGAGCAACGCTCAGCGACTGGAGCCGCGATTGGAACGAACGTCCGAGATGCTGCCAACTTTGGGATATGGGCTGTTGCTAGACGATACACGACGGAGGAACTTCAAAAGGTCGATCTAGCATCTATCCGGGCCATTCAAGATTCAAAACACAAGGTGACTATCACTCAAATGCTTGCCATTGAGCTGATACAAAGCGCTTGTCTCGATCCCGCCGGGAATATTCGTCGTGGCTCCTCAGCTGTGCTTCAAGAGCTTGTCGGAAGACATCCAGACACAATCGTCGAAGGCATTGCTCTCATTCAAGTGGTCGATTTTCACGCAGTAGGTCTTCGTCAGCGAGCCATGTCAGAGGTCGCTTTTGCAGCAGCAAAGTTCTGCCCCATGTACTGGGATGCGCTCTTCGAAGCACTTCTTGGTTGGCGAGGAATTGGTGCTGTTGACGCTGCCTCAAGAGTCGCCACGGCTCGGGCAATTGGAGCGTTGAGTGCATCGCAAAGTTTCGACCAAGTTTGGCAGATGCTCAAAATCATGAGACTTCAACTCAAACAGCTCGCCTCACGACAGGTTGAAGAAAGGCATGGCTTGCTACTTTCCATTGCGGACATAATCACCCAAGAACAAGATCGTAACGACGACGCGAGACTCGGCGCCTTCCTTGATACCAGACTCGTTCGTAGAACAGGTAACGACCCAACAAATCGCTCCATTGGTGAGCTCGAACGATTAACAGAACTTTGGTCTGTTTTCTACGACGATGTCCCGTTGTCCGACAAAGACTTCATGTCAGCTTTCCTAAGACCCGAGCTCACCGCAGCCTCCACTCTAAAACTGATCCAGGCACTTTCAACACTGAGTCGCAGCACGGGTGTCTCCCCAGCACCAAATCGAAAAACGTGTATTATTGAACTGCTTAATCTTTCTTTGGGCCGAGGGGAGGAAGCTGTCCTGGAAGAAGTCTCACAAACGGTCATCGCCTTCACTGCAGTGGTAGACCTTAACGAACTAAATCAGATGATTGAATCTTGGCTTTCGGTCTTGAGTCCTGGATCAAGAATCAGTCATACCAGGAGTGCTGGGCGAGTTCTCGCATTGGGAGCTGCCTTTGGTCTCTGGGATGAAAAATTGGCAGGCTCATCTCGTATCTTGAAAGTGCTAACCTCCCGTTGCACGGCGGAAGCAGACGTTGAAGAACGAACGACTGCTCTCAAAAGCTTGAAGCTAGTCGTTGCTGGTATTCTCAAACGGCAGCCTTTGGACTTTCAAACTCTCCCAGCCACGGACCAAAAGACAATGCTCAAAATCGCGGAAGCCGCGTTGACAGCCCTGAATGACTACACAATCAATGAGCGCGGTGACGTGGGATCGTTAGTACGTCTGGAAGCATTAGACCTAGTCCAAGCAGCTCAAACATCCAACACTCTGTTCGGATGGCGTCATGACTATACCTTTGCTCCCGAGGACGAAATCGCTGGGACCAACGCATTATCACTCAGGATTCCAAATGCAGTATTGCGACTCTCACTCGAAAGACTCGATAAAGTCCGCACCCGCGCTGCACAAGACAATGGATGCGAACTCGCCGACTTTTCTTCCTACGAATACTTCCGCTTCGTCCTCGATAATCTCCATTATCGCCCTTACTTCCCAACTCGACACCGTAATCAAGCAGCCATCAACGAGGTCATGTACTCGATCTTTGAAGGTTATTGCAGTTCTGCAGGCATGGGATCAGAATCCGTGATCCAAGTCTCTCGAAACGCTTTGTACGATTTTTTGGACTCCTTGGTACTCGAAAGACCACATCTTCAAACAATTGAACCACCCAGTCTCCTCGACGTCTGCAATTCCCTCTGCGAGATCGTCAGAAATTCACTTGAAAACGACCGTGTCCTCCTTCCCGTCCTGGAAGTCATCGCTTTCCTCCTCGACATCGGAATCATCCAACGTCTCTCCGCCGAACAATTCAAGTACGCCACTTGTCTTCCTTTTCTGTTATGCTACTTTTGTCCTTGTCTCGCTCTCACTGACGAAAGAAACAGATACCGCACCCTTCTCTCACTAACCCAAAAGTCCCACTTCAAATCAAATAACATTCAAAAACTCCACACAGTCCTCAATATCTACCGCAATCTCGCCGAAATCCCCTCAACTCGTCCTGAGGTTGTGAAAAAAGTGGGTAGTATGCTCCTCCATCCTTTCCCAAGCATCAGAGTCGCGGCCGCAGAGACGCTTTTCGTGATCGCGAATATTCAACAGCTCAAACCGCTGGATTGGTCGCAGGGGACGAAGGTTTTGAAGGAGCATGTTGATGGGATGAGACAGGAGGGGATTCTTTGAGGGAGCGAGATGAAATTGGGTATATTTTGTTAGTTGGGGAGTTATTTATGTCTTAAATCCAGCGGTTGCATCTTCAGTCGTACAGAGGTACACTGTGTAACCTATCCTCGACTTCTCTCTTGTGTCTGGCGTGTACTCGTTATCTTCCAGACCGCCATAATACGCATTCTCATCTTACGGATCTAGTTCGGGCATATCGTCCCTGTCCGGGATCTGGTTTACAAGAATGAATTGGGTGGATTCTTGCATGTTGGCCGTTTTTTCTTTCCATGTGGGAAGGAGTAAAAGGCGGTTTAAGTTATATTAGCTGCTCTTGGTGGTGATGGAGGAGGCCGTGGAGGCGAAGGTGGTATTTATAAGCTTGATTTATGGGTAAAGTAAACTGAGCCAGCGTCTCTGCCATCATCGTTTGTTTTTCATGGGCAAGAATGTTTGGGTTCAGAAGTTTTTGTTTGTGATAAAGCAGAGGTATCATACTCGAAAATCTTCACCGCCACCGTGGGTTTAATACCAGACCTTTCCTCTTGGATATCTCGGGTATGGGCTGTAGGCGCTGGCTCAAAAATAAAAAGCGCGGTAGAATCTCACTTTCTGTAAGTATCAATCTAATAGGTAGGAAGTAGAACAGCTAACCAGGACCGAGATGCCTCTCGAGTATCTAGATCGGATGACTTTCAATCTGTGCAAGAAGTCTTCACGAGTGATGTAAACTCTTGAAATGAGTTCACCAAGTGAAGACCCCTGTTGATGTCTCAAGCTCAAGCCTAGAAGAAAGTGGAAATTTAGCCGCTTCATCCATTCATTATCGTCCTCGAGAAGTGAAAACCTTTGTTGCGCTCAACTTGATATCGATACTGATAAAGTCATGGCAGAAGAAATCGTTATAGATCGCCACAGGTTTACTGCTGCGTTACGAGACTAAGAGTGCGATGGCTAAATAGCCATATCTTAGTCATTGCATATAGAAAGGGAAATAAAGTAATGAAGCCACTATAGAGATAGTTTAGAGACAAGTTCTAAGCGATCAGAGAGCGCGGAGTTCTCTGTTTTTTTCTTTTTTTTTCTTTTGTAGAAAATGTTTCGGACATGTTGACGGAAATGACTCTTGGAATTGGTTCATGCAGTGTAGATAGTGTGAGAACAGCAAGTCTGTTTTCAGTTGCAGTTAGGTTCATTTGAATTCTCCCAACCTGTTCTTCAGCCTGCGCACATTTTCGTTTGGACATTTGTGTCTTGCGTGAACTAAGGAGGAGCCGTTTATTGATATTAGTGAGATCGAGTTCCTCGAGTATTTCATGGTGGGCGTTTTCGACATTGGCGATTATGTTGATCTTTGATTCAATTTCTTCGAATCAGCTAGTTTTGCTGAATACTATTATTGTTGTTATTTCGAGAGCGTAACATAACTTATGTCGCAGACATGTATATGACAAAGGAGTGCACGAGAATTGGAGACTTATTTGTGATCGATATAATATTCATGGAAAGATAAAGCAGTCAGATTATAGTAACATCGTCGTAGGAATAGCCCTTAAAATGGGCATTTCTTGTCTCACCCCATGTTCCAAAGACTCCAATGCGAGAAAATTGTGCTGGGGAGTTTGGCGACTTGGGAATGGCTTCGACAAGAAGGAGTCCGAATTCCACGTAAAGCTCGCCGGTATCATAGACTGCGACGAGAATTGAGGTTACGAAATCCCAATGAAGATCTATTGGACGTATATCGAATCGAAGTATGACTGTGGAAGATTGCAGGCCTTCCACATCAGTAGCCAAACGATCTTCTCCCTCAACCGAGCTGCAGGATACTCTTTAAACAGGTCCGCAGAGGATGAGGTAGCCAGATTTGACTTGACTGAAGGCATTATCAGGAACCGTAAGCTCAACATATACTTTCTTCATGGTTGACATAGGTTTGTAGCTATCGTCTGATGACGGAGTCCCAGAGGCTTTCGCATCTTTCTGCGACATTCGAGCTGCATCTGGCCACCAAATTCCACCTTCCCAGCTGGCCCAGCTCCAAGAGGGGGCTAGGTAAACATCCGAAATGCGTATTGGTGTGCCAAAATCGGTCTGCCATAAAAGAGAAAGCGGAAGACTTGACTCAAAGTGGCCAGCTACATAGCCATCCCCTAGAATCGTTGCAAGTCTGCTCGCCACACCAGCGATCGCAGGCAGCCTGTCCTGAGACATCGTCAACGATCTCCCGGTGTAGTCCTCGAGGATCGAGAGCATCGATCGTGCTGCTCTTCACGTGTCTTGGCATCCCAACTGTACGTAGGAATCGTTGTAGGATGGTATAACTTATACATGCCAAACGGGGACGTTCTAGATGCGAAGGGAAGCTCTGAACATTCCCAAAACACTTGCGTTGCACCAAAATGTAGGGACCGAGGTGACAACAGTCTCTCCTGCGCAACCCAGCCGCGAGAATTCAAATGACCATCCATAAACTGCCGGATTTGATACTGCTCTGAACCCCCGTCGTCAATCTGGTATGTGCCATTGTCCTTCCAAAGGAGCAGGCGAGGGCTCCATGAGGCTAGGTATAGTTACAATGCACGGGAGGGGCCTGTCCGAAGGCCGTACTGGAAGTGAAAAACATCCGGATTCGGTATTCGAGCCATGTGCGGCGGCGACGTTCAGCACACAGTTTTGATAGATCTCGCCCATTAAAGCAACATGAATTTTTCAGTCAATTTTATGATCCTGATCATTGCCATCAAGAGGATCCGATTGAATGATACAAAGCGAGTCAATCCATAGCCAGTTGATGTTGAGTTTTCGGGAAACCGCCACTGCGTCTTTGAATGTACGAGGAAGGTTAGCTTCTGGTATTTCTTCCATCATTGATTTATAGTTGGATGTCGTCAATTTGAGGTCAGACGCAGTCAAGCCCCAACTATGGCTTAGAGCAACATAGCTACAATTGCACATCGTTTCCGTCGTCTCAACTAGATGTATAGACGAACCGCTTAGATCCAATAGTCGAGGAGGTATGAACTTTGACTGCTGCCGCCTCGAAGATTCGGTATGTGTAAGAGTGTAAACGTTGAGCCAGTGGTTAGCTAGCGCTAGGCTGTGTTCGTTTTTTGTGTCATGACAAGCACGGGACAGTGATATGAGGTCTGGCTCATGTGGGCTCTTTCTCGGTGGGGCGAAGCAATCCAACCCGAAGTCTTCCATGAGCAGCGGATTCGTTGAGAGCTCGATAAAGATGTAATTTCTTTCATTACCAAACAATCGGAAGGTGACCACTGTGTCCTCTGCAAAAGAGATCGACGACGTCGATGCCAACGCTCTCCTTACATACGCAGCGAACCGCAAACAAATTTCACAACCTTCCGTAGCTGCGGCCCGCACAGCTGCTAGCGAGCTATGATGGGCTCCTTCGATAACCTTTCTCCTGTCGGGTTGGGATTCATCCCAGGGCGCATAAATCTTCACCTTGTTGATAGCCGTCATCATCTCTCTACAGGCAAGGCAGAGGCGATCGTTCAAGCTTGGAGATGATTTATCGTGAGATGGGGCGACATTGGACTGGGCTGGACCATCAGCCAGAGAAGCTGATAAAGAGGCTGAAGCATGAGGAAATGAGGAATCCTCCATTTCGCCCATTTCGCCCTACGAAAGAGGGAACGATAGGGCCCGGAAGAAGGAGATATGGTATTGCGTAAAGGTGCGATCGATGCTTGGGTTGGCATGAGGGGCAGTGTTGAGAGCCAGGTGGACCAAAGTTGAAGGCCTACTTTTAGATGCGAATGAAGCGAGATTGATTGTGCACGTAGTATAAGCCGAAGGGTAGCAGGAGGGTAAATTGTTTGAATGAGGTTGATGATGGAATGGAGTATGTTGAAGGATCTTCAGGAGAAATAAGTGGCCGACAACGACCTTTGAGTCGTTATTGATTAACAGCTATCAAAAATCCTGGCAAAATACCTCACAAGATTGCCAGGACTTTATGAGCCTTTCGCTCGAATGTGACTACTGCGTGTATGAATCAAATTTACACTTCCTTATTGCTTGTATCGGTGCGCTTCGAGTGTATATGATTGTTGGCAGCACTTTCGGCTACTTTTTCCTCCCATCTTCAAAGAGCCTAACATTACAGACGTCATATCCAATTCAATCAAATATTGTGCAATTGAAACCTAGGATAAACTACTTGTCCTCCAACAACCCGTCCAATATCTAAGGCGCAGTATACAGAGAGCACTCTTTGTATTCCCCCAAATCAAAAACAAGTTACTTTAGACATTTTGAAGAGGAGAAGGAGAGTAGTGCACATGCGCTTTCAGTTGTGTTGATAAAGCTCCAGAACTGGGAAATGCAAGGTCTTGAAAGTGTTTGATTGAGTGTGATGTCCTCTCGGGACGGTCCTGTAGCCAGCCTCATTACGGGGTAACGATATATCCATCGATCATATCGCATCTCTCGAGAACGTCAACACCAATATCTCCACCCCAATATCCCAACATCCCTCCTAAAATGGCCACCACAAATCTAATACCCAAAAAACCCTCGTTACATGGTACATCCATTTCCCCAATTCCCCTTATTTTCTCATCCGTCCATCTCAAACGAGTTCATCTACTACCATTACAATCCCCAGAGTACAAGTCAAGCAGGATAAGAAAAAGAGGGTATTACAATCATCGTACACTAAAAGGGAGTAGTAATCTATAAGTTTGTGCCAGAAATACACCCGACCCGTCGAGCTCCCAGAGCCGAGGGAGAAAAGAACGAGGAAACCAGAAAGAAGTTTGCAGGCACGGGTCTGGCCTGCAGTGGTATCATAGCGAGTGTGCGCGAAAGGAGCAAGAGTTGGTTTACATGTAGGAAATTTCGATCGATGTGGAGCTGGCCACCAATGAGCTTGTTTGATGTCGAGAGAGCTTTGGTGGGTGGGAAAATGAGCCATTGGACCGAGGAAGTCGGAGGATTTTGAATAGTGAGTCTTTGTCGCCAGACAAATTAGGTAAGTCAAGTAAGGAAATGAGAACGAATGTGGTGTCGGCCTGGTTGAGCAAATGATCAGAAAAACGGAAAAGTTTGCCGGTGGGCGTTGTTGTGTGAGATCAAAGAAATTTGAAACGAATGTGTTCATAGTTTGGTGATTGATATGTCCATGTGGAACAAAATGAGTGTGGTGGTCTGGCAATAGTCGGTCCAAATCCTCGTTCTTCTCCAGTCCTGGGTCGCGTTCTTTCCCTCCATCAAGTGCTACGCTCACGAAATCTTTGGTGTTCCTGTCCGCGGTGTCGATGTCTGAGAGCCCGATCGCTTCGGTATGTCGAGTAGCTTCGCACTTCCTGCGCTCACATTACGAACGTGCGATTTTCCGAGATTGACGCTGGTGGCGCGCTGCATGGGCGCCATTTCTTCCGTCGGCGTGTGATCGTCGGTGGGAGTCTCGTCTCCATCGTCGAACTCATCCTTCATAGGTGAGCCCTGTGGTGTAGGATAGTCATCTTCAGGTTTTGATGAATCTCTGAATTGGTTCAGAAGTCCTTCGCTAGATTTGACACGTGCGTCACGATGAATGACAGTCGGCTGTCGTCCTGCGGAAGGATGCATGACTGTATCGCCTTCTTTCTTCTGTCTGGGAGGGCTGTTTCGTAATTCGCCTTCAGAGTCTGAACCGCCGGCACTGTGCAATGCCATTGCACTGCTGCTAGCCTTGTGACTTATGCCCATGGCTGCTGAAATTCCAGATGTGTGACTTTCGCCTGGTTGGTTATTCATGCGGCGGAAATATTCATCGTCGGGAATGCCAAGCTCTTCAAATGAGCCAGTATACTCGTCTGCTGCGCGACTTATCGATGCGGTTCCTGTGCTATTGTGTTTGCGTGCTCGAGAAGACAAGCGATGCGGCTTTCCGGACAACCAAGATCCTTCCGAATCAACTGATGCAAGAGATGCAGACATGAGATTTGAAGCTCGACCTCCAGACACAGGTGAGTCAGTCCGACCTTGGCCCAACTGCTCCTGATAAGGACTGCTCACACGGCGCGAGGAGGCCTCTGTGTGAATAGTGGTAGGAATACTGAAACCTCGACGAGCAGCAATAGCTTTGGCGCCAGTTGGCATATCCACGGGTGAGCTTACGCGTGAATCAGGTGGAGAAATGGGCGACTCAGGAAGATCTTCCCTGAATTTGGACATTGTCCGAACTGGTGTTGCAGAAGTCGATCGGAAGGTGCTGGTCTGTGATGGTGCTTGATACAAATGCGCAGGTGGAGGCAGACGAGACATGGATTCTCTCGACGTGTTGGAGAAAGAGCTTTCCGACGGCACTCCTTGTCTGTCGGCAACTGCAAAAGACTTCCGTCGGTCACGTCGGAAAAGTGAAGACCACATTCCTGACCTCTTCCTCTCGGGGATAGGAGGTAGAGAGGTCAATGCAGCAGAATCGACTTCTTCACCGAGTACCTTGCTGATCTTTGCGAAATCTCCGGATCCCACATTTTCACCCAAGACTTTGGACGCCTTGCCACGATCTCCAGGATACACGGGCGACATTCGACCCCGAGCGTATGCCATAGCGCGTGCGGCCGCTAAGTCAGGCTCTTCCATATCCATTGTTGTCTCAAAGTCCGAAAAAGGCGTTTCCGCTCTGAACTCATCTGGATCGCCATTCGAGCTGAGCAATGGCATCCGTGGAATATCGTCACGTTGAGGGTATTTGTGATATGTGTCAGGACGGGTCAGCTGGGGAGCGGGTTCAGACTCTGGTACGGTTTCGTCAACGTCCTCCATGTGGAAGGTTGGCACTTCTTTGACTTCAGGGACGACAACGGGCGGAGCCACAACCGTGTCGATACCCAAACCAGCTTCCTTCACTCTCGCAGGTGCCATCATTGGCGATGCCACTGATCCAACGTCTGATTGCTGTTCCTGCATTTCGCGTAACCGTTGTCTCTCAGCCTTTCGTTCCAATTTCCGTTGAAGACGCTCTTGTTCCGCTTTTCTCTTCTTTTCGCTTCTTCTCTTGTCTCGTTCCATGACTTCACGCAGCTCTGAAGCATCGAGGTCGTCCGCCAAAGAGTCTATCCGTGCTCGTTCCTTGAAACCGTCCTTGCTATTCGCGGCAACGATTGTCTTCGCTCTCGACTCTCCTCGGCTTGCTTGCTTGTACATTCCTTGGCCTTGAGGATAGGGAGTGTGATGGACGCTGTATCGAATGGTCGGTCGCGGTGCAATAACGTCGAAGACACTGAGGCGGTAATTTCGCGATCCGGACGCGCCTGACATTGAAGAGTGAATGGATTCTTCCAACGGCAGGGATATGTTTGAGACTGGTCGTTCGAGGTGCCTGTTCAAGCCGCTCCGCGTTCTCCTGCTCTCTCTTCGCAACAGTCCACCGGAATCGTTTACGTCCGCTTTCCGAGGTATCGAGATTGGCGCACTCATGGCCCTGATCTCCTCTTCGCGTAGGTGTTCATCCTTCCGCTTCTTCGTCGACCGACGCTTCGTGAGTGGTCGCTCATCGGCAGCCCGTTTGTTACGGCTCGAATTGCGCTGTAGCTTCCCGTGTCGTTGTTTCGCGGGAGGTAGGGATTGGTGAGAACGTGACGCAGCATTGTTGTTGATGTCCCAATTGTAGGGAATTTCTGTCGTGTCTCCAGTCTGTGTAACGGGTCGCAAATGAGGGCTCGTCCTCAGTTCCTTGCTGTGAGGGAGCGCGGTGATGTCTTCTTCCTCACTCCTCAAGGTGTCGGCGGTGCCAGGACGGATTCCGAAGTGGGAGTCCATGGCAAAGGACGGGGAGAGGGGCGCCAAGGGTGGTGTGTGCAAGTCTTTCTCCTTCTCTTCTTCGTCGTCGTCGACCACCTTTGCCTTCCGTCGGGGGGTTCTTGGTCGCGCTGTGGGAGGAGTCCGTGGTCGGTTGGTACGGCGTTTGCTGAGTTTTCGCAGGTGAGGTGTGGGATTAATATTGTCGCGTCCAGGTCCACCAGGTCCACCCTCAACGAGGCTTCCCGTGGTATTCACTGAGTGGAGTACTCTCGAGGCCGGGTCGACGACGGGCTCAGCCCCGGCTTCCTTTAGTTTAGCCCCACGCCTCCGACGCCACGGCCAGACACTCATATCGTTCGTAGTACTCCGAGTCTTTCAGTGGAGAGAGTGGATGTCAGTCGTGGTCACGTTGTTTGTGACATATTTTTCCCAGGAGATTGAAATGAAAATGTCAAAGGTGGTGGTGGGACAGAGGCTGTTGTTGTAGCACCATGTCCTACAGGTCGGAGAATTGTAATGCTGTCGGGGATATGCGCTAACTTTAGTGTTGGCTGTCGGGAGGGAAAGCTTTGAGGAGGCGTAGATCGAACGGTCTCAAGTTAGGATGCTTGTTTCGTAGATATAGGCAAGACGAGACGGCCTTGCGCGGGCGAGATATCGGATATGTATGTGCAAAGCAAAGCAAAGCAATAATAGAACTTTCAAATGCACATGCAGGAACAATCAGCTTAAGAGGGAGAATTATGGGCTTTTGGTCACAAACGGTCTCTGGAAAGCTGCAGGCTCACGGATCGGCTTGTCGGACGGCGAGAATTCGACACCTTGGACGCAATGTGAGTGGCCAGCGAGAGAAGAGTGGCGTTTCCGCAGGGCAGATTTCGAGCTAGGACTAGACTCTCGCTGCGGCCCTGGATTGACGTTCTGCGGGTCAGTTGGACTGTGTCTGTCATGTCTGCACACAGGATAGATGAGGATTTTGATTAATTACAAAGAATTGACAGCAGGCGACACGCGATGTGACACTGTGACACTGCGACACCAAACGTTCTGTTCGCCGCCCCTATTTTTCTGTACCATGTCCATCTTGCAGGCCCCTCGACCCAGTCACCATGTGGTTTGAGTGGAGCAGTCCAACAGACCCGCAGACGAGGAACCAAAGAGTCGATCATCGATCATCATGCGAGCTCTCTGCTATAGGCTCGACTTGCTAGACAGATGCGCAAAGACATCATCGAACCTGAATGAGTCTGGAAAAGCACCCAAATTACGGCCAGCGAGTGCAGCTGAGCATGGCAAGTTTGACAAGCTGCACATCGCTCTCCCACTCGTTGCTCGTGGAATGCGATATTTTGCCTCCAACCAATCACCACCTCGACCCTCACTTTTCATCCCTAGTTGCTATCCTTCTTCTATCCGTGTTGTCTCCCTCTAGGCATCAGCTGCCGACTACTTGGAATGACAATCCGTCGCGCATCCAAGGAACGAGCATTCTATGGACGCTTCCGCAGATGAGCTCGTCAAACGGAGAATTTGCATCGCGTCTGCAATCTTGGGGAAACCTTTATGCTGGCTGCTGGGTCGCACGGAACGCTCCCGAACCAGCTTCTGTCCATCCATACATGCGCGCGTCTTGATGGGACCGATGCAGTGGTTCGGCCAACACGTCGGAGGTTCGATCCTTCGAAGAGAAAGGGTCTAAATCTCCTGGCAACATCGACACCAAGATATCGCCAGGATCTTTCCTACATCGGAGCTGAGATGGCAATGCTCCTCTTGTCGAACGGAACTCTTCTTCCCGAGAACATTCCGGAACAATCAACTCGTTCGATGGTAGACTTTTGCACTCTACTTGACCCGTACCGATCAAATTGACAAGCTACATCCAACACCTGGGTGCCGACTTTTCAATCTCTGCTCGATCGCCTGTCAGAGATGCACACCCTTGATCATGGGGTTGTTGAAACCAAGGATACTCCTTGTTTGAAAGAACCCTTCTTTTGAACACAAATAGAGTGCTGCTGCATTCCCACGGAGAATATCATGCATTACCCACAACGCACCTCGCTTCTTGCATCAGTGACGATTTGTTTCTTGTCTCCAATTCCAGTCTGTGGTTCAATTGTTTCGCCAACCCACCTGTCAAGTCACGAACTGTTTTGCGTCATCCTACTCGGCAAGATAATAGTCTCATCGATATTAATATCTTCAAATCTTGTTACCTGCTACACGAGAGAAAATCCCAAAGCACGAATCCGCAGTGCAAGGCAAACAAAACCGCAGGACCGACACATTGATGATGGCCACGTACGTCAAATGTGTTCGAAACAGCGACTCAATCCTACCTCAGCTGATTCATCCCTTCATGGCCCTTACGACGAAATGTCCCAACTCCACATCGACATCGATAAATTTCTGGCAATTTGAAAACGCATATTTCCAGAAAAAATTATGTTAGCCTGTTGGCTTAGAGGGAACGCCATCGGCCTGGAAACCTTGCATATAAGCAAATTACCTTCTCTGAGAACGGCACCTTAGAGTGCACTCATTCGTTCTAGACATAGGCCACTGTTCTTCCCACTGAAGCAGCATCTCGTAATCCTCTTTACGGCGTATCGTAGATCTTGCACATGATAAACGCGAGCGATTGACCTCTTTTCTACGACACCACATTTTACACTGCCCAAGAACCCGTAACAACAAATGAATATCGGCGAAGATGGCTTTCAAAACTGCCTTGCTCGATTCTTACTCGTCATTCCGAGGCTAGGCGCGCACTTTAATCCACGACCTCGGACACCAGGCAACAATGAAGAATCGAAGGACGAGATTTTGAGCCAAGATTCCTTCGAATACAATCTAAAATATCACCAACCAATGGGCTGAATAGTGAACGCCTCTGAGCATACATTAGGTTGCACACGTCCACTAACTGCTTTGAGCCATCAGTCCCAAAATCGTCACGGGATTACATTACCACCACACCCATTCGGCCTCACTTCTGCACAGCATGATCAGCACATGGTTGATGATTCTGGTTTTCCATTATCTGCATGAAACTCAGCCTTCCGAGGCTGCCCGTGCGTTCACGTTGACCCCTCATTCCCGCCTTCATCTAAGAGCCTCATCCGGTCTCGCCAGCTGTTTTGACCACCATGGCAAGGCTCTTCGGAAAAGCGGCAGTTCTTCCATCCGATCAACATCTAGATTCCTAGCTCTTCTCAAGGTTTTCAGTACCATTATGCCTGTTCTCTTTCCAAGGAGTCATTATCTGCTTCCAACATTAACACTGCATCTGGCCCATGGTATCCAGCATTTTCTTCAATGTCTTCGACCTGGCTTAAAATTTGGTGTTGGTCGTGAGCTGCCTATGCTTTGACCAGAAATCCCCGCTGGCAGGTTTCCACGCAGCAATTCTCCTTTGTAATGGAGGTTGATCCGAAAACTGATCGGTTGCTTGGTGTGGTCATATCGGTTCTTGGGTGTTAATTTGAGTTCCCACTGAGCCCTGACTGGCCTCTGAACGGTCTTCTCTTCATTCATGGACATCGTCACTGGTGCATTTTGGCTTTCTGGCTTTTCGACGGTCGTCTTTACCACACGAGTCTTTGTGAAGCCCTTGACTTCTGTCTTTGTTTTCACGTACACTCGGGTCGGAGCCTTCTCAGTCCGAA
Organism: Venturiaceae sp. KMAF11; assembly: GCA_023078705.1. Classification (NCBI taxonomy): domain Eukaryota; kingdom Fungi; phylum Ascomycota; class Dothideomycetes; order Venturiales; family Venturiaceae; species Venturiaceae sp. KMAF11. Next base: position 1,093,499 of record JALGOQ010000012.1, read on the forward strand.
ACTCGACCGGTGGCTTCGATGTTGGGGTGTTTGGTTTTCTTTCCACACTCTTCGTGATTTCGGTCACTGTGGTGACCTCTGCGACATTTTCGACGGCGAGAGTGGGATCGCGGGAGAATGCCTCGTGGATAACGTTGTTTGCAAACTCTGTGGCAGCTTTTGCAGTCTCTATGTCGGGATCGAAATACTCTGTTTGCGCATCTCCAGCTATTTCGTGGTTTGACTGCGTTTTGGCCTTGTCCTGCCACTGGACTCGGTTTCCTGACTCTGTGGCCTTGGACTCGTCTTTAAAAAATACGCAGTCCTTTCCGACGTCGATTTTCTCCTCGCTCTTTTGGGTTGTGGATCTCCCTTTGGACATGGTTGTCATGCCACTGTCGACTCGTTTCGTCGATACAGTCATCTTCTCAGACTTTTTTCGGATCAAGGAATTGGTTCGTATAGCTTTGACGAGTCTGCCCATGACGGACTTTTTCTCTGCGGAATTCATTCTACCGGATCGTGAAGAAATTTTGCGTCGAATCCGCTTGTAAGTTTGATGCTGATGAGTTGTGTAGATGTTCTGCTCAACGAGATCGATCAAAGACGGGGTTTTTTTTATCGTTGCGCTATCCCCTTGTCTTGACGTGTGGGAATTTTCTACATTCCACTGAGCGACTGAATTGAGTTTTGGTTACGAAATATGGTACCATTCAAATTTCAACCGTTGCAAGTGTGGTTCTGCGAGACCTTCATATCTCTCATGTCGACTCCCTTCATTGCAACAAAATCCGTATGCTTAGGACGCTTGGTAAAGCAACGCATCTTCCCCAGGCTAATTTCTACCAGTACACTTCTCGTACATTCTACGAGGTTTCTATCTTTATCATTCAAAGTCATGGTTCACGATGGTCACTCGAGCATCGGTTTGAGCCTATTTTCACTTCGCTGTTTGGGTGGGAGATGTTTAACCTTTTGCCGTACCATGGTTCGCCGAGCTACAAAACCAGCCACTTCTGCGATAATAGAGACCACGCAGAAAGCAAGATGAGATCGATAGCACGACCAGTTCTAACGATAGGCGACAGACGATCTGTCTTCAAGAACGATTGTAAGGACTACCCTCTTACACAGACTAGCCGCTGGAATCAATGCGACCAAACCTGTCTACCCGCTTTTATCACGTAATTGGCCTCGGCAGAGCAAGTTATGAAAGTAAATGGCGATGGCGTTGGGCTGATTGTGGAGGGCGAGCCGAGCATATTTCTCTTGCGTAGTGAGAAGGAGTGGTTGAGAAAGTTAAAACCCTGGCTGCACACCACCTCAACAGCTGCAATATTATCAACGCTGACTGTGGAGCAGGACTAAGTACAATTGGCTGACATCGTACTCAAAATTGCTGTTTATACGCCCGCGGCTTTTCCTTCGATAGTAGTGGGACGGTTCGACCTCAAAGATCGCATTCTGCGGTTGTAAGAGTAAGAAAAATACTGAAGTAGCAGAGCAGGAGAATCGACTGCCAGTGGTAATCCAAAATAGCAGTGCAGTATTGTCTCAACGCTCCATTATTTACACTATTCTGCTCGAATGCCCCTCCGAACAGATTCTCCCTCGCGTCTTATTATCTCACGATACTTCACCAAAAGAGAAAAACATCCACATCAGTCCACCAAAATTAGCTCGGCCGGACCGCTTTCATCACCTTGGAATCCCGAAATGGACGAATCTCAGTGCTTTTCGTCGATAGAGCACTCCACTTGGCGCTCCAATCAATGGTTGATCAATCGATGACGATGGAAGACAGTACCGCTGGTCGAGGATGGTGCAAAGATGTGGGTTAAAGTCAAGATTGAGCTCTCCTCCGCTCCCTCCACCACATACTCTCTTCTCTCAATCAATTGCTTTCAATTGTTACTTCTTGTATTGCGTGAAGATGAGGCGGGGAATTGCTGCGACCCTTTGGCTATTGGCTTACACTGCTTCGGCACAGAGTAAGTCTCCCAATCTGGATATCGCTAGGATCTTCGGACAATGCTAATGCCGATAAAGCAAGCACAAATACATCATCTGCTAGAGCAACAACAGCTTCGGGCATCAGTTGTCCATCAAACAATGGCCAGGCATATACTGACAGCGCCTCGGGCGACAAGTACATCATCGAATGCGCGGTAGACCGATACGGCGGCGACGCGAATGGCGGTCCCGTTTATGTCAACACCTTCGCAGATTGCATTGCTCAATGCTCCTCTGATGACGGCTGTGTTGACGTCTCCTACATACCTGGAACTCCAGGACCCTGCTACAGGAAGAGCTCTGTAGAAGCTGGCCAGGCGGATGACAGAATCTTCGGTGCCAGACTGGCAAACACCACTGCCCCTTCTATCAAACCAAGCATCTCAGCCAGCTCCTCCAGCGGCGTTACAAATTCGACAGCTTCAAGCGCTGCGACCGGGGATAATAATTCCGAGGCCACTCAAACTGTTGCTGGATCCACTACCACTGTTACGAACGATGCCGAAGTCTTCGCAACGGCTGGTGATGGTAGCGATCAGGCTTCAAGCACCGTTACTGTACCTACCAGCTCTACGACGGTTACCATAACGCCCACCTCGGTCAAGGTTGTCACTGTTGCAAACACAAGCACGGCCACTGTCATTGCACCCACATCGACATCATCTGGCGATGCTTCGGCAACGAATGATGCCGAGGCCTCGTTTAGCCAGGAACCGACGACAATAATCGCAGAAAGCTCGAGCACTTCTACTCGCAGACCAACTTTTGCGCAGGATTCTGTACAGGGTTCTGTCACGACGGAAGCTGGTGCTTCAACCAGCGAGGATTCGACGACAACTGTAACGGGAAGTTCAAGCACAACAGCTTCAAGCGAGGATGTCGAGTCGACTTCCAGCGTGGGCGAGTCAACATCTAGCGATGAAGTGACGACCACTGTCAATGAGCAATTAAGCACTTCGACTGTTTCTGACAGCTCGACGAATAATGCCAGCACGTCGACTGAAATCGCTGACCCAACCCCAGCAACCATTAGCGATGATTCAGGCGTGACTGGTACAGCAGCAGAGGCTCCGACGACGACGGCTACTCCTGTGGGCGATGATCAGTCAACCGTCTTGACGGATGGACCTGCTGCTTTTGCTACCACCAACTCGGAGGGAGATCTTGTACCTAATCCTACCTTGACTACAAGCGAGGCCGATGAGACCCCGTCTACTTCGGCTGTTGTTAAGGAGGCGACAACTTCTGATGCTGCTACTGGAAAGACCACCAACGCTGATATTGCTGAGATAAACACGACCTCCGAAGACTTAGCAGGCGAGACGACGAGCATTGAGCCAACTACGACTGTTATCAATTCTTCTACAGCAGCGGGCACTAGCTCTGAAGATTCAGATGCTCAGGAAACAAGCATTGAGGCAACTACCACAGTCGATAGTGATGCTCAGACTTCTAGCGCTGCTTCTGAAGAATCTGATGCCGAAACAACAGCCATCGAGACTACCACCACTGTTGGTAGTGATGCTCAGGCCACCACTGACGATGCAGGTGCTGAGACGGTCAGCATTAAACCAACCACTACGGCTGAGATTGCTACCGCCGAGTCCACCAGCACCAGTTCTGAGGATGCCGGCAACAATGAGGACTCATTTTCAACCACGGAGTCTATTGATGCGAAGGCCTCTTCACTCAGAGTCACTAATGCAGCTGGAGAAATTCACACTATCATGACCACCGAGTCTGCGACTCACACAGTCATTATTTCCCCATCTCCAACGACGGAAACGCAAAGTACTACTGAGACCGAGGAAGCCTCGACCGTTACCGAGTCTCCAGAGCTCTTGACTGTTACACTTACCGGGACCGATACAGCAATTTGCAATACTGGAGGACGTTGTGGCAGCAACATTGAGTCTGTCAAGGCTACCACCTTCTTCAAGAGTGGAGCCGTACCTTGCACGACGGCTACAATAGCCGCAGTTAAGAAGCGTGGTATCAAGGGTTGGGTCTGGTCGTGGTACAATCCTGCACATAGTTATCCAACACCATATTCTAGCCCAGCTCACTCCTGGCCCAACAACCCAACGCATAGCTATCTAACTCCAGTAGCTAGTCCATCAGCATATTCCTGGCCACACCTCAAACCAGCCCACAGCCATCCCGCCCCAGTCCATACATCTCATGTGTACACCAGCGTTTGCAACGGACCAAAATGTACCAAGCCTTACACCACCGAGACATTCTACCATTGCGAGACATGCAAGATCCCTGCCCCAACGCCCACATTGACCAAGTGCTACGGAAAGGCTTGTCAGACTTGGACTACTACAGCAACTGTTGCAACACACTACTCCACCTACGTGTCTAAGCCTGCTAAGCCTGTTAAGCCGGCTGGTAATTGTGACTGCGGATGCCAGGCCAATACCGTTTGCAAGTGCTTGCCAGGCCAGACGACAACTTCTTGCCCACCAAAGACTTGGGTGCCACCACCAGTCAGCTATGGTCCACCACCAATGGCACCACCAAAGAGCTATCCTCCGGTGCCTCCTAAGCCTGTTGTGTCGACATCTTGCAAATCTTCATCTTCGTGCTATTCGACTCCTTGCACTTCTTCGTCCTCGTGGGTCCCTCTCCCAACTCCTCCACCCCCGACGCATACTTGGAGTCCGCCATTGAGCTCTTCGATCTCTTGCACATCATCTTCTTCTTCCTCTTGTGTTCCTCCGCCATCTCCTCATCCCTCGAAAAGCTCTTCAATTCGTTGCACTTCACCCTCATCTTGGGTCCCGCCACCGCCACCTCCTCCCCCGAAAAGCTCTTCATCTTCTTGCTCAAGCTCTTCTTCGGCTTACGTGCCCTCACCCCCGTCGTGGTCCTATTTCCAGCCAAAGCCGCCTAAATCGACTTGGGTACCGCTCCAATTACCAAAGAGCTCTTCCAGCCCACCACCTATTCAAAGTTCAAGTTCCTGCAGCAAGTCATACTCAGCACCTATCCCGCCCCCTTCCCTGACTTCGGTTGCTCCACAGCCGCCTAAGTCAACATGGGTTCCTCCACAGCCACCTAAATCAACTTGGGTACCCCCTCCACCACCAAAGTCCAGTGCTACTCCTCCGCCTCCTCCAGCAATGACTTATGCCCCACCACCACACGCTCACGGAACTCCGCCGCCAAATGGACAGAAGACAACCGCGAAGTGTGTCGTTCAGCAGATTGCTGATGGTCAAGTCCAGTTTGTGAATACTTGTATGGGACGAACCTTGACCTCGAAGGGTTATACTCCGCCTCCTTTTGCGTATACCTCGCTTCCGGTAAGTTTAATTCAATTCAAGAGACTGGAGCAAGAGGTTTGAATCAAAGGCGGGATTTTTGAAATTCCCTAAACGTTTTGCAAATGAGCGAGTCTTGCTATGGTTCCCAGGATTTCTGGCAATTCGAAAATGTAATATGCCATAAGCTCTGGGCATTGATTGAAACTCAGGATACGCTTGTTGATTTGAAGGCACTGAAATCACTGCCCCTTCTTGCCATCTTTTTTGCCCTCTCACATCCTTTGTGTTTCGATATTAATCGATGCTTCAGCCTCGACCTCCAGGGCCTCCTGCAGCTCCCCCGGCTGTAAGACATCTTCAAATCTGTTTACATATTGTACAAAACATTGACAGCTTCTAGGCTCCACCCAAGGGTCCGCCAGCTCATGGCCCTCCAGCGGCTCCACCAAAGGCATCGTTACCACTAGTGCCACCAGTTGTAAGATCTCTTGTATGTAAAGCAGCATGTCTCACACTCACAAAGTCACAGGCTTCTCATCCTGCGCCGCCAAAATCTAAGGGACCAGCTCCTCCACCGCCAGCTCCACCGGTCGTAAGTATTGACATCCTAGCAGAATATATCACGTCTAACAAGAATCAGGCTTCGTCACCGGCTGCTCCATCTCAGCCAAAGGGACAGTCTCAGTCCGCGCCATCCAAGCCAGCGTCATCTGGCTATGGACCCGCTCCCTCCAGCCATGGCCCAGCACCCATGCCCGCTCCTTCCTCGAGCAAGCCTGTCGGTCCTCCGGCTATCTACAGTGCTTCACCACCTTCCAAACCCTCAGCATCAGGACCAGACCCAAGCAAAAAACCAGTTCAGCAAATCTCAGATGGTCAAGTCCAATTCCCAGCTGCATCTAAGCCAACTGTGGCACCAAGCAAACCAGCTACTTCGGGTACTCCTGCTGGACATGGAGCCGTCGCCTATGGGCAACCAGCTGCCTCAGGCCCTAGTGTTTATGTCCCTCCTGCCGCGTCTAAGCCTGCTACTTTAGCTCCGCCTGGAGCTTATGGCCCCCCTGCTGCCTCTGGCCCAGCCGCCTCGCCAAGCAACGGTGCTAGTATCACTACCTCAGCCTCCAAGACTGGGTATACCTATAAGCCATCTCAAGTCTCTGTTTCTGGAGCTGTAGATGTTAAGGCTAAGTGGTTTGGTCTTTTGGTTACTATCTTTGCGGGGGTTATGTTGATGTAAATGGTGAGGTTGGATAGTAGATAATAATTTTATTTTAATTTTAGAAATTAGTGTTATTTGGTGGTTGGAAGGAAGGGAATAGGGTTGAGGATGGGAAAAGCGTGGGTTTTTGGTGTTTGTGGCGTTTTCAGCCTAGCTTAGACATTCTTTTGTGCGGGTTGGTTGTGTGTAGAGTCATTCATTTATTCCTTCTTTTTGGGCTTGCCTTTTGATGTGTGCGGTGTGTGCTCTGAGTGTGTCTCTATCGGCTTGACTGAGTATGAGGATCGCAGGTTCCATTCGATATTCCGTGATGAGCATGACTGACCTTTCCTCGACTAGTAACATCATTTATTATGAAGTATTTTCTTGGAACAAGTCCCGCCGTGTCTTGCGGTCCACTACTTCCTTCAATCCAGATTGATACAAGATGTGTGTAGCAAGTTTGGCATGATGCGCGGGCGCAGATGTCGAGGCGGCTGTGATTTAATGGATAACTAAGGGAGCCTTACAGAGACCTATACAGCAAGTACAGGAGACAATAAACTGATTCCAGGAAATTACCGAAGAAAGTATTCTGAAAGATGTCTGCTACTATGTAGAAGCGGTGTTCTTTGACACCTCGTCTAGTCAAATACCCTCGTACACGTATAGATGTTCCGGGACAACTGATGGATTTGAGTGACACCAGATTAAATTCCAAGGCGTCGGCAACCAATTCAATCTAGATGGCGTCATGATACGCGGAGATACTTTTGATGCATAAAATAGCCAGTTGGGGAATATGAATAAGTTGCGGCTGAATCCTGCATGGTGGTACTTACTGTGCAAGTGTGGTGCGTCTTGAACATGTTTCAAATCGGATGCCGTGGGCGCACTGATATTTGGAAAAGGACGCTGACCAAGGTATTCAGCATGGATTGCGAGGATAGTCACCTCTGCCTTTCGCACCTGAGATTGAATCTCTCTCCATTGACATTCTATTGGTAAAAGGCTCTTTGTTTCGTTGTAGCTTGTGATTCTAGCACTTGCATTGCAAGTTCACACAGCGAGAATTCACGTCGCAAGATCTTGCGAAGGCGAGTCTTTCCTATAAACCTTCATAAGCTTCGATCCTGCTGACATCCGATTATGTAGCTTGGAAACCATCAATACAAGGAGCAATTCGCTGGGCGTTATACCCTGCAAACCATGCTTATGAAGAATGCAACACTGAACAACGTTCGGAAAATGTCTACGCCAATGCCAGATCATTATTTAGCACGGACGACCAAAAGATCGAAGCAGCTAAAGGTAAGGTTTGGCGCATTTATAGCCATAGGCTATACTCACAATATTAGCACGTCTGGACAAGGTCGCGCTGCTTGAATTCAACCCTGCTTGAATTCAACCCTGCTGCGGACTTGATTGGAGACAAGTCTACTAGAACCCCAGGAGATGTTATACCGTATTGAGGTTCGAAGAGGGTTCTGATGCCGATGGCTGGAGCTACGATAGACGAAATCAGCATAAAGCCAAACTCGTCTCGTACAATGGAGACGTACTCAAGGACAACGTTTCCTTAGAGGATACTATTAGTTCATATTACGGGCAAGGAGATCGTCTGTTAGCCAGTAGTATTAATATCAGCCCCGTGTGCCTGTGCTGGATCAAGGCTCGGAACGATCTCAATATCACCATCGTTTTGGACAGTGGCAGGTCGACTCAAGCGTGCATCAAAAGCATGGCGGAGAATAAGGATGCCTTTTGGAAATCACTGAACGAGAAAAGAGAAGAAGACAACAGCTTAGGCCCTGAGTTCGCCCCAATGGGCGCTGTCCACTATATGTTAGACTCCATAATATTGCATGAGGTGAGTTTGACTTCGTACGCCGAAGCCGCGAAAGCTTACACATAATGTTCAGCTTGGACACACATTCGCAATTGGACTTGGAAAGGACACAGATGGTTTCAACAGCTGTGGACGGCACAATGTTGTGGGCATCAAGAATCCCGACAATTTCGTTACGGCTCCGTGGTAATTTTGGCTTCAGCACTCGAAGACTTATAGTTCTTTTAGACTAGCTCGCCGATTTTGCCTTAATAGTTGACGTCGAAGAAGATGATTATGGCGGCTACAAAAAGGTAGCCAGATGGAAGCCTCTACCGGCCAATGTTCTTCCACATCAAAGAGAGGAAGTAAAGCTTGACGAGTTGACTCCAATTTGAGAATCCTGCAATTTTCGCCTTGTATATGGACCATCAGCTCAGATACTTGTGATTGACGTGTAAGGATGTAGGGTGAAAAATGATAGAATGCTAGCGAAGGTGTTCTTCGCACACATCATGTAATGAGAAAATGTGATGCAAGACTGGTTGTTGCGAAGCTCAAATTTGACCTAGAATCTGGACCTAGAATGAGGTGATGTAGAAGTTAGTATTTGCCCACTGCTTGAACAAAACAGATTCGATCGCGAGGGTGTACAAAAAACAATCTGTATTTTAATAGAGATGCGTAAAGCATACTTTGGAGTAGGCGAAAAACTACATTCGAGAATTTGCCCCGAATATGAACAATGTGGGCTTGAAATTGGAGAGCTCAGCAGTATTGTTACTTCGAATCCTTTTACGAGAGCATCCCGGTTTTGAAGAAACTTAATAAACTTGAGCCTCCTGGAAAGCCGTAACCAACATCCTGCGAAAGTTCTGCATGCATTTCTGTGCCCAATAAAAACGCTTGACTCAGCTTTTGCAGCCTACTTTCCCCTTTCCGTTGGTCAAAGGAATTTCAACCGGCTTTCAGTAAGTTTTTGATAGCAAGTAGCCTATACAACAGGCGAGCCCCCCCAAAAAGTGTTGAGCAATTGGATATCGCTGATAATCTCATTGAACAACTCTGCAAAGAAACTGAAGTCTCTTGCGAAACTTTGGTTGAAATATTTTTGATAACCCTAAAGCTGTTACGCATCGTTCTTCTGAGACCTATTCGTAAGCATCCAACCCAAACGCCGAACATACAAGACGTCACATGTAACTCCGCCAGTATGGAAGCGCCAGCAAGCAAGTCCATTGATATTCATTCCCACCTGTGAACGACTCAAACTCATTGCACTGATTGAGCTCGTCATGCTCAGGCACATCCAACCCGCTGGCTTCCCCGGTGAACGGATACTGGAAGATAATCCCATTTCTTCTTCGCAGACCGGCTGAAAATACTCCCTCATTACTGGCCCATTTCCACGTGATTGAGGGAACGTCAACACCAGAACTGCTGTCAACAAGCAGATCAAGAGACAACATGCCTGTTGATGTCATGAGCACGTGGTGTGGTTGACGGCCAGGGTCATCCTCATGCCACGTGAAACTGCTATTCTTGTGACTAAAGTCATCCCAGAGTGTGGCTCTATAGATCGAAGTCAGAGGCGCTCTGAGACCACCAGATGACAAACTTACTCAAACATCCATTTTCCATGTGTAACTGCAGACTGGTCCTTCTGTCCGACACTACCCGGTACCCAGGTCATGGAAAGAGTCCAAAAGCCTCCCGGGGAATATCCGCCCTTCACGTCGTAGGGGATTTTCCACATCTCAGACTTCTCCAATGGTTTCGGTCGTGAGAAAAATGGCCTTGGATCGATATAGTACCATGCCGTACCACAAGGAGTGGAGATTGAGCCAGAGGGTGACATTTGCTCGGGACTCAAAGTGCCTAGGAAAAAATCAGTCCCTCTCGCTATCCCAAAATGAGCCTTATAATATTACACTGTTTGTTTCTCCTGAATGCCATGTGGAAGTTCACGCATTGTTCTTTGTAGAACTCAGTGGACCCACTCCATAACTCTTTGGTGCAAGTACCGGGAATTCCTTCCCACCTGAACTCAAAAGTTGTATCCGGATCATCTGGGAGGTCTTCGAAGTCTTTGCCACTATACTGTGTGCCACTGTACTGTGTGTAATTGTAAATATTGGTGATATTTTGGCGTGAGAAGTTACCCAAATCATCGCACCATAGATTCACAACGCTGTCCGATGTCAGGATGCGATCTGTTAATGTTTTCGTGGTCAACTTGCCTTCTCCAAGAGTCTTCCCAGACAGGTTGCCATGGCTCGTCGAAGCAGGTCACCAAACTAGCCAATCCGTTGGTGTCAACATAATCATCTTCAAGTGCTGTCTCGGCGGTTTTGTCTTTAGCCACTTTGGCTTCGATATAATACTCTATGGTGCCACATTCCGTCTTGAATGATCCATACTGGTGCATGAGATTGATGCCAGCTCCGTATGAACTGCCTGATAAGTGGTTAGCCGTGGAATTAAAATATCGGATGCACCTTACAAGCTGAAGAGTTCATAAAAGCCGTTAAGTAAGCAAGACATTCTGTGTACGGATCCTCTTTCAAGGTCGAGTTCCCACAAGTTCCAAATATATGCTCCCATCCGAATTGAAAGTGGTAATCTGAATACGCGCTCCACTTCTTAACGTCACCGGGATCGAACTTGTCTGCTCCGATTGTCATAGTCATGTTTTTCGTGAAGAAGTCGCTGAGTTCGTTGCATGCTATGTCAATGACGCTATATTTGATTAGGCTCATGGCTGATTAATTGCGGAACGAACTTACTCAAGCCACAACTCCTTTTCCACAGTGATAGTATCAGCATCACTGCATTCTGGGTTACCGAATACTAGTAATGGAATGATTGGAGTATCCAATGCAGCAAGGACAGACTGCAACCAAGTCATGTCAATCACTTGAGATGTACCAGTGACTTCAAACCATAGCCAACATTTGCATCCTATCTTTGAGTTCATCTGAGTGATATCATATTCGCAGGACTAATTATGGATACTGAAAGAGTAACCACCTACCTCCGTGCAATTTTTGTTTATGTTTTTGCCCAAGCAATCAGTATCGTCGCAATTTGGCTAGAAAAGTTAGTATATGATCATGCCCATACAATATTGTACGCACAGAAGATGGCTCCAGAGTATCTGTCCGACAGGGCTTGGAGGATGACATTGTACTTGTAGCGAGTCTGTCCGCCTTGATCGTATACCAATTTGGTACGCTTCCTTGGCCCACACCGATTAGGAGGAAGTTGTTGACTACAAGTTCATATCCGATGAACAACATCGTTATCCTGTCTGCGGACGGTGGGCGTGGTGTTGATAAGACGAAGACGTCCTTGTGGAAATATTGCTGCAAAAGAGCCCAAACATATTGCAGAAGATTGTCCTTGTATATTATCTCCACATGGTATTTGGCAAGAGCGAGAAACGGCTCCAAAGCTCCATAGAACTGCATCTGAAGATATATTCTAACCATAATGCATGTAAGAATTCTTAAATTAAGGTTGTCGTTTGCTATGAACCAGGCGAATTGTTTTGCCGACATGATCCATCCCGGCGCCATTGGTCCTGCTGCAGGTTTGTTCACTGGCAATCCGCGCTTGGAAAATTGTGTGACCTTTGAGGGGTAGAGCTGCCGGGCAATCTGCGTAGATCTCTGTGTTCATATACCAGCTAAAAGTTGTGACTAATTCCGAGGGCAGATTAATGACAACATTGCCTCCTGCATCCGTACTAACGACGGGCTCCGCATTTTCTGCGGTTTGCATAGGTTTGGGCGTGACTGTGATAATTTTACTGCCCCCAGGAGGCTTGACTGCGAAGGCCGATTCTGTCAAAGCCTTGGAGACTTGAGCGATTAGCGTCGATTGAAGGCGAATGGCATTCGGTCGTCTTTCAGCACGTTTCTGAAGTTCGGAAACCGCCCATGTTTCCATCCATGCTGAAACTGCCAGTATCACTAGGGCTCCGATTTGATCTGGGTCGTCGGTTTCGACGTGTGCCTCCTCCAAACTGAGAACTTCCTGTATCGCGTTTTGGCATGCATCGTTGACTATTATGCAATGTTCTTTTACCGCTTGTGTCGCCGCGCTGTAAACCTTGTCTGGAAGGTAGATATCAACACCAGTGGGAAGCGTTTTTGAGCCTTCAGTAATGGCAGCTGGACCTGGAGTGATAGCAGCAAATGCGTCATAGAATATTCTATCCGTTGGGAGGTTCGTAGGCTGCGATGCGTTAGTTTTTCCACACTACACGGCAGCCTTGAAAGGCATGATGGTGCTTACCGTCGTCGTTGGTCCTGACAGAGACTCGAAATCGAGCGTGAGCATGTCAGCATATGTGAACTTGGTTACACCCACAGCAGGCATAAGAAAGACGTAGGTCAAAAGATAACCAATCAGCATGATGCCAAACGTGTAAGTGATTGAAACAAGCAGACAGAGAAGAGAATTGACGGAAGAGATGACCTTGGTTAGAGTTCAACTGGGTCAAGTTGTGTCTATGAATAGCTTATATGTTCTCCATAAGCTTGTATGCTAGTGAATGTAGGTCATGATGATGAATCAGCATACCCTCCCTGACTTCGTAAATGCTCGATATCAATTTGTTCCCAATACTCTTGCTGTGTTGATGTAAGGAGAATGTGAATGTCTCACAGGCCATCCATGATCACGGCAGTGGTTTCTCAAAGTTTCAATCTAGGCTCCTGTGTTTTAACCTTGCGTATAGATCACATCTCTTGACTATCGGACTGGAGTACGCTATATCTAAGTATATGACGCAAGGGAAGAGAAATGGAGATGAATCTCTCGATGTTTCACTGTCCTAGCGTTCAGGAATGTACAAGACATTGAAAGCTGAAGGATGAACGTATAGCGCTCTTCTAAGTAATGAAATGCCTACTCTTCCTTGATGAAGCCGTTGTTACCTTGGGCTGCAAGATATGTGGCTCATAAGCGGTCTCGTGCCTGTCTTGCTCGTTTCGACATATCAGCTCCATCATTTTCCACAATTGGCGGCGCGTTGTGTTTTGTTGTGTGTGCGAGCCATTTTTACTGAAGAATGAGATGTCGAGTCTCACAACTCTGACACGGTGCTACCGTAGGTCCAGCACGGCCTTTGAGTTCCACCTGATTTTTGGAGTCAGTCATGAACACAGAAAGTCTTTGAATGAAAGAATGATGGTGCTTGGTAGCAGGGTCAGTGAATCTTTAAAAGCTGCTAGGAACGGTGGAGTGTGCAACTCTGTGTGTCAGACATAAGCAAGGTGTGATTCTGACACGCTGGGAGACCAGGAAGCTCAAATCTCATGATGTTCCTGGGGATCCGTCGAATGATAGACTTTCGAAGTGGCTTAATTATAATTTTACCACGGAAGTCTCAGTCTCACATTTACCAATTTTGGATTCAGCAGCTTAGCAACTTCTTAACATAACATGCTTGTCATTTGCATTGGTTACCCTGCTGTTTTCGGCCCAAGCATTTGCAGCGGAGGTGTTCATGGTGAAATCCTGCGAGAGAAAGCGGATCGTTGACCAACTATACCATTAGCTGACTGCCATACAAAGTATGGAAATTTACTCACGGTAGTGATTCGTCCAGCCATAACCCAAGTAATCAATACACACGTATAGGGTAATCCAGCACATCGAAAACCCGACGTTGTCGCTATAGTCGAGGTGTTATTTGGCACGAATGAGAGCAAAATTACCGATGCGAGGGTTCAGAAGTTATTCTTTTCCGTACAGTCAGGTGTCTTTCAAATCCGAGACTGCCTGAGAAAGATCGTATTCGAGAAGCCATTGCTGGTTGATCACTTGATGGCTATGTATCACGACAGTATCGAGGAGTACGAGTAAAGACGAACGCGATTGGGGTTGTTGCCGAAAAGATTATTTCTTACATAATGTAGTGGGCGTGATATCATGTGCAGCTACCGGGTCATAAAGTACGCAACTGACAACCGCTTTCCCAAGATCATCAAAAGCGTCATGATCATCTATAGCATCGCCTAGATCCGTAACTCTTTTCATTTCTGAATCTCGAGACTTCGGTTCTGGGGCCTTTCTATTTCTGAAGACCAGCTGATCTCAAATCTAAGCACTCAAGGTCAAGGCAACGTGGGATCAAGTCACTCTACCTCTCCCTTCTCTCGTGTGCGGGCAGATTTCAAGTACCGAAACCATAAAGCGTCGGATATTCTGTTAATCATTCAAGGTATCTCGAAGTTCGAAACGTCATCTACTTTTCAACAAAGTCAGTTTCATTGGCGCCAAGGCTATGAGCAAGTTCATCGAGAAAGTTCCCAAGAGCATGATTGGCTCTATGAAAGTGTTGCATCTGGTTGGGCCTACTTAGTGGAGAGCACATGCGGATGCGCTTTTTGAAATACTAGAAAAAGAGTCACGGAGACATTTTGGACACATCCAAGTCACGGAACAGATGAAGATCAAGAAACATCAGATCACCGTCTTCGGCGAACACTGGTTGCACCCAGAAGGACTTATCCCAACTCTGGGCTGTATCGACGCAGAAGAGATTTTTGTTGAAGCTTGGGGACCGGACGCAAAAGTTCAGCTACCGACTGACGATTTTCATCATCAACTATCCTATAATGTTGCACTTGGACCTCCTGAACTAGAATGACAATCCGAACCTACTGATACAGCCGCCCTCCAACAGGTTCAGCAACATCAACGCTGGTAAAAGTGCAATAGCCTATACCACTCTTCTCGTGAGGTTCATCCTGTGAAGTATCGCACTCCTTTTGTTCGATTGCGCGCCATTGTACCGGAACTAGTGATGCATTCTCATCTCCTGGGGGTGGATGACAAGTCGCACTAATGAGTGCAGAACAGTTTCTAGCAAACGGCATGCTAGTCTGATATTTCCTCGTAGCTAATGACGCACCCGCTGAAATATAAATTGCACCAACCACAGTGGTTAATATGATGGCCAGAGGCGTGAATCCAACGGTATTCGGAGATTGTGCCGGGTCCACTGCGCGCAGGCCGTCGTTTGTGAGAATGTCAATCATCACGAAGAAGATGCTCTCGGAGGAGAGCCAAGGCAGAAGTATTGATAAGATAAGGAGTGCTATGGAGTATCGACAGGGCACTTGTAACCAATAGGTGCTCCGCTGCATGCCCAAAGGCTCACTAACCCGCAACGGCATTTTGGAGTGGAAGTATTGACTCTATTCTTTGTTGACCAGCATGGAGGTAAGAATGCTATTGGAGAACAGGTAGGTATATGAAAGGAGGACTTGCGGAGCGTTAGCTATCAAGGTATCATCGACAATGTTGACTTTTCGATCCAGGACTTTATTGCCTCGGCCGGTGAGCGCACTCATGCCTGATTCCCAAAGTGAACGAAAACCGGAGATGCCAATGTGGACCGCAGAAATCTTGATCGTAATGGCAACCAATACGGAGACCGGAACTAAACTGAGTAGATTTAGCGGACGAAGCATGGATGTGCAAGGTAATTTACAAGACGAAGAAACCCATCGATCGGAAATTTGAAGACGTGCGAGCCCACCGATGTCTCTCCAATCTGTAAGGATGTGGTTCAAGGCTGATATGGGATCTAGACCAAGCTATTAAAACTGATGAAACTAGTATTGCTTATTGCAACTCCCCTTCACTGATTACCGTATTAAAAGCACTATATAATCTATACTGTATATTAGACTTATTACTTACTTATTTAATAAAATATATAGCTTTATATCTTGTTAAATTTACTTTAGTTATAAGCCCGGTTTTACCTAGAATTAATTTACGTATATAGTTAATATTATTATTTGTTCTCTCTCTATTTTAGTATATACGCTTAGCCTAAAATATTTACCGCTTTATTTAGTATACTACTTACGAGCCTTATAATATTAATTAGTTATACTTTATATTTATTCTACCCCGTAACTATATAACGATATTTATTAACTAAAATAATATATCTATATTAAAATAACCTTTCCTCGAGGTCTTTCTCGACCTCCCTTCTAAGTATAATACTTTTAGAGACTAGATCCGTATAATTATAGTTACTAATAATATCTAGAAGTTCGTAGATCCTAACTTTAAACTATAGGCTATTTCCTTTTCGGCCGAGGAACTAAACCTTATTACTATACGAAACGCTATTATTAAAGCTAATTCGTAGCTTAAGGATACGCTAGTAATAACTATTCTAGATTTACTAAGGAAATAATATATAACTTAGCCCGTATTTACTACTCCGGATTTCCTAGGCCCGTTAACTATCGGCCTAGAAAATATTGATTAACTTAGCCGAATAAATTTAACCTAAAAGTAGCTTTTCGAGTATTATATAAGTAAGTATAGTATTAACTTACGCTAATACGACTATTAAGTAAAAGCTCTACGAGAACTTAAGATTAATATTTTAGTATACGTCTTATAATCTTACTATATATATATACGCTATTATAATATTATACTCGATATTATAATAGCTCTTAAAACTAAGGTTACTCTTATAGACCGAGCTCTTAAAATTAATATATAGCGTTAATACGAATACGTTACTACTCTTAGTCTAAAGGCTATAACTATTAATAGCTAGATTAATAGTTAGATCTCTACTTATAACTAAGTAAAGGAGATAAACCTATCTATTATCGATAATAAGTAACTAATCTTTAATTTTATAGGTATAGTTACTAGGTTTAATTCTATCTAGTTATAGAACTAAGATAAAACCTTAAATAACCTCCTCTTAGATAGTAAGCCTCTACTAAGTATTAAGACTATTATAGCCCGTTTCTAGAATAAACGTCGCCTCGCTATTACTAAAGTACGAAATCTATAGCTTAAACCTTCCGTATTTAGTATATTTTAGGGTAAGAAATAGTTAGAAAAATAGCTAAAAACTAAGAACTTTATAAACGTTAAGGCTAATACTACTTTAAACTAAAAGAAGAATTGCCTTTACGGCGAATCTTATAGATAGGGTACTTATAAATACCTTATTAGATCTTTATAAGAGGAAGGATAGAAACCTAACTCTACTATTTAATATAAGATAGATAATAAAGTTAAGAAGAGTCCCTATCTTACTCGTATTATTATAAATATTAATAAATAGGCGTTAGAAAGAAGTAATACTTCCTTAAAACCCCCTAAAATCGCTATTTTAGTAGCTATAATAATAGCTATTAGTTACGGACTACTAACTATTATAGTAGTAACTTTACTAGTAATATAGGCTACTATATACTATAACGTTTAGTATCTTAATACTACTTCTATAGACTACGTTATAAATACTAGCGAGAACTTTATACTAACCTCTACTATACTAACCGGCTCGAGTATTATTAAAGGTATAGGAATAGCTCTTATTAAGTTAAAGGGAACCATAAAACTACTAATTTTAATACTAAATAGCCCTAGAATCTTAGTTCTTTTAGACGTATACTATACGCTATTATATACTACTAACGTTATTAGTATAGTAAAGCTTATTAATAAGGGCTATAACGTTAACCTTAGGGCTTATAGAATCGTCCTTAATAGTACTTATAAGGCTTTATTTTATCGTAAAGGAGCTATATAGTTTATAGCTAGTTCGACTAAAATAGTAATCTCTAAGAAAAGTTAACTTCCGGAGTTACGTAAGATAATAGATCTTTTATATTTTCCTTAGAATCCTATAAACTTCGAGTTAATTACTTTCGTAACTACTACTAGTATAGCTCCTACTATAGCCCTATATACTAAATTAATAATACTAAGGCTACTAAAGTAAGTAACGCTTAAGGAATAGTATAAAATACTCGGTTACGTATTAACTACTACGTTAATAAAACTTAAGGAATATACTATAGGGGTAGTTATTACTAAAGATAGCTTACTACTAGCTAGTAAATATAAGACCTACGTAATTTCTAAAGCTTAGAGGGTAGTTTCTAGACGTCCCGGTTACTCTAATATTAGTCTTAGTCTCCCTTTTAAGAGGGTATTAGTAGATATAGTTTACTATATATTATCGCTTAATTATAACTAACTCTTAACTTACCTAGTCTATATTTCGTATAGCTACTATATAGTAACTAATTACTAGTCTTAGGATTAGATAGTTAACGTAATTAAGGAATTCGTTCTACTTATTTAGGCTATAGGCTTTAAAATTTAATAGCTTAAAACCGACGCCTTCGTAAGTATATAACTTATTAGTTTCCTTAAATAATACGGAATTATTCGAGAAGCCTCTACGCCCTATATATAGGCCTAAAATAGCGCCGTAGAAAATACCGGAAAACAGCTTACTTAGCTCGCTCGCTTAATTCGAATATATATAAAACTCCTAGTAAATCTTTAGTCTAAATACGTAAAAGTAGTATACTACTTACTTAATCTTTAGCTAATAAAACGCCTAGATTAGCGTATACTATTCGAATATATTACTAGTCGTAAACTAAACTTATCTTACCTTTAAATTTTTAGTTACCGTACCTATCCTCTTATCTATAATATTCTAAAAAAGGAAAAAATAGAGTTACGAGTATATATTAGCTACCTTATAAGCTACGATTTTAGTAATATCTTTCGTATTTAGGTCCCCTTAAAAGGCTATATTATATAAATACGAGATATTACCTTTAACTCTACGAGGTTCTAGTCCCCTAACGACGTAGATCTAGGTCTAATTTAAGAAATTAAGGCTTCTATTAGCGTATTACCCCCTTTACCTTCGCTATTAGATAGTATTAAGGAAGTATTATATAATAACTTTAGTATTTACTACTAAAATTTAATATAATTAACTACTCTAATCGACGACGAGTTATAGCCGTTATAATCTAGTATAAAACGAGTAGTTACTTAGCTTCCTACGCCTTTACTAACTCCCTCTATAACGTTGGAGTCCCCTAAGGTAACCTAAACCGACGATATAGAATATACTCGTATATCTTATAAGGTTACTATAACGGTAGAATTCTTAGAGGAAGCTACCCGGCTATTATAGTATTACGAGACCTCTACTAAGAGTATATAAGTAGGCGTAGACCTAGATTCCGAGAATATTATTACCGGAAAACGTTAACGTATATATAAGTCGTTTATAACTTAAGTTAAAGATCTCTTAGGCTACTATTTAGCCTATAACTTAGTTATATCGTTTACTACTATAATATCTCGAATATATATTAGTTAGATACTACTACTACTAATATATTAGTATTACCTTATTTAATATCCTTATATAGATTAATTTACTACTATAGCTAAAAAGGAATATAACGACCTTTACCGTATAGATATATTTACTTACGTTAACGAAAAAGATATAGACCTTAGAATTACCTCTCTACCTCTACTATAGGTATTTACCTATAAGATTAACTCCGATAGCTACTTAGTTAAATTTAAAATATAAATCTACGTAAAAGGCGACTTATAACTTACTACTACCAAAACTATAGTAACTACGCTTATAGTAAGGATATTTAGATTCCTTATAGCGCTTATTACCGCTTTTAGACTTAAGATAAGATAATACGATATCGTTAATATATATATTAACGCTAGCCTCGACGAAACTATCTATATATAATACCCTAACGGCTTCTAACGCCCTAGTTTAATTAAACTCCTTCGTACCTTATACGGTTTAAAGTAATCTCCGGCTCTCTAGTAAGTATATTTCTTAGAAATACTTAAATCGTTTAGCCTATTACCTATTCTAGGAATTCCCTACTTATATATTAAATAAGATCTTATTATCTTCTTCTTTATAGATAATATTATCGTTACTTATTATGAAAGATCTATATATCTTATCTTAGAATTTAAGCTTAAACTCGTATCTCGCTATACTATTAAACGTATAGGGGTGCCCGAGTACTTCCTTAGTATTAGGATTCTATATAATATAGTAAATAAGATACTTTTATTACTATAGGATACCTATATTAAGAAGATTACTACTAAATTTAACCTAACTAATCGTAAATAAGTCTTAATGTTACGACTAGTTTTCTCGGTACGGTATAGTTCACGTGTCCTTAGAGTATCCTTATACTCCTTTTACTTAGGAACGCCTGTCGTATCGTACTTTCTACCTAACGAGGGTTTAGGGTGAGGGCGAGAGTTAGTAGAGGGACTTACCTTAAGTCCTTCCTTCTTTTCTTATTACTTTTAACTAGCTTTAAACCGTAGTTGTATGGTTGACTATAGTAAAGCGTAGTAGGGTTAAGGAAGAGGGGAGATAGCGTTAGCCTTAAGCTATATATTCTTCTAAAGTCTCTCTAGGTATAAGGCTAGGGGCATATAAGATAAATCGGCTTTATATTTAAGTAAAGTATCGTTACTGCTTATATATCTTGTAAACCTCTAACTTAAGAAAAGTAATATAAGATAACTACGAAGAAAGAAATAAGAGATCCTGCTAAATACCTTCCTTATATATTCCTTCGTCCTATAGGTTGCCTATACTCTTAGCAACCTTTCTATACTTCCTATACTAGGGACTTTTACTAAGGCTATAGGAACTATAGGTATATTACGTGACTACGCTTAGTACGTACCGCTAGAGTTATTACTTAGCTCGTCCTACTACTCTATCTACTCGTTTTCCTAATATTCTAGGTCCTCTGTCTCTAAACCTTCCTACCCTATTATTTCTTCTAGTATCGTTTCTATAGCTTAGGTGTAATCTATAACACTACCCTCCCTTCTAGGAATTCTTGTCCCGAGGATTTGGCGTCGGCGTTCCTCCTATTAACGCTAAGCTTATAGTATAGGGGGATTATAAGTATGCTCTCGTTCTTACTACTTATCGACCTCTAGTTCTAACTCTTCCCTAACTATACCAAAGGCTTTCTCGTTAAAGTCTCGCGAAGCTCGTTCCGCCGCCGTCTAGGCTAAAGGCTATACTATACCGTTTCCTTACAAGCGTTATTATAACGCTAAACTAGAGTATTAGGTAGACGTTACGGTGGGTAAATGCTCCGCCTATATTAGTATAGATCGAAGTTACGACTTAATCTTATCTAAAGCTAACTATACGTTTAAGAGTACTCTTATTACTCCTTTAGTCTATATAAATTCCTCTTACTAAGGTATTCCTTAGTTAAACCCTTATCTAACCTATTCTTCCCTTTCGTTATAGTATAAGTAATAGTCTATCTAGCTATTATTTAAGAGTATAGCTACTTCCGAAGCTAACTCTTTCCAAATATCGTTACTAACTTACTTTAACTATAATTTCCCTAGGTTCTAACTCTCTAGTTAGGCTACTACTACTTCTTTTACTTAGGTTATTAAGTATTCCTAGGTTCCTTCCTAAGCTACTCCCTAGAGTCCTACTTAAATTTCCTTAATCTATTCTCTATCGTTCTTCTATCTTTCCTTAGTCCTTCGCCTAAGTACTATTGCTCTTTATTATAGCTATTTTATATCGTTTCCGTTCTACTAATATAACCGTAATCCTTATTTATCTACCTATATTAAGCTTATATCTCCCTTAGCTAGCTCGTATACTAACTATTGTCTTAGGGGATAAGATTAACGCGTAGAAAGAAGAGGTTCGTCGGTAGTTAGAGAGTATAGATAAAGAGATCTCTCTTAAGGAACGTTCCTTTAAGGAGTAATATCGTCGCTATCTTTAACTTTAAGCTACTTATCGCTCGAAGAAACTTTATCTTCGAAAATAGCTATATCTTCTAACTAAGCGTAAGAAGATTTAGTAGGCTAATAACCTCCTTACTCTAGAGAAGCTTAAGCGGCTAGAGTACGAAGCCGCGCTTCGTAGCGAGATAACTCTATACGAGGGTTACCTTTATAAACCTACCCTATTATATAGATTCCTCGTTCCTAAGGACTAAGCTCCTCTATTACCGTCTTAAGTACCTAAATCGGATAACTAACTACTTCCGCTAAGGATACCTATTTCCTTAGACGCCCCCTTAGTTAATTAGCCTTCTATACCGGGGATATCCAATCCTAATTCTAATTTCTAGAAGTCTATAGGTTTTAGCGGTAAAACTAGGCTATCGCCTACTAAGTACGTATTAGGTTACTAATTAGTTCCTATATATTTTCCGCGTTATTATAACCCTTCTATTTTACTAGGTAGTACGTTTCTTTTCCGATTACCTAATAATCTAGAATTTATTCTAACTTATACTCCTCTTCTTTATCGTTAATAATAGTTACTATTAGGTCTACTTTTGCCCCTTCTAGTGCCTTTTCTAGTAGAGCTATATAGAATACCGGGTATATTCTTATATATTATAGGAGTCGTAGCCTATAGTTAACCTTACCGATTCTTTCTTCGACTTCAAATGGTCCTAACTTGACGTGGTCTAGTTTTACGCTAGGTCGTTTTGTTTTAATATTTTTTCGGAGTAGGAAAACTTTATCCCCCCCTTTAAAGGTCGGCGCCGAAGACCTATTGCTATTATAGTATTTTGCTGCTCTATAGCTAATAAAACGTAGGTCTTAGGTCAATTATGCCTGTATTTCCTTGATTTACGATACTCGGAACTTGGTATTTTGGAACACTTGTCCTAGTTCTAGTAGTTCGTAGTACGCTTTTGGTTAATATCTATATAACGCTTTATATAGAGATATCTTAGTTAGTTCGGTAACCGCGCTATTATAGGCGTATTAAGCGAGTGGTAAGAGCTTAACCTAATTATTTTGCCGATAATTAATATAAAAGTATAGGTATTATTCTAACGTTTAATTTAACCGTTCCGTTTATCTATCTGTCTATAGGTAGTATACTATAGATATCTTTTATTTAATTCCTAGCTAACTAACTAGTAAAGTCTAGAATTTCGATGTTAACTACTTATCTCGGTCCGAGATAATTCGTTATAGTATTCTATAATTACTAAGGACATTTCTTATAAACGTATATAAGAGATCTTCCGCTGTCGAGCTTTCTCGATACGGGATAAACTTGCCGTTTTTAGTAAGTTTATCTATAATAACTAGGATAGAGTTATATACTACTATTACGACTAGTTTTCTCGGTACGGTATAGTTCACGTGTCCTTAGAGTATTCTTATACTCCTTTTACTTAGGAACGCCTATCGTATCGTACTTTCTTCCTAACGAGGGTTTAGGGTAAGGGCGAGAGTTAGTAGAGGGACTTACCTTAAATCCTTCCTTCGTTCCTTGTTCTCCTTAACTAGCTTCAAACCGTAGTTATATTATTAACTGTAGTAAAGCGTAGTAGGGTTAGGGGAGAGGGGAGATAGCGTTAGCCCTAAGCTATACGTTCTTCCGAAGTCTTTCTAGGTATAAGGCTAGGGGCATGTAAGATAAATCGGCTTTATATTTAAGTAAAGTATCGTTACTACTTGTGTATCTTATAAACCTCTAACTTAAGAAAAGTAATATGAGATAACTACGAAGAAAGAAATAAGAGATCCTACTAAATACCTTCCTTATATATTCCTTCGTCCTATAGGTTGCCTATACTCTTGGCAACCTTCCTATACTTCCTATACTAGGGACTTTTGCCAAGGCTATGGGAACTATAGGTATATTACGTGACTGCGTTTAGTACGTACCGCTAGAGTTATTACTTAGCTTGTCCTACTACTCTATCTACTCGTCTTCCTAATATTCCAGGTCCTCCGTCTCTAAACCTTCCTACCCTATTATTTCTTCTAGTGCCGTTTCTATAGCTTAGGTGTAATCTATAACACTACCCTCCCCTTTAGGAATTCTCGTCCCGAGGATTTGGTATCGGCGTTCCTCCTATCGACGCCGAGCTTATAGTATAGGGGGATTATAAGTACGCTCTCGTTCCTACTACTTATCGACCTCTAGTTCTAACTCTTCCCTAACTATACTAAAGGCTTCCTCGTTAAAGTCTCGCGAAGCTCGTTCCGCTACCGTCTGGGCTAAAGGCCACACTATACCGTTTCCTTGCAAGCGTTGCCGCAACGCTAAACTGGAGTATTAGGTAGACGTTACGGTGGGTAAATGCTCCGCCTATATTAGTATAGATCGAAGTCGCGACTTAATCTTGTCTAAAGCTAACTATACGTTTAAGAGTACTCTTATTACTCCTTTAGTCTATATAAATTCCTCTTACTAAGGTATTCCTTAGTCAAACCCTTGTCTGACCTATTCTTCCCTATCGTTATAGTATAAGTAATAGTCCATCTAGCTATTATTTAAGAGTATAGCCATTTCTAAAGCTAACTCTTTCCGAATATCGTTACTAACTTACTTTAACTATAATTTCCCTAGGTTCTAACTCTCTAGTTAGGCTACTACTACTTCTTTTACTTAGGTTATTAAGTATTCCTAGGTTCCTTCCTAAGCTACTCTCTAGAGTCCTACTTAAATTTTCTTAATCTATTCTCTATCGTTCTTCTATCTTTCCTTAGTCCTTCGCCTAAGTACTATTGCTCTTTATTATAGCTATTTTATATCGTTTCCGTTCTACTAATATAAACGTAATCCTTATTTATCTACCTATATTAAGCTTATGTCTCCCTTAGCTAGCTCGTATACTAACTATTGTCTTAGGGGATAAGATTAACGCGTAGAAAGAAGAGGTTCGTCGGCAGTTAGAGAGTATAAATAAAGAGATCTCTCTTAAGGAACGTTCCTTTAAGGAGTAGCATCGTCGCTATCTCTAACTTTAAGCTACTCGTCGCTCGAAGAAACTTCGTCTTCGAAAACAGCTACATCTTCTAACTAAGCGCGAGAAGATTTAGTAGGCTGATAACCTCCTTGCTCTAGAGAAGCTTAAGCGGCTAGAGTATGAAGCCGCGCTTCGTAGCGAGATGACTCTATACGAGGATTACCCTTACGAACCTACCCTATTATATGGATTCCTCGTTTCTAAGGGCTAGGCTCCTCCGTCGCCGTCTCGAGTGCCTAAATTAGATAACTACTTACTTCCGCTAGGGATACCTATTTCCTTAGATACCCCCTTAGTCGATTAGCCTTCTATACCGGGGATGTCCGATCCTAATTCTGATTTTTAGACGTCTATAGGTTTTGGCGGTAAAACTAGGCTATCGCCTACTAAGTATATATTAGGTTACTAATTGGTTCCTATGTGTTTTCCGCGTTGTTATAACCCTTCCATTTTACTAGGTAGTACGTTTCTTTTCTAATTACCTAATAATCTAGAATTTATTCCAACTCGTACTCCTCTTTTTTATTATTAATAATGGTTGCTATTAGATCCACTTTTACCCCTTCTAGTACCTTTTCTAGTAGAGCTATATAAAATACCGGATATATCCTCATATGTTGTGGGAGTCGTAGCCTGTAGTTAACCTTGCCGATTCGTTCTTTAACTTTAAATAGTCCTAACTTAACGTGGTCCAGTTTTGCGCTAGGTCGTTTTATTTTAATATTTTTTCGGAGTAGGAAAACTTTATCCCCCCCTTTAAAGGTCGGCGCCGAAGACCTATTGCTATTATAGTATTTTGCTGCTCTGTAGCTGATAAAACGTAGGTCTTAGGTCAATTGTGCCTGTATTTCCTTGATCTGCGATACTCGAAACTTGGCGTTCTGGGACACCTGTCCTGGTTCCAGTGGTTCGTAGTACGCCTTAGGTTGATATCTATATAACGCTTTATGTAGAGATATCTTAGTTGGTTCGGTAACTGCGCTATTGTAGGCGTATTAGGCGAGTAGTAAGAGTTCGACCTAATTATTTTGCCGATAGTTAATATAAAAGCGTAGGTATTATTCTAACGTTTGATTTAACCGTTCCGTTTGTCTGTCTATCTGTAGGTGGTATGCTATGGACATCTTCTACTTAATTCCTAGCTAACTAACTAATAAAGTCTAGAATTTCGATGTCAACTACTTATCTCGATCCGAGATAATTCGTTATGGTATTCCGTGATTACCGAGGACATTTCTTATAAACGTATATAAGAGATCTTCCGCTATCGAGCTTTCTCGATACGGGATAAACTTGCCGTTCTTGGTAAGTTTGTCTATAATAACTAGGATAGAGTCGTATACTACTCCTGTTATTGGTTCCTTAGATAGTAGAAGCTTCGTGATCCAATCCATCGCTATGTATTACTATGGTTACGTAGGGATTTCGGCGATCTACATCTCGCTATATGGTGCGTGTCTATTTACCTTGTTCCTTACATATTCTACATAGTTCTTAACCATTTCGGTCACTTTTTGTCTCATTAGAGGGAAGTAGTATGTTTCCTTTAACCTATTATAGGTTTTCTAATAGCTTTAGTATCTATACGCTAGTACGTTATATACTTCCTTAATTAGCGCTGTTCTTATAGACTCTAGTACGTATACCTTCTTATAGAACCTAATTAGTCCTTTATTATCGATAATAATGTGGGCGTCCTCGTGTTGTCGTTTACCTAGCTCCTTAGCTATGGTGTCGACTTTGTACGCTTCTTTGATTTATTTGGTAAATCCCTCGTTAGATATTACTATTACTACTACGAGGTCTATTTCGTCTAGTAGTTCCGGTGGGTTCGTATAGCTAAGCGACCTATCCTTATTCGTTTTAAGGATCTGGTAACCTAGCGTAGGACCGTTATCTACGTAATCCGGTCTTCTACTAAGAGCATCGGCTCTTCCATTCTCTAATTCCTTTCGATAGGTAATCTTAAAGTCGTATACGGCGATCTGTTCCGCCTATTAAGCTTATCTTCTATTAAGCACCTTCGTGGTGGTGAAATAGGTCAAATTCTTATAATCCGTGATGATTATAACGGTATATATAGCTCCCTCGAGGTACACTCGCTATTCCCTAAGTGCTATAATAATTACTAATAACTCTTTATCGAATATATCGTAGTTTTATTCTACCGGAATCATTTTTCGGGAGTAAAACGCGACTAGGTAAAGGTAACCCTTATTATCCTTCTAACTAAGATATACGCCAATCGTATAGTCTAATACATCCGTCTCGACGATATACTATTTATTAGGTTAAAAGTTTGCTAGGATCGGGTATCCTATAAACGACTTTTTTAACTAATTAAACGCCTGTTAATACTAGTTTGTCTATATAAACTCTTGGTCCTTTCTTATAAGTATAGTAAGGGGACTGGCCTTACTCGAGTATCCCTTAATAAACTTTTAATAGTAATTAGCCAACCCCAAAAACGACTGTACTTCTTTAATAGTAGTGGGTTTAGGCTATTCTAGGATAGCTTTAACCTTCTTTAGGTCCATTACTACCAATCCTAGCATAATGCGGAATCCTAGGAAATTAAAATCCTCTATATAGAATTCGCATTTGGATAGCTTTGCTCGAAAACCTTTTTTTAGTAGTACTTCTAGAACTATCCGAACCTTCTCGGTATATTCTTCTTTAGTCCCTTTAGTATATATGAGTATATTATCTAAATAAATAACTATAAATATATCGATAAACTACCGAAGTACGTTATTTATTATTGCTTAGAATGCTACTAGTACGTTGGTTAACCTAAATGGTATAACTAACTACTTATATAATCTATACTTAGTTTAGAAAGCCGTTTTCTACTCGTCGCCTTATTTAATACGGATACGATAATACGTATCTCGTACATCGACCTTAGTAAAGTGTATAGCTCCTACAAGTCTATCCTTAAGTTTTTTAATTAGTGGAAGTAGATAGGAATTCTTCTTCGTACTATCGTTTAGTTTTCTAAAGTCTATATACATCCGTTTTTCGCCCGTTTTCTTTAGTACGAATATAATTAGTGCTCCGATTGGTAATTAGGATTCCCGTATATATTCCTTCGCAAGTAGCTCGTCTAGTTGCGTCCGTAGCTCCTTAAGCTCGGCCTTATTTAGTCGATAGATCGGTTATAGCTTTAACTCTGCCCCTAGCAAGAGTTCTATTACTAGATCCTATAGCTAATATTCTAGTAGGTTCTCGTTATCCTTTAATTCTTTAAATATATCTTCGAGATCCTAATACTCCGGTGGTATCTAACTAGTGGCGGCGATCTGCCGCTCTTCGTGGGAAGATTACTTATTATCTTCTAAGATTCTAGGGAGCTCTTCCCGCTCGATCTCACCCTCCTTACGTTCAGGGGGTTATCCCGGACGTTTGTATATACCTAGCGCGGTATAGGTTATCTCGTACTTCTTAGAGAATATAAAACTTCTTTTCTCCTAGTCGATAGAAGGATTATACTGCCGGAGCTACGGTACTCCTAGGATAATTTTATATCCTTTTATTATAACTACGTCGAAGGTGATTCGTTCGATGTGTTAGTAAAAACGTATAGTTAACGGGAGTGTTTCGTACTCTACCGATCCGTTTTCTCCTATCGACCTATCGTACGCTCGTGCCTTATATAGTTCCTTCATCCTTTGGATTCTAAACTAATTCTTTTTGACGTAGATTCTGCTGACAAAATTCGTATAGGCTCCGGAATCGATTATTACCTTGACCCTTTTACCGTCTACTATAATATGGAATTCTAGCGAATAAGTATACTTCGATACTACGTAAGCTATCCTTAGCTCTAATCTAGGTATAGGTCCTCGATCCTTCTCTAACCGATTACTATTTACTATAGTTATCGCGAGATCCCGGGTTTACTTACCTTTCGTTTATTTCTTCTAAGGTACCTTAGGGTACCATCCCGCATCCTCCTTACTTAAGATATACGTCTTATACTAATCGTTATAGTAAGCCGTCTAGCTTAGACGTATATAGTCTAACTCCTATTTACTAGCTTCGTTCGATTAGGCCTTCCTAACTATATTAAACTATCTAGCTTTTCTCGGGTACTAGCGCGAGAAGTGGTCTCTAGCTCTATAGTTTAGATATTTACCATTCTTAAACCTTTTCTCTTATTCCGGTAAGAACTTTTTCTTTGGTACTCTTGCTATACTAAGGTCTATTAGATCTCCCTAGTATTATTGTTACGTTAGTAGCTAACGAGTAATCCTAATATTAGGTTACTATAGCCTTCTTTATATATAGCGTTATTTATCCCTTTTCGGTACGTAATTTATAAACGTTGGTATTACGCCGCTTCGTTTTTCCAATTATCTTTCGTAGTATCGATTATCGATTTTAATGGCTAAAGTAGTAAACTTTACCAAGCTATTAGGTCGTTCTATCCTTATAAGGTCGTCTTTAATATATGGTTTCAACCCCTTGTAGAAGTAGGTTATAAGTGGTCTATCTACCTATCCTAACTTGCTAGAAACCTATAGAAATTCCGATATATACGTGGTCGCCGCTTTATATTATTAAATATTTTAGATCCTCCTTTCCGCTTCGCGGACTTGATCTACGCTCCCGAATAGTTTAGTAAGTTCTTCTACGAAGTTTCTATAACTTCCGAAGATATTACTAGTTTCTACTCGCCTAATAGAATCCTTATAATCTATAAAGTCTCTAAGTATAGGTTCGAACCAATCGAACGCTGCTCCTATAAGTCTTCCGGTAATATACTTAACTTGTTCTTCCGCTATTGGTAATATATCTCGATTGTACTCTAAGAACAGGTCTACCTAAATAAGGAATCGCTTTAATGCGCCGGTTTCCTTCCCGTTAAACTTCTCTAGTGGGTCCCTTTTTAAGTATCGTACTCTTTAGGATTCCTTAAGTATATTTATTTCCGTCTCTTTTTCTATTATTTCTTCCTCTAACTCTAGGAGTTTGGTATTTATAGTGTTTACTATATTTACTATCTATGCTATAGTTAGGGTTAAAGTGGTTCCGCTAGTTATCGACATATCGCCTATATTAACTCGTGTTTTATAATTCGGTTTATAATTAACCTACTAACTATTACACCTCTACTCGCGATAAGGGTAGTTATAGTGTTACGACTGGTTTTCTCGGTACGGTATAGTTTACGTATCCTTAGAGTATCCTTATACTCCTTTTACTTAGGAACGCCTGTCGTATCGTACTTTCTTCCTAACGAGGGTTTAGGGTGAGGGCGAGAGTTAGTAGAGGGACTTACCTTAAATCCTTCCTTCGTTCCTTATTCTCCTTAACTAGCTTCGAACCGTAGTTATATTATTGACTATAGTAAAGCGTAGTAGGGTTAGGGAAGAGGGGAGATAGCGTTAGCCCTAAGCTATACGTTCTTCCGAAGTCTCTCTAGGTATAAGGCTAGGGGCATATAAGATAAATCGGCTTTATATTTAAGTAAAGTATCGTTACTACTTATATGTCTTGTAAACCTCTAACTTAAGAAAAGTAATATAAGATAACTATAAAGAAAGAAATAAGAGATCCTGCTAAATGCCTTCCTTATATATTCCTTCGTCCTATAGGTTGCCTATACTCTTAGCAACCTTCCTACACTTCCTACACTAGGGACTTTTACTAAGGCTGTAGGAACTATAGGTATATTACGTAACTACGTTTAGTACGTACCGCTAGAGTTATTACTTAGCTCGTCCTACTACTCCATCTACTCGTCTTCCTAATATTCTAGGTCCTCCGTCTCTAAACCTTCCTGCCCTATCATTTCTTCTAGTGCCGTTTCTATGGCTTGGGTATGATCTATAACAACTACTCCTATTATTAGTTCTCTAGATAGCGGAAGTTTCGTGATCTAATCTATCGCTATATATTACTATAGTTACGTAGGGATTTCGGCGATCTATATCTCGCTATATAGTGCGTGTCTATTTGCCTTATTTCTTATATATTCTATATAGTTCTTAACCATTTCGGTCACTTTTTGTCTTATTAGAGGGAAGTAGTATGTTTCCTTTAACCTATCGTAGGTTTTCTAATAGCCTTAGTATTTATATACCGGTGCGTTATATACTTCCTTAATTAGCGCTATTCTTATAGACTCTAGTACGTATACCTTCTTATAGAACCTAATTAGTCCTTTATCGTCGATAATAATATAAGCGTCCTCGTGTTGTCGTTTACCTAGCTCCTTAGCTATAGTATCGATTTTATACGCTTCTTTAATTTATTTAGTAAATCCCTTATTAGATATTACTATTACTACTATAAGGTCTATTTCGTCTAGTAGTTCCGGTAGGTTCGTATAGCTAAGCGACCTATCCTTATTCGTTTTAAGGATCTAGTGACCTAGCGTAGGACCGTTATCTACGTAATCCGGTCTTCTACTAAGAGCATCGGCTCTTCCATTCTCTAATCCCTTTCGATAGGTAATCTTAAAGTTATATACGGCGATCTATTCCGCCTATTAAGCTTATCTTCTATTGAGCACCTTCGTGGTGGTGAAATAGGTCAAATTCTTGTAATCCGTGATGATTATAACGGTATATATAGCTCCCTCGAGGTACACTCGCCATTCCCTAAGTACTATAATAATTACTAATAACTCTTTATCGAATATATCGTAGTTTTATTCTACCGGAATCATTTTTCGGGAGTAAAACGCGACTAGGTAAAGGTAACCCTTATTATCCTTCTAACTAAGATATATGCCAATCGCATAGTCTAATATATCCGTCTCGACGATATACTATTTATTAGGTTAAAAGTTTGCTAGGATCGGGTATCCTATAAACGACTTTTTTAACTAATTAAACGCCTGTTAATACTGGTTTGTCTATATAAACTCTTGGTCCTTTCTTGTAAGTATAGTAAGGGGACTGGCCTTACTCGAGTATCCCTTAATAAACTTTTAATAGTAATTAGCCAACCCTAAAAACGACTGTACTTCTTTAATAGTAGTAGGTTTAGGCTATTCTAGGATAGCTTTAACCTTCTTTAGGTCCATTACTACCAATCCTAGCATAATGCGGAATCCTAGGAAATCAAAATCCTCTATATAGAATTCGCATTTGGATAGCTTTGCTCGAAAACCTTTTTTTAGTAGTACTTTTAGAACTATCCGAACCTTCTCGGTATATTCTTCTTTAGTCCCTTTAGTATATATGAGTATATTATCTAAATAAATAACTATAAATATATCGATAAACTACCGAAGTGCGTTATTTATTATTGCTTAGAATGCTACTAGTACGTTAGTTAACCTAAATGGTATAACTAACTACTTATATAATCTATACTTAGTTTAGAAAGCCGTTTTCTACTCGTCGCCTTATTTAATACGGATACGATAATACGCATCTCGTATATCGACCTTAGTAAAGTATATAGCTCCTACAAGTCTATCCTTAAGTTCTTTAATTAGTGGAAGTAGATAGGAATTCTTCTTCGTACTATCGTTTAGTTTTCTAAAGTCTATATACATCCGTTTTTCGCCCGTTTTCTTTAGTACGAAGATGATTAGTACTCCGATTAGTAATTAGGATTCCCGTATATATCCCTTCGTAAGTAGCTTATCTAGTTACGTCTATAGCTCCTTAAGCTCGGCCTTATTTAGTTAATAGATCGGTTATAGCTTTAACTCTGCCCCTAGTAAGAGTTCTATTACTAGATCCTATAGCTAATATTCTAGTAGGTTCTCGTTATCTTTTAATTCTTTAAATATATCTTCGAGATCCTAATACTCCGGTGGTATCTAACTAGTGGCGGCGATCTGCCGTTCTTCGTAGGAAGATTGCTTATTATCTTCTAAGATTCTAGGGAGCTCTTCCCGCTCGATCTTACCCTCCTTATATTTAGGGGGTTATCCCAGACGTTTATATATACCTAGCGCGGTATAGGTTATCTCGTACTTCTTAGAGAATATAAAACTTCTTTTCTTCTAGTCGATAGAAGGATTATACTACCGGAGCTACGGTACTCCTAGGATAATTTCGTATCCTTTTATTATAACTACGTCGAAGGTAATTCGTTCGATATATTAGTAAAAACGTATAGTTAACGGAAGTATTTCGTACTCTACCGATTCGTTTTCCCCTATCGACCTATTGTACGCTCGTGCCTTATATAGTTCCTCTATCTTTTAGATTCTAAACTAATTCTTTTCGACGTAGGTTCTACTAACAAAATTCGTATAGGCTCCGGAATCGATTATTACCTTAACCCTTTTACCGTCTACTATAACATGGAATTCTAGCGAATAAGTATACTTCGATACTACGTAGGCCATCCTTAGCTCTAATCTAGGTATAGGTCCTCGATCCTTCTCTAACCGATTACTATTTACTATAGTTATCGCGAGATCCCGGGTTTACTTACCCTTCGTTTATTTCTTCTAAGGTGCTTTAGGGTACTATCCCGTATCCTCCTTACTTAAGATATACGTCTTATACTAATCGTTATAGTAAGCCGTCTAGCTTAGACGTATATAGTCTAACTCCTATTTACTAGCTTCGTTCGATTAGGCCTTCCTAACTATATTAAACTATCTAGCTTTTCTCGGGTACTAGCGCGAGAAGTAGTCTCTAGCTCTATAGTTTAAATATTTACCGTTCTTAAACCTTTTCTCTTATTCCGGTAAGAACTTTTTCTTTGGTACTCTTGCTATACTAAGGTCTATTGGATCTCCCTAGTGTTATTGTTACGTTAGTAGCTAACGAGTAATCCTAACGTTAGGTTACTATAGCCTTCTTTATATATAGCGTTATTTATCCCTTTTCGGTACGTAATTTATAAACGTTAGCATTGCGCCGCTTCGTTTTTCTAATTATCTTTCGTAGTATCGATTGTCGATTTCGATAGCTAAAGTAGTAAACTTTACTAAGCTATTAGGTCGCTCTATCCTTATAAGGTTGTCTTTAATATATAGTTTTAACTCCTTATAGAAATAGGTTATAAGTAGTCTATCTGCCTATCCTAACTTACTAGAAACCTATAGAAATTCCGATATATACGTGGTTGCCGCTCTATATTATTAAATGTTTTAGATCTTCCTCTCCGCTTCGCGGACTTGATCTACGCTTCTAAATAGTTTAGTAAGTTCTTCTACGAAGTTTCTATAACTTCCGAAGATATTACTAGTTTCTACTCGCCTAATAGGATTCTTATAATCTATAAAGTCTCTAAGTATAGGTTCGAACCAATCGAACGCTACTCCTATAAGTCTTCCGGTAATATACTTAACTTATTCTTCCGCTATTAGTAATATATCTCGATTATATTCTAAGAATAGGTCTACCTAAGTAAGGAATTACTTTAATACGCCGGTTTCCTTCCCGTCGAACTTCTCTAGTAGGTCCCTTTTTAAGTATCGTACTCTTTAGGATTCCTTAAGTATATTTATTTCTATTTCTTTTTCCGTTATTTCTTCCTCTAACTCTAGGAGTTTGGTATTTATGGTATTTACTATGTTTACTATCTATACTATAGTTAGGGTTGAAGTGGTTCTGCTAGTTGTCGATATATCGCCTATATTAACTCGTGTTCTTATAATTTGGTTTATAATTGACCTGTTAACTGTTGCACCTCTACTCGTAATAAGGGTGGTTATAGTATTACGACTAGTTTTCTCGGTACGGTATAGTTTACGTGTCCTTAGAGTATCCTTATACTCCTTTTACTTAGGAACGCCTGTTGTATCGTACTTTCTACCTAACGAGGGTTTAGGGTAAGGGCGAGAGTTAGTAGAGGGACTTACCTTAAGTCCTTCCTTCTTTCCTTATTACTTTTAACTAGCTTTAAACCGTAGTTATATGGTTGACTATAGTAAAGCGTAGTAGGGTTAAGGGAGAGGGGAGATAGCGTTAGCCTTAAGCTATACGTTCTTCCGAAGTCTCTCTAGGTATAAGGCTAGGGGTATATAAGATAAATCGGCTTTATATTTAAGTAAAGTATCGTTACTACTTGTATATCTTATAAACCTCTAACTTAAGAAAAGTAATATAAGATAACTACGAAGAAAGAAATAAGAGATCCTACTAAATACCTTCCTTATATATTTCTTCGTCCTATAGGTTACCTATACTCTTGGTAACCTTCCTATACTTCCTATACTAGGGACTTTTGCTAAGGCTATAGGAACTATAGGTATATTACGTGACTGCGCTTAGTACGTACCGCTAGAGTTATTACTTAGCTTGTCCTACTACTCTATCTACTCGTCTTCCCAATATTCTAGGTCCTCCGTCTCTGAACCTTCCTGCCCTATTATTTCTTCTAGTGCCGTTTCTGTGGCTTGGGTATAATCTGTAACACTTAACTCCTATACCTATAATACCTCTCGTTAGTAATCCCGACGTAAAACCCGAATTTATCTTTCTATACTAATAAAAAGTTAGCTTAATTAACTTTATAGTAATAATCTTAAGACCTAATATTACTAAGGTATACTTATTACTATCTAAATACCTAATAAAGCCCTCTTAGTAATACTAAGATACTATAGATTAGGTTATTATTTATCTCTACTATATACGCTTCCTCGCTATTATTATTAACGGTAATATTACTACGTTAATCTTTTCCTATTAGTTAGATACCTCCTTTACCGATAATCTCGAAACGAGATATAGTAGCGAGGCTTTTATATTCCTATTTTATAACGCTCTAATTAACTAGCGTACTATAAAATAGCGAATAGTTATAACCTTAACTACTAAGGTAGAGCTCCTTTCGCTCTTAGTAGTATCTCGAGAAATAATATAATAGACTAGGTTTTTTAAGGCTATACGTTTTAGTATAGCGGAAGCAATTTATATATACTACGATAATACTTAAACTATTAGTTTAATAAATAAGGAAATACTAAAGCTAGTTACTTACCTAAGGTACGTAGATATTTACTAAATATAGCTTCGTTAGTAAGTTTAGTAAGGTATTATTACCGTAAAGCTTATTCTAATAACTTAGATAGTTATAGACGGTTTTACTAAGCTATTCAGCCCTTAGGAGTAGGCGAACTTTATAAAATAACTAAATATAGTTAACGTTAAGGTAGAAATTAGAAGGGTTACTATAATACTAAAAACGAAGTAATTACGATATTTTTTAGTATACTCGTTAACGTATACTAAGAGGGTATATTAAAACTAATAAAACTAGTATTACTTATTATAACTCCCCTTTACTAATTACCGTATTAAAAGTACTATATAATCTATACTATATATTAGACTTATTACTCACTCATTCAATAAAACATGCAGCTTTATATCTTGTCAAATTTACTTCACAAGCAGCTTTAAGTATTCCAGCCCATTCGCTGCTGATCCGTTTGAAAAAGTCCAAACAACGACCCTCTGTAGTAGGATCTGGAGCCTCATGGAATGAAGCGATTGCATGACCAAGCATCACCAGATACTTGTCGCTGCATCCATAACGTACACACATCATGGATGCCACCTTGTCAGCATTGCACAGGATGACGCACATGGCAATTATGAGACTGAATTCCAGCTTGCATGTCCCTCCGCCGTCTCTACAACGCAATAGTCGATGGTGTCACCGTACGAATCCCACGTATCGATACTGGATGAGTTTTCGCCCGGAACGGATAAGGAGCAGTGGGCGAGGCTACGCGAAGGACACATCCATCCGTACGATAATACGTCACTTGGCGAGCTCGAAAATGGCAATGAGTCGTAGAAGTTCGTGGAAGTGTTTGCTCTTCCCATAAAGCTCCAATGAGAACCATGTTCATCTCCAGTCCAGTCAGAAGTGTTCGCATTAAGCCATCTCGGCGCCCAAATGCTGGGAAAGCACCAACTAGCATTGGCGCGCTGTACCAAAATGACGTCTCAAACATTGCTGACATATTGCTTGGAGTACGTTTTATAACACTCTACTAGAGTGAGCGTTTGCGTCGGTACAGCTTCAAGTCTGGAGCGTAGTTTGTTTGCTGAATCCGCTATCTGTTTCGCCGCGGGAACGTTTAAGACGAGCATTGTAACAGCCGTCTGTCTTGAAGCTGTGTAATAAATCCCATCAAACGTAGTGCTGATGTACTCCATAGCAGTTATAAAGTATGTTTCGTCAAAGTAATGTGTTTGAGTAGCACTCGCATTCGCGCGAATCAGATCTCCTGTACCTCAGTCCCCGCCGTATAGAGAATTCTCTGTTGCAAGTAAAACCGTGTAAGCGTTGGCCTGCACTGTTGCTACGATGATCGAATATGCCTTTCTAAGATTAGTAAATGTCAATCTTCGTTAAGAGGCATTACTTACAAAAGATGAAATGAAAAGGAACTGAGGAGTAAAAATATCTAGAATATCTCTCTGCCAGCACTGATCCAGGCAAGATTGCGAATACTGGGAACGCCAATTTGGAGCCAGGCCTTTGCGAATGAGCTAATACCACCTCGTCTCTGGTTGGAGAGGATATCGTCTGCATGCAGTAGTCGCTGCAAGACAAGAGTAGGGTGCTGATACAATTGATGAATAGATGTAACCAGGTGCTCCAACCTTTACCTTGACACAATTCCCATGCATTGTCGTTGTTGTGCCATCCTCTTTGCTAAAGCGGACTGCGGCAAATATGGTTACAGCGATGTTGAGGAGGAGAATAGCGGCTGCCACTACGACAGATGCGGTCGCCCCAGCGCGCCAGCCAGATAGGATCTTTCCTGTGGGGTTTGATACCAAAAATATGGGAATTGATTTCTTGATCGAAAATGTGCCTTATTTGGATTATTTTAGTAACAGAGAGACTACGGTATCAGTTCAGGGTCAGCGAAGGAATCAAGAAAAAGAGAAGTTGAGTCTAGATCACCTTTGGCTTTGTCATACATACAAGCCGCAAAGGCAACTATGCAGCTAAATTAGGCGAGTCTGCCTCCACAATGCCAATGCCACCATGAGGCCGAAGCATGTTCTCTTCGGTTGATTAGTCCACAAAATCTCGATATAATGCATTGAACCCAAGTATACAGCTGCTTGGATGTGAAAATTGATTATCGTCACGGATACTTTCCTTCTTCTATCCATCCCGTCTCAACATTATCGTCTCGAATTTAAACTCTCGATTGATACAGCGATAGTTCTGTCCAATACACTGTCGTCCGTCTGGAAATGAGTGTTTGAGCGGGTTAGTGGGAGTTTCGCAATTTCGTTCAAAAAGGTGAGAATTGATAAGTTCCGCCCAAGACCACATCTTCTCTTGCCAGATGGACAGCTTTTATCCAATTAATCTCCTATGATCCATATAGCATGTCTTTCTTTATCTTCTACACCTTGTCCATCTCAAACTTTTCCTCTAGCTGATTCATCGGGGTGGACGAGGTAATTGTCTTATTGACGAAACTCGTCATATACTGGCTCACATCAGTAGCAAACAGCGCCGCGATAATCGACACTCCGGCAAACCCCAACGTACTGAGATACACGATTTTGAAACTCGAGGAGTTCGCGTCTTGCACGGCGCTGTTAACCGTCGTTAAGATGCTTAAGTTGATTCCAGGAACGCCAATGAGTGCGGCTGTAGTGCCATTTGTTATGGCTGTGTAGAGCGCTGGCAGGCTTGACGCAGGTAGGCCGGCTGCTTCGGCTGCAGGTGTGACGTGCGAAGGCAGATCTGTGGTGTAGCGAGCTGAGAAAATGGCGACGTAGATTGCGGCTGTAGGACGTAAGTTAGTAAAGTAGGACTGCATATTTGAGGGAGCACTGACCAGCGATGGTGCCACCGACTGCTCGACTAGAGGAAAAGAATCCCTGGCCGGTACCAATATCTTCTGGAGGCACTACCAATCCAGCGACAAGGATGGTCAATAGCTCAACCCAGCCAACGAAGATGCCCGCAAATATGGTACCCTACAACGTGTCAGAATGAAATTCCATGATCTTTTTGAACTTTCAGTCAGACTACTCACAATGATAGCTCGAGCTTCGGTATGTTGAGTTGTAGAAGCCATCATGCCACTAAAGGCAGTCAAGGTAACGACAGCAAGAACGAGCTGGATTCTAAAATGACCGAGCTTCTTGAAAACCGCACCAGCTACCATCTCCCCCAGGACCAAGGAAGCACCCGTTGTACACTTCATGATTTGTTAGTATATAAAAGAAATTTGATAGCGTCATGTCACGCACCGACATCCAGCCAATAGTAGCATTGTTAGTCGTGTACAGTGCGGTTATCTGCTGTGGCCAAAGTACATTCAAGGCATAATAAACCATTTGCCCCACGGTCCCGACAATGACTGCAACAGAGTAATTGCGAATCTTGAGCAGACGGAGAGGGAGCAGTGGTAACTTCAGGGGCATATATCGTTCTGTCCATGGATTTAGCAATAAATCTACGACTCTTTTCGACCTGTGAAGCCTACCATAGAGGAAGAACCCGACTAGGGTTGCGGCTCCAAGGATTAAGGTGGTCAAAACGTGCGCGCTTGTCCAAGTGTACTGGCCTTGCGTCCATGCTGTATTTTAGTGGTAAGTTTTAGTAACAAAATAGTGACAAGAAAGACGTACAAAAGCCAAGCAGCAGTAATATAAGACCTGTAGCATACAGGAAAAAGCCACCGAAGTCCAATTCCAGAAACTCTTGCATTCGTGTTTTGGTGCTATTAAGCTCTCGGAAATTTGGTGGGAAGTAACAGCAAGTGAATAGCAGAAGTGAGATTCCGCTGACAATAACGTTCATCCAGTAACACCAGCTATGCTCAAGTCAGTCCAATACTGCCAATGACACGATCTTGACATACCGCCAACTCAATTCCGTATTTTGGACAAACGCGCGAGCGATGATTGGTCCTCCTCCAATTGTAGGAAACACACCGAAAGCAATGGCTGCAAGGCCCCAAGAC
Organism: Venturiaceae sp. KMAF11; assembly: GCA_023078705.1. Taxonomy (NCBI): domain Eukaryota; kingdom Fungi; phylum Ascomycota; class Dothideomycetes; order Venturiales; family Venturiaceae; species Venturiaceae sp. KMAF11. The sequence goes on from JALGOQ010000012.1 coordinate 1,133,328, forward strand.
CGGTATTTGTTGGGAACCAGTTCCTGAATAAGTAGCGGGTAAAGAGTCTGAACTGATCCGGCACATGCACTGAGGACAGTTCCTCCAATTACCATATTGATGGAGTTAGCTCTGGCGCATACTATCGAACCGATAATGCCAATCAATTGTCCTCCAATCATAAAGTAGCGACGGCCGACAATATCAGAAAGTCGACCAACGACCAGCAATAGCACTCCGGTTACTAACGTGAAGACCAAAGTTATGAGATAGTAGTCGGCGCTGGGACCTGAAATTCAAGGTCAGTAAGAAGCACTTCCGGGGTAGAATAGTTAAAATGTGCATATGTACCAATATCTTCATTGATAACAGACAGGACATTCACCTATATTGAGATTAGATGAATTCTTCGGCAAATGGTGCTTCCAGACTCACAGGCATGACATAGCCAATGAATAATCCATTTGCAAGAAGCACGATAGCTGCCAAAGATCCAATAAACCTGTAAGACCTCCAGTACCCATCCGGGACATCATTAGAGTCGTCCTCATTAGGAGCATTTGCAACAGTCTCCGCCTGTTCTAGACTAGCCCCGGTCGTAACCTGCTGGCTCGTGTGGTCGAATTGAGACGCCATAGTTTTTCTAAAAGACAAATTGTATGGAATTTTTGCAAATTTTTGAATGTGATGATGTATCGAATTTCGAGATCTTGTACCACCAAATGCGATGACTCTCTCACCGGTTACCGATGCCTTGGGAGCTCCTGTACATACCCGCATATCCACAATTAAAGATGCTTACTCTAATGGGGTACGATGGTCCGCTATATGAGGCTCCACAGTATGATAAAGTGACGATCCTTGGGCGATAAGCTAAGACGTGTATGACCGGAAGCGTGAAAAGAATGGACGAAGATTGGCTTTGCGCAATACTGGACGTTAAGCCGCTACAAGACTCTGATTGAGGCATATTCAAGAACTTGAGGAGTAGAAAAGGAGTAGAATGGGACTCCAAGATGTCTGCGTCTCTGTTGTAAGTAGATTGCGACGCGATCAGTCTCGGAAAAGCGTATCCGAAATCTCAGTGGCTTATAAATTCACAACAAGAAATATCCTTAGCTTAAGATGCTATCGACCAAAAGAGAGACGAGAAATTTACCGGACTAATGACGATCGATGATGTTTGAATAGGAAAGATGAAAAGGAAGGTCGATTTGAGGGCAGATACTAACCAGCACCCTACCCGAACCTATTCATCCTACCACCGTTCAGAAAGAGTTATTGTTCGCTTTCCAATCGCACCTTACATCCAACCTACTCTTAACTTGTCCACCCTTCTTTGAATTTATCATAAACAAGCTTCTCATTCTTAATCCACGCCGTACTACATTTGTCGCCCTGCAACACCATATAAAAAGCATATGATCGTTGACACATGTCCAGAGCGCGGAAAAGACATTCTTGGTAAGGTTTTGGTGGAGAATATGATGAATTGTATTCGAGAAGAAGAATCAATACCAGTCAAAATTCACCGAGTTGCGTGTCTTTGATGAAGAGCTCATAACCAAGGCGTTGGAATCTCACCTTTGCCTGTTCCCAACTGATTATTGAGGCGATTTCGTATTTACCCTTTCCTTCTGAATTACCCTTGGGATGAGCATTTGGAACAACGAGGATACTCCGTGGTTCTAGATCCATGGAGCTTAGTACTTCAATTTGGTCCATCTCTTCAAATTCTGCTTTCGAAATTTGCATGGGTAGAAGGTCCATCGCTTCGGCAGGCCCGGGAGTCGAGAGCGTGGAACCGGCATCTAAATTCCTTCTGAGGTGTAGGTTAGGATTCTTGAAGACGCCGTTGACATTCGAATCGATTTTTTTTGCTGCTTCTTTTCTATAGAAATCCCAACCCAAGGCATCTCTAGTTCAAGTGCCTCAAAACACTGCGCATAAATAGGTTCGTATTGTCGTACCAAAGTCTTATCCGATCTCTTGATATGTTAGAACGCTTCAATGACCGGCAGAAGAATACCCATGATCTCCTCACGATTATTATCGTCTAATCCACCCCCTAAATCTTGCAGTACGACGCCTCCAACGTGTTAGGTAACTATGATAACCCTGTCAGAAAATTGTAGTTGTGCGCCCCTTTCCAATACTTCCATGTCACATCATCAGTTATTCCTCCGCTTTTAAAATATTCGAGACGAAGTTCGGAGAGGCATGGTGGCCTACTTATTGGAGTCCGACAGTTGTTGTGAAGTTTCGAAGAATTCCCCGAAACTCGCTCGTTCTTACGCACGGTGAGAGGATGGTGGCATTGTCGTAGTGTATCGAAATTGGCGACATTGAAGATTTTTTTGCGCGTTCGGGATAGCATTGTTGTTGATGTTAGTGTTGTGGTGGGAAGGATCTTTTCTTGGAGTTCGGAGATGACTGCAAGGTTTGGGTGGTTTATGGTGAAGGTGCTGACAGGCTTCTGCAACGGGGAATGGCTTGCAAAATGAGGTGTTGCTAATAAGTTCAACTTGGAAAATGGGTTATTGTAAATGGGTATGACTTGGAGGGATGTGATTTTACATTCGCTTATGTAGAATGGGTTGCCGGTTGTCTTCCATTTTCAGCCACACGAGTGTCTATTGTGAAGTTCCGATAAGCCTATCTCGTTCACCGACAGCTTGCTCCGAACAGTGTCATAGCATAGCTGAGGAATACGAACGTACTTGTGCCACATAAAAGGATCAATGCCTGAACTCGATCAGGACAGCACTATGTCTCTGGATAAAGAACAATCTATTCAACAATGCTGTACCAACTCAGTTCTCTTCCCGTCACCTTCACTGGGCTCTCTGTCCCAGATATCCCCTTCGGTGACACATCTCCGATCAGATTAGTGAACAATGTCCTGGTCGATGACGACACATCGAAACTTGAATCGGCAGCTTTGTTCAAGTAGCAATAAGTACCGGCTGCTGAAGGTCCGGCAAGAGGATTCACCACGCCAGTAACGAATAGAGCTAGTCGATCGCCGGCTTTGATGGTGACGTTGGGTTGTATTGTGACCAAGCCGGCTCCGACTGGGACTTCGTCCCATGCAAAGGTTTTATTGTATAGATTTTGGAAGTGAACAGCTAGATGGGTATGCCAATCAGCGATCATTCATCGCATGAACAACGGTTTTTAGGAGGGAAAAGCACTTACAAGGTGTTAAAAAGTCGCTATTTGCATGGAACGTGTACACGCCGAGTTCTATAGGCGTAGTAGTATTGAGCGCTCCCAAGTTGACCCCAAGTTCTGTTAATACTCCGCCTTTTGAACTCTGCCATGTCTGGTAAAAGCTGTTTCTTGAGAGGTCGCAGCTGTAGGTGTAATTTTTGTCGGGATCACTGCGATCTGTGAACTTCGCGCTCTTGCCGCTGTTCTGCGTGCCGATGCCTCGCTGGATTGAAAATTTAAAGACGGCGCTTGGATCACAATTGAGATTCTTCAAGCTTCCATCCGTGTTGAAAAAGAGAGGCTGCAGATTCTTTCCGTGGAGCATCAGGGACCCGTCACCATTCCACAAATCTGCAGCGACAACAAAATTCTGCTTTCCAGCACTGTTGCTGGTGATCAGAACGCCTGCCGTTTGGCCTCCACAAGTGTCGCTACTGATGATTTGCCGAGTCCAGATATTGCTGCGGATATCACTGGTGCGATACACGATCATGATTCCATCATTGCAATTTCCACATGTCGCTGAACCTGTCCAATAGACAATGCCATCACGTTCCCATAAATCAGCCGATTCGGTGCTTCGATCGATTTCGTCATGTGCTGCAGAGGTGATGGTCCACATCGGGCCGGTGATGTTTGTGTAATCCGGAGTCAGCTCTTGGACGACCTGAGATTGTTCGAATGGCGGCCATATCGTCCCAGCAGCACTAAAATTGAAGGCACTGTACGAGATGTATGCAGATCCGCTGACATTTCTAACGGTGAAATCACCGCCGAAAGGTACTGGTACAGGAACGCGTCCTTTGAGAGTCCAAGGACCAAGAGGATTGGGCGAGGTGAACGATGCATAAGCCCCCGCAGTGTTTGCCCAAAGGACGTACAGTTTCGTGGCAGCATTATATAACATGTGCGGTCGCCCCAGATCAAGTCCATTTGCGCCTCTGAAGTCGAGAAAAGCTGGGTCTGTTAAATCCGCAAAAATGCCTTCGTCGTTCCAAGTCATGAGGTCAACACTGGAATAAGATCGCAGACCGCATCTTCCTGGCGGAATATTGGAGCCAGAACAATGCGCATAACTAGAAGAGACACCTATCCAGCGATATGTGCCATTCAACGAGAATACTGGTCCAAAAGCAATGTCTAGTGGTCCATTTCCATTGGAGTCGAACTGGTAAAAATGTTACTTATGGTCCGATATAATGTTAAATAGTAGACTCCCGTACCTTGAATGGGGTTTTGTTGCTCAACGTGACTTGAACTTCCGAAGTGCTTGCCAGGGCCGTGAAAAGGAAAAAGGCGGCCACGAACCGGGAGATCGCCTTCATGATAATTGAGGTGAGATAGGAAATACCCTTGAGTGAAGTCTGATGTGAAAGAGACGAAATTAGTGCGGTTTATGCCTACCAACAGTCTCTGCATGAGGTTCTTGTGGGCCAGTATTTATATATTGACCTCTTTCAAGTGGATGTAGTTGACGAAATGCTTGTTGCGCCATGCAGGAGGACATGTCGATGGCGCATATCTTCGTCGAATGTCGGCTTCTATGGCCGGCACGGATGGTTCTGCATTTGCAACCCAATTCTTTTGTGCCAAAGCATTTTTGCGCGCCTCTAGACGAAGTAAGTGGTCCAGTCTTAGGTAAAGGCTCTCTGACAGGCCTTCCTCGCTCGGAATATCCGAAGGACAGCGGAGCATAGCCTGAAATCGAATTTCCCCATGGGGAATGTGCATTAGTGCATGCGAATCATGGCTTTCCTGCCGCGTTGTGGATACTAGGATAATGTTGTTTTGAGGAGAAGAGTTCTGGAAGTCCACGCGCTTCGGTTAAAACAATACCGAATCCTGCCAGGCGTATCCTACCTCCGAGTAGATGACACACCCCCCGATGTCATCTCCATCCGGAAAGTGGAGGAGCAACCCGCACAACACCATCAAAACCATCAAGTTCCGAATCCAAACATGTCCACTCAAACTTTGGAAGAGCCCACCGAGCCGGCATTGGCCTCGAATCGCACCAATCTCAATGACCTCTCGAATGAGCTCCTCATCAACATAATTCGCCACATTTCAACCGAGATTGAATTCACGCAGCCCCAACGACCTTATGGCCATCGCCCTCTGTTCCTCTTTTTACTCGTCTCCAAACGTCTGCATCAACTCACTGAGCCAGTCCTCTATCATCGATTCGTCGAGGAGTTCCTTGGTAACCCGAATGCGCTGCAACATTTCCTGAAACGTATCATTTTGCGTCCAGACCTTGCCAAGCTCGTTCGAGTCTATCATGGCAGAGCAAGTGATAGCCTGCACCACGATAACCATCTCGATGTGTCATGTTTGAAGGAGGAATCCATATGGGCGAAAATCAAAGAAAGGGTGACCCAAATTAGCCAAAATGCTGATGAGGCCAAGGAATGGTTGAACTCCATCCAAGAAGGCAATTGGGAAGCAATAACTGCACTGACTCTGAGCCTGGTTCCAAATATCCAGGAACTGAGATTTCAAGGGTGGAGCTACACTGAGGAAGTGTATCCAATATTGCTGCGCTTCATGTCCCGCGTGCGTGATCACCAAAGCCATGGGAGTATCGACACTACTCTCTCCCTGCGGCATCTGAGAAAAATCACGCTAGAGTACTGGGACACAGAAGGAAGTATGCGTCTTGGTCTCCTCCTACCATTCCTCTCCATCCCGTCTGTACAGATATTCTGGGCGAAAATGGTAGGCGACGACACTTGGAATTCCACGGCTCACAGTTTTCCTCACATCAGAGAGCTCTCTCTCAAACCCGCCAATATCGATCCAGACGCTTTTCAAAAATTCCTACTGTCCTTCCCCAATCTGGAAAGACTGTACTACCGCAGTGGCTTCGAAGAACCGACCTTAGAGCCGCCTCGACTGTTGCCAGCGTTGGACCACTTGAAGTCCTCATTGCAAGAGCTATGTCTATTCAACGAAAATTATCTGGGACACGATCTCGAAGAGTTTCCAATAGGCTCCCTGGCTGCATTCGAAAGGCTCAATATCGTGAGGATGGACTCGACGATGCTGACTGGCCGCTTCGGCCAGGAGACTGTGGTTGGTGGATTCAGTTCGGTGCAAAGTTTAGCCAATGCGTTACCCAAAAGCCTCTGCCATCTTCAGCTATTGAACTGCCAGTACAATGGCTACCTTGTTTCGGAGGTCGTTCATCTCATTTCGTGGAAATCCTCAATGTTCCCGAACCTTGCAACACTGGACATTGAATGGGAGAGAATAGTATATCCCGACAAACCTTCTCCCTCTGAACCACACAAACATCCTGGATTTGAAAGAGCGGCCGCCTTGCAACTACTCGAGGACATGGAGGCAGTGGGCGTAGAAATGGTCATGCCTTCCAAGCCACCAGAGCCAAAGTTCATTCACTACATGAAGCAGCATGATGGGTCGGAGCGCGGGTTCTTTGGAAACGTGCGCATGAATCATCGCGTCGAGTATCCTTATGAGGACTATGAGCGGTTGTGCGAGGAGTATGGTTGTGACCCGAAGACAGGAAAGGGGCCTGGGATATTCTATTAGTGATCTTCAATCTTTTCTTCCACGCCCTTCCACGAAGCTGAGATTCACAGAGTCACGCATGTTCCCAGGCATGTAATTACTGTGCTCTTTAGCACAAGAACTCCATACGACTGTTGGGACAAGCTGTGTAGGGCACGGCTGGGTCTTGCTGATTCCGGTACTGGCTCCTCATTCGCGCTTATTAAACATACAAGCCAGCTCTGATGTGCGTCCAGTGGCACAGTTCTCAGACGAATTTGCCGCCAGTGATGGGACAGGTGGCTGAGTAATCTACCATCCCTACCGCGACCGATAGCGCTTCCAATGTATCGACCAAACCTTCGTCTCACGTTCATTCTCAATCATATCTTTTTTTATTCATACCCGATCTTCTTATTATGGAAGAGGATAGACCAAGATTGCGAAAGACGCATCGAAAAAGCCGTGATGGCTGCTTGGCGTGCAAGAGGAGACGCACACGCTGAGGCGACGAGCGTAAACCTATATGGTTAGTACCAATAGACTATCTCCTTTCGATCCCTCACCGTTCACTCTCCAGTAATATAATGTTAGATTTAAACTAATGGGCCTTATTAGCAGCAGTTGTCTCATTTGAGGGTATGATTGCTAATACATCGTTCGTAATGTCAAACCTCTGCATCAGCAGCCCTTGAGGGCGTTGGCGCCATCGACCATTGAGTGTGATCCATTTGATTCCATACCAATCAAACGGACAAAAAGGTCCCTAGAAATACCTCACCACTGTGCGTTCATCGTTCCTTGTCGTTAAACTAGTTTGTGGTACTCGCAAGACTAAGAGAAATGAAGTTAACTTGTTTCGGCTTTTGGGACAGACCAAAGCGCCATCTGAATGCATGTAAGATAAACACATTCTCATAGGATGGAAAATGTTTTGCACTAGAATATAAAATCAGCTCACGGTTTCTTTATAGCGCCCAAGGTGTGGAGCACGAAAACGCCATCTGTTACCACAACGGTCTTGTGATGGCAGCAATGCACTACTAGTGGGTTGGTGGCTCTTTCGACGAAATCGAGGAGAGGTACATTGTCCACAAGCCCGAGATCATCCGTGCCGTCAATGAGTCCATTTCGAACTCAGCACCGATGGCCAAGACGGGCATTGTTGAAGTAATCAACAGCCTCTCTCTAGCAGAGGTATGAAATTCATTAGTAATTGCCGTTATATTCATGAAAAACTGAGAGTCTATTCTCTGGTTTGATTGGACTGACTTGAGGATTTCGCAGGCCGGAATAGGTGAGATCACTGCCTCGCAAGTGCACCTCCAAGGCTTAACCACGGTCTTTGAACAAGGCGACACTGGGATAGGCAAGGTTATCAGATATATTGGCAGATCTCACAACATCTAATGCTCATGTAAAAGACATTCTCCATCGCACGCAATAAAGCTACACTGACGATTTCCTTCCTCAGGATTGGGACTTTCCTAGCGGCGGCAAGGAAAGCTGGAAGCGAGGATGAACTCGTTATGGGCTTCCATCGTAGCTCCAATGAAGAGAACAGCGAGGCAACAATGAATCGGATTACTCCCACCCCCACCCCCACCCCATTAAACAACCAATACTTTACCCCAACCTTGATACCCAATTCTTGCGCCGCATGGGATACAGCAGCTTACTTCTACCTCAATGTCATCAGTCTCGAAGGCGAATGGCTTCCTGGCGGATATGGTAATCCGCATCTCCTTCGATGGCTGCTAGACTGGGTGCAGGTCAAGCTTGAAGACGAGTACGAGATGGCCACTAGAGAATACAGCGGCGAGCTGTGGCTTTGGAGGGCGGTACTCGGAGCCTACACACTGACGATCGGCGGCTCCGTGTCCAGGTTCGTAGAAGTTGAAGAAAATGCCGTTAACGACGAGGAGGAGGAGGAAGAGGAAGGGCCAAGAGAAACGACTGAATTAGTAGTTTTATATACGAAACAGTTGTCCAAACCACCGCGAGCTACGTGGGTGCCTGAATGGGACGATGCTAAAGGCGTGCTTGAGAGGATTCAAACTTTCTCCGTTCTCTATCCGAACATAACTTACTCGCATCAATTTTATCTGGTGTTACCATATTATTCAACTTGCTTCTAAATTTGCTAGTTTTGTCGTTCTAGGTTTCTTTGTCCTTGCCGTTGAGGTGATCTGACTGCATGGACAAAGGCTGGGTGGGACGTGTCAATGTCGCGGCGTAATACTCTTCAGGAGTATCCCACAAACAGGTAAACAGTACACTACGAGGTCTTTTTGTATGACTTCTAATTCTCGTTAGAAATTACGCAGCCATCTAGTGAGAATGACCAATCGAGCGCTGGGCTAACCAACACCTGCTAATTTTTTCTACAAACGATCCATCTGACCCATCACCACGGCGAAGGCTTCAACGCCTTGCCCTGACCTGTGGCGCATGGGTAGATTCATCGTGCAGACCCATCTCATATAGAGGGTAGGATATTACTACGACAGTAATTTATATGTGGGACGTGAGCAGTTTGTCATGGTGCCTCGATCGATTTGCTCGGTCGACCTAAACAAGTATCCGTGGCAAGCTTGGAGGACATTTTGTATCCCGCCCTTGACCTTATATGTCAATTCTCCAGGCCCCCAATTTTGTTTGTTTTCCCGGAAAGGCACTTCCGCTTCTTCGAATGTGATGGGACTCTTCGAACTACATGTGCGGTTCGACACGAACCGATACGAACACGAACTTATACGACACGAGTCCGAATACGATACGAGACTCACCACGTGCTCGCCTAAATTTAGTAAAACTTGCAACCAGCCGCCCCATCTCCAATACTTTGCGATGCCTTCCCCGCAGGAGGCAGCAGCAATGTAGGGGTAGAACAAAGGCGATTCGGGCCACTCTACAAAGAACCTCTAGCTGCCACCCTCACGGCAAATCTACATAACAACATTGATTGTCCATAAGCTCTAGCAATGTTTTACCCGCACGAGCAACCTCAGATTCTCCTTTCTCATATACTGTCGCTGCACAAAGAACCATTACTTGTGAACAGCTGTGCCTCTCAGGCCAATACTTTTCCCACCATCTACGGAGCAGAATTTCAGCGCATTGAGTCGCATCTCGTTCAAAACTATTCCCGATTTGTCTCAAAGCAGCACAACTTCAACCACGACGACATCAATGCCGAAAACCTGAGCTTCTGCAACATTACAGTTACCCACACACATCCAGGCCAAAATGACTCTGTCATCACACAAATCTGGCTACCGGTACGTCCTACCTGGAATGAGCGGATGCAGGCTGTTGGAGGTGGAGCCTGGGTAGCCGGACTTTTCGCTCTTACAGATATCGAGATGACTGGAGCTGTTGCTGAAGGCTACGCTGCTGTGACCACCAACGGTGGTTTACCGTCTTCAGATCCCATGGATTGGGCATTGCTAAGTCCCGGGAATGTCAATCTGTACGCTCTGCAGGACCTGGCATCAGTCTCCTTGAATGATGCAGCTATGATTGGAAAGAGCGTCATCAAAAACTTCTATGGCCAACCACCAAAATTCTCGTACTGGAGCGGATGCTCCCAAGGTGGCCGACAGGGACTCATGCTGGCTCAAAGGTATCCAGAAGCGTTTGATGGCATAGCGGCAGCAGCGCCTGCCATTAATTGGGCTCAGTTTATGGTCGGCATGTATTTCCCTCAACAAGTCATGCTAGAGCTAGGAGAGTTTCCCCACCCGTGCGAGTTCGATGCCATCACTCAAGCAGCGATCGATGCGTGTGCTGAACATGGTGGCGTTCTGGATGGCATGATCTCAGATCCGGAAGCATGCCACTTTGATCCTCATTCTGTTGTCGGCCACGCCTCGAATTGCAGCGCTTCAAACACGCCCAAGGCAATCTCCAAAGCCGCTGCAATCGTAGCAGATGCGGCATGGCAGGGTGCTCGGACTTCAGGCGGCGCTTTCCTATGGTATGGCCTCGGACATCAGGCTAATTTAAGCGGGGCAGCCGGTGTTGCTCTCACCACTTGTAAGAGTGATGGAACTTGCACTGGTCAGTCGGGGACCCTCCTCACATACTGGATATCCCTTTTCGTGAAGAAAAACCAAAGCTACAATGTCTCCAACATGTCAAGACAAGAATTCGAAAGCGTCTTTCGCGCCAGTGTGAGGGAGTATGATTCAATTATAAGCACGAATGCACCTGACTTGACCGAATTCCGTGCCGCAGGCGGTAAGATGATTACCTATCATGGTCTCGTGAGTGTCTCGTAATCTCTTGCAAATAAGCCGCTAACGTCCGAAATTTAGGCTGACTGGATAAAACCACACCGGAGCACGCGCAATTACTATGATGCCGTCACGACCATTGATCCCGATGTGCATGACTTTTACCGTCTCTTCGAGGCGCCCGGACTTGGCCACTGCAATGGAGGTGACGGGTTCTATCCTTCAGGGACTTTTGACGCTTTGGTGGCATGGGTGGAGAAAGGAGAGGTTCCCGAATCGCTGGAAGCGACAAATGCTGCGAGCAAGACTGTACCACTTTACCCTTATTCTAGCAATAGCGATTAGGCCAAAGATGTTGGCAGTGGAATTGAGCTCGAGTGGAAACACGACATGTTGTTTACGTCGAAAACCCGACGGCTCGAAGCGGCGCGTCATATTCCGTCAGCAGTATTTTTGAGAGCATTCAATTTCCACAATCGAGGAACGTTATAAGCAAGAGTTTCGCTCCGGGAAACATCCACCAATTATAAAACTACCGAGGTTGAGCTACGAACAATAACTGTAGTCTTTGACAGGAAGAGTCAGAGTCAGTTTCGGCTATCCTAGCCTTCGGGTATGAGAGGTTATTATAAACATAGGTCCGGGAAGGATGTTCAAGAACCATCACTATCCGACCAAAACAACCACGATGGCAGAAATTCAGGATTCAAAGTTTGAAGAGCTTGGCCTGCGCAAAACGATTTCTGAAGTCGGAGGAATCAATGTTTATCATCGACATCTGGACAAGATCAATCCCACGATTCCTCTGCTGGTATTGATCCATGGTTATCCACAGAGCGCCTATGAGTCAGCCTTCCTCAATTGTAGTAAAGATTCCGAAACTGATGGTTAATAGATGGCGCCTGGTGATTCCATTGCTCCCTGCAGACATCCCAATCTTTTGTCCGGACTTGCCTGGATACGGACAGTCTGCAGCGCTGTCAGAGCACACAAAACTCGATTTTGGTATTGCGATACTCCAAGCTCTGCGCTCTATTCTTCCCGACAACGAAACCATACCGCTTGTTCTCATAGGCCATGACCGCGGCGCCAGAATCGCACATCGCCTACAGGTATCTAGCAGTGCTGGTGAGCTTCGATTGAAAGAATTAAATCTCAATATCGTTGGCATTGCCTTGCTCGATATTCTGCCCACAACGCTCATGTGGTCCCTGGGCGCCGAGGCAAGCACCCAGGTGGGAAGTTTCCATTGGCCTTTTCTGGCGAACGTGGAGCTTGCCACGGTGATGATCAAAGCGTACGGAGGGGGAAAGTGGGCGCAGAAGATGATTATGCGATGGGCAGGATCAAACGAAAAGAGAATAGATAATCTAAAGAGCGGTGATGCGTTAAATGTGTATGGAATGTTCTTCGAGAAGGACTCAGTCTTGTATGCAAGCTGTAAGGACTATGAAGCTGGGGCGAGCTTGGACGTGAAGATGCAGGTGGAAGACCAAGATGGTGGACGTAAGATCGACGTGCCGGTGCTGTTGCTTTATGGAAAGGAGTATCTGGGAGCTAAAGCCAATGTGACAGTTTTCGATGCATGGGTCGGTTGGATTAATGATCAAAGTTTGATCACTGAAATTGGACTGGGAGACGGTGTTGGGCACTTCGTTGCGGAGGAAGCTGCGGACGAGACAGCTGATGCACTGCTGAAATGGATCGAGAAAATCAACGGGAGGGCTCGTCATTGATTGGTCAGGGTGTGCAAGTCTATGGGAAAGGTTCACATGAAATCAATTATGAGCATTCTCCTTATCCTGATTATTTTCGCACCGCACATGGAATCCAGGTCTTCGATTAGCTTTTCTTTCATCATCTTTCACATCCAGGGCACTCTTCAACTACCAACTCTGCATAAATAATCCCATGCTACTACATGCTCCCGCTCGCCGTTCCTTTATCTCAATTTCCTGCAAATCCAAGACGGTTCTACAAATACATCAAATCAACACCGCCTTCCAATCCGAGAAAAACAAACGAAGAACAGACTTACGCTTATCAGTCGAAACACAAAATAACCCCTGACCAGCACAACAACTCCCTGACGTCCCTGTAGGCCCCGAGCTTCTCGCTCCACATCCATCTATTTGCGTATCAGTATGTAAATAGAGATCAGGAGAATTATAATGGTAGGTAAGGAATGGAGAAACGGACCGCCTAGATGTCCACAGCCGCCTTTGTTGTTATGAGATTTATCCTTCGCCATAGCTGGGGTGAGAAATAGAAGCCAGTAGAGGAGTTTCATTTTTCGATGGGAAGAAAGAAGAATCGCTGAAGAATCACGATGGTGAGAATAATTGCAATTGTTTATACCAGGCTTTCTTAGAGAATCAATTTTTTATTCACGTAGATCTAAGAAGATGGAGTTATGTTCTCGAATATTCGGTATCCACCTCCGCGCAATGCGGACCGGCGAGCGGAAGATTATTGATTGAATTGTTTCATGCCATCGGAAAAACGAAAATTGGGCCAGATGGATACCTTGATTGCAGCTGTCTAATGGAAGGAAGGTATAGATAATGACTACTCTCTATTAGCTAATATATATCCGAGCGGTCTTATCTAGTAGCAAGACGCTAATCATAAGATCTAAACATTGCAAGTCGGTGAGCGCGCTGGCACCCAGTATCACCGGCCTTCCATGGACTCCTTCGATTTTCATAGAGAGCTATCATAGGGGTGCCGAATTCTTTTTCATAGTGATCGCATATAATGATGGGAGGTGAAACAAATGGAGTCCTCTCTTAAAATCTAGTGATCTAAGCAATCTGTTACTATAGTGTGTGATATATTCTAGTATTATAGCAAGATATGGATTTTCACTGACCTGTCATCCAAGCCTGGGCAAACAATATCGCTACTTGTAGAACTGCTTACCCTCAAAGTTGTATTGCCACAAACATCTTATGCAAAGATTTCTTCCCAAAATACCTTCACCGGTGACAGAAACGCTTTCTCGGACCACGTAAAATTCTTCAGTACTCCAAGAAGGTCTGGCCATGATCTGGACAAATCACTGAATCCAGCAGTCATGTTCGCGCGCAGCAGCGTGACATAGCCTAAGCGTACAACTCCTGGTGGAGCAAATGCTCCACCTATGCACAGAATCCAAAGCAGCAAATCAGGATGCTCATTCCAGAAAGGGTTTTCTTTCCCCTGCTGTAGTTTGCGGAGTAGTTGCGAGGAAACATGATGCTATAATAATGATCAATTTAGTAGTTGTTCGTCATAAGAAGCTTGGTATCTCCTGGACACCTTTGAGATAAAGCTTTCCGTGAAAGGATAAATCTGGTGGGAGATAATAGAGCGTGACCTACAGGGATGACTAAAGCGCACCAAACTTTGCAGCACAGCATGACTGAGCATACATACGCCGCAAGTTGGCAACACTCCAGGGCCGGAGAGAGTGTTTTTAAGCCTACAAGCCTGGACTGAATAGAGGCTGTGTGACTATTGATATGTGCCATCTGCATCATATCACCCTTCAAGAAACGGGGAACATCTCGAATGCACTTTAATGCATGAATATCTTCGAGAACCTCGACGAACTCTTCAGTCAATAAATGAGACCGGGATTGAAATCCTGGTGGTAGGCGATAAAAGGTTGGAGAGAATGGATCTCTTGTCCATTGAAGCTCGGCGAACGTCGTATGGTCAAATATGCGACTCGATCCTGCAAGTATCGAGCAGTGTAGGTCTTGCCTGTGATTAGTGTGAGAGTACTTCTAACAGATTTTTTATTCCTGCATACCAGAACATCGCTCTCTTTATTCCGCCTGTGAGGTAGACACCTTCCTTTCGACAAAGGTCGAGAAGTTGCTGCACTCCACCCATATGAAGTTGGACCTGTGATGTCATCCCAAGGCGAGCCTAGACAATGAGTTGTCATTTGAACACATAGCTTGAGGCATCATAGAGAAAGGTTCAAAAACAAGACTGACGCACCTCGACGCCAGCCAGTAATAGAATGGCTCCAATAGTAGATTCCGACGTCGCCTCGTCCAGAGAGCTCATCTTTTCTCGAATGTGAGTAATGGCTTGACCCTGATACCCAAGACATTCTCGGTCAATACTACCACCGGTCACCGAAAACGCAAGTGAAAGCATAACCGCGTTCAAAAGAGCTGGATCAACCAAACCCGTTCGAAACACTGAGCGGAAGTTGTGAAATTCAAGTTCTTCAGCAATGCTGAACACTGGCTCAGGCGCTTGCCGAGCTTCATCTGCATCATCGATCGTAAGTCTATCCTCGGCGGTCTTCATTCACCAACAGTGGGAACCTTACAATTGCCAAGAAGTAGCTGCAACCTCGCCGAATCTACCGAGAGAGTTTTGAAGGGATCAAGTGCGGTTGGAGACAGAGGAAATAGTGACGTGGCTGCAATTTCTGTTCGTGTTCTCCTGCTCATCAATCTCCCGGGTCTTTCTTTCGAAGTCATGACACGGAAATTGTCCCTCGAATTTTGCTGAAGAATTCTCTTCTTTTCCAATGCTTGCTTTACAGCGTGCGACCGGGCTAGGCGCTTTGTAGCCTGGTCCTTCACGGCGTTTGGACCTTCAATCGTGATGAAGTGATATCTGCAAGCTGAAAAGCGTCGTTAGGAAGTCAATCAGCCACTTCTCGTGATCCACTTCGCCTACCTGGGACTAGTTCACTTACGGAACTAAGATTTGTCAACGACATTGCCTTTTCCATGAGTATCTAACCATGCAACTATGCAGCCTGGGTAATCGGGGCGTGTATTGGAATTCTGGGATAGCTGTGATCGATGTAGGACAGTGAAATTGAAGTGTTTACTAATCGGATTTCCAACAATGAGTTTAGGTGAATTTGTGGAGATCAAGAAATGCCAGCTTAGAAATCAACGACTTTCTCTGTCGAGTACAGATTCAGACCCAGTATAAAGACGCCGCTTATACTAATTTGGAAGTACCTTATTTCTCTTCTCGGAATCAGTTGTGGGCCCTAAATGGAATCTCTCCAACTTTCTCACTTCAGAAAGTGCTCCGTTCCTCGATAGGAATCATCTCTTTTCCTTGGTAGGGAGTATCTCTCTCCCTTTAGGAGAAGTATCTTTGGCCCTCGAAAGGAAACATCTCTCATGACGATCAGGAAGTATTTCGGATTATTGGTAGGGAAACCCGTTGTCCAGCTTGGTCTTCGACTACGTGCGGTTGATAGAGTATATAATCCTGATGGCTCACACAGTTGAGAGCTTCGAATTCAACACTCGCAAACTTTCAAGCAGATCAGTCAATACCTAACACCTCCAAAAAGTTCATTTCCCTGATAGGCCTCCAAAACTCTTTGATTATGGCCGACACACGTCTTTTCAAGCCGCTAAAGATAGGCAACATGGAAATAAAGCATAGAATAGGAATGGCTCCTCTCACTCGTCTCCGTGCGACTGACGGACGTGTCCCGACCCCTTTGATGAAGGAATACTACAGCCAACGAGCCTCAGTGCCAGGTACTTTGATCATCTCCGAAGGAGCCGTCATATCCCCATCAGCCAGCGGTGGATTCGCCGCCACACCCGGAATCTGGAGTCAAGATCAAATCGCAGCGTGGAAAACAATCACCGACGAAGTCCACCGAAAAGGCTGCTTCATCTTCTGTCAACTGTATGCAATGGGACGTGCCGCAGATCCTGAAATAGCCAAAGCTGAGGTAATCGACGTCGTGGGACCGAGTGCCATTCCAATCGAAGGAGGCGCTCCGATTCCACGATCCATGACTATCGCGGAAATTGAGCAGTCGGTTCAAGATTTTGCAACAGCTGCGGAAAATGCTATTAGTGCAGGATTTGATGGAGTTGAGTGCCACGGGGCAAATGGATACCTCATCGATCAATTCATACAGGACTTGAGCAACAATCGAGAGGACAAGTTCGGTGGGAGTGTGGAGAACAGATCCCGTTTCATCAACGACATTTTGAAGGCTTTAGTTCACGCTATCGGTGCGGATCGGGTAGGGCTTCGTCTCAGCCCGTGGAGTGTGTTCCAGGGAATGAAGATGAAGGATCCGGTCCCTCAATTTTCGGACGTTGTTAAAAAGGCCAGCCAGTTAAACCTGGCCTACCTCCATTTGATTGAGTCGCGCGTCTCTGGGGCCGATGATTGCGGAGGTAGTGAGCGGTTGGACTTTGCATATAAGCTCTGGAAAGGGCCTCTGCTTATTGCTGGAGGTTATGATCTGGCGGATGCACAGAAACTGGTTGATGAAAAGCAGCCAGGGAGGAACATTGTCGTCATATTCGGGAGACACTTCATCGCAAATCCAGATTTGGTGTACAGGTTCAAGGAGGGGCTGCAGCTGAATGCATACGATCGAAACACATTCTACAGCACCAACTCAGCCAGGGGATACGTGGACTACCCATTCAGCGCGAAATATCTGAACACAGAGAAAGCTTAGATTAGCCCAGCTCTAGGGGCACATATGATGAAAGGGTGAAGGGCATTGCCATCCTTTTACGGTTTCTGTCAGGACGGCTGTTAGGTGGGCGATAGGAGAAAGCAAGACTTCTTGTGGCCTCGTCCGTTTGTGATCCTGATCTTGTCAGCCTTCGAATACTTAGCAGATATAATAGAAATACAAACCCGTTGAAACTAAGACCAAGTTATACCAAGCAAAGATCTCGCGATGTTTTCGCTACAGCATCCCACACAGATTGTTCGACACGTCCAATCCCAACTCTTTCTTGGAAGCCATTTCCCTTCCCTTGTGATTCACGGAGCAGGATAACATTGACCAATCTATACCATTCTGGTAGAAGAGCACGATCTAGTATCCCCACTTCCGGAAACATAGTTTCACTCATACATCCAACAAAAACTTCTCCCGATGAGACCTTGACAACTTCCATTTCCATACTCTGGAGGTTAAGCTCGAGAATTTCTTCATTAAGGTCAATCAACCCGCACCATTGCCCTTCGGGGTTGAGCATGGAGACACAATTTGATCTGTTCGGATAAACCATTTTCATGGCAGATATTGTAAAGATGGCAGTCATGGAATTGAATTGCAGAGATTGACCAGTCCGATCGTCTCTTCTGGGCGAGGTAACTGTGGTCGGGTACATGTACTGCATTCCTGGGTCGTCTTGAGCGTAAAAGAATGTATGATGATTCCGACCACGAGGAGAGCAATACTGAAGAACCTCGCTGGTAATCCACAATAAAAGGATGAGAACGGTAGGTTTAGGGTACTCAGGATCCCCTGGAACGAGTTCAAAATATCGTTCTCGAAGGAGACCTCACGATTGGTGTGGTTGGAGACAAGATTACAGTAGTCCAGCCAATTTGGGATGTCGTATTTGCCCGGGCGCAACGAATACTCGCGCCTCTTCGGTGGTACTCCAGACTTTCGGGTAATTCCCGAAAACCACAGATCCTCTTCTGCCGCCCCTTCAAAATCGTAGCTAATTTGGAAATGTCGAGACACATCCTGCCTCTCAGCTGCGACGTCTTCGGTCCATGTCATCTTGTCACAATTGAAATGCACGCCTTCTTCAAGGAAAATCAGTTTGCGACAAGAGAGAAGTCTTTCTTGCAATGTCCACACCCGTTGATTCCAGACGCAGTTCCCTTGCAATATGACTGGCTCGTTTCCAAGCCATTTTTCGAATGGAGTTTGTGCCACTGCCAGACGACGACCTGGACCGCAAGAGAGTATCTGCTGAGCAGCCTTTCGTGGTTCTCTCTACTGATCCCTGGAAGTCCGGCGTTCGCATTGTCTCCAACAGCTGCAGTGATCGTGAAGTAGGCCATACGATAGATTTTATCCATTTGGCGGAGAAGTATGGCTTTCTCTGCGGAGTCCTTGTCTTGAATAATACACAGAGCGTCGATCCAGATGTAATTTTCTCCCAGGGCTGACGTGAGGGTCATAGCATCTCGCACAGTGCGTGGAAGTTGTGAGCTGAATTTGCCAGAGAGCAGTGCACCAGGAATTTCGAGGTCCTGGACATTTTCTACCATGGTCAGAATGACTCTAATCTGACCCCAGACGTAGCTCAGCGCGACATAGCGTATGGAAGGTTCGATATATGCTAGACAGCCTTTCTGTACATCAATGACACGTAGACGACTTATGCCATCCAGAAACAGAGTGTTGGGTGTCTGACAAATCTCTTTATGCCAAGAATCGCAGCATTGGACCCATTTCTTTATCCTGTCAAAGTCAACGACATGAGGATCCAAGAGTCGTCCAGCGATGAGAGTGCTGTTGGTGGCTTCGAGTGGGAGAAGGTAGACTCCTCGGGGCGATCACTCTGTAGCACGTCGAGTATGAAGTGAGTATATCTGAAGCCCATTCATCAGAGGCCAAAAGTCCAGAAGCAACGAGTCTGTTGTTCCAAACTCTGCTGTACCATATACTCTTGAGAACGCGTCACGTACGCCAGAGCACATTTGACAACCGGCATTTTTAGAGAAAGTGATCTCTTTGCGGAATCCAGGGACGATCTCATCCCAGAGGTCCTCGTTCAAGAGACAAATGAATGAGGCACATTGTTGGCAACCCCATTCCGAGACCGTCTCGGCTTTGCGATGCTTTCGAACAGTAAGCTGGCGATACGCGTCGCGAATGGGCCGTTTTGCATTTTGAAGTAAAGACGGTGCCAATTTCAGACTACATTGGTCCAAAACAGATCAACTTCGAACAAGATTTGATAAATGACACGACCAACCAGGTGGATGACGGGAAAGTTTCGCGCTCAGTATGCCCTGCGTGGGAGGACGTAACATGCATCAACCAGGTAATCATCGAGATGGATATGGTAAATCATCACGTGCGGGAGAAGACACGAGTCTCGACTTATGGGATGCGAGTTCGATGTTGCAAGTCGATGAATAGCAGAAACCAATATGAGTTTTTTTTGAAAGCACCGTATGGAGGACCCTACGCTATAACTCGCCTAGGCAATGCTTCTTTCTTTTTCTCAATACCCCTATAATCAGAGCATTACCATTTAGACGCGTCAAAATTTAGGTCAGGGCGTGAATAGAATCAATTCGAACATCTAAGCCTTGTGATTTTGTCCTGAGAGTTGTATCTCTTTCGGCTTTGAGTTTCATAGAGAATATCAGAACGTGGGATTGTAGCCTCAAGGACTGCACTACCCCAAAGTGGATCGGAAGAGAACCAGCGAAGAGACAACTAGAAATGCGCAACGGGCAGGAGAAGAAAGACCATACTCTAAGCAGATACCGTCTCAATAATCAATACTTCTGATCCTCATCAACATCGATGAATTCCTGGCAATCTGATCTTATATCACGGACCATCATCCCATCTCCTCCACTAACAGCAGACGTAAAAACCTTAAGCCCCGTACCCCATCACACTCATAATCACCCAGATATACCAAAGTTATAGAAACATTGAATCATCGCATGACCCGGGACACCTCTACAAAGTAAATACCTAGATGGAAGGTGTTAGAACTCGGTTTGGCGTGGGCGTGCGAGCAAGCTTTTCTTGCATTGGTACATAATACACTACTACTATTCATTGATGGCTACTACCGGACACAGGGTGCGTCCCTCAGTCCACAGACTTAATTCGCAATTGACAAAGAAAAAAAACTATCATAAATGATGATAGCATACTGTGGTGTCTGCGCCATCTGTAGGGTATTTTGACATGCGAGCTCTCGAGCTTCTTCTTCTTCTTCATTCTTCCTGCTCATGCCCATGTCCATGTCCAACATCCCTGAGTAAAGATTCCTCGCCGTGCGTCCTGCGCCTCTAATGAAGCCAGTCCATCGTATAGCGAGGTAAATGAGGAGAAGGGAGCTTTCACAGGTGTATAGAAATAAGGTTGGGAGGTCTTCCAATCGCCTTCAATCATTCCATCTCCATTCTTGGGTGCCAAGTATTGGCCCTTGGTAGTCCAGTTAACCTCCCTTCCAAAGCACGAAGGGACCCGTAATTCAACGCCAAATCCTTCATTACCTGAATCCAATTTCAGACATCTGCCCGTGGCGTCATCGGCCTCGGTCTCGCGGCATCGGCGGGACTCAGTTGGTTGTTACTTTGCATCGAAATTCGGTCGGTCGGGGTTGGCGGTGATAGTCCACCAATCGTACTGGCAAGTAGTCCTGGGATGGCCAGGGCAGAATGCATCGGCGAGTTGGATAATCTGCTGTTGCTTCTTGAGCGCTGTAGCAATTCCTTTGGATGTTTGATCGTCTGTTTGAGAGCATTGATCCTGCCACCGCGAACAGTCTTGAGGAATTTCAAGTCATCGCGAATGTCAAGTAGAGTAGCGCCAAGGCCGTGCTCACTGTCCGGCTCATTGACCGTGACTTTGCGCTCGCGAAGGGCCTTGGGTACGATCTTCTCGTAGCACGCCCGGATGAGCGAGTCTGGAATGAAACGAATGAGAACGCCGATGGGGATCGACAAAATGCCGAGGACGATCGATATAGCCCATTGGACACCGTTAAGAGGCTTGACAACGAAAGCAGCTCCACCAACAAAGACGATGATTACTTGTCCTCCAATCATGATGAGCATGATACCCATGAACAGGTAATTTTTCCAGAAGCCTTCGAAGATGTTGAGCTTGTTGTCAATTCGACGGCTGTTGATGGCATTGAAAATTTGCATCCAAACGAAGACGTTGAAGACGAGCGTCTTTTGTTGAATCGGGTCGTACTTCAACCAGCTTGGCCCAGCAAAATAAAGGACGAATGTGACGATAAGTTGGAAAATAGACTGCCCGATAATCATCTTCCACATTGTAAGGGTGATCAAAGGATGATGTTTAGGTTCCGGTTTGCGATCAAGTAAACTGCCCGAAGGAGGATCAGTTGCAAGAGCCAATGCTGCAAAAGTGTCCATGATCAAGTTCTATAAGATGTCAGTGGGGGGTGATAAATGAAGGCCAAGAGAGGGATAGAACTTACAACCCACAACAGTTGCACGGCATTCAAGACCGATGTTTCGTCTGTTGCGGCGACAGCCGATACGAAGGTTAGCAGCACAGCGGTGATGTTGACCGTAATTTGAAACTGCAAGAATTTCTTGACTGCATCGTTGATTGTGCGGCCCCAACCCAGCGCCTTGACGATGGACGAGAAATTGTCGTCCATGAGGATGATATCGGAGGCTTCCTTAGCAACTTCAGTCCCTGTTATTCCCATAGAAAACCCGACGTGAGCCGCCTTCAGAGCGGGAGCATCGTTGGTCCCGTCTCCAGTCACGGCCACAATCTGGTCCAGTGAGATCAAGCACTTGACCAAGATCTTCTTGTCTTCAGGACTTGATCGTGCCAAAACCTGGAGATCCATGACTTTTTCTTCCATCTCGAACTTGCTCAACTTGCGGAATTCGGGACCTTCCATGACGAGACCTCCTTCTGTGAGGATACCGCACTCTTTAGCGATAGCCCGAGCCGTTTCTACGTTGTCTCCGGTGACCATTTTGACGCGGACGGAAGCACGCTGACAATCCTTCACAGCCTGCGGCACTCCCTTACGGACAGGATCCTGAATGCCCACAACGCCCATCCACACCATCTCCTTGTTAACTTTAGTAAACTCGGCTTCAGCTGGGTTATCGTCGCTCGCGGCGGTTCGGGCTGGTGGCCAAGACTCAAAATCTCGGTATGCGAAAGCGATTGTCCGAAGAGACAGAGATGCATAATGAGAGATGGTTTGCTTTAGCTCTTTTCGATGATACTCATCCAAAGTTGTGAACGACAGTTTCTCTACTGGGTCGTCAAGAATCTTAGAGCATTGCTTGAGCATTATCTCAGGCGCTCCTTTGACGAGCATGCGATAGTTCCTGTTTGATAGCTTGATGACAGCACCCATACACTTTCGGCCTGAGTCGAATGGGAATAGTTGTTGAAGCGGGTGATTGGCTCTTTCGACGCTGAGTATGCCAAGACCAAGGCTCAATTGTGCCCAGTCAAGCAGAGCAGTTTCTGTTTTTGATCCAATGAATGCAGGCTTGCCCTGCTCCTCGCCCTCAAAAGCAGTTGTGTTAACTGCGACGGATTGCTTGAACAAATCTCGAAGATCGGAGTTGAGAGATCCGGCAAGTTCATTGATCGAGACAAGCACACCAGGCGTAGTTGACGAGGCTGTCGAATCTCGCGAGCTCTTGATCTCTGGCTGTTTTAGATGATCCGTGGGCCCTTCTACAGAAGACGATGGTGAGGTTGGGGTGCCAGATGCTTCAGGCTGTGGCTCAGTCGAAGGAGACGCCTTGGGCACTTTATCCTTGTCACCAAATCGCAGAGCTCCAGGTCCCAAAGTACCAGCTACGACGGTCATGACGTTTTGGGTGAGGGTGCCGGTCTTATCAGAGCAAATGACTGTGGCATTACCCATAGTTTCGCAGGATTGAAGATGTCGCACCAAGTTGTTGTCCTTGGTCATTCTCTTTGTAGCAAAAGCGAGGGCCAGGGTGACAGCAAGAGGCAAACCTTCCGGGACTGCGACGACGATAATCGTAATGGCGGTAATCAAAATTCGGAGGAATTCCTGAGCTTTGGTTTGTGGCGTACCCTTGTTTCCCGGCAGACGAGCGAGCCATTCGACGAAGACAACAACGAAAAGGAGTAGACCAGCTGCACTACCAAGCTTCGCAATATAACCTGCCAATACGTTGAGTTTGTACTGAAGCGGCGTGATTTCATTCTCCTCGCGAAGTGCCATGAGGGTCTTTCCGTAGCTGGAGTTGACTCCCACAGCTGTAACGAGAAAGGTTCCTACTCCCTCGGACACCTTAGCGCCCGAGAGAATGAAGGGATTAAGCTTTCTGAGGGATTTGCCTTCGGAAATGGCTCGCATGACATCTAAACAAGGCGTCTTCTTCATCAGGTCAGACTCGCCTGTCGCGGAAGACTCATCGCAGGTCACATTGTGACCGTCAATGTAGATGCCATCCACAGCCAGAACATCTCCCTGTTCGAGTATCATCACGTCGCCAACGAAGATGTCGTAGATGGAGGCTTTCATAGTTTTGCCTGACCGCACAACCTTGACCATGCGATCCTCCTTTTTCTTATTTAGCTTGACAAACTGGCGTTCCTTCTGCCAATCGTTCACGGCTCCGACGGCTACAACAATCACAATGGCAACCATAATTGCCACGCCTTCCACCCACTCGACCTTGGCACCGCCATCTTTGTGACTTGTTCCGAATGTTTGATAGAGTCCCAACGCCAGTGAAACGACAGCAGCAATACTTAATAGTATCAAGACCTTGTCTTGTAGTGCTATCCATGCAAGTTGTAGTAAAGACTTCGCCTTCTTTACAGGTAACCGATTGTCGGAGAAGACTCGTTGGCGGTCCACATATTTCTTCTCTGAGTTCGAGACGTGTTCCGCTGGCTCGCTGTCGGTGGTTGTAATCGGTCCCTTTTTCTCTCTTCCCCCAGGGCTGTCCGTCCCCGCAGCTTGCGCTTCTTCAAATGTTACTCGTCCTGTAAGCTTTACCTCGTCCACACTCAGCCCAGATGTAATGTCCGTTCTTAGCCCCCTCTCAAGTCCTTTCAGTCCACCAACTGCAGCCAATGCTGAGAAGCTCTTTGTGTCCACCATTAACTTCGAAAGTTGACCAGGCGAAAAGGCGAACGGGTTTTCTCCTTCCACTTTCCACGCGTCCTCCTGGCCAGGTATCGGCGCGAGAGGGTCTTCGTCTGCCATGACTGATGTGAAGCTACTTCTACTCGAAGGGTTCCGTAATGAGGCCGAGCTTGTGTCCACGTAGGTATTGCTGCTCGCGGTGATGGAGGAAGTGTCGGAGTCAACTGAATCGCCTCGTTTGCGTCCAGCCGGTACAGCCAACGAATTTGGATCTCCTGAGAATGCGGTAGGCGAATTGATCTCTGTCGCTGTAGAGCATATGGCATTAGCAATTAGACATCAAAGGTCATATTCAGCAAAAAAGATGCAACGAGATGAAAAAGTAGGACATGGATGCATCTATGTTGTTGATATGCTTGTTTCTCAAGATAGCGTTTTGTTGTTCGTAGTTGCTTGCTCGAGTCAGCGGAATCTGGTGATTGATAGCAGAGCAACCACGACTGCGCGACAGAATTGACCATCAGCACGCAGGATCGCTCGAAGGCTATCCGAAAATGTCCCGACATTGCTTCGCGATCCCGCTTATGAAGAGAACGATAAAAGTGTTGACTTACCATTCTGGTCATTGACCGCAGAAGTGTCTACCGTGATGGTGGGTGCCCTCGGCCTCCTTAATGGGGCGTTCGAATCCTTCTCGACCATAAGGTCGTTGTCCTTCAGCTCTGGTCAGGACTGACTTGCGATCAGCATTCTATGACAAGCCTATGTCGAGTGATGCTCTTACTTGTACAGATGTACCGATATGCAAGGGTATCCGTAATCTGATTATAATCCTGGATGGGTGGATATGGAGGCTCGCGTGATGTTTGTTGAGCCTCACCACAAAGACGTGGAGGTTGCGTGAAGCAACTGTTTCGTAGAGTGTATTGTTGTGTGGTGGTTGACCGGTGATGGCAAGGCTGTATTTGGATAGAGGATGGGTGGAATTCCGCCTCGGAAAGTGTACGCTTTGTTCGTTGGGGGTGACTGGAGATGGCGGCAGTCGGAATAGGAACGGGTGTATTCTTGTTGATGCGTCAATTGGGCGACAATGCTATCCTTTCAAGGGATATTCGAGGCAGTGCTCTACTCTCAGAAGGCCGCAGCAAACGCGAAGCACACAAGACCCATGGCAAATCTCACAACGCTGTGGTTACCATTGGAATTATGTGGCAATGGATCGAGAGGCAATCAGTAGTAGCTGGTCAAGCAAAATCGACGTGTCCGGCTTCTAGAGCGAGGACTTGGGCAGTGGTTGAGCATTGTGCCAGAGATCTGCCAAGTGCACTGCCTCCTTTCTTGCGCTAAGGTTCTTGGGCTTGACAGCGTACGCAACCAGGGAGCTCTGTCGAATCGAATGCCCTCTCGTTCCGCCTTCTTGAATTCAGAAGATCTCCGTTGGCGGTTGTGCTGATGGTGATGCTCTCAGCTGCTGTATGTGGAAGGCTATCTGATGCGCGCACTCCTCCTGCTGCTTCAGCATCAACAAGAAATCTGATAACATAAACACTATTAAATTCCCCTGTCACACTCCGTGCGCGACAATTGCTTCCTCCAATCCCACTCACCAAACAGCCCAGCCAGTCTAACTTCACCACGTACAAGATACTTTCTATGTCTCGGCACCATGGCTCGGCTACCGTCATACACTCACACACTGTTCTCGCTTTCTCTCTCTCTCAGGTAACGAAGTATGGACCGAAGTGGGTCGATCGACCTCCACTCTCTCCACAACATGCCACACTTCGCCGCCCATCAGCCGGCTCAGCTGTGTCGAAAACCTACTTTCAGCGCAGATGGTACCAACGACTGCGCTGAGAAGGACAAATTGGCCACATCTCCAGCTGGTTACACAGCATAGCCTCATTCCCAGCATTCGAATCATCCATATTCAACAGATATAATGACAGCCGGTGCCTGTCGACGTCAAGCTTCGACGCTTCACAAAACTATGCGACGCTTTCTTGACTTGCTCATTCCAGCAAATTCCCGCGACAAGTTTCGTTTTCCAAGACATTGGCACCATCATCACACTCTTGTGGCATGATCAAGAATCTCTTCAGCAGCGGCAAAGGGCTTACCAAGGTTAGAACCACATGCTGAACTCTACTGCTGAGTATTCGGTCCTGTATACCATCTGGTACCATTAGACCTCGCAGAGTTTGTTGGTTACCTACAACTATTCGCCTCCTCCGCAGCCACGCGCAGCACTCAGCCACAGGCCAACCAAACCTGACACGAAACGGTGGGTTGCGAATTGCGAATAACCACTGGAACTCTCCCAGGTCAAACAATCTTGACAACGGACAGTATGAGCAAAGCTTTCCCACGGTTTGATGAGCAGAGCATATTTGATCCTTCGGTTTGCCCGGCCTATGGTGCTACTGCGAATGGAAACACCTTGTACCACATCTTGGTGCAGGGCGGGTCTATTGACTCTTCAATACTCCTTCTCTTGTCCATGGTCGTCCAGCTCTCCAACACATTGCCACCCTCGATCTGGCAAGGTCCAGCATAGCCACACTGGCCAGAAAAAGTCTCGCATTTCGGACCTTTACTCCATAGTCAATACTGTCAACACGTATATCCAACAATTTACAGCTCAACTTCAGACAGAAGTATCCACGCGTGTGGCTGAGCACTATCTCAGCTCTTGACCGGCCTCCCTGACTCGAATGTTGCATACGAGTCTGCATCATTACGAAGACTAATCATATGGCAGCAGTGCATACTAATCCTTTCATCGGCCCCCCAATACAACACAATCCTCTATTTCAATAAGCTATGCCGAATTCAGTCATTCACCATATTCGGAACTTCGAACTGCATCTGGTATCGTCGATGTCCGAAAATGCAGGTGGTCGGTAGCGCGAGGCTGTGTATTCTACTTGGCATCCTTAATGCATCGGTCCGAAGCTGGCTCATTATCAGGTGGACCTGCGCGTTTCGGCTAAGCGCCGATAGATTTTCCGATTAAGCAAGGCAGATCTCTTATCCATATCCACGCATCCTTCGCGCTTGGTGAGAGTCCCTGGGTGATTATCACGTGACCTTCATCCCGCAGGTTACTTGTTCACTCACCATGAACGGCATACCAGAGTATTTCTATCGCATGTCTACTGTCTTAGATAAGGGCAGTCTGCCTCACTACCCCGCCTCCGCAAACCAATCCCACTTTAGACCCCAACGAATCGTGCGGCGCGAGGCTGACTTGCCCCGCTCACAAGGCATATTCAGCTTCTCTCAATTTAGATCTGCGCGCCTATATCAGAAAATTGCATACAAGGCGCATTCGATTTCCAAGCTATCAATTTCAATATCGCCTATACTTGACTATATTACATCTTCACGGTCGCGGCCTCTTCACCGGAATGAAGACGGCAAAGTAATTATCGGAGTGGATACACCAACCAATGCACGACCAATTTCGGAGAATTGGAGCACTTCGATGAATAAGCCTGTAAAGCGACACGAGATGGGTCCGGGTCGTAGGAATTCTTGGTTGTATCGTGTTGGGAGATCAGGGTAAGTAAGCATGGCTTAGGGGTAATAAGCAGCCACGAATCCGCCGCAAATCAGCAAGACCTTCAATTTTAGATTTGATAAGTTAATCATGATATTATTACCTCTGGCTTGATATCTACTTTTGGGAAGGCGCTGAATGAGGAATCGTGTCGATTTTGCCATCCATTTTCGGCGCGGGAGAATTGTTAGACAGAACCCCGTCGGAATTTCCATCTATAGCGTAGTTTGTATAGGAGTCTTTTCTTCCATCCATCTTTAAAATATCATCAAGACCAAATGGTCAAAGTGAAACAGCAACGATATTTCAAGAATTTTTCAGACCAGACTCAAAGATTTTTTGTATCGGGATTGCGCTTCCAAAATTCCCAGATGTTTTTGAACGAGAAATTCGTCCTTTGTTTTTGGAGGCTCGATATTGATTTTTACAGAATTGAAAAGACTACACGAACTGGAAAACTTGCAGATTCTACACCTCTAAGCACGGCACCATCTATACCTTCACAATATCACGGCATGTGGAAGTTCCAAATTCGAAAGATCTATTCAGCACTCTTCGCTACCAACAAGTTACAGAATAGATGAATGGTATGGTATAACAATCCCATAGCCTTACACTCAACACAACAATAAAGCTGTGATTTAATTCAATTTTCTCATTAGCGAGTTTAGAAAATCAATCCGTCCATTCAATGTCCCAGCTACCTCCCTGCCTCCGGATCGACTTTACTCTGCTTGAATAAACTCTTGCCTCTCAGCCACTGCCGATACGCTTTATACCTCTTCTTTCCCAGATCCTCTTCTGTGACATCGAGGGGGTCATTCCCCACAGTCAAGAACTCGGCATAATCTGCAAAATCTTCTTCGCCGATACCATTGAGAAACGTTTCGCCGCCTGCATCCTGGGCAAAGTCGTCGAAGCTGATCTTGCCATCGCGGGAAAGATATTGTGCCGAGGGAACACGTGGTAGACCCGTCCCACTACGAACGTACTCGAAGAAATCAAGGTTCGATTCGGTGATATTTGTTGACGTTGGTTCTTCGGCTGAGATTACCAAAGGGATGTGGAGCGGGTGAGATATATATTGCTTATATTCTTCTTCTTCTGCCGTTGTGACGGAGGGATTGAGCGAGTTCTCGTGGAATTGTTTGAGGGTCCATTGATGCATTGCATTCTTATCTGCTGGTATGAATTGTTGTGAGGAAAATGAGGTATCGAGAGTAGATTGTTGAGAGTCAAACGTTGCTGATGAGTCGCGGAGAATACTTTGGGATTGTTTGAGGGGCGAGTCTGTGGTATGTGGATGTGAAGAGGGGAGGAAGCGGTTGGAATCATTGTGGGGATCGAGGATTGTGACGCCTTTCCGGGGTTTCTTGCCGGGAGATTCGGGTTCTGGTGCTGGTTTGCGCGGGACGAATGGTGAAGGGTCCCATAATGTGGGGTGTTGGGAGCCGTCTGGGAGGTAGCGTGGGCGACTGCTCATTTTCCAGGAGAAGATTTTGGCGAAGGAGGAGAGGGCTAGGGGACGATAGTATTCGAGCCAGTAGTCGTCGAAGTAGGCAACACCTTTTCTCAGTGTTTCTTCTGGGATGCCGAGTTTTGGAGGAAGTGTTTGGGGTTCGAGGAAATCGGGGTTGTACCATTTGATGTAATTGTGTTTTAATTCTCCTGTCCAGTGGCGTGGATCAGAGTGGTGGAGGTAGTAGTCCGTTGGAAGATCCCAAAGCATAGGTTGACCTTGTGTGAAGATGTAGTTGCCAAGGAAAAGGTTGTATGCTTCTTGCCGCTGGGAGTCAAGGAAGGAGTTATGGTAGTAGCGCTTGAAGCTTTCAACCAAATCTCGAGAGTTGCTGCGCCATTCATTGATCTTTCGATACGTGGACATGGTGTTGACGAGATGTGATCCACCATATTGAATCGCAATCGTGTCGCCGTGCGCATGGAACCTGCATTGAAAATTAGTGTTCGTCGCAAAGTTCATCTCCGAATACTGACATATGTGTGAAGGTATTCACGCAATCCGTATCATACTCCACAGTCTGTCCTTCGATGATACCAAGAACTTGCAGCTGCCGACCAAGTGCACGTTTTCCGATCACAAACTGAGCTGC
This sequence comes from Venturiaceae sp. KMAF11, assembly GCA_023078705.1. Taxonomy (NCBI): domain Eukaryota; kingdom Fungi; phylum Ascomycota; class Dothideomycetes; order Venturiales; family Venturiaceae; species Venturiaceae sp. KMAF11. The sequence continues at coordinate 1,163,536 of JALGOQ010000012.1, forward strand.
ATTTGTACGATCGAGACAGTCTATACAGTTCGTTCTTGCTACTCCGTTCTGCACGTTTACTTCATCGTTACCAGGATCACCATTGTGAAAGAAGCCTGTCTTCTGCAGGACGACCTCTGCAATGACCTCGAGTTTCCCAATGACATCTTGCCCACGAGTCTTTGCAGCTCTGCTCATATCAAATGCTTCATACAATATCTTCTTGTCGTCGGGAAGAGATTGGTTCAGAAAGGCAAGAGCACGTTCATACTCTTCCAACAGCTTTCGCTCACGGGGAGTACGCTCTCGCTGTTTGATGAGATTCAGCACGTATATAGGAGACCCGTAGCGCTTGAAGAGGTCGTTGAAGTGCATCCCAGCGGCGCTGTAGAATGGATCGATGAGATTGAGATCGATGTCTGGTTTCGGTGTCACACCTGTATTATCTTGAGTCCAATAGACAGGTATACTCCCTCGATGCTGCACGTAAGATGTATAACACGGGCTGGTGTACATAGAGGGACCAGGGGCATGGAATGAGGTGGTCAATTTGTTGGCCACAATTTGTTCCGTTTCCACGTCGTTTGCGACATAGCCCTGGAGTCTTGATTAGCTTTTTGATACTGCCAGTACTCAGGTCACTTACACAGTCGTTTGCTCCACGCTTCAGGTATCGGGCACCTGCAAAGAAACGAGATCGTCGGGCAATTATTGCAATGTACACTCTTCTGCTGAACACATCCAGCGCTGTGGCATCGTTAATCACAAATCACTTCTTTGAGTATGACCAACTCACAAGCTTGCTCAATGTATCCATGAATGATGGGTATGCACCAGTCATAAACGTTCTTGACCGACTGCATGGCTGGTTCCAGAAGATGATGATTCCAAACAAACATATCATTAAGATCAGGGGCTGAAGGACGCTCTCCGGCATTGAGCGCTTCTCTTTCGCGAATGATGTTATGCTGAAGTGTCCGCGTAATATTGTAAGAATATGAAAAATAGAAAGACTTGCTCAAATCCAGACTGGCGAGGATTCCTAGATACCGGGCTTCTTCCGGATTTCTATCTCGCGCAAAACGAGAAGTCGACCCAGTTGTGAGCGGAACGAGTTCGGTAGCCTCTATCTGGTAGACATAGTGGCCGCCTATCATGGCCACCTGAGACCTCTTGGTGATGAGAAGCATGTAATAAGCATCTGTAAATCTGATGAAACCCAGAAGCCCCCAACTGCTACATTTTAGCTTCATGCCTCCAGCGTTCTTGTTGCCTTCTTCGATGGCGTTGATCAGTTGATTCATTTCTCGTTTGTCGTAAACAATGTCGTCCTCTCGAACATTAAGATGGCCAGGGCCTGCGGTTCTGTCGATGGTCATGATTCTGAAGTGCTTTTCCATGGTATCTTGGCCGACGAGGTAATAACGGGAACTGGTTTCGTAAACTGTCCATCGACTCATTTTGTTCACACCCTCTTCGCCGACTTTTGCGTAGGCAGCCCCCTTGTTTCGCGACATTGCGGCGGGACTACTCGAACGAGGAAATTCTTTGGCTTCCCGTGGCTCTTCATCTTCATCGTCTACATCCACAGAGACGCTGTCGGCGTTAGAGGCGAAATCGTTGATAGGAAGCTCTCGCATTCTTCCATGGTCTGGGTGGGCAGCATCTTCGTCGGGGAGGATCTCCATGTTGTTCACCGGTTGTTGTAGAAAATCCTCATCGTCTTCCACACGGGTTGGTCTTCTCGTCATGGTTCTGAGCACGTGAAGCTCATGCTTGTGATCTTTCTTCCAGGAGCAGCGCTCTGGCTGCCTTCATCACGATGTGCGCCGAAAAAGGCAGTATGTTTGGAGATGGATAGATTTGTTGTTGGGATGACGCATTCGCGTAGGCAAAAGGAAAAACAAAAACTCCCTAAAACTCGCCCCACTTTTCCATCCCTCCATCTTTACTCGACGTCGTTCTTATCTTCTCATCCATCACTGTCTTACACAAAATGATCAGGTGGCCTGCTAGACTGCGTATCATATCCCTCCCAAAACCAAAAGTACATCGCCGAGGCAGGTCTTATCTCGCACCTCCATTCCTGCTAGACGATTACATACCCCGATATCACCTGCTATCGTCCGTTGATGCTGCTAAGAAGCGTTCAAAAGCATACGCACACCTCAAGAATTGCAACCTTTGCCCGAGGTTGTGCGGTGTCAACAGATACGAAACGACGGGCCACTGCTTGATCGGGCACAATGTGACTGTGAACACTATAGCACCTCATTTTGGAGAAGGTGCAGTCTCTAAGCCATCGTTTCTGGTACATGGTTGACTTCGTGCAGAGCCATGTTTGCAGGGTCACAATGGCTCTGGTTCTGTCTTTTTCTCCGGTTGCAATCTTCGATGTTCTTTTTGCCAGAATTATGACATCGCCCATCAGAAGAACGGATTCGATCTTACTCCTGAAGAATTAGCTGAGTGGTATATGAAGCTACAAGAGGTCGGCAAGGTTCACAACATCAATCTTGTTACACCTGAGCATGTGGTTCCGCAAGTGGTGCTGTCGATTCTACACGCTCGCGAACTCGGTTTGAATCTTCCTATCGTCTACAACACGAGTTCCTTCGATTCCTTGGAGTCTCTGAAACTCTTGGACGGGTTGGTAGATATCTACCTTCCCGACTTCAAGGTGTGGAAAAACAGCACTTCGAAGCGATTGTTGAAAGCAGACAACTACACCGAAACTGCTATGGAGAGCATCAAGGTTATGCAATCACAAGTCGGGGATCTCTGCTTTACTCCAGATGGCCTGGCAAAGAAAGGTGTACTGCTAAGGCACCTCGTGATGCCTGGTAAGGAAGAGGAAGGTCAGGAAATTGTCAAATGGCTGGCGGAGAACGTCTCGAAAGACCTTTATATTCATATTATGGAGCAGTATCATCCAAGAGCGAACGTCGGCAAGCCAAAGCGGGCACCGAAGCTAGATGGGGCACCCTCTGGTAAAGCAAGCGACCGAGAAACAGTCCGCTACGAAGATATCAATCGACATATTACTGACAAGGAGCTCTCGAGCGTTCAAGAAGCCGCTAAAAAGGCAGGGCTTTGGAGATTTGTCGAAGCGGCAGAACATGGAGGATTTAATTTCTGAGCGATCAGAATCAGGAATAAAATCTCGAGGGACCAAAGCTGGCCTTCGGTCACCAGAAGTCTGCGATTTTTTACGTTTAGGTATGCTCACGTGTCCCAACCAGATGCCATTTTCTCCCCCTGCCTTTCTTCCCAGTGAAATCCCTCGTTGACAGACTTGAGACCGCCTGAACCAGTCGTGCGAAAAGCAGGCAAGCATTCAGGCGTCCTGCAGCATGCATCACACAGTGCCTCCTAAATAGCAACAGAAAATCAGACGTGTCGGAAGAGTCACTTGCTGCAAATGTTTGAAACGATAAGAGATTGCCGATGATTCTGGAAACCTGCTTCATCGCTAAACCCCGAGACACGGCTCATATGCCGCCTCGATCCAAGGTCGATGGTACGGAAAAGATGTCAAATAGCGGTCTAGCGCGATCGCATTTTAGGAAATGCATTAGTAGTAGTGGTCATGCCACGAGAGATATAAATGCAGCTCCCATGCTTTATTCTGAGACCGGAATTCCCATATCATCCTGACTTGATCCCATGTACTTGGCTGTCCCACACTTGTTCTGGACATGTATCACTCTCAACATGCCCGCAATTCGCAATCAACATGCCTGCTTCGCGACGACTCTGGATGCCGAAGTCGCAGAGACGATGAAAGCCACAGCCGTAAAGCAGATCCTGTGACAGTAGGAGAGCTACACCGCCCGTGAAAGACTGTTGTGACAATCTAACCATTCTATCTCTTCTCTTGACTATTCTATTCCCTATAGACCACTGTGCTCCACCGGGTAGGCCACGAGGTACTTTACACGTTACATCAGAGCTGCTTCCGGACGGACAAATATCGTGAAGCGCCCCTCTCATCCTCAACAAACTCGCCAAACTCCATCAGAAAGCAAACGTGGCGATTGCGTCCCTTCAACAACACTTTGCCAAAATTCGGATACGTCAATCTTGCGACTATGGCTCCTCCGGACGCCATTGGACCTGATGGGTCCCAGTTGAGGGAAAGGCTACCTCCCCCAAACCCCTCCAAATCGCAACAAACAACCTCAGCAGAAGCTGCAAAGCAAGCTGTTGCCGACCTCAATGCTGCAGAAGCCAAACGGGAAGATGGACAAGAGAAACGAACTTATGGCAGGACACCGGATGGAACGGGTACGTTGAGAAACATGTTCCTTTGTCAAGCTACCTGTCGCTCCATTGTCAACCGATTCTATTTGATAGAACCCTGACAATAAATGCTAACATGACTGGTCGCAGTATTCAACGTTCCCTACACCTACGACATGGTGTCGCAGCTCTTGTCTCCAACTCAACCCAAGAACATCTCAGACCTCGTAATCCTCCTTGCATTGGGCCTACTCATCCTCACCATGTATATTCTCCCATCAAATTTTCGGATCCCAGTATTCGCAATGCTGTTCTTGTTCTGGAGAGCGTGCTACAACGCTGGAATCGGATACCTGTTGCAGATACAATCGCAGGACAAGAGACTGGTTGTTTGGGCTAAGAAGTCAAAGATTTTCGAGAATCCATCGACAGGCAAGAACCCGCATCCGCAGGTCTGGAGTCTGCTCAAGCGGGAAATGGAGACAAAGATTCCAAACAACTACAAGTTTGAGGATGCACCGATTGAATACAATACATGGCTCGTATTTCGACGCGTGGTTGACTTGATCCTCATGTGCGACTTCATCTCATACGTACTCTTCGCTTTCGCTTGCTCCGGCCGTCCTGCCGGAGAACAGTTTTACATGACTGTTGGTCGCTGGTCAGCTGGCATTATCTTGTTCCTCTTCAACCTCTGGGTAAAGCTGGATGCCCATCGTGTCGTGAAAGACTACGCGTGGTATTGGGGCGACTTTTTCTATATGGTCGATCAAGAATTGACATTCGATGGTGTTTTTGAAATGGCTCCACATCCAATGTACTCCGTGGGCTATGCTGGATATTACGGCATTTCACTCATGGCCGCCAGCTACAAAGTTCTCTTCATCTCGATCATCGCGCATGCGGCCCAGTTCGCGTTCTTGACTCTCGTCGAAAACCCACATATAGACAAGATATACAACACGCCTCCACCAAGAAAGCCATCAGATGAAATCGAACATGGCCAAGAAGAAGGCTCAGTAAACCATCCATCCGGTATCCACCGTCTACTCGGCCTCCAAAACATCGATCTTCACAGAGTTACTGATGTGTCCGTGCTTCTTTTGCAATTCTACATTTTCATGACTGCGTGTTTTACACCCAACTCGAAGTTCTACGAATTTCTCTTCGTCGCAAACGCCATCGTTTGGCGTCTATGGTTCTCCCTTGGCATTGGCTTTATCCTCAATCGTCAGTCCAACAAGAAGTCGTGGACGCGCCATTTCATCAAGTACGGCGACGATACGGAAGAGGCGTGGCGACAGTGGAAAGGTTTCTACCATCTCAGCATGACCATGTGCTATGCTGGATTTGCCTCCGCGGCATGGAAAATGTACCACCTGCCAGCCGATTGGTCGTACGGAATGACTCTTCTCCGTCACGTAATTGGTGCAGGCTTAATTTCGTTGCATTTGTGGACTATCGTCAGTATTCACGATGAACTCGGCGAGTTTGGATGGTTCTACGGCGACTTCTTCTTCGAGCCATTGCAGAAACCCACATATGGAGGTATCTACCGTTTCCTCAACAATCCGGAACGCTTCTTAGGTCTCGCTGGTGTGTGGGGCTTTGCGATCATCACTTGGAGTAAAGCCATCTTCTTCCTCGCGTTCTTGAGTCATATTCTTACTCTGCTCTTTCTACAATTCATCGAGGCACCACACATGCAGAAACTTTACGGACGACAAAGCCTTCGACAGGCATCTGGAGTGTCAAAGACTTTCCGACAGGCACTTCCACCACCCATGAGACAATGGCAATCAAGCTTAGATTTGTGGTTCGAGAATTGGGCCGATAACGTTGAGGCCTTCTTCAGCACTATGAGCTCCAAAGTTGCGGCGGATGTCAATACATTGATGAATGACTCACGACAGCTGCTAAACCCAGGGAGACTTAACGTGGCTCGTGAGGCGAAGAACCTCAACGACTTCGACAAATCTGCATACACGATCAAGGTTGAAGGAACACCAACTTCTGATCTTGCTTGGCTAGATCGACGCAGTGGTCGTGAGGGCGAGAATGGACGCGAGATTCCTGTTCGAATGGACAATTCTTTCAAGCCTCTTATGTTTGAGTATGGTGCGCCTATCAAGGTTGGTTGGACGGCACCGCTCAACCATAGCAAGAAAGACTGGATTGGGCTTTACATGGTGTCAGATAACGTGGACAGAGAGGTTACCCGCATCACGTCGCGAGGTCGCTGGATCGCTACAAATCCCGCCGAGTACGACTCAGTTCGACCTGATGTCGGTATCATATCAAGTGACGTGGAAACTGAGGGCCATTTCTCCGGAGAGATGGAATTCTTCGGTGACAAACTCTGGTGGACCACCGGTGTATTCGAATTCCGATATCACCACGACGGCAAACACAATGTCATGTCTATCTCTCCTCCATTCGAAGTCCGAATTGGTCGTTTTGATGAGGATGATGTCGAACTCGATGCAAATGGTTTGCTTCGTGGGGCGGTCGAGCAAGCACTGCTTCCGGTCGTGCAAAATTGCTTTGACAGAGATCCTGAGATTGCGCCTAGCACTGTAGAGGAGAGCTTCGGCTCGTTGGTGGAACGAGATGGCCGATTCGCGAAAAGAGTAGTTTTCGCTGTTCATCATATGCAAGTCTTTGCTCTCGCATCGGTGTGGTCATCAGCTAATTGGGAACAGGTTCGGCATCGAATTCGCCCCAGAAGTCGTAAAGGCTGACGGAAACGTCAAGAATTTGGCGTGGCGAATTTGCAATGCTAAGAAAGCTCTTGTAAGTTGTCTTTGGTCTCCATATCAACACGCTTCTCCTGTAGAATTACTATCTTAACATGTATCATCTATCACAGGCACCGTACAGTCTTTCGTCTCCAAATGGCTCATCGACGCCTAGTGAAGCAAAGTATTGAGACTAAAACTACCGTCTGCGGGTGATTATAGGCGAATCTGGAAATTTTTGCGACGTTGATGGCGTTTCCGTTGCTGCCTATGGTGTATGATTGGGCGCGTTCTGGGCTGTATCTTCCTACTGCACATGAGGCTTTTTTGGATGGAGACGAAGGGTTTGCATTCCAGTTGGAAGAATTTTGAGAGCATTGGATTGGTGAGAAGGATAAACCTAAAAATGGAAAGAGTAGGAATAAGGGGAGAGACAGAGATTGATACTCACATACCCTATCAATGAAGTGGTGGAAAATGGCATATAGATATGACAATAGAAATGCATCTGGTTTGGTCAGACTGGTTCAGGTTCGGCGAATACGGAGACATATCAAGGGCGAGATTGACCATCAGCAAACTCAGCCAAACGTCTTCACGTTAACATGACTAGAAACTTCACAAGGACGATGCATGCAATGCACTGGTTGACAAGCAGTGAGGGCCGAAGAGGAAGCGCATTGATCGGAATGGGGGTCTGGCTCGAATCTCCCGATTGCCGACTTCATCTCGGACGCCTCTCGCCCGCAACGATTCTGCAAACAAAGGACTACATCTCGCGAACGCCAATATGTAGGCCATCTACCATAATATGCAGATAAAGCCAACGATAGAAGTAATTGTCTGGAAATCTGTTCGACATTGGTATCGGAACAGGGGTGGTAATCCTACGTGTTTCAGATGGCAAATCGCTGGGTCGGGACAACCACGTATTCAAAATGGCTAAGAGTCCTTTCCAGGACAACAAATTTTACCAGAATTATGGCTTCCGCTTGTAGTCCGGCTCTCGATCGAGCATTTGGACCTGTTGTTGCCTGTCGGGATTTTGATTTTACGCTGTCTTTCGAGCAAAGTATCTTGGATGTTGGTGTTTCTAGCCTTTTCCTTCTCTTGCTACCTTTCTGTCTGTTGATAAGACTAAGAACATCGCGAAACTCAAGCAGGGCTCCATTCTTCCCTCTCAAGGCCGTAGGTATCACTTGAACAATGTTGGATCCTCGCTCACGTCCGCTATTAGGTGCTATCAATCTCGAGCGCTGCGTTACGACTCGTGTGCCTCGTCTTATGGAGCAGGACTCCAGTGACGGCATACAGTATCGCAGCATCATCCATCACACTCGTCACTTCAATCGGCATTGTATTCCTTCTCCTGGTTGAATAACAAAGACTCATTCGGCCATCATCATTTATCTCGCTCTTCCTACTTTCCAGGGTAATTGCAGATTCTGTTCAGCTGCGCACTCTTCTTCTTAGAGACTATGTCGATACCATCACCTGGATTCTACTGGCGGAGATAGTAGTTCAAGCGGTTTTTCTGTTCTTGGAGTCGTGGCCGAGGAGAGAATATGTTGAAAGCTCGAAAGAGTATAGTCCGGAGGATACTGCGGGTGTTTTCAATCGGAGTGCGCTTTGGTGGATTAATCCTCTGTTTTGGCTCGGGAACAGGGCGATCTTGAAGCAGTCTGATCTTTTTGCTCTTGATGCGGGTATTCGCTCTTCGCATTTGAGGAATCGTGTTGATCCGATTTGGGAGAAGAGTAAGTTTTTGAGGTTCCTTGTCCTTTCAGGTTACTGAATTGTGCAGACAAAACCAAGAAGCACCCGCTTGTGAGAACTTTGCTTCGTGCGCTATTCATCCCATGGTTACAAACTGTTCCACCGCAAGCTTGTACCATCGCGCTCCAGTACTCACAAACATTCCTACTAAACGACGCGGTCAGTTATCTCGCCAAGCCAACAATCTTGCGGAAGAAGAATGATGCTTATGGGTTGATCGGTGCTGCATTTCTGGTGTATTTTGGAATGGCCGTTAGTAACCCGTCCCCTAGCCCCATACTCCCACTTACTCTCCTTAGATATCAAAAGCCAACTCACAAGGGAAAACAAACCGCATGCTAACCATCTACCGTGGCTCAACAATTTCACTAATCTACAATCAATCTCTCCGCTACCCAGCCGTTGAAACCGATCTCCCAGCCGTAACTCTAATGTCCTCTGACGTCGACCAGATCTCTTCCGCAATCATGTTCGGTTCCAATATCTGGGCTAACATTGTTACGATTGGGATAGGTATTTGGCTTGTATGGAGACAGCTGGGGCCGATTGCTTTGGCGCCGATTCTGGTCGCTGTGGTGTGTTCGGGGGGAAGTGTGTGGATTGGGAAGACGCAGGGAGTCTATAGGGGAATTTGGGTTCAAGCGTTGCAGAGAAGAATTGGATTTACAGCACGTGCTTTGGGGTCGATGAAAGGGATTAAGATGAGCGGGATGGTGGACACGTCTGCTAGACTTTTGCAGGCAGAACGAACGCGAGAACTTGCCAAGGCCAGGGATTTTCGGTGGAGTACTGTGTTGCAGAATTCGATTGGTGAAAACCTACACCAATCTGCGAGGGTGAAGATAGTGGGCTAATTGGAGACAGCGAACTTTCCAACGCTCATTGCGCCGTTGGTGCTGTTTGCGGCGTATGCTGCGCAAGCGCATTTGGGAAAGGCTCCGCCGTTGACGGCTGCTAAGGCTTTTACCTCGTTGGCGCTTATCCAACTTATGATTGGGCCTTCTACGCAACTAATGCAGGGATTGATTAATATGTTTGGTGCATCTGGGTGCATTTCTCGGATGCAGAAGTTCCTGCTTGAGAGTACGAGTGACGAGCGGAAAGACAATAAGCATTTAGAGAAGAAAGAAATGATTGTTGTTGAGGAGGTATTGTTGGGGTTGCCGGCTGCCTCTGGGATAAATCCGATTTCTATAATGGTGGGTGGTGGAGAAGTTGTTATGATCTCGGGGACAGTTGGGAGTGGTAAATCAACTCTACTGAAAATTCTGTTGGGAGAGAGGAACCAGAAATCAGGCACTGTCTCGCTCTCTACAACACGGATAGGCTACTGCGCTCCCAAACCTTGGCTACGAAACGATACCATCAGGAACAACATCACCAGCTCCAACGCGTGGGATGGGGTATGGTACAAGACTGTTCTTCGAGTGTGTGATCTGGAAACCGATCTCACGCAGATGCCTGAAGGTGATGAGAGTCTAGTTGGGAATCGAGGGGTGAATTTGAGTGGGGGACAGAAATGTAGGATTGCTTTAGCCAGAGCTCTCTACGCCAGATGTCCGTTATTGTTGTTGGATGATCCTTTCAGTAGTTTGGATCGGAGAACGAGGAGAAATGTTGCTGAGAGGCTTTTTGGCGGGGAGGGAATTGTGAGGAAGTACAGCATCACAATTATCTTTGTGAGTCACGAAAGTATGATGAATCTACTTACCTATCGCGTTTCTTAGGAGTGCTGACATGAATAGATGGGATGGCTCGATTTGCCGATCAAGTCCTTACCCTAGCTGAGGGTGGTTCGATGGTTGGATTCATTTCTGCCGCTGAATGGATCTCCTCCCATCCCCTTAAAGACGAAGAGCCGGACGAAGAAGAAGAAACTTCCAAACCAGAGCTGATAAACGGCTCTCCACCCAAACCAGTCAAAAAACCTCAAGAACAAGACAAATCCGAACAAATCAAGAGACAAGTCGGCGATGGCACAGTCTGGGCCTATTACGCTAAGTCAGCGGGAGTGATACCGATATTGCTACTTATGTTATTTACGGCTGCTGCTACGGTTGGCAATGGTTTTCCGCGTTAGTCATGGTATTTTCGTGTCGCAGTGAATATTACTGATCAGGACTAGGCATTTGGCTCAAGAACAGCACGGATGCGAATCAGCCTTCGCTTGGGGTGTTTATTGGTGTTTATGCTGCTGCTACGTTTACGGCGATTGTGTTTATGATTTTGATGCTTTGGTACGTAAACTCCTAAGCTAATTTGTTGAGTTTGACTGATTACGAGCAGGCAAATTCTTGTTTTTGTCGCACCTAAATCGGCGTCAGTATTGCACCAGACTTTAGTTACTACGACGTTCAATGCTCCGATGTCGTACTTTGAGGCCACGGAGAATTCCGTGATTCTTAATCGGTTCAGTCAGGATATGACGTTGATTGATTTTCAATTGCCAATGTCTGCGTGGTTAATGCTTATGAGTAAGAATCCGACTTTACTTCTCACTTTATGAACATATAAATACTAACAGCTGCCCACAGCAACTTTTACGCTTATCATCGAGTTAGCCCTAATCTGTCTCGGATCGAGCTATATAGCAGCAACCATTCCCCTCACCTTCTTCGTCGTCTTCTGTATCCAGAAATTCTATCTCCGAACCTCGCGGCAAGTTCGATTTCTCGATCTGGAGTCCAAGTCTCCACTCTATAAGCAATTTACCGAAACAATCGAGGGTCTCGCTACTATTCGTGGCTTTGGTATTCAGAAAGCCTTTCAGGATGAGTTTCTGGCGCAATTGGATGAATCGCAGAAGGCAGTTTATATTATGATGACGATCCAGCGATGGTTGTTACTCGTACTTGACGGTACGGTCAGTGGAATGACTCTTGTACTCGTAACGATTGCGTTACTCGTGCCGTCGTCAAGTAGTGCTGGTGGTTTGGGTGTGGCGTTAACCTCGGTGTTATCCTTTAATCAGAATCTGCAACAATTGATCGTGTCGTGGACGGCGGTTGAGACGTCGTTGGGTAGCGTGGCGAGGACGAAATCGTTCGAAGAGAGTACACCAAATGAGAATGAGGGTGAATTGGAGAAGCTACCAGACAAGTCGTGGCCAAGTGGGAAAATGGAAGTCAAAGGATTGAGAGTACATTATGGAGAAGATACTGTTGCTCTCAAGGACCTGAACTTTGTCATTGAGCCTGGTCAGAAACTGGGGATTTGTGGGAGAACAGGAAGGTAAGCAATTGGACATCAACATAATATCTGAAAAATACTTACCCAAACCAGCGGAAAAAGCACATTCCTATCAGTACTCCTCCGCCTCCTAGATCCAACCGACGGCACCATCCTAATCGACAACATCGACATAAAAACTCTCCCTCGAAATTTCGTCCGTGAAAGACTAATTTGTCTTCCCCAAGATCCACTCTTAATGTCTGGCACATTCGAATTCAACCTCAACCCCCAAGCCCGCCCCATGTCCCAATCAGACCTCTCATCCGCCCTCCAACAAGTCGGGCTCCTCGATCTCGTTCTCAAAAGGGGAGGGCTACAAACACACTTCGAACCGGAATCTCTCTCACACGGTGAACAACAACTTCTCGCTCTAGCGCGAGCTATTGTGAGGAAACGAGAGGCTGGCGGGAGGTGTATTTTGGTGCTTGATGAGGCGACGAGTAATCTTGATGCTGTAACGGAGGCTGTCGTGAGAGATGTTGTCGGGAAGGAGTTTAAGGAGTGTACTGTTGTTAGTGTTGCCCATCGGTTGGATATGCTGAGGGTGTGTGATTTGGTGCTTGTGCTTGCTAACGGGGAGGTTGTGAGGAGTGGGAGGGCTGAGGAGGTTATTGATGTGGTTTCAGATGTTTTGTTTCGAGGAGAGGATGAGAAGGTCGTGTAGAGAGCGAAGAGGTGAATTACTGAAGAGGTCGACCATCGAATGTACACCGAGCAATGATCTCGTTTGATATCTCTGCTATGCTGTGGAACGAACAGAGTACACACACAGTACGCTTGTTCTCGCAGATACTCTGCTCCTCTTCTGCCAGGTTGTACACACTAATTCGATAATCAGCTCGAGTTGCAAATAGGAATCTGTAATTATTTGATTATCAACACGTTTTACTCACGTCTCAGGAAATGGATAGAACCTTGAAGTAATCTAAAGATGTCCTTTGGTAAGCATTATTCGATTTGATATAAACAGTTTTACACTAGGGTGAAATCCATCCACTCCTCGGCGCTAGCAGTTTGCAATGCTTTGATATGCTCCTCCACTTTATCGTAGTCGTATTCATGCATTCTTGCATTAGCTACCACGCAGTACCCACTGCCTTGCTCTCGCAATATTAGAGCTTTTCTACATGATGGGATGTAAACCGCAGTATCACCACATCGAGGGAGATTACTCTCAAAATTTCCGAAGCACGTTCCCACGCTATGCTTATTGGTTATTAAGATAGTCCTGCGTTGAAACCAATACTTTACAGTTCTCATAAAATGTGCTTCATCTTCTTTCTTGCTGCTCCCTAAATTCAGAATATTTCCAGGCCAAGTAGTCCCGTAGATAAAGATCTCAAACAGTGCTTTGATATTCTCATCGGTCGTCAATGAGGAAAGGAGGCTCATGAACATTTGGTTGCCATTGAGAGGAGAGGGTTGATTTCGCAATTCAGTGTCAAACTGTTCAGCCAGATCCAAGACGCGCTCCATGGTCATCACACCCGTCTCAAAATTAGTTGACTTCGAGAATTTGATTGTTCCAAGATTGATTGCCTTGACCTGTAGTTGATACCCGCAATCTGAAAATTGGAAAAATGTCAGAGATTTGAGTGTTGGGGTTGATGGAAATACCATTCCGATCTCTCTATGCCAGGTAGGAGCCCAGGATGGAAGGGTGATGTCATCACCAGGAGCTCCAGCAAGAAGTGCCAGACTTCCCGATTTTTCAATGAAAAACCTTGCGAGATTTACATAGAATTTTGACAGCGGTTGGCTGTAGTCCGGTCGTAAGACTGCAATATCAGATATGTCATTGTCGAATAAACCGAGAAGTCCGTAGAGCTTATCTCGTGGATCAGAACAGTACAAGTAACCACTTGTACCACAAATGACCGACAACAATCGATCGACAGGTTTGCGTTGGTCAACGGAACCGGTATTGAGGATAACGTTGTCGTAAATTCTCCAGAATGTGTGGACCGGAGTTATAAGAAATTCATCAGAGAGTCTCCCAGACGTTCCGATTGAACCCCAGAAGCGAATAGCGTTCCAAAAGAGATCCAAGTCAACTTTTTGGAATCCGCAGTAAATGTCTGCATTGTGTGGATTGATGGAGACTTCTTGCACTACCCAGACTCGCGAAAACCAGGGTTGTACGGAGATGTATTTCAATCCTAGTAGAGCATACTCAAGGGTCTTGATGCTCTTCTCGTCGATTGGAGCAGTGAACCAATGATTTCCAGTGCTTTTGAATTGCTCATCCAGGTGATACACGTATTCGAAGGCTCTCGAGATAGCCTCTTTGGGTGAGATGACCTGCGGCTGGGCAAGGGGTAGGGATGCCCTCGACTCGACCTGATCATCGTCTCCCAACCAGACAGCGATTCTGATGGCAATTTTGTAGATTAAGCACATTCGACGAACCAACTGTTCCCGCTCTGGCATATTTTTTTGATTGATACAAATGGCATCAATCCACAAAGTTCGGCTGATGTTGTCGTGACGAAGATGGCGAAGTGCAGACTCGAGATTCGTGGTGACCTGAAACTCATAGAATCGACCTGCCTGTTCATTCGTTCTACTTAGGAGAGTGTTGGTGAAAGATCGCAACAAGGTCGGATCTCCCTTGTCATACGCAAGCCTGATAGGCAGAGTAACCTGGGGGTCTCCCCATACGTAGGACAGAGCTTCATACTCCAGCTTGGCAGCGAGGTCAACGTGACGAAGAGTGCATCGAATTTCATCCTCGAACTTCCCTGGGAGGAGGTGTAGAAGGCGAGTTTCTGAAGAGGAATCTCGAAGAGGCTGGTAAGTGAAAGTGGAGGACGAGGCAGGGGTTTGAGGCTTGCTGCTCGTTGAAAGTTTGGCGCGAATCGATGACAGCAGCTTACTGGATGTTCCCGAGCGGGAGGAACTCATTTTGTGATGTATGTTGATAGTTGTTGTTGCAATCGCGTGGAATGTTTGCATTTGAAGTGCGACTTGGCAGCGTGGCTCAGCTGAGGATTGAGGATCAAGTTTTTCTCTCGATTCACACAATCCCTAGGTATCGAGAGTCTAGGTTTAAGGAGAACTATCCGAACAACTGATCAGCCCACTTTCAAAATCTTGCAGCAAAAGATTTTCAAGAACAAATGTCACGTGCCTTCAGCCTGCCTAAGCACTATTATCGTCTATCATCCCATTCCCGCTAAATAAACGCCCCTTGTCCGCAATTACTCCCCTAAGCGTACAAGATCCTCGTTCATTCCTTCCAGCGCCGACATTTCAAGCCTCCAACGCAAGGAAACTCCCCAAACCCCCAGCCTCCCTCCCCTTACATCTATGTCCCGGGAGTGGCGAGCCCAGAACAAATACCAGGCAGAGAAAATGACTATTCGGTACAAGAAGAATCTATTAGATCGAAGGTGGGAGTGGAAGGAGTATCATTCGGGCTTGTGGAGTTGTTGGTTCATTATCGTAGGAAGCGTGACTGGGGACAGTACTTTGTGTTGTGAATATCGATTGAATACCGCAGGTTTACGAGCGATTGTTCGTATTACACTCTTTTTGGCTTAGTGGATCACAGTATCCTTCAGAGGCCTGACACTCTGAAGGCTGAGTATAGGATTGTTATCCGTGATCTAGACTGCGAAAATAGAAACGATTTGGGAGTTGAAGGCAAGCGGGGGGAATTGTTGTGCCTGGAGATAACATCAGGATAGACTTTTCAATTTGTAACGCCTAGTCATCGACATAATCTTTGGATATGGTACGACAAACAGGACGTTCACGGTTTGAGACAAAACCATATCGTATTATGCCTTACATAACCTCCATGCCCACAAAGCACAAAGCGCAAAGCCTAACGCTTTTCGATATCTCCAAAAGCCAGTCACAATTTGCCGGGGTAACAGCCATTCCACACCGTTTGTAAAGGATCAAGCCAAAAGCGCCAGACTAAGAGCCCAAAGTGATACAAAAATCCGTGTTCCGTACTTGTGCAGCCAGTCTTTCATTCACCCTCAAGGATACAACGCTTGATACCTCTCACTAACCATAATAGCCTCTTGCATCGTACTAGCAAGCGAACAGCTATCAGTTTCATCGCTCTCATCATCCTCCATTTCTCCTTCAGGATTGCTTTCGCGATGGCTCTCGCAACTAAAATTGCACAACGAGCTACAAGTGCTCCACGCACTCTTTGCATCAAGTGCCCCAGCCTCTTTCAAAAATAACTCGTCAAAAATTTCCATTTGGGATCTGTAGAAAGAAGTGGCCTCCACGATACTCATGTCGGATTCGACCATCTGATCATACACTGCTGGGCAGCTGAATCTCGGGAGTGCCAATGAGGTGGGTCGTGAATTTGGCAGGCTGTGGATTGGACCAAGTGATATGGGTCGAAAGCGGGATTTCGGGCGAGGGTTTTTGACGGGCGTTGGAAGAGGAACCGCTTCCGACGATGGTTGTGACATCGAATAGGACGAACTTGGCCGAGAAGCCTGATCATCCAAGATCGGAGTGCTATGACTTTCCTCCGAAAGCGGCCTAGTTCTTCTTATTGAGTCGACCCTCACAGGCCGATGTCGTGGTGCATATATGGAGCTTCGATCGTAGGAGACTTGATCTTTTGGGGAATAGTGGTCTAATCTATTTCCCGTTGACTGGCTTCTCGTAATGGATGGCCTTTGACGGACATATAGATGTGGTCCAGGGTTGGAAATGCATCGCCGGACAGGAAACGGAGGGACCTGTCTTGGACGTTCGCAGAAGGGTTCTGGGACGGGACCGGGCAAGGAACACATAACCGAGATTGAGCTCCTGGTAAGACGGTAGCCAGGTGTCGAGGGGAAACTCGCATCTGCTAGTGCTTTTGAGTGTATCCAGGCTTGTCTATAGCGCGTTAGAAATCTGGCCATGAATGCATCCAATAGCGAGAGTAAAGATTATTGACAAGAAATGGACCCAAAAGCATTGAACATACTGTTCTTCTGTTAGGCCCTCGATCGTATAGTCTACACGGTGGAATTCTGAAGGTGTACCCTGTATGTGTCAATGGAATCCATATCAAGAGTGAGCCGAATTTGTTCAGAGAGTCACTTACGATTTGTAATCGTTGAGGTTCTGAAGGCTGGCATAAAGTGAGAATATTGGCAAGTTGGCTTTTGACCTTGCTGAAAAAGGGCATAACTGCTCTGAGATGGTGGAGAAAACAATACCAACTGGAAATAGAGAAAAACCGTGAATAGGAAGCATTAGAACGAAAGGGCTAGCACGCTTAACGAGTTTTGACGCAAATAAAGGAGAGTAGGAGATGATTGGTTATATGCTCAAACTGAGTGTCGAAAAGGTGACCGAGGAAGGGTGGTGATATGATTAATGGAGTGATGTCCGACTTGATTATAAACTCCGCCGAAGGACATGCTCGGAGTGCAACGGAGGAGCTGAAATTGTTGCATAGATCAAAGCTGAAAAAAGATCATCGAGGTGCCACGCAAGTTTAGCAAGTAACACCGAGAGACCGGATATCCCTTGCAGTAGCAGAGGCCGTTTCGGATTCCATAAGACAGGTAGAAAGGGCCAAACAACTCTGTAAGAGTACGCTTGCCGTGGCTCGGTCATGGGGCTTGCGACCGGCCGAATCACGACTATGGAATGCTTCGAGCAAGCAAAATTGGGTCAGGCTCAGAATGGATCAAACAGAGATGATAGTGTTGGTCTGGTTGCTAAGCATAGCTAGTAGTGGGAGTGTTCGTGTAATCCCTTGCATCCGAGATGCTGCACGGGTCCGCTAACAAGCCGAAGCATCTGGATGCACCTATTGCTCGGCGAGTTGAGGTAACCACACGTTCCTGAATAGAGCTGCTCGCCGAGGTGTGAGAAACGAGAGGAATGCGTTTCTACTGCATCATATGACTGCCATTACTTGCTGCTCAGCCTTGCATGCTTTCACGTCTTGATACCGCGGAGACCCGTATAGAAGCCACTGTGCATGTACATCCCATAATTCTGATTTAGCCGAGCTCGTTGGCTCATTTAGGGTAGTCTTTGATGTGGTAGCTCTTAAGCTTGACGAATTGATCAAAGCCAAACTTGCTCAGAGTCTGTCCCTTTCCAGAGTCTTTCCATCCGATCCACGCAAGGTCCTAGTACATTGTTAGCATTTTTCCAGAAATATCTGAGGGAGTTCATCATCATCTTGAACGATCTCTGAAGCTGCAATTCAACGCAAGAGGCTCGAGCTCTGGCAGTATCCTCGAAGGAAACCGACAAGAGCGGAAAGTGCTCGGTCTTAAAATTACTGCACAGATGCGCGGCACAAGAATCCAGTTCATCCCGCGTTATGATCCATGCTCTGGGGATCCCAACTTACTGGGCTTGGATAATCGCATCTGTTTACAAACACAGTTCCTGCTTCCACGTCGTCGGCAAGCTCATGTCCTTTGGCCACATCCTTGGTCCAAATACTTGCGGTAAGACCGAAATTGCTGTCATTCATCATTTTGATAGCTTCCATGTCGCTTCGTACCTTCATGACGGGTATTATTGGCCCAAAAGTCTCCTCCGTCATGACCGTCATCTCGTGTGTACAGCCAGTGAGCAACGTCGGCGCAACATAGTTCCCGTCCGGAGGCGGTGATTTGAACGAAGCATTCTCTGGCGTCGCATCTTTCGCTCCCTTGTCTAGGGCATCTTGAACGTGGGCGCGAATTGTCTCTGCAGAGCGCTTTGACACGACAGGACCTATGTTTGTTTTCGGATCGGTAGGATCACCAAGTGTGTAGCCTTCTAGCACGTCCTGCACGGCCTTGACAAACTCATCATGAACCTCTTCGGCGACGTAAATGCGCTCGAGACTGCAGCAGCTTTGTCCGGAGTTGAAAATGGCCCCATCGACAATCTCCTCGGCTGCCCATTTCACATCCACATCTGGTCGTACGTAGGCTGGATCTTTGCCACCAAGCTCTAGGCCAACACGAATGGCTACTCTGTCGCTTGCTGCTCGCTGCACGGCCAGACCGCCAGCCACAGAGCCAGTGAAGCATACAAGCTGGATCTTGGGGTCTCGCACTAATGTCTCGATCTGCGTGTATGATCCGCTGTGGAAGTACTGGATGACATTCTGTGGCAGACCTGCCTCCAAGAAGATTTTCTGGATGTGCTCGACGATTGTAGGAGTTTGAGGGGAGGGTTTGAGGATGACCGAGTTTCCTGCCAGAAGTGCAGGTATGATGGAATTAATGAGGATGAGGTAAGGATACTAGAGGAGTAGTTAGATACCTGAACAGGGTTATTTTTTTCTGGCAATTTTGATAGTGCTCAGAAGTCTAGTTGATGGAAAGGAGAATAGAAATGGTGATACTGCTCGCAAAAATCCCAGTTATTGAACAGAAACTGCTTCCATGTGGTAGCATACTTTGCTTATTTCGTCATCCATATTCTCAGATTTCCACCCTTTCTCCCAAGACGCGGAGGATTTCGAAGGGAAATTGCCATTTGATGAAAACACGCGGGACAATGGCCGGGTAAGCACTCACATTCCATGCGAACAAAACCAAAACAGGTCCAACAGGAACCTTTTTGATATACCTCTTGAAGCCTTTCTCAGCCTCTCCATCCGTGTCTGCAAGAGCGTCATCGCTTATCTTCAGAAGATACTCCCCTCTTGCTACTGCTGTTGTTATCTCCTTCGCTGTATACGCGATTGGTCTTCCCATCTGCTCTGTGAGCTCAACAGCCAGCTCATCTTTCTTATCGCCCAGAAGGTTGAGAGCCCGCTGAACTATTTGCTGTCTATCCTTCAAGGAGGTATCGTTTCGGAAAGCTTTGAAAGCTTTGTGAGCTACTGACGGGAGGGATTGAAGGTCTAGCTGCGAAAGACCTGTGCGTTCGAGGATGGGTTTATTCGTTGAGGGTGATATCGTGATCAGGTTTTCGAGAGACATGTTGAGTTGATTTGAGCCGACGCAAAGCTCCCTAACAATTCTTGTTGATTGGAAAAGGTCGGTCGCTGAGTTCCCGCCGTAATCTTTCTTTCTCTCGTTCTCTGTCAGCGGTTTCGGGAGGGGCGCTATCATTCAGGGGGCATGACCTCATTGTGCTTCAAGCCATCCCTCGTCAACAATCCCATTTTTGAAACAACATCCAGATCAACGACAATATCAATACAAAACTGGCCATTTCTTTCTGAGAACTTTCAGGATCTTAGTGGCAAAACAGTCACTTTGCTCGTTCGCTAGAAACCCAACAAGACCTGAACGTTCGATCCAATTCAAGCCGTATTACTTTGATTCCTATTTTCTCATATCTGTTCACATACTAAATTGACCGTTCCGCTATCATCGTCACTTTCGTTAGAGTCCATGAAGCAAAAAAAAAAAATCCTCCCAGGCCCTTGATCCCAAAGAAAGGCCTGCAACACCAACTATCACCTCGGAGTTGGCGGCTTGACACAGTTCAGATCCTTATCTAAACTTGGATTCGGCGCCTCACAAAGACATGTTGGGAAAGTGTGTTTCTGGAACACAATCGGCTTCCCTGTGTCATAAGCATTCTTGAACCAATCCGAACTCGACACCGCTTTCTTAATCTTCATACTTGGCACATCGACGGTGAGCATGTCGATGCCTTTCCAGCGCACAGATTCTCCCGCAAGAGCCGTGCTTGTTTTGGTCAGCGTGATCAAGAAAATTGGTTGCTCCAGGAGAACGCACATATTTGGGATGTTTCCTTTCGTACTGGCGGTATTCTGCACCCTCACAGCAACTCCATTGCAGCTCCTCACAACTTCAAGAGCTTCATGTTTCTCGTTCACGGTGATGCTCACCGCCAACCGTTCTTGCAGCACGTCAACGAAGATGGCTCGGGAGGGAGCTATTGGGCCCTCGGCTTTGGCGAAGCACAATCCGATTGCAAAGTTCAATGTTTCATCCTCATAGGTGAAATCGTCGGTAAGAATAGCGCTAGTTAGCGTGTCGAATTGAGTTGGATCGGTTCCTGTGAACAGCCCAAACCACTTGGTCAAGAGCTTGGATGTGGAGTCGTCTGTCAAGCACTGCTCATGGCCGTCGTTGTGAGAGGAGATGATGACAACGAAGAAGGAAAGAATGACAAGGCAAAGAGATTTCATGATCGATAATTTGAATTCAGACGAAGGCAATTTGGGAATCATGCGATACACTGCACTCACTTAAGCCAGGACCCGACTCCTTATATACACAACCATTGCAACGACCTCAGCTCCTCAGCTGATTGCTCAGCCATCAGACCATTGCAACAAAAGTTTGGTCACGGTCACAAATACGGTGGCCATGTCAGGAAAACATTAGCGAAGAACAAAGTAAGCTCAGCATCGCCACAAAAATTCCGATCGGAATCTCGCACTTCCAGACCAAATCATTGGAGTGTGTCTAGCCAAGGAGCCACCGTAATAAGGCCAAGCATTTTCTTACGACAAGGCTGAAAGCTTGTCGCAAGAATGGTTGAAGAACTGCGGGGTAACTTGATACTTTTCTTGGGTGCATCGTGAGAAGGTTGTATGACGAAAATGTGTGCAGAGCTGAAGATTCGGGGGCCGAAATTCATGAAAGTTTTTGAGACGAGGAACTCGAGAGCAACATGGCTGTTTAAACGTTGCGTGGTGTTTCGGCGTCACTAACAAGCTTTGGAACTGGATTCTTCCGCAGGAATCCTGGTTTTGAATGAACCAACTAATGTCTTTCGTCCTTTCGCAGAACATGATTCCCAAAGCTAACCTAGTGTTGACATAAGGTAATTGTGCATTCCAGATGTCTCTAAACGACGTTGCGCATTCGCACACTGTACCTTTCGTACGAGGTGGTCACATCAAGCAGTCAAATCGCCTTACTTTCATAAAAAGTCAACGACTAGTTACTCAGTACGTCACGATCCAATAGCAGTAATTATTCGAGTTGTAAAGCAATTCAATCGTCGGTTCTCTATTCTTCAGTTTCAGGCTAACGAATCAGCCAGTTACTACAAATTGTGCCCTGAAGTCAGTCTGAACGGTAACAGTGTTATCATAACATAAAGATACTCGTGACATTGATCTATGCCTTGATTGGTCAAAATACTTCAAATTCCACTTACTTTTTTTCCTCATTTCTGGGTGTTGAAGTATCTAAGCGAGGGAGATTTATAACACTCACCTCTTAGTATAACACGCTGACCACCTCCATGGTTGACGTTGTGAATGAATTCTCATCTTTGTTGCTTGGTTGTTCTAGAAGCTCGTCCTCTAAATGGGGGCCGCAGTCACCATCCTGTATCTCATAGTCATCTATGTAAATCTTCGATTCCTCTAAAATGACAATGGCTGACTTTCTATGTTGACAGTACAGCTCTGCATCGCCTTATCTCTCACCCACTGGCACAACACCCAGGCCGTTCTGGTACCGCATAAGTTCGTGGCCATCTGCAATTCGAGTTGGATCTGGAGACTGGCACCTGGAACTCAATCGTGTGCATGAACAATATGGTCAGTTAAAGTCCCTTTTCGTAATGAGTGTGCAACACTAACGAGCTCGCGGTGTAGGTGATATTGTGAGATAGGCTCCCAATGCTTTATCGTTCAGGACAGCCGAAGCATTACATGACATATACACCGATCGCAGTGCCAACATGATTAAGACACGGTAAGTGAATTCCGTGGATTGCCATCTCCATACCGATTACTGGACGTGCTCTTCGTTAGAAATGGATAGTGATCCCGCGCCTAGCTGGACCGATGCAAACATTAGATTCGAAGAAAAATGAGCGCAAAGAAAGACGGTGAAGTGACCCATATGACATGGCCCACTGGTCAGGCATGATGACCATCGATGTTTTGGGCGAATTGTGTTTCGGTAAAGGCTTCGGTGCTTTGGATCGTGGTTCTACACATCTCAACAAGCTTCTCCTAGGTGCCGCTACACTCACTCAAAGGGTATGCAATCAAAGAAAACCTTGGCAGTGAATGAATGCTAACAGACCTCGGGTTTCTTACCTACCAGTCCGTCGACTCCTCTACCCAATCCTGACCAATGAATACTTCGCCAAAACATTCTTCGAACGCACGGCCGCATCCCGAGTCGCATACCGAATGGAAGTCAAATCAATTGTACAGCAAAGACTAAGCGCCGCTCCTACGTCGACCCCCAGGGAAGACTTCTTCCACACTTTGATGAAAGCTTCAGACAAAGAAACAGGCGCCCGTCTCTCACCCGAAGACCTCGTCAGCGAAGCAACAGCTCTCATCGCTGCGGGGAATGATACAGCATCAACATGTATAGCTTCCATCCTACACTACCTCTTACACGACCCTCGCGTCTTGGAAAAGCTCGTTGGCGAGATCAGATCAAGCTTGGATGGTGTCGAGAAAATTTGCTTCAAGCGCGTACCAGAGCTATGTTATCTTCGTGCCGTCATAAACGAGTCTTTGCGGCTGTCTCCACCAATTCCGGGGATTCTGACGAGACGCGTGCTACCCGGCGGTGCGAAAATCAATAGAGTATGTGTCCCTGCCGGAACTACCGTCGGCGTCTCAGCTTATGCTGTCCACCACAACAAACGATACTTTTCAAAGCCACACTCATTTGTTCCCGAACGTTGGATACTCAAGCTTCTCGGTCACTGTACCCAAAGCAACAGCTCATCAGCGTCCATTGCACTGGCAAATCAGGAATCTGTCTGTTTTCGTCGGGTCCCAGGGGTTGTATAGGGAAGAATATGACGTATCTGGAGATCAGCATTGCAATCGCTCGATTGTTGTTCTTGTACGATATTCGCAGCCCATTGAAAAATGCTATTGCCGTTGACGGGAATTGCGATTCGGGGGAGTATAGATTGTGGGATTGTTTTATTTCAGCCAGGAATGGACTTATCGTGGAGTTCAAGAAGTGGGGGTAGAATTGATCACGCTTTCCTGTTTTGACAGTGTCAGTCATTGTTTGGGAAGATGACGCGATTGGTTGACGGGTGGCGATAATTACGAGTGTGGTTATCACGAGTGCGGTACAAGCCGCGATGTGTTCCTAGATGCCTCATCAACATATTCGATGGACTCATTTCATACCTACACAGCGGCGCCCATGAATTCCGAGGTGTTCCCTAGTATGAATGGCTGATAGGATGAATACAACACACTCAAGTTAGGATCGAGGGCGATAAATTCCTGGCAAATTTATTTTCCAAATCGCCATGAATTTTGAGACTGCGTTTGAAGACCGATAGTGTGCTCTTCAAAACTTTAAACCCCCGCATCGTCAATCATATTATCGGAAAGGCAACAGAATTGATGGCCCAGCTGTGGTGAACTTGTGGTCGCGATGCAGAAAAGCTATGTGTGTTCAAAACCACTGATAAGGAAAAAGAATAAAAAATGCTCTTTCTCCAAATTCCATTGGCAGTACGAAGACACTCGATGTTTCTGCATTCATTATATGATGAGCCGTCTTTTCCGTCTATTGATAAGGTCGTTGTGGAATCCCTAGATCCTTGCTGATGGTCCACGGTCTGAGAGGAATTCGCAACGATGTCCGTCAATTGTCTCGCGTCACTCACAGTGTCAAACCGTCCATGAATCGTCCCGTCCGGGTTCTTCCACACCGTTCATCGGCTTCACGAGAAAGCCAGTCAGTGCGGTCTGTCAGCAGTTTCACCACGACCACGACCACAACACACTGGCGACGGAGCAGCGCCCACAGTGATACAGAGGCGAGAAATCCAATCTCCAGCGCTCAAGGCGCAAAGTACGTACCTCTCCAACACCAACCAAACCCGAAAAAGCTCCATGACCGAATTCAAGAAAGCCATCACCGTCGATCCTCGCTACTTCTACTAGATTCCGTGAGTCGACCGAAAAGGGCAGGAACCCTGATCCATGACGGCTTTTCTTCAGCTCGCATCGCCACGTGGTGAAGCGATCCACTTCCCGCTCCCTTACAAACCTTGTCTCACCCCAGCTTAACGGCGTGGCTACCTAATATTTGGGGACGAAGGTTTCGGCGAATGGTGATCGTGGTTCAAGGAGGTTCGGGAGTGATGGGCGTTTAAGCGAGGGAGGCTAATTGCTGAGATGTGATTGTGATAAAGGAGGATGGATTTCTTTGGTACGCGATGGGGTTGTGGTCCGTGATTTTCAATTGCCAGTTTTATGAATAGGAGAGGATGGTTAGCAAGACGGGAGACTTAAGGAGTAGACAACCAAAAGGTACGTACCTCCGGGACTTGTTGATGAGGCTGCAGACAAACCAGGCCCCTTCTTAATTCGGATCCGAGGCAGTGTAATGGAGATAGGCATTGCTTTTGATCCGGTCGGTACGGCGCTTCTGGCTCTTGTTCACGGTTGAAAATCTGAAGAATGTCAAGAGAGACATCGTATCGCCCAAATCGTAACCCCTTTACCACAATGCGTCCGGATTAGGATGACCAGTTTCTCAATGTCGATAACCCTGTTTCCCACCACTACCAGCGAAAGGGTTCGTGGCGTTTCTGAGCCGCGAACTATCAGTTTCTTCAGTAACAAAACCCAAATTTTATTGATACGTGGCAATTGTGAGTAGAACAGATAATGGTCTGGGAACAATACGATCCCGCTCCGAGAACGAGGAACCTTGCAGGCAGTACGGCAGCAATGTTGTTGAGTCTTATGAGAAATGTGCAAATTACGATACACAACAGGCCTGCCACGCGATTTGATGGAAAAGTGAGTCTTAAATCTTGAATAAAATCGATTACCAGTGGAATACATCCATCGGTGTCGGCTGCTTCAGGGATCGGAACAAAAGGGATTTTTCGCCCAGTGGCTGGGGAAGCGGGAACTTCTAGAATCATGGTACGCTATCTTTACGACGAGTACGACGAGCGCAGACCATGTTTGGTTGATTCCTGCCCGCGCGTCGCGTCCCACGCGTCCCGAATGCCATACATTCTGGATAATTCTCTTAGCCCCTTTCAGAAGTGGCTTCAAAGTGTTCGATGATCCACATATCAAGCGCGGAGCGGGAGCCCGTTCATTTAGTTCAAACTGTTCCTATTAGCTGGAACAACCCGCCTGCCAGGAAGAGTGGATCAGCGGATCCTTCCGATGATAGCGCGCGCACGTTCTCTCCTGTTCCCGGTGCCGGATTATTTTGGCGGGTTTGTGGTTGTGGGGGCCTGATCCTAATCTGATCTTTGTGGAGAATCATGTTGAAGCCACCGTGATTATGATGGTGAGATGAAATTTCAGATGAAGAGAAACCAAGAGACGTGGAGTAAATGATGAAGAAAAGGAATTGATAGTGTAACGTATAGCGTGGCTTTGTCTCTGAAGACTTGCTTTCGACCCAGGATCATCACGTCTCAACCGCAAAGAGCCAAGCTTAGGAGAGGAGGCCGCGGCGAGACAGCATCTGATTTGTGGCTTCGTTTAGGAATTGCGCCTTTGTCTTCAGGCACGGAGTCTACTCCACGAATGAAGGTGATGATCCTCATTCCCACGACGAAAGAAGGTTGTCGTGGGAAGTCATGTCCATGCGTCGACGGTACCGTTGTGCCACGGGAAGCTGTTATTACGAGACAACGATTTATTCAAAGACAACACGATGACGAACCAGAAGAACCCGCATAACTGGAATTGGTGTTGTCCTACCAGCGTATGTGTTTCATGTGCCGATCCTCCTCTGATGAAGAGGGTTGGCAGGTATCCGAGACTTGGATGATGCTAAGTACGAATCCATCCTCGTCTCGATCTCGATCTCACCGTCACCTCAAAAATCCCGCACCCACCAATCTCCCGTTCGCTGTGTCATCCCCACAGACCTTTGACAGGTCCTTCCAGAAAGCCCTTCGATCCACCTTCCCAAGCAGAGTTTTGTGAGTGGTTGGGGACGCCGATAATGCGACAGCAGTAGCGAGCATGGAAAGCTAGCATGAGCTCTCCTCATTCTCGAACCCGTATGATTCTCTGGGCATGGGTTTGCCGCGCAGACGCGCAGTGGTACACTGAATCGACGATCGCTCAAAGAAGTGTGGGGCTTGTGATACGTCCAGGGTCGCTTGCAGCTTCTAGGAACCATTGTAGTTTATTGGGTGAACGTTGCAGGAAAGTGTCGGTTGGGCATGAAGGATTGTCATGACAGGTGTTAAACATGTGAGTACATCGAGAAATAAAG
The DNA here is from genome assembly GCA_023078705.1 of Venturiaceae sp. KMAF11. Lineage (NCBI taxonomy): Eukaryota > Fungi > Ascomycota > Dothideomycetes > Venturiales > Venturiaceae > Venturiaceae sp. KMAF11. The sequence goes on from JALGOQ010000012.1 coordinate 1,190,624, forward strand.
GATCTCTTTCGGAGACTTGGGGGCAGTAGGGCTGCGTCGAAAGCCTCTCTGGTATTGCTTTGTTGCCGCATCGCCTTTGATAAAGCGAAACAGCTGATCGGGACAGGAAGATAGCGTTTAGTGGGTGGTTTTCTAGCATTGGCTGTTTTGAGAAATATTCTTGAGGTCTGTGGGTGGAAAGGAGGATGAGTTCAACATAACTGGATGATTGAAAGCTCCGGCAGTGTGCAGGGCGGCACATGGGGTTAACCAATACTGTTTTATGTGATTTCGGCAGGAATGATACAGATCTCTATCAAACATCTCTTCTTGTGTTAGATAGTCTGGAAGTTCCTCAAGAAATAAGCAATGGTGTTGCCAGAATTTCATCACCCTCTATTAGTAGTCAAGGATATTATGTCAATTCACATTATCGCTCGAGGCATAAAGTTGATGTATGGAAGGGAAAGTGAAAACTGGTTGATGAAGAAGGCTCAAAAATGGCACTTGGTCGTGTCATCGTTGATTCCATCTATGACCCAACATTGATTGCAAAGATGCCGCCCAAGTCCAAATTTAATGCTTGAGACAGTATCCAATTTAAGTCTTCATAAAAATGTAAGCACATGAGACCTCCGAGCATCTTGTACAGTCATGTACGAATAAAATCGTTCGATAGAAGGTGAAATAAAATATGTCGCTCAAAAACAGTCGTAACATCGTCCCAGCATTCCAGCTAATTGAAGAATAATCAGCTTATACCGGGCGCTCGAACCCGGTCTTGAACCGTCTCATTGTTTTCTTCGTGATCGAGTTTGGCTCTCTTTGGGCTACACGATATTAGTAAAGGGAATAGTGTTAGAGTGAGATTGAACATACGGAATTCGCTGACACGCATCGCATCTTTTGTGCAGACAACCTGCGCAGACTCTATTTCCCTCGGTAAAGGTGCTTTGGCAATGGTCGCAGATCCAACGTATCCTCTGTCGCGGCTGTCGGTACACTCGCTCCGGTCTCAATTGCTGCTCTCCGAATCCGCTTTGATTCCAATCGCGAAGATTCCTCGGACACCTAGGACACCTCAGGTGACCACAAGAGCAACATAATCGACTTTTATGTTCAAAAGCGGTCTTGCACTTGTGGCACGAATGCTGGAATAGCTGCATGACGGGCGTGGGCTCGGCTGAAGCAGCCTGGTTCTTTCCTCCGCTTCGCGAGTGCAAGTCTCCTTCCAATTCCTTATATTCTCTTTTCCTTGATGTAACGACGTCGGTTCCAAATTGCAGGTTTTCTTTGTTCCCGTCGTTCTTAATCTTGTTTCTTCTGGAAGGTTGTCGTGGGCATTCATTGCACCGCTTGTGGTTACACGTCTTGCAACTCCTTTCCACTCCAAACTGCTGCTCACACATGTGGCAAGTGTATCTAACTCGCATGCGAATTTTCTTTTCAACGCGCAGAACAGTAGGTGGTGCATTCGGGTCGGTGGGCATCCAGCTCTGTGCTTCGATGCTCAATCCATATTTGGCAAACAGGCGCCGGGTTCTCTCATGACGGTCGACTCCTCGCGTATAGGTCCTCGGTATCGAGACTTCGATCTCGTCATTCTGTGGGGGTTGTTGAGGAATGGTGCTGTGGAAAAATGAGCTTCGTGCAACGTCAACGTGTCGAACATTCCTGTCTGACCTTTCATGTGCTTCTGTGAAAAGGGAAGATATGGCGTCAGCCTCGCCGAATGGCTTTTCTGTTTCCTCGTCGTCGACCACGAGTTCGTTCACAGGTGCCTCGCGGATACTGACTTGGGATGAAGTCGAGGCCTCTGGAGTCGCAATTCTTCCTCTTATACGGAGCGCCATTCGCTTGATGAACGCTTTGCCAATGTCCGTCATCCTTTCGCGGCCTTGCTGACCCTGTCCGTCCCCATCCCCGGCGAAGGAGCTCATCTTGCCCGCCGATCAGAGTCGAGTTGAGCGAATATCGTCGTCCGTGATGGGTGGCATCCAAGCAAAGGTGGGAGGACTACAAAGTATAAAGACAGTTCTGGGGCTGTCAATATGTCTTCTAGACTTCTCTGGCCAGTTGGTCGCAGGAGCACCAAGCGATTATGTTGTTTCGAGGCTGTTGGAGCAGCGTGTGATGGGATCGAGTGGAGTACCGAGCAGAAGCAGGCCCTCTCGTCCCAAGGCGCCGGGAGAGTCTTACTTTAGGCGAGCTGGCTCGGTCTCCCAGTACGGCGCTATCTGTAAAGTATTGCAGAAAATTACCAAGACTCAGTTTGTGGCTTCATTAATGTGGGGACGCTACATAATGTGAGCCAATCCATACACGATTGTATAACTTCAAACGAACCAAAAACGCCCCCTGAGAATTGTTGATTCTGCCACAAAAGCCAGGAGGAAAATTCCATGCTTCCCCACTCAAGCGGTGCTTCTGTCAAGCCGGCTTTCGGCGGGCAGCAATATATCGCCCTTACTGTCGTTTGCTGTTTAAAGGTTGATCCTTTCACCAGCTATCGTACTCTGTGCCACCGTGTATCAGGTTGTATCCAAGCGCTGTGTTTGTCATCAATCATGATGCGTTTATCGCGCCGTCTGCTAGCTTTTTGATTCTTTACAGCCAGAAATCTGGGTTCATCACTGGATATCAGACGTGGATGACGCCACGATGCGGGATAGATAGAATGATCTACTGACACGAGCTTCAACAACAGCTCCTGCAGATTCTATACATCTTTGCTGATCCTGTTCACACTGGCTCGGGACAGTGGGTGGTCTCGCCAAATTCTGGCTGGCGCTGCATATGCTGATGCTCTCCCTGCCTACGCTATCACCGTACTGCGTTGGCTGTGCATCCCGAAACAATTCGGCCACTTGGACCCAATTACCGATCAATCCGGCCACCACCTCGTTTATGGGGCAATCGGCGAATTTTCCAGAAGACATTATTTTGTCCCAGACACGCCATTATGGCAAGGTTGTCCCTACCAATATCCTGAAGGCTCTTTCAGCTCCCGTGGTGCTGGGAAGGATACAGCACACGGCCCTGTCTTAGATATGACCCAGAGTGTCACCAAGGCAGCCTCTGCCCTTCGCAGCCGCTGCCAGAACAATACTCGGGGAAAGATCATCAGTTTCTTCGGACCACCTCGCCCTACTCCCCTAACCACGGCTCTGTCAAGTACCAGTTGGTAGATTTGTTGAATCAAGCACGAATCCTTGCCTACTACGCACCCAAACCCCAATTCATATCAATATCCGTTCCGAGAACGCTGCGCATGGAAGCGAACTAGCAGGATGTCAAACCAAACCCTCGTGAACCAAACGCCGTGTTCATAGACGCCCTGGGTAATGGAGAGATACGACATTTCGATGGCCACGTGTGATGCCCTGTTCCACCCGCTCTTCAGCCGAACGTTCCTAGAGGCTCACAATGCTCAACGGGCACGCCAATCCCTGGACAGACCTGATACTTCTCCTTTTAATTCTGCAATACCTTATAGCCTTCTCTCTATATTGTCCAATGCCTCTACACCCTTCTTTGCAAAGCAAATTTCATTTACCTTCAGCTTATTGATGTTCTGTCCTCTGATTTGCGCGTTATCTGAGAAGCTTCAGGTACACATTGACACCAGCATAGACTCTGACAATGGCGGGAAGTCCCAGGTCATTACAACTTCCTTTCCTGTCCCTTTCGGTGCCAAAATCGTGGGACGCGGAAATTCGAAGCTGAGTCGTGCTCGCACCGCATAAGCTGTGCAGAAATCTCACGGACCAGATCTGCAACTCCTGCAGATGCTCGAACCGTATGGCGCTAAATCATTTATTCGCTCAACTTAAGGACGATAGATCACGGCTGAAACTTCTTGAATATGAAAAGTCTCGTGCTCCTCTTTTGCTGATGGTAAGCAGATTAACATGCTGACTATTTTCTTTCTGTTTAGTGCTTAAATTTCATTTACACTCTGTCAGCAATCTCATTTCCCCCGGCACATGCACAAACTGCCAGTGTCACTCCCAGTGCGATATCTATGTGCAGCGTTATCGCAGTCCTATCGTATTATTTCAATTCTCAAAACTCCCCTAGCGCAACTGTCATCAACACCTTTTCAAATTTACACATTCCTTGTTAAACTAAGCTCACTCCTCAGTCTATACCCGCACAACCTATAAGCGAGGTTCAGATCACCAGCTAGCATTGTGCTTCATAGTTTCAGATACATCTCCCCGTCACCGAGTCCATGGAGCCCTTCCACGCACAAACCACAGCACGGTTCTAACCTCGAAACGGGAATTCTCCGACTCCCAGCCGTTTGGGAGGAAACAAAATTGACACCTCGGGACCGCCTCGGAGTTGCGGGAGCTCGGCCGGTTCAAGAACAATCCTTGGAGGACAATTTATGGAGACGTCCTTCCTTTTCCTGAGTTAGAAATCATCTTTATGGTGAGATAAAGCTAGCCGGTGGGGTGAGGCGGCAGGCAAGTCCCGGCAGATGAAAGTCACACTGGAGGTCTTTTGTCTACGCACCACAAACTTCATTCATCCTCTGTGGATAGAGTCATACCTAGAGACTTAATGTTGCTTTCCTCTTTTCTCTTGCATTGTAAACCAATATTTACAGACCTAGACAGCTTTGCAGTATAGCTTCCTAGTAATTTTGGATGGCTTGATGTATCGACAACACTCATTAGCCGCAAGAATCACATACACTGCTAGCGTTAAGGTATCCAAACAATGTCTCTCGACTGGTCTATCCAAGAGCCCGCTTTGAAGGCTGATATCGAGTACACCACATGTCGCTGCATGGTGGAATGCCCCAACTAGACGCAAAGTGCTAACACTGAGGAACAGTCACAGAGATCGAAAATAGCTAGGTTACACCTCCTCTCATCAGAACTATCGAAACGTATTTCCTAGACACATACATACCCACGCCACGACACCATCGCACAAACCCGCCATCATGACAAATTCCCTCCTCCCATAACCGTGCAACATCGATCGCGCTTCAACAGTCCAAGTGCGCCAGTGTTCCACGACTGCGATGGCAATTCTCAACTCGCGAATTTGTATATTTGGTTCTGAAGGGTCCAGTTTTATAGATTGTTCGGCGTTTGGCCACGCGAGGATCTGGGTGCCACGGTTTGTTTTTGTGAAGAGGTATCGATGTATGGTTCCGGGTTTGGGATATTGTTGGCTTGGTAGAGCTTTGGGTGGTATGTAATCGATGAGGCAGGTTAGTTTGTTGGTATGTCTGGGATGGATTGTGCTTTTGTGGCGCGCCTTTTCCTGACTTGCTCGGTAGATTCAAAGTTTAAAATAGGCTGAGAAGTAGACTGACTCTCCCTGCTGCAGGTCTGATATGCGCGAGAAATACACAAGACTAGAGTAGAGGGAATGGTACAACCGCTCCCAAAGGTTTAGCGATGTTAGTTGTTTACACTAACTCGTCTCTACAACCCTTTGCAAAATCATCCAGCTCATCCGCCAATCTATCAAGATAGAACTTCCCAATATCCTTCGGGAGCCCCTCAACACTCTTCAAGATCCTGAGAACCTCTTTCTCTCCTTTGCCGTTCCTGTTTCCATCATCAGCCCCTCCATTTGTCTTACCCTCTCGTCTTAGCGCCCTAGCAATGCACTCTGCTCGCGCTTTTCTGGTACTCTCGTCCTCATCCGCAAGCATTTTGATGATTCTCTCAACATCTCTTCTACCATTCTGATAAACCCCCAAATCTCTGTTCCCATACACATCTCTCCCAGCAGCATAAGCTCCATCCTCAAAACTCTTGAAGAACACGTTGATTGCAACACTGCCGCCTTCTCCTGCTGGAGCTGTCGCATGAGCCCAGCACGCAGGAATGAAAAGAACCTCGCCTTCTTTCAGAATGGTTTCAACAGGATGAGTATCCTTCAGGTCATCCTCCTCAGCAGTGAAGACATTGAGACCAGAAGTCGTTTCTCCATGCACGAATTTCAGCAATGAGATATCGACTGGTGGAAACAAAATAACTCTTTTCGAGCCACGAATTTGACAGAGGATATTGGCCATAACATCGTAATGTAACCACATCGTTGTCTGTCCTGAAATTCGTAGCACTGAAGAATGTTCATTCTCTTGGGCCATCGTCAAGGCACTCGGAAGCACAAAATCATCGGAGACAGTCGGGAAATCTCGGTGGATGGCTGCAGGGAGTTTTGAAGGGTCTGTCGATGACAGAGCGCGAAGGTAGACGTAGGACCCGCTCATGGCGGTGTCGATGAAGGTACTGAATGGCTGCGTTTCATACGTAAAATTCTTGTTTAAGAAAGAGAGATGCGGCTCGTATGAGGAGTGGACGATGACAGGACGCTCAGCGCCGATTTTATCCTTGAGATATTGTGGTGTCCAGAGAGATTTGCATGGACCTAGGTCCAGTTTCTGTATAACGACGGGTTGCGCGGTGGTTGCTAGTTTTTGGAAGTCTTCTGGAGAGGTTATTCCGACCTGTGGGAGCTCTTGGGCATGCTGAAGTGCTTGAGTGGGTCTATTTGCAAGACCGGAACAGCCCAGAAGTGCATCGTCTCTCCTGCCACTCAGTGACAGCCGTCCTAGCGTGCCCTCGAGTGGAATTTGTCTTGTTTCTGGAGACACCAGCTGCCATACCGGTGGCTTGTCCTGAGAAGTGGCAGGTCGAAGCACGTAGTGGTTTTCGTTCCAGAAAGCTCCAAAGGAGAAGCAAACTCCTCCTCCTCCAACAATAATAATATCTTCGTCCGCAACATGTGTGCAGTGTCCTGTTAGCATTGGACGGGGGACACCGCTATTCATTAAACCAGACAGGGCAGTGGTCTTCTGAACACTCCCATCAGATTCGATCATCATGATCTCCTCGTCGACTTCTAAGACGCCGTGGGGCCCTATGCCTCCAATCAGGATGGGACCCGATCGTGACTGTACGAGGCAAGCGCCGAATCTGCTGATCCCGGAAATACTGTCTCCTCCCTCAGGTCCTGACATTGAGGTTTTCTGGCACTTAATCTTCATCTCGCCATTCCCTTCTCGAATCAGCTCCCATTCAATGTGCTGGCGTAGCACAACTCCAGAATCTGTCATGCCTCCCAAAATTATTCCACTCGTGTCAGTCCTGGAGACCATTGCTGCACCAAAGATTGGTTCTAAAAAATCAGATTGCAGCAGTCGCCAGCCATGCACCGGATCGTACAGCTGCCATTCAGCTAGAGCACTGCCTGTCCCAGTCCTTCCGCCAACCGTCAGAACGCCAGCACAAGAATCTACCATAACTGCCACAGAACAATGCCGATATCGTGGAGGTTGTAGCTCGCGCGTCCTCGTCCATTTGCCATTTTTCCGAAGATAGCAGGCGGCACTCGGGCTTGCAGGAGATCTTCGACCACCAGCCAGCAAGACTGATCCATCATGAAGAGTCGTGATGGTATGGCACATCAGACTCTCTGGCGGGTTAACTGCATCAACGGTGTGTCCGTTTTTGGCATATAAGTCAGAGATTGTCTGCCGCGCTGTGGAAACCAACCCTCCATGGTGTACGAATGAGTCCTTGCTGACAGAAAAGATGGACCCGAACCGTCGTTGTCCCTGAGCTTTGAGATTCTGGAATGCAAGCATTTGGATGTCTACTGAGGCCTGCTCGCATCCGAAATTTGGGTGACTGAACGGCGGGGTTTGGCTGGAAAGACGCAGGGGCCTGAAGTATGATGCTTCAACAGTGGTAGCTGCTAGTAAGAAGTAGTGGCTGGCAAACAATGCGAATTCTTCCCACTCATCAAAAGGTTCCAATTTGTCCAACGCCAACCTCGCACCATGATCGAGAAAAATATCATCTTGCCATAGGCTCCAAAGATTCCTCACACCGACTTCAGGCCAATTGCAAGTGTGGAATCTCTCACGCTGGCTACCAATCGTGGGGTAGGAATTGAGAGCTCTCAAAGGTGTTTGTTTGTTGAAATGATCGAGCATTATCCTCGCAAATGGATGATCTGGTCCGGCTGGCAAATGTTGTTCAAGCGTGCAGAAGCGGGCTAGATGGCAGTCGTAAGCAGTTATTGGTTTTTTCAAGTAACCAAGTTTTACCTACCATCCGGTAATTCGCCGCAGAGCTTTATGAGATTGGTAGCCTGCCCAGGTTCCATGTAGACCATTGAAACCTCAGCGAGAAAGAGGACTGCATGGTTCTTCAGTTGGAGTATTGAGAAGAGTTCTCGCATTTGTTTAGCATCACCAAGATCGCATCCTATTGCAGAGTAGCGTTCGTCGTCTAAAAAGATGGACTCAGATGTCGCATTTCGAGAACCGGGGCAATCGAGGAGGTCCGTGAACATTGCATTATTTTTGATGGTCTGCACCTTTCGGTGTATGAGCTGAGGAAAGTCGATATCGATGAACTTCACGCTCCGACACTGGCTCTTGTACTTCCACAGCATCCTAAACGGCAGCGGCTCATATCCGCATCCGAGGTTGATGACGACCTTGCTTTTGCATGTTGATTCGTCAAGAAATGTCTTGACCACATGCTCGATAGCTCTCATTCGGAGCCAGTATCCTCTGTTGATCAATGGAGCACGCCTCTTGAATTTTCCAATGAAAGGCCGCAGGAACTCAGGCTCATCGTGGAGATACAGCTTCTCCACACTCCGCTTGGAGACAATGCTGTAGTCGTTTGTTCCAATGATGGCTTCGTCTTGTTTGTCTTTCTTCTTCGGTACACTGGCTGCACCAATTTGGTAAGAGGTTTTCTTGGCCATTTGAGACGACGTTGCACGTTGATTCAGATGAGATACATCAACCTCAATGGCAAGTTCTTTGTACTATGCGCCTGGGAGAGTCGTGGTTGGTCTCTTTGAAGCTGATTCCATGGCGAGAGGCATTTCCTCACCTACTGAGACGTTTTTTATAATCCATGGAGCCGCAGGAATGGAATTGAGATAAGTTGTTGGAAGCATGAAGAATTGCTTGGTGTCAACGGAAGAGGCCGCAAAAGCCCAGCCACCAGCCCCACTTTTCCACAAATGTCTCGCAGCAAACGACTACCTCTCATACAAAGAACCTCATCAACCTTCAAACACGTACAGCAACTTTGAAAAACATAGAGGCATCTGAACCGGCAGCAGTAGACAGAAAATTCTTGTCCTGCGCCTCCAGAAAACTATCGCTGGTGAGCAAACCCCAACTCTATCACCCTAGGACGACCTGCACAAACACGGTGCCTCAGAATGGCAAACGCAGCACCTGACTCGTATAATAGCACCTAATATCTAACAAAGATCCTAACAGGTACTGTTACCTCATACTATCTTATATGTTCAATATCAATCTTTTCAGGAAAGGTCCTAACATATCATTCTAGGACCAGGACCAGTCTGGGAACAAGCGATGAACTACATCA